>CM076581.1:1322791343-1323991343 GCA_034641835.2 Pinus albicaulis
ACGATTTCGCAGCAAGAAGGATCTATTTCTCGTCCCATAATCAAATTTATGCTGCCTGAAATAATATAACTGCATCAATCAAATCAACCATGAGAGATTCCATACATTGTCTACCTCGTGTCCCCATGTACCTAGATCTCATAATGTATCTCTGCCATCATTCCCCGCAATGCCAATCAGAGAAGTAAGCTTTAGAAGCGGATGACTGCAGTAGGGTCAGAATTCCCTACGTTTCTGATCGGTCCTCCTTCTTTTTCCAAATTTGCTTGAACTTTCTATTTGAGTGCTGGAAGTTATCCACTTTCCCAGACCTGTTCATCCTGCATTCCTTTTCTACATGTCCATACTTATTACAAGCATAACATCTCATGTGGTCAGAAAAATAAGCATAAGAATCATAAAGAGTATTTCTAATCTTCCTCCTTTTGCAATCAGCTGCTTTATGTCCATACATGTTACATGAGAAACAATATCCTCTGAAGAGACTAGAGTACCTTTCTGAGTATGATCTGTTTGTTTGTGGCTGAAACAATCTACTTCTGCAATTTGTTGCAACATGCCCATAGTTATGACATCTAAAGCATTCAACATTATTGAATGATTTCCTTTGAGTATTCATGACTGTTGGTTGACCTTTTGTTTCTTTCAACACTTCAAGTTTTGCATTGTCTTCCTTTGAATCATTAGCATTCCCTTGTGAACTAGATTCACCTTTAATGGTTTCATGGAAACCAAGACCATGTTTGATAGCAGGAGACCTTTGATTACTTAGAATATTGTCCAAGATATTAGTACTATCATGAAACCTCAAAAGTTTAATATTTTCTTCTAATTTACTTTTGAGAATGTTTACCTCAACCTCCAAGGCTTGGCATTGCTTTGTCATGCTTTCTTCTTTCCTTCTTCCATCTTCTACTTGATCCTTCAGATTTAGGATTTCTTCTTTCAACCAATTTTCGTTGTCTTCACATGTTTGCTGCAGCTCTTCATTCTTCTTGTTTGATGCTTCGAGATCTTCTTTGAGAGATATGTTTTCAGCTTCAAGTTCTGCATTCTTCTTATTTGATTTATCCAGGTCTTCTTTGAGGGAAATGATTTCTGCTTCAAGTCCTTCCTTTTCAAATGATTGTAGAGGTTCCTCACTCTTCTTACTTGATGTTTCAAGTTTTTCTTGTAGAGAGGTGATTCCAGCTTCAAGACTTTCATTCTTCCTTTTTGATTTTTCCAGATCTGTTTTTAGAGAAACGTTTTCTGCTTTAAGTCCTTCATTCTTCTTATTTGATTCTTCAAGATCTGCTTGCAGAGAGATGATTCCAGCTTCATATCCTTTACTTCGATTGTATACATCATCGAACATCCTTTTCAGTCTAAAGACCAACCTTTTGGAGGCAGAGTCCTTCTCAATAAATATTCTTTGTTGATCTTTGATGACTTCTTTTAAATCCACAACATCATTGCTTGCACAGATAAGATTAGAAGGATCACTATCAGATTCATCTTTGTCAACTTCTGTTGTACCGGTTTCCTGAGACATCTCCTTACCTTGAGTATTTTGCTTCTTTGCCATGAGTACTTGTAGAGCTTGGTCAGAATCTTTTTTGGCTTCTTCTAGGTTGATAGCATATTCTTCACTATTGTTTGTACCACTAAGATCTTTCAAAGGATGATTCCAATCACTATCAGATTCATCTCCTTTGATTTATGGTATCCATGTTCTCTGAAATATCTCCTTTCTTTGAATAGGCTTCTTCTTTTGCTTCTTTCCCATTACGACGGATCTCCTTCAAGCGATCAAGCTTCTGCAGAAGGACCACGCTCTGATACCAATTGTTGGGAAAAATACTGAGAGGGGGGGTGAATTAGTATTTACTGCATAATCAAATCTTTTTACTTTTTCATTCCTTAAAACCCATACGCTACTTTCCTTCAGTAAACTAGCGTATATACGCGGATCCCTTTTATGAAACTAGCGTATACACAGAGATCTAGATCTGTCAGTAAATCTTCACTTATATTATTCCATCATTCATTCATCAGATGTTCAATAAACAGTAAACATGTGCAGTAAGAACAGAATAAACCATCACACAAAGGATCACACATGAACACCAAGATTTTTAGGTGGAAACCCAAATCGCATGAAACTCGCGTATACCCAGAGATCTAATTATGCCATTAGTTCTTCACTTACATAATTCCATCATTCATTTATTAGATGTTCTATAAACAATAAACATGTGCAGTAAGAATAGAATAAGCCATCACACAAAGCATCACACATGAACACCAGGATTTTTAGGTGGAAACCCAAGTCGGGAGAAAACCACCGCTGCAGTTGCTCAGCCTTCAATATTTTATTATAGATAAAACATCTTACAACATATGCAAATGCGTACTCTACCAAGACGTGTGCACCCACCCGCGCCGCGTGGCCGCATCTCCTCTCGAAGGGAGCTACGACAGGAGACTCATTTTACTGCCTCTCAAATAAGCGGGAGCTACGACCGCTCTCGTTTACTCGGGGCCTTCCCGGAAGGGAGCTACGACCCTCTGTTTCCGTTTACTCGCCTCCCGGAAGGAGCCACACCCCCCGCCTACGACTCGCCCTCACCGAGGGAGCTACGACCCCCTGACTGAAGGCTACAACCCTCAGCACCTCTATGGACCATGTTTCATCAATTTTCACACTGGATCCAACAACTTCAATAGAACACAACTTGCAGGCCACGTTTCATCATATTTTCAAACTGGACCCTCTCCATACATTTAAGCACAGTCAAACATCAACAACAGATAACTAAAACACAGCAGATCAGATCAGATATTTCATACCCCATACTTCAGCAAACCTTAGTTTTCATACGCGCTTTTCTTTCACTGATGTCACGTATATACGCGCTTCCGTTCATATAAAATAGCGTATACATCTGAACATAAACTTCACTGCGCATACGCGCTTTTCCATCAGCGAAGCCGCGTATATACGCGCTTCCTCTGCGGCGAAGTAGTGTATAGATCTTCAATCATTACAGAGCTGCATACTTCTTCAGATCAGACATTCGGTTCAGATTTAACCCTTTGCTTCAGACAGATGTTCGCCTCATCACAGATCTAATCACTCCATAAACAGATCTAGCAAATACAAGTACATTTCAGATCTAGAAATCCCGCTTCATTATTTCTTCATAAGTGCATCATAGATTCAGATCTATCATCAAACCTTTACCCTTTCCATACAGATATACTTCACAGAGAAGTATTCATTCAAGTTCAGACATCTTGCTCCCACACTCATGATGTGCACAATGAATTTCTTCTCCTTATATAGGTTTATCCTTTTTCAATACCACGGGCCCCTTTTTCAATACCATGAGCCACAACAATACCATGAGCCTTCAATACCACGGGCCCCTTTTTCAATACCATGAGCCTTCAATACCACGGGCCCCTTTTTCAATACCATGAGCCAAAACAATACCATGAGCCCAAAACTACATTACTTCCGATGGTATTCCTAGATGGGGTCATTTAGACGAATCATTACCCAATACAATGGGTCAATACCATGGTGGTTACCCCTGGTTTCCCACTTTATGAGCGCTTTTGCCCATACGCGACTTGGAACGTTGTTTTACGCGTGCATACGCGACTTCCCTTAGACAGATCCGTGTATGCCTTGAGACATACTCTTTTCATCATAGATCTAGCACATGCTGAATTCCTTTCTTCATTGCCTTCTGTACACATTGTAGATACATCGTATTTAGTTCATCAAGACATATTCTATCAAGCACAAATTCACCAAGTAGGTTGCCATCATCTTCATCAGGTGGGTTGCCATTCAAGATCAACTCTCTACATCATATTGTTCAGCAAACATCATGTCACATTAGATTTACATCATTTACCAAGTCCATCAGGTCAAGTATTACTTCATCAGGTGGTTTGCCATCAAGGACAACACATGTCAACAGCCGCATGTCTTCATCTTCATTTAGTGGGTTGCCATCAAGGACAACACTCTGCATCATATTTCCAACAATCTCCCCCTTTGGACTTGATGGCAACCACGATGGTGTTTGGTTACCACAACAGATAGGTACATTAAGAATACAATGACACCATGTCACATTCCCATTTTGACACCATTCTTTCTCTTCATTCAAACACCATTTCACTCTCCCCCTTTGACATCAAGGGCAAAGGGTGGATCAAAAACCAACATACTCTTCCCCTTTCTTCCTCATGTGGAAGAAGCGTTCTGCAGATCTGATATATACTGAAGTGACCAAGCTCCCCCTGAGTTCATGCTGAATCATCAAACATATTTTCCAATGAAGTACATGACTCTATGACTTTCTTATCACCAATGACTCATACTTACATCAAAGATCCATCCAAGTGGATTTACATATGAGACTCAAGTACCCAACCAAGTGGGTTTACATAAAGTGACTCAGCTACCCAACCAAGTGGGTTTACAAATTTGACAAGTCCTTACATGACTGAATATTACAATTTACATCATGGGTCTCAACAAGACCTTTTCATCAAATTACAAATATGACTTTAAGACCACCACTAGAAAGTCCTCAAGAAGGAGAACATAGAACCATCATAATGCCAACACTACATTATACTCAGCAAAGCTAATTCTCCCCCTGAATCTATGCATCCATGCATCCTTTTCATATGACTAAGGCTCCCCCTTAGTTTGTGCATCCTGAACACTTTCACCAACAAATCATCAAGGCATCTTTATCAAATCATTAGAATTATGAGAACTGGAACACCACTAGAGATACCAAACAATATCAGAGATACCAAACAGCACTGCAGCTGTGCTGAAGAGAGCTGACTTCAACCAAAAGTTTCCAGCAATCAGACATACACGATTTTCTGTGCAGGAACTCGCGTATATACGCGACTGTGTTTCAGGAAAACCGCGTATCCCAAGCCATCTTCTAAATTTCAACCAGATCTGATTCTCTGTGAGGCAAAGACAGTGTTCAGCTTCTTTCTGAGATATTTGAGTGCTTCCCTGGACTACAGATAGATAGAACAATGTAGTTGTGTCTTCAAGCGTCATCCAACGGTTGTAGCATCAGCACAATAGTAACCAAGCCTTCAGATTCTTTGCAGCATCAATACAATCTTTCCAAGAGAGATTCTCATATTAGAACAACATCTTCACATAGGTGTCAAGTAATCATCCATGTGGTCCAACATCACCATGATCTTCAAGATTTAACATGAAGTAACATATGAAGGCAAAAGATCTCTCAACCATAGTAACAAACTCTGCATGATTTATTTTTGAATCAAATGACATCCAACTCATCCATGTGTGAGTACAAAAGATACTTATCAACAACCAGGGCTCAAAGTCTCATCACAATAAACCATGTACTAAGTCATCATCATTTTGAGCATGAGTATCACAATAACCAAAGAATAAGCAGTCATATTGCTGACAATGCAATCATTAGTATTCAACCTGCTACTCCCCCTAAACCAGTGCTCTTCCTTAACTTGTGCAATCTGAAACACCTTCAACAGTAAGTTATTAGCAAAAATCTCAGCATGATCTGTCCTCATTTCTGAATTATAAGACTTTCATCTCAACAACGAATTCTCTTCATCATAAAGCAACCAGGCTTCATCCATAATCTTCAACACAAGAACCCATGTATCATTTCATTATCATGAGTATAACCAGAATAATGCTAACAGTGCAATCATCAGTAGTCAGACTGATGCTCCCCCTGGACCTCTGCTCCAGATCTTCAGCTATCAGATAAATTCTCTTATCATTAATGCATACGCGACTGTGTCTGCTGGAACTCGCGTGTATATGCGACTTTTGTTAATAGAACCCGTGTATGGAAAGTGAAGCATAGAAATTATTCACATTCCTTCATCTCCCCCTGAACTTGTACTTCCTGTACCTGTCTTTTCCACATCATATGCGCTGTCAGAAGTAAACATAACCAGAATGATCAAATCAACCATGAGATTCATCATACATTGCTCCCCCTATGATGATACATTACTAAATCTCATAATGTATCCCACATCATTCCTGCAGTCAATAAGAAAAGTCAGCTTCTGAAGCGGATGACTGCAGTAGGGTCAGAATTCCCTACGTTTCTGATTGGTCCTCCTTCTTTTTCCAAATTTGCTTGAACTTCCTATTTGTGTGTTGGAAGTTATCCAATTTCTCATATCTGTTCAACCTGCATTCCTTTTCTATATGTCCATACTTGTTACAAGAATAACATCTCATATGTCCAGAAAAATAAGCATAAGAATCATAATGAGTATTTCTAATCTTCCTCCTTTTACAATCAGCTGCTTTATGTCCATACTTGTTGCATGAAAAAAAATATCCCTTGAAGAAACCAGAGTACCTTTCTATGTAGGATCTGTTAGTTTGAGGCTGAAATGATCTACTCCTGCAATTTTCTGCAACATGCCCATAATTATGACATTTGAAACATTCAACATTATTGAATGATTTCCTTTGAGATTTCATCATTGTTGATTGACCTTTTGTTTCTTTCAACTCTTCAGGTTTTGTATTGACTTCCTTTGAATCTTTAACACTTCCTTGTGAACTAGATTCTCCTTTAACAGTTTCATGAAAACCAAGACCAAGTTTGATAGAAGGAGACCTTTGACTACTAAGAATATTATCCAGAATCTTAGTACTATCTTGAAACCTCAAAAGTCTAACCTTTTCTTCTAATTTACCTTTGAGAATGTTTACCTCAACCTCCAAGGCTTGACATTGCTTTGTCGTGCTTTCTTCTTTCCTTCTTCCATCTTCTACTTGATCCTTCAGATTTAGAATCTCTTCTTTCAACCAATTTTCGTTTACTTCACATGTTTGTTGCAGCTCTTCATTCTTCTTCTTCGATGCTTTGAGATCTTCTTTCAGAGATATGTTTTCTGCATCAAGTCCTGCATTCTTCTTATTTGATTTATCCAGGTCTTCTTTGAGGGAAATGATTTCTGCTTCAAGTCCTTCCTTTTCAAATGATTGTAGAGGTTCCTCACTCTTCTTACTTGATGCTTCAAGTTTTGCTTGTAGAGAGATGATTCCAGCTTCAAGACTTTCATTCTTCCTTTTTTATTTTTCCAGATCTGTTTTTAGAGAAACGTTTTCTGCTTTAAGTCCTTCATTCTTCTTATTTGATTCTTCAAGATCTGCTTGCAGAGAGATGATTGCAGCTTCAAGTCCTTCATTCTTCTTGCTTGATTTTTTGAGATCTGCATTTTGATCGTTGATTTCTACTTCTAGTTCTTTAATTCGATTGGATGCATAAGTATAAAACCTTTGATACTTGTCCACCTGTCCATTCATCATTTCTATTTGATCTTTCATTTGAGAGATCATCTCATTGCAGATAGCTTCGCTTTTATTAAATGATCTTTGTTGATCTTCAATTTTCTTGATAGCTTCCTTTAGATCCAAAACTTTACTTTCACTATCTTTACCATTGCATGCATAGGAAAGTGCATCACAAGAACAACAATCAATACCTGTTTCATCTTCTTCATTTTCTGTTGCACATGTTTTCTGAGATATCTCCTTTTCAGTAGCCTTCTTCTTTTGCTTCTTTGCCATGAGCACTTGTATAGCTTGGTCAGAATCTTCTTCATCTTTAATCTTGACAGTCTCTTCTAGGTCCATACTATCACTTTCACTATCATAACCTTTGCATATAAAGTCAAGTAAAATACAAGAACAACGATTAATACCTGTTTCATCTCCTTCAATTTCTGCTATACATGATTTCCGAGGCTTCTTCTTTCCTTGAGTAACCTTCTTCTTTTGCTTCTTTCCCATTGCGACGGATCTCCTTCAAGCGATCAAGCTTCTGCAGAAGGACCACGCTCTGATACCAATTGTTGGGAAAAATACCGAGAGGGGGGGGGGTGAATCAGTATTTACTGCATAATCAAAACTTTCACTTTTTCCTTCTTCTAAAAGGCATACGCTACTTTACGTCAGTTAACTAGCGTATACACGTGGATATCCTTCATGAAACTGCGTATACACGTAGATCTAATTATGCCATTAATTTCACTTACATAATTCCATCATTCATTTATTAGATGTTCTATGTTAGGAAATATAAAAAGAAGAACAAATAATAAACCATCACACAAAGCATCACACATGAATATCAGATTTTAGGTGGAAACCAAGTTTGGAGAAAATCACCATTGCATGAGCCAAAATTAATATTTATTATACGTAGTGCTGATCAAGAATATATGTGGCCAGGCAGACTTACCCAAAGACGTAGAAAACACCCACTGCGTTTGCTGTCAGCCTTTCCTGGGGGAGCTACGACCCCCTGACTCGTTTACCAGCCTCTCCTGGAAGGGAGCTACGACCCCCTGCTCTCGTTTACCAGCCTCTCCTGGAAGGGAGCTACGACCCCCTGCTCTCGTTTACCAGCCTCTCCTGGAAGGGAGCTACGACCCTTGTTGAGTCCCGTATATACGCGCTTTCATCCACACAAACCAGCGTATACCTCTGTATATATTTCATACGTGCTTTCACTTCAGCGAAGCCGCGTATATACGCGCTTCCTCTGCGGCGAAGTAGCGTATAGATCTTCAATCATTATAGAGCAGCATACTTCTTCAGATCAGATATTCAGTTCATATTTACCCTTTTACTTCAGACAGATGTTCGCCTCATCACAGATCTAATCACTCCATAAACAGATCTAGCAAATACAGATACATTTCAGATCTAGATATCCCGCTTCATCATTTCTTCATAGGTGCATCATAGATTCAGATCTATCATCAAACCTTTACCCTTTCCATACAGATATACTTCACAAAGAAGTATTCATTCAAGCTCAGACATCTTGCACCCACACTCATGATTTGCACAATGAATTTCTTCTCTTTATATAGGTTTACCCTTTTTCAATACCATGAGCCCCTTTTTCAATACCATGAGCCAAAACAATACCATGAGCCCAAAACTACATTACTTCCGATGGTATTCTTGGACAGGGTCATTTAGACGAATCATTACCCAATACAATGGGTCAATACCATGGTGGTTACCCCTGGGTTTGCACTTTTTGAGCGCTTTTGCCCATACGCGACTTATAACATTCTTTCCCGCGTGCATACGCTACTTCCCCTAGACATATCCGCGTATGCCTTGAGACATACTCTTTTTATCATACTTTGGGCACATTCTGAATTCCTTTCTTCATTGCCGTCTGTACACACTGTAGATACATCATATTTTCTTCATCAAGAACATATTCTCTCAAGCACAACTTTATCAAGTAAGTTGTCATCATCTTCATCAAGAGGATTGCCATTTAAGGACAACACTCAGCGCCATATTGCTAACAAACATCATATCACATCAGATTTACATCATTTACCAAGTCCATCAAGTCAAGCATAACTTCATCAGGTAGATTGCCATCAAGGACAACACATGTCAACAGTCGCATGTCTTCATCTTCATTTAGTGGGTTGCCATCAAGGACAACACTCTGCATCATATTTCCAACACTAGCTCCTGTGTTAGAATGTCCTTTACAACTGAATTGGGCACAAATGCAATGATGAGAGAGTGTAGAATGTAAACTCTGAAGTCTTTTAAAGCTTTGACCAAAGTAAAAGCTTGCTTTTCCATTATGTTGTACTTCAGAGGTGCATCTCTCAATGCCTTTGTAAAGAATGCAATTGGCTGCTCTTGTCCCTGTGGGATTTTCTGCAATAGGACAGAAGCCACTGTATGTTCTGATGCAAATGAAAAAATGAAAAAATCTTTTGAAAAATCAGGACTTATAATAACTGGTGTTTTGGTTAATGCTTGTTTTACCAGCTCAAAAAATTTCTTTTCTTCTAAGGTCAATTTAACTCCTTGTTCCTTTTTCAACATGTTTGTTATGTTTCTAAGGAGTTCAGCCAAGTTGGGTATGAACCTTCTCAAGAAATTAATCTTTCCAATGAAAGATTGAAGCTCCTTGATGTTTCTAGGATGAGTGATTTGCAATATACCCTCAATCCTCTTTGGGTCTATCTTTATTCCTTCTTCTGATATGATGTGCCCAATAAGTTTACCTTTTTGGAGACCAAACATTGTTTTCTTAGGATTTAAAGACAAACCAAATTTTTTGCATTTCTCAAAGACTATTCTCAAGTGTTCTAGGTGTTCTTCATCTATTTTTGAAAAAACAGTGATATCCGTTAGGACTCCACTATGTATCATTTTTGCTATATACTTTGACACCATTTTACTTTTATAACCATGATTAAAAAGGATTCCATTATCATTTTCATCTACTTTATCCCAAGGTATATAAAATCCTCTTCTTTATTATATGTTTAATCTATTTACATTTAATTCCATAATACTCATATATTTTATCATTAATCGAAGTGCATTGTTTCTAACATAAGTCCAAAAGCTCGCAGATAAGTTATATGCTTTGCTAGGAACAAGCGGCCGTTGCTGAAACAGCTGACTCAGTTGCTGAAACAGCCGTCAAGCACGCAAATTCCGTTATGCGTAATTTGCGATTCTGGAAGAACCTTTTGTGGAATAGTAGTAACAGCATGAAGACACGGTTACCTGGATTATCCTGAAGATAGCATTCTTGTTGTCTCTGTTGTAACAGTATCTTTTTTTGGAAGAACAGAATAGTCCTGTTTTGAGAAAGTAAACAGATTTGGGATAAGCGTAGATTTTCTCTCATGTAATTGTAAAAGATGTCTCCTCTTTAAAAAGAGGAGACATCATCATTAGAAGAGAGTTCATTGTTGTAAAGCTACAGGAGAACATTGTGTGAGAACTGGAGCTAGTCTCCATCTGTAATGTATCATTTACTTTGACAGATGAATAAATTCTTCTTTTGAGCGCTCTAATTTAATTCTTTTCCCGGGGAATCTTGTGAGAGGGAAAGGGCTCGCCTTCCTCACAAGATTCACCCTTTGGTTCCTGTAATTTGTTTAATTCTTTACGTTGTTTGCACTTTACTTTAATACTGTTGTTGAACACTAGTTGCACAGTTTTGTAGTACTCTGTTTCTTTAGCGCTGCATGTATTGAACACATTCACTCTTGGAAGTTGAGAAATCCATTTCTATTAATTGTATGAGTGTATGATGCTGGGAAGCAGGTGCTGAAGATTCCTGTATAAAGGAATAGGGTCCTGCTCCCATTAATTGCCTTCCTTTTCCTGCAGTGTGATTAGAAACAAGAGAACAAGTGCTGAAGGTTCCTGTTCATGGGAATAGGGTCTTGGTCTCTTGAAGCTACCTTTCCTACAGTGTGATTAAGTGTCAGGCAGCAGGTGCTGAAGTTCCTAACTAAGGAATAGGGTCCTGTTCCTGCTATGGTTGATTGATTTCTTTTCTTGCAGATTGGTTTTCCTTTGTCTGGATTTTAACTGCAACATAGAAATTATTTCTGCTATAACTTAAGTGACTTCAGCTTTGATTAAACAGAGTGTGAATAAGTAGATTTGTGTGATTGGTAATTGTGTGGCTTTTTTACTACAACATTGTTTCTGCTTTTGAAATTGAGCATATCCAGTGCGTGATTATCTTTGAAATAAAAAGACTTCCTCGGGTTGACAATTTATGTGGAGCTTGAATTGTGAAAGCAATTAAAGCGACCAACATTTTGGCGCCGTTTCCGGGGAAGGTAATTATAGATTTCAAAAGCATTAATCTTTTCTTTTAAATGTGCAGATTGTATGAGAGGACGCGGAAACCAGAAGAAAACTAACCCTACAGGTGGCAAAGGCAAAGGAAGGGGAGGAAGAAAAACTTTTATTGACGAGATTGTATCAAAGGCTGAATCATCACAGAGATTAAGTTCTCGAAGATCAAAACTTCAGCACTCCCCTCAATCAGATTACAAAACAGAGGAAGTTGTGGGTCCTGAAAATACAGAAGAACCAGCAGTCAGTGCTGGAGAGTCAGAAGAAAGTGTTAGTAAATCAGCAGAGCACATTGAGGAAATAGTAGAGAGCGTTGGACGACCAGTGGAAAACATTGAAGAGCCAGTAGGAGATCTTGACGATCGAGCAAGTGCAGTAGGAGAGCCAACAATGGAAGGAAACAATGATGGTTTCTTTGGTGGAGGACGTGTAGATCCTGAAGGAGAAGAAAGGAATGAAAATTCCCTCTCTACCTTGGGATTTCCTATCAGTGATCTCCCTGCAGGGATAACTCCTATGAAAAACATTCCATTGTCTGCTTTACCTAACTTTCATGGTTTATCCTCTGAAGATCCGGATGAATTTCTTTTTGAATTTGATATATTGTGCAGAAGTTATGATTATGTTACTAATGCTCAAAAGTTGAAACTGTTTCCAGCCACCTTAAAAGGGAATGCTTTAAGATGGTTCATGAGCCTTGGAAGTCAGGTGATCACAACATGGGAGCAGATGAAACAGAAATTTATGCTTAAATATCAAGACTACTGCCGGACGAGAGAAAAGAAGGATGAACTATTCAATATGACACAAAAGACGGATGAGAGTCCGGAGGACTATATAGAAAGGCTGCAGTACAACATATAGAGATCTGATCATCCGAATATAAGTAAGGAAATTCGCAAAACAATATTACTTAAAGGTTTAAGGGATGATTGTTTAGATATGTTAAACATGCTTGCCAAAGGAGATATATCTAAGGAATCATATGATGAGATTTGTGAACTTTCTAAGAGGTGTTCTAGGGGAGCTGCAAGAAACAGAACAAGAGATTCCACCTATTCAAGAATGCAGAAATCAGCCAGTGGAGGAGCAACAAGAGCTGAAATAGGTAATTTACTTGAAGAATTTAAAACCGAGATGTTAAGCTCTTTTGCTTCACAAATTGACACTTTGCAGGTTAAGAAGAAGCAGGCTGAAGCAGAAGCAACTCTGGCTGTCTTTTGCCCGAAGTGCAGAGACGAACATCCACTAAGGGAATGCCCAATGGATAAAATACCAATTTGTACCCTTTGTGAGAAAGATCATGAAACAAAACAATGTCCATCTCTACCAGGAATAAAGGCAACATTACAGCCAACGGAAGAAGAAGCTGAAGCAGTTTACCTGCTAACTCAAAGAAGACAATGGCAACCAAAAGGACAAGGTATGAACTCTAGTATGCCATTTAATCGTTGGAACAATTATTCTGCTTTCAGTCAAACAAATTACCCTCCCTTCAATCAAATGCAATACCCACCCTTCAACCAAATGAATTTCCCACCCATGCAGCAATCAAACCCACCCTTTGTTGATCCTTCAATGTGGACTCCCTGGCCCTCACAGCAGCCATCTTCTTTTAACCCTTGGAATTCAAATTGGAGAAGTCAACAACTCCCGTATCCAAATCAATTGCCTCAATTCCAACAACCACTTCCTCTGCCATAAAATGCTCCGCCAAATAACCAAATGAGACCCCAGCTACCTGTGCAACCAAATCCTAACCCCAATAATAAAGTTGTGCAAGTTATTGATATTCAGAATCAGCCTATATTTCCTACTATGCAATGTAACGATATTCATTTGAGATCTGGAAAAATAGTAGAGCCTATTATTGATGACATAACTTCTTCTGATTCTGATAAAGAGGAAACTGAGAAACATAAGAAAGCACAACCACCTTCTAACAAAAATGTTGAAATAACAGAACCACCATTCCCCGAGCATTTGGTTTTAACCAGAACAGCTGAAACACCTGCTTTTAATCTTCTAGGGGAATTGCAAAATTTGTATGTTAAAATTCCACTTTTACAAGCATTAAGAGATGTACCAATTTATGCCAGAACACTAAGGGATATTTGTGTTAAGAAACTTGGTAGGAAAACTAAAGACCCCCTTACAGTACATGTGATGGGGGACTTGTCTGCATTAATGTCCGGAAAAGCCCCTCCTGTGAAATATGGTGATCCCGACCATCCTACAGTGACAGTTCAGATTGGTAAAACAATGATTCCCCAAGTTCTGGTAGACTTAGGTGCTGCAATTAACATAATGACTCTTGAAACTTCACAATTGTTACAGCTGAATAACACAATCAGAGATACACCCACCATTTTAGAGTTGGCTGATCGTTCTACAATTAAACCCGAAGGAGTTGTTGAGGACCTACTTATTTCAGTTGAATCCTGGAAATACCCAGCTGATTTTGTTGTATTGCAGACTAAAACAAAGCTGGGGGGACATCCCTTAATTCTAGGAAGGCCATGGCTGGCCACAGCTGATGCTTTTATCAGTTGCAGATCTGGTTCAATGACAATTTCTAATGGTTATGAAACAAAACATCTTACTCTTTATCCCCATGCTACACCAATAATTAATAATGAAGATTCTATATGGATGGATTATGATGATAATGCTGTTCAGCCTATTCTAACTATTGGACAAGCTTTAACTCTTAAAGACAATACAGAGGATGAGATAATTAATAATTTTATTTGTGAACCTTCTTCTGTCATTGTTGAAACACACAATCAATTAACTGCAATTTTTGAAACTGATACACAAGAAAAGATTGAATCTGAAGACTCATCTCAGACTTTAACCACCATCTCATCTAAAAGCATAACAGTTGAAATTGAACCCGGCAAGACATTAAACATAAATCCCGATCTAACAGATGCTGAAACACAGCAATTAATGAAGTTATTGCATGAATATAAGGAGGCATTTGCATGGGATTACACGGATATGAAAGGTATTTCTCCTGAATTATGTACTCATCGAATTTACATTAAAGAGGGATGCTGACCTGTTTGTCAACCCCAAAGACGAATGAATCCTAATTTACGGGAAATTGTTAAGGAAGAACTTCAAAAATTGCTTAATGCAGGATTTATATACCCTATATCTGACAGTGAATGGGTTTCCCCATTAGTAATTGTCCCTAAGAAAAATGGGAAATGGAGAGTATGTGTCGACTACAGAGCCTTGAACAAAGCTACTCAAAAGGATCACTTTCCTTTACCCTTCATTGATCAGGTGTTGGATAGTCTGGCAGGGAAGAAATTCTTTTCTTTTCTAGATGGATTTAGTGGGTATAATCAGATAAGAATTGCACCCCAAGACCAAGACAAGACCACTTTCACCAGCCCCTGGGGAACTTTTGCCTATAGAGTTCTTCCATTTGGGCTATGTAACGCACCAGCAACTTTTCAAAGAGTTGTTATAGGAATTTTTTCTGATATGCTGAATGATTCTATGGAAATATTTATGGATGATTTTACTCCTTATGGTGTGTCTTTTGAAGATGCATTACAAAACCTTGAGAAAGTACTTAAACGATGTATACAAGCTCACCTCTCCTTAAGTACCGAAAAATGCCATATGATGATGAGTGAAGGAATAGTGCTTGGACATTTTATTTCATCTCAAGGTATTCAGGTAGATCCATCTAAAATATTGGTCATTCAGAATCTTTCCGTTCCTAAAACTCAAACTGATGTGAGAAGTTTTCTAGGACATGCTGGATACTACAGAAGATTTATTAAAGATTTCTCTAAGATAGCTTCTCCATTATTTGTGTTGCTTATGAAAAATGCTGAATTTAAGTGGACTAATTCTTGTCAAAAAGCTTTTGAAGAACTCAAGCATCAGTTGTCTATTGCTCCTATTTTGAGGGGGCCTGATTGGGCCCTCCCTTTTCATATATCTTCTGATGCTTCAGACACTGCAATTGGAGCTGTCTTGGGACAAGAGGAAAATCATCTTCCTTATGCTATCTACTTTATTAGTAAGAATATGACCCCTGCTGAGCTTAATTATACAGTTACCGAGAAGAAGTTTCTTGCAGTAATCTATGCCATTAATAAATTCCGACACTATATCACTGGTTATTCTACTTTTGTGCACACTGATCAGTCAGCTATTAAGTATTTAATGAACAAATCTGTCACAAATGCTAGAGTTACCAGATGGCTATTATTATTGCAGGAATTTGATATCACAATTGTAGATCGGCCTGGTAAGGAAAATGTGGTGGCTGATTTCCTTTCACGGTTAAAAACTGATAATGATATTCCAGTAGATGATTCTTTTCCTGATGAGTATTTGTTTGCAGTTTCTGCTCACTCTCCATGGTATGCAGATATTGCTAATTATTTGGTTGTAGGAAAATTACCATCACACCTGTCATACAGAGAAAAGAGAAGAATTGTTCAACAAAGTGCCAGGTACAGCTGGATAAGCGGGTGTCTTTTCTACACTGGGCTTGATCAGGAGATCCGAAGATGCATTAGAGAAGATGAAGTGTATGACATATTGAAAGCTTTTCATGATGGCCCTTGTGGAGGGCATTTTGCTGATAAGAGAACAGCACACAAAATTCTGAGGATGGGTTACTATTGGCCCTCATTATTCAAGGATGCAAAGAAGTATGTAAGGGCTTGTGACAGCTGCCAGAGAATGGGTCAACCCAATCATAGAGACCAAATTCCATTAAACCCCCAGGTAGTTTCTGAACCATTTGAAAGATGGGCCTTGGATTTTATAGGACCCATTAACCCTCCATCCAATCAAAGAACTTATATATTAGTCTGTACAGACTATATGACTAAATGGGTGGAGGCCAAAGCACTTATTAGAGCCAATGAAGAGGTTGTCCTAGCTTTCTTATTTGAAGAAATCTTTACTAGATTTGGAATTCCTAGAGAGCTAGTTACTGATGGAGGACCTCCATTTAATTCTCATGGTTTTAAATCTACCCTTCACAAATATCATATTCAACATAGAATGACTACACCATACCACCCCCAGGCCAATGGGCAGGTGGAAAGCACAAATAAAGTTTTATAAGCCATTCTAACTAAAAAAGTGAAGGACAACCGAAAGGATTGGTCCCAAAGGCTCCCTGAGGCATTATGGGCTTACAGAACTACTTGGAGAAACACTACAGGTTTTTCTCCCTATGAATTGGTTTATGGTAAAAATGTTGTTTTTCCCGTGGAATTTGAGATTAAAACTCTAAGAACTGCTTTAGCTGTTAATCTTGATTTGACTGATGTGCAGACAGCTAGGTTGCAGCAGCTTCTGGAGTTGGATGAAAAGAGATTAGATGCCATCCATCAAACAACCATGATACAACAACAAAGGATGAAGTGGCATGACAAAATTATCAAACACAAGCAGTTCCAAAAAGGTAATTGGGCCTTGTTGTATGACTCTCGGTTTGAAAATTTTCAGGGTAAGCTACGTACACGCTGGCTTGGACCATATGAGGTAGATGCTGTTTTTCCAAATGGAATGGTAAGACTTTTAACAATTGATGATTCTAAAACACCTCTACTAGTCAATGGTCATAGGCTCCGTCTATACCAGCGCCCTATTTCTAAAGAGGATTTCAAGAATGCTTGCATGACCGATATTCATTATCTTTTTCTAGGGGAGTCTTCTGCTCCTCATAGCATTTAATTTTCTGCACTGTATTTTTAGTATTAGATTAGATTTAGCACTAATAATCCCTGTCAAGGATTGGCATATTACAATTGAATTTTGCAGATTCTGGAAAATCTCATTAAGGAGGACAGATTCATCATGAGAAGATCTGAAGCTTCAATCACAGAAGCTTGTTCCCTTCATTTTACCCCATTTCCTAGCAATATCCCTTCATCCTCACTTCTACATTATTTCCATTTTTCCATCTTTCCCACTCCTACCATTCCTGAAATATCTTCCTTCACCTAGTATTCCCTATCCCTTACTGTTGAAATTATCCCCTATCAAATATTTTCCCCACTTCTTACGGACCCAAGTCATTTATCCCATTTTTCCGATTTTTCCCGTTGCTGAAACACCTGTTTCAGCAACGTATCGTTCATTTTTCCGTTGCTGAAACACCAGTTTCAGCAACCTGTTATCACTAAAACATCATTTCTCTTCACTGTTATATAAGCTTTTCGGTTCTCCACGATTATACTTCAGATCCTTTGGGTGAAAAATTATTCAGCACAGAGTAAGATCCGGTTACACTCCTGTTCTAAATTTCAGAGAAATCTACAGATTCTTCCATGTGTATTAAGCCATTTTTGAAGCACTCGACACTTCGAATTATTAAACCGAAGGTAAAAATGTAAGGTATGAGGTTTTAATGTAATTCAGTTAAATTATATTAAAGAGAGGATTTCATTCATAATGATTACAAATATTTACACGCCCAATCATCATTACACCATATGTAGGGGGGGAATTTCAAAAATTGAACAATCATTTCGCATTAACCAATCCTCTGTCCTTTGTCATATCCACTTCCGTCGTCATTTAGACCTTGCAGCCTCTGTTGCAACAACTAGCGCGATCAGGGTCTGTGTTTATTGTCTTCTGTGCCTCTGCGTATAGCTCAAAGCTACAGCCATGGGAGGGTCGGCCATCAGACACGAGCCCGGCTCCATAAATCTTCTTCAATTGTTTCTTGAAGCCTATCAAATTTTCCAACAAGCGGGATGGACAGTATATTTTGAAAGGTTGGGTGAATTCGACCAGGAACAAGTTTTAGAGTTTGCACAAAACCTTCAAGGTGATTTTTCAGTGGTTCAAGGGCTTCGCATTTCAGTAACAGAGGAGGACATAGTTCAGGTATCAGGGTTGCCAGCTATTGGGACTCGCTGGTTCAGCAGAAAGCAGGTTATTCTGAACGCACATCAAGATTTTCTTCGTCCAGATGAGCCAGTTGAACTCAAAGGCCACGAGGTTAGTCTGCACTCACTTCCTCAACCATGGCCATCGGTGGCAGAGTTCATCAAACACTACTTGACGTGTGAAGGGCGTTACCAGGTAGTGTACAATCACGACTTTGTTTTGATGAATCATTTGAGAAATGGACGAATGGTTAATATCCCCTATTATCTGCTTGGTTGTATTAGAAACATGTCTTATTATTGTAGACGGTGTAAATTCCCAATGTTATCCCTCACCCACCATCGTTTATGCCAGTTGTTGATACAGAGGGGTTTTGCTCAGCAAAATCCCCCTCTGCATAACCCACTCCCTGTTCCCCAGCTGCCTGAAATTCCTCAGCAGGCTCAAACGTCCCAACAACCCGAAAGTTCTCATGATACTCCTGAAATTCCTTATGAAGGACAACGGGACGATATTCCATATTCCCCAGTTGACCCAACCCCGAGCTCGTCCCACTTAGCAGAGTCAACTGTCCCCACTATTTTTGTCCCTAGTGACGACTCTCTAACACCCCCATCCCCACCTACTTATAAAAAGAAAAGAACCCCAACAGTCTCAGTCTCCAAACGACGGACAAGGGCTAAATTTCAAATTCTCACTTCTTCTGAAAGCCCTTCCCCCAGAGAAGAATCCTCCCCCTCAAAGAAAAGGAAAGGCAGTGACTTTGCTACTTTCCTACCAAAAAGGAAAATGAAGATGACTGTTGAGACAGGACTCACCTCCATTTCCCCTGACCCTGCCACTATTCTGTTAAAACTCCAATCTTCATCCCCATTTCAAACCCCCCAACCCGTCTCGTCCGGTGGCACTGCCACACAAGAACTAGTGCCCCGCGATAATACGACATTGTTTATGGCTCAAACGGTGACTGTCACACAAGAACCAGTCACTTACCCAGAGGCTGAAACACAAGAACCAGCCACTGTGGTACAAAAATACACCAAGCATGATGATAGTGGGAGACCAGCAGTAGCTGTCCCACAAGAACCAGCTACGACTGTGCATCAGTAGACTACCCTAACAGAATCAACCAGCGCACAGGGTTTACATACTATGACATCTTTATTGGAGGAGAATGAATTCTTGAAGTCTGAATTGGAAGCCTACAAGAATGAATTAACCTTGGCACGAGAGGCTTTTGATAAAGAACTGAATCTCTATATGTTAGCACACACAGCCTCAATGCAAAATAAGGAGCCATGCAAGGAATACATGTGCCATGAGTGTGGCAACATTTACCAGGAGGCAGGCTACAAACTAGTTAAAATTCAATTATCTGAGGCATCTACATCAGCTGGAATAAAAGAGGGATGCCCTACTGCTCCACAAGAACCAGTAGGGCTCTCTATAAAGGAAGAAAAAGAAACTAAACCTCAGATATCTCGCCCTGTGCTAGTTAATGCAGCCATTCAGACAGAAGCACCACCACAGATATCTCGCCCTGTGCCAGTTAATGTAGCCACTCAGACAGAAGCATCACCACAGATATCTCGCCCTAAGTTAGTCAGTGTAGCCATTCAAAATACGTCCCAACCCAGTACTTCTGATGCCAGGACACAGACCTTGCTATGGAATCAATTGGAACAGATGAACAAATGGAAGAAACAATATGCTGAAGAACAAGATACAATATTACGCCAGCATAAGTTAGCATGGCAGAACCACGTATATGCCAACTGGGATAGTTGGGAACAAATGATGCAACAACTCAAGGACTCCAAAAAGGAAGTCAAGGAATCTAAGGAAAAGATGGCCTTGATGTTTTCATTAGTCCAGAAGTTGATGGCTACGCGCAAACCCTCTGTAAACTACTCTCTCTTTCTTTCTGAACGATTAGTTTATTTTCAATTAAAAGCAATAAAAGATGGCAGACCGCATGAGTTACTTACTTCAGAGAAATTTGTTGAGACTTTTAATGAGGCCCCCGAGAGTGACCAGCATTTGCTGTGCGAACTCTACCTTCATAATGAGGCCATTCCCGACAATAGAAGAGTTAATCTTATTCCAATTGCAGGAGATATACAAATAAGGGCATTTGTTTCATTTTTGTCTAACCAGCTCACTTGGAAAACTACGTTCACTGCAAGCAGTCATAATGAGGAGAATAGACTCCTTTGGATTAGACCAGAACCTTTAAGTCCAGCCATATTTATAGCACAATATCATAAATTTTTACAGAAGCCAGGAATGCATAGGTATATACAACAATTACAGGCTTCAACACTTTTTAAGTGTCAACAGCAAATTAGAGTAAAGGGTACTGCTGCATTGAAGGCCAATACTATGTTTTGGCAGCAGTCATGTAAAGAAAGACAGGATTATCACCCTTTTAACCCTCACAATCTTCAAGCTGCATTATCCAGGGTTCCTAATTACATTGGTTGCATTCAACATTGTGGAGTAAACTCGATTGGGTATCATTTTCATTTTCCAATTTTATGGCTTCCTTCAGAGAAATATCAGTGTCATTACCAGTTGACTGACAGAGATGAAGCCTTGGCATGGCAACACTTGCAGAACAACAGAGGATTCAGAGCTCCTACAGATGCCACCTTCTCCAGCTATTGCTTGAGTAATTTGCATGCTCAGTCCCAGTACTCAGACTCTGATTCAGACTAGGGGTTGCCTGAGGACATGCAACATTTTCAGCTGGGGGGGATGTTAGGACTCCACTATGTATCATTTTTGCTATATAATTTGACACCATTTTACTTTTATAACCATGATTAAAAAGGATTCCATTATCATTTTCATCTACTTTATCCCAAGGTATATAAAGTCCTCTTCTTTATTATATGTTTAATCTGTTTACATTTAATTCCATAATACTCTTATATTTTATCATTAATCGAAGTGCATCGTTGCTAACATAAGTCCAAAAGCTCGCAGATAAGTTATATGCTTTGCTAGGAACAAGCGGCCGTTGCTGAAACAACTGACTCAGTTGCTGAAACAGCCGTCAAGCACGCAAATTCCGTCATGCGTAATTTGCGATTCTGGAAGAACCTTTTGTGGAATAGTAGTAACAACATGAAGACACGGTTACCTGGATTATCCTGAAGATAGCATTCTTGTTGTCTCTGTTGTAACAGTATCTTTTTTTGGAAGAACAGAATAGTCCTGTTTTGAGAAAGTGAACAGATTTGGGATAAGCGTAGATTTGCTCTCATGTAATTGTAAAAGATGTCTCCTCTTTAAAAAGAGGAGACATCATCATTAGAAGGGAGTTCATTGTTGTAAAGATACAGGAGAACATTGTGTGAGAACTGGAGCTAGTCTCCATCTGTAATGTATCATTTACTTTGACAGATGAATAAATTCTTCTTTTGAGCACTCTAATTTAATTCTTTCCCCGGGGAATCTTGTGAGAGGGAAAGGGCCCGCCTTCCTCACAAGATTCACCCTTTGGTTCCTGTAATTTGTTTAATTCTTTACGTTGTTTGCACTTTACTTTAATATTGTTGTTGAACACTAGTTGCACAGTTTAGTGGTACTCTGTTTCTTTAGCGCCGCATGTATTGAACACATTCACTCTTGGAAGTTGAGAAATCCATTTCTATTAATTGTATGAGTGTATGATGCTGGGAAGCAGGTGCTGAAGATTCCTGTATAAAGGAATAGGGTCCTGCTCCCATTAATTGCCTTCCTTTTTCTGCAGTGTGATTAGAAACAAGAGAACAAGTGCTGAAGGTTCCTGTTCATGGGAATAGGGTCTTGGTCTCTTGAAGCTACCTTTCCTACAGTGTGATTAAGTGTCAGGCAGTAGGTGCTAAAGTTCCTAACCAAGGAATAGGGTCCTGTTCCTGCTATGGTTGATTGATTTCTTTTATTGCAGATTTGTTTTCTTTTGTTTGGATTTTAACTGCAACATAGAAATTATTTCTGCTATAACTTAAGTGACTTCAGCTTTGATTAAACAGAGTGTGAATAAGTAGATTTTTGTGATTGATAATTGTTTTACTACAACATTGTTTCTACTTTTGAAATTGAGCATATCCAGTGCGTGATTATCTTTGAAATAAAAAGACTTCCTCGGGTTGACAATTTATGTGGAGCTTGAATTGTGAAAGCAATTAAAGCGACCAACAATATCATCAAGATAAATAATGATGAAGTAGCATAATTATTCCGAGAATGCAATATCCATGGCTCTCTGAAATGTAGCACCAGCATTCATTAAACCAAAGGGCATTTTCACATACATCAAAGTACCCCAAGGTGTAGTAAAAGCTGTCTTTAGTTGATCATCAAGATTTACTAATATCTGATTGTATCCTGAGAAGCCATCTAGCAAAGAAATTCTTTTGGAACCAACTACCCTTTCTAAAATATGATCCATCTTGGGTAAAGGGTAGTTATCCTTTACTGAGGCTTTGTCTAAGTTTCTAAAGTCAATACAAAGCCTAATCTCTCATGTTTTCTTCCTAACTAACACTAGATTAGACACCCACTCTGAATATCTAATAGGGACAATAATTTTAGCTTCATACATTTTCTTGATTTCCTTTTCAACCAAAGGTAATTGAACAGGGTTTATTCTGCGTAGTTTTTGTTTGAAAGGTTTTTGGTTTTCATTGAGGGGTATCTTGCGCTGAATTATTTCTGTGTCATAGGACTTGAGATCCTCATAACTCCATGCAAAAAGATCAGAAAAATCTTTAAACAACTCTATGTATTTCAGTTTGATATGAGCAGGGATACTTTTAAGGATGGAAAATTATCTTGAAGTTTAAAAAATTGGCGAATCTCACTAGTCCCTAATATGAAAACTATAAAATGTTTATTGATGTATTTGTAAAATTATTCAAATTTATAATGATATTATATATATTTTATATATAATGTTGGCGATTTTTAAGGTAAAATAATTTTATATTGTAAAATTTGGGCGAATCATTTTTATAAAAAAATGGAAATTTGCGAATATTTTTTTTGGAAAAACCATGGAAAATTAGCCCACCTGCGAATATTAGCCCCTAAAATTTTCCATGGATATGAGCTGGTAAAGTCTTAGACAGTTTGATCATTTTTGGGTTTAGTTCACTGCCTATATTACACTCTTCTACTTCAGTTTCCACGGGCTCCAGTTTTGGTTTCTTGGCAACATCATTGAATCAAACAATTCTTCCAAAGGGACCAGTCCTTTTGGAAAATCTTGTGTGTTAGATTGCAGTGTTTCTAAGTCTTCTTTTTCTAAATCTGCACTAATCTCTGTGGTATGTTTAATTTTATTAGTTAATAGATTTATATCAGCAATCCTGGGAGAGGTTTCTTCTTCATCAAGTAGATTTTCTTCATTAGAACAATCTGTTTCGTAATCTGAATCTAAACTTGGTAGTTCAAATTCATTTCTGGACTGTAAGAAGTCTTCTATTTGTTTGTCTTTGTTGTGTAACCAGCTCCAAAAATAGACGAAAAGAGATATCAACACCTTAGAAATAAGCCACTTCGAGGGGGCAACCTCCAATACATTACATAAATGAACAATTCTTGGATGATACAAATGAAAAATCCTCCTTTCTATATATAGGAGTCCATGGGGCCACAATGTAATCCTAGTGGGCCACAATGTAATCCTAGTCGACCTAACAATAATAATGTAAGGGCACAATAATAATAATATGGGGGTTACAGGGGTACAAAAATAACGATAAGGAGGGTTAGACTAACATAATAAGGGACTACACTATTAATATAGGGGCTTAACATGCCCCTCTCCTTCAAACAAGTGTTGTCCTCAATGCTTGATTATTTCTTGATGCTTCTATATAAAATTCTCATCGTCCCATGTGGAATCTTCTACAGGAAAGTTCTTCCACTTGCTGAGATAATTTGAAATTGATTGTACTTGTCGAGTTCTTGTTTCCGTGACTGCTTCAGAACTTCTTTCGATGTGATATTGATCTTCCGGTTGTTTCATTTTATTTTGCACCAAAGTTAGGTTATCCTTTGAGAGTTGGAGAACTTGTTGTTGATGCTCATTGTGATATTCCACTACTTTATCATCCATAATAGATTTTATTTGATCCTTCAAACCATCCGAATTAGCCTCCATTTTATCTTTTAAACCATCTATGTCATCTTCGGTTGCTCTTCGTAAGATCGAAATTTGTTGCACTTGGTACCGTAATTTTGATGTCTCATATTGCAATTCTTCCTCCTCATGCGTCATAGTATAGCTTTCTGAGGGCTTAATGGGTATGGAATTATTTTTTGGAGGCATAATAGAACCCATTACCGACAAAAATTCTTCAATAACTCAAACATTCGCTCAATGAGGCCCGACGGGTGTGGTCCTATGGACCCCCGTGGCCCCTATTCTCTAGCACCACGAACTGGCGGGAATGTTGGCAGACTCCACCTATTTTGGTGGCCGCCCTAATTTGGTGGGGTTATCTGGAGTTTCTCCAGATTTAACTGGAGTTTTTTTAGGCCAACTAGCAGATGGAGTAAATGTGGCATAACTTTGGCTAGGAGAGGCCTTTTGAGATGATTTTTTTTTTTTTTTGGGTGTAGACATCATTCTGGAGCTTTTGGAAGTGTTGGTAGAGCCATCAAGGTGCTCTAACAGTGAATTTACCAGCGTTTTTGGTCGTGGAGCCACCAGGGCCTAAGGGAAAGAGAGTTGTTTTGGACTACCTTCATCCAATGGAGGTGAATGTTTAGTCATTTTAGACTGATTTGGGCCTTCTGAATCTATTTTTGCAGTTTATTTTTCCATTTGAGGCTTCTATACAGTTGTATTCACATTTTGAGCATTTAATCAAAGGAGAAAAAGCCTAATTAGAGGCTTTTGGACCCAGCGGAGGTAGCCCAAGAGAGGGGTGAACCGCTTAAACAATTATTTGTTGTCATACTGTATAATTTTGTTGCATATTTTCAGATTCTGCTCCTTTAAAATGCTATAATTCAAATTATAAGCAAAAGCCCCCAAATGCTAGTTTAAATGAAGTAAACAAACTTGTTAGTTCATCTTCAAAACACTACACTTCATTTGCAGAATATGTATACTTGTCTATCTGCCACATTAAAGTTGGATCAATTAATACTTTGCGCTAAAACAATACTTTCATTGATCGGATCTTTGTGATTACATTTTATTTCTTTAGGCAGTCTCAGATAGGCTGTAGCCTCCCATTCATCCTTTTCTTAGCAAAGGTGAAATATCCTATGAATGCCCCTGCTGGCCAATCTCTCAGATGGAGAAATCTTTTGTTCTCACAATTTCGTATCACATAATAGAACCCATTACTGACAAAAATTCTCCAATATGCCCTTGGAATCAATTCAACTTGATTCTTCAAACAAGACTTATGCAATTCGGAAAAAAACAATACACACCTTTTTCTTGCTTTTGAGGAGCTCGATATTGAAATCGGATTATCTCTGTGATTGTAGCACTTCAATATTTGAAATTCAAAGACTAGTACCTCTCCGTGTCTTTTAATGCCACGTGTCCTAAGGGGAGCTTAGATTTTCCAAGAGAAAGTTGTGTCCAATCTCCCACAATGACCTAATTCTGGACTGGTTCAGTAGAGCGAACTTGTACGACTTGCCACGTGTCACTGTTTTGTCCTTTGTCTCTGAAATTGATAGCAAAGAAACTGCAGGCAGTGTACTTGTGACCACTTTTGACGGCACTCCAATCCAATCTTCAGAGAGAGAGTTATTGAACGTTTCCCAAAAGTCACTTCTTTGAGATGAATTTCAGGAGCCTGCAAAAACCCTGACTTACACAGATCATATCTCCAAAAATTTTGCGCACCAATCTCTGAAATGTTTTGACGAATTTACTCAAGATTTCAGCTTCGCACCATACAAATTTCAGATTCTGAACCTTCGTAGAAAATATTTTATAGCGAAAATGCCACGATGACCTGTTTAGGAGCTTGAAAAAAGGCCTAACTTCCACAGATGATATCTCTGAAAATATTGCGAACCAAGCTCTGAAAGTTTTAGACAATCTTCCTCGGGATTTCCGATTTTCACCCTAAAAATTTCAGCTTCTGAAACTACGTAGAAAAAAAGTTATAGCGAAAATTCCACGATGACCTGTTTGGAGCAGCGAAACCCTAGAATCCCAAGCTCTGATACCAAATGTTGTGTAACCAGCTCCAAAAATAGACGAAAAGAGATATCAACGCCTTAGAAATAAGCCACTTCGAGGGGGAAACCTCCAATACATTAAATAAATGAACAATTCTTGGATGATACAAATGAAAAAACCTCCTTTCTATATATAGGAGTCCATGGGGCCACAATGTAATCCTAGTGGGCCACAATGTAATCCTAGCCGACCTAAAAATAATAATGTAAGGGAACAATAATAACAATATGGGGGTTACAGGGGTACAAAAATAACGATAAGGGGGTTAAACTAACATAATAAGGGACTACACTATTAATATAGGGGCTTAACAGTCTCCATCAAACACTTGCCAATATTTTTCATTGTCTGGGACAGCTAGTTGAAATTTGATTTGGGTAGTGCATAGTTTGGTTTCATAAGGTGTTAAGCATGTTCTAGCAGCAAATTCCAAACCGTTAGCAGCAATATTCTGATTCCTTGGGACAAAGACAAGTTGAAATTCATCAAAAATTTTCAATAAATCCAGGGTATCATTCCTATAGGCTCTAAGTCTGGGATGTTTGGCACTATATTCCCCATTCACTTGCCTAATTATTAGTTCATAATCACCATGAGACTTTATCCTTTTGGCCCCTAATTTCTTCAATAAGTGTAGGCCTAAAAGGAGGGCTTCATATTCAGCTATGTTATTGGTGCATTGAAAATTTAATTTGCAGAAATGTCCTTCAGCATGATTGTTTACTGTATTGTGAAGCCATACTCCTACACCTGCATCACTCTTAGTGCAAGATCCATCAAAGTGCATACTCCAAAGAGGACTAGTTTCAGACTCACTAGTTTGATTACTATCCTCCTCATCTAGTGTGCTTTTGGATTGTTCTTGTAAGTCAGCACTATGTTGAATTTGATCTAGCTCCTCATGTTCTTCATTGTGTTGAGGATTCTTCTTTTGACTCTCAAGCTTGAAAAGCAATGGATGACTGATTTTTAGCTCAAGACTTGTGATTGGTTTTCTGTGACTTTCTATTTTAGCAAATTGTTTTGAAGCTTTCGTCTTGTCTTCCTCTTTTCCTATCTCTGCCCCTAATTTAGTTAAGGTTTCTTGCTCACTGAATGTTTCATCATTAAAAAGGATAAATGAGTCAAGGCCTGTGTGAACAGAATAAAGAGGAGAGTTTTGTGGTCTCTCTTGGCTAGTAACCATGTATTTCATATGAGATTCCCTATAAAGTCTTCTAGTTTGATTAAAAACAGTGATGGTCGCATATGTCATGTCCATCTGCATTATTCCTTGTAACTTAGCTCCCCAAGATCTTGATAACAGCATACCATACTTGGGGGGTACATCAGCCACTACAATATCCATTACTAAACATTTGGTTGGAATCTGGGCTAAGTTCACGCAGAGGTCTTTGATCAAACCTAAACATTTTACTCTGCTTGAGTCAAAAGAGTATAGATCTTTGTATGGCCTAGTGATTTCAAGACCTAGGCTCTCCATTACAGCTTTGGGAAGTAAATTGTGAGAGGCCCCTGAGTCATGCATGGCATTGTGTAAAATCTTGTCATGAATATTCAAACTAACATAGAATGGAGGAACTGGCCCTTCTTGGTATCTACCTTCAATCTTTGGACCAAATAAAAGCTCTGGTTGGTCATCATTAAGATTGACAGTGTCGTTATTCTCTTCTATGTTAAAAGCCTTCAAAATTTCGGATCTATATACATCTTGGGTGGCTAATTCAGTAAGAGGAACAAAGATTTTGATTTTGGCAATTTCTTGTTCCAAACTAAAAGGAAGCTGATTTTTTAACATGTTTGTTTCAGCCTTATTAACCACCACTTTATCAGCAAAATCAGTTTGTTGATTTCCTCTATTTACATTGGTCAAAATTTTTTTAATAGGAGCACTAGCTAAGGTACTAGCGCTGCTAAGATCTGCACTCTGTTTTTCATTGATTTGAGTGTCTTGTTCTTTGTTTTTATCAGAATTTGCAGCCACTGTTTTGTCTTTCTGTTTTGCAATCTTGGGTTTGTTTACAGGGCTGTTTTTTGCAGATTTATCAAAGGTTTGGGTTTTGGGAGTTTCCTGATTGCTTTTACTCCTAAGGTCATACTCTTTTGGAGTCTCTATGATGACATTTTCCATCTCTTGATAATAACTTTCATCCTCTGCTCTTTTATCATCATAGGGTGTGTATAGACCTTGTTTCCTATTATAATGAACTTCAAAATCATCATTGTCTACTCCCAGCATGTTTATATCATCTTCCTATGTTTGATCAATTGTGTCTTCAACCTCACTTACATAATTTTGATGAAAAGGAGGCATAATCTCCTGATCAGGGTCTCTTGGTCTGTTTTGAGGCTGATTTCTCCTAAAATTCTGATTTTGGTTTTGAGATTGGTTTCTGTTTTGAGGAGCTGATTGATTTTGACTTGCTTGTGCCTTCTCAAGTATGCTCATCTTTTTCATCATCTCCTCCATCATTCTTTCCATATTTGAGCTAGATGTGGAAGGTGTAGATTCCTCTCTAAATGACACTTTCTTCTCATTCTTCATTCTTGCTCTTTTCTTCATTAGATTAACTTCCACAGCAAGAGCTCCTTTTTGCATATCTTCAAGAGTCAAAGGATCTCTCTCTCTCAGCTGATAGGCCATTTCAGGATCAAATCCTTCAGGAAACTTGTTTAAAGCTGAGCCTTGTGGAGGTTTTAGATCTAGGGGAAGTGCATTATACACACTATTGAATCTAGTGCAATAAGCTTGAACACTTTCCCCAGTGTTTCTTTGGAGATTATTGCAGTTCGAAAGTATTTGTAGAGGGTTTTTCTTTACTTCCCATTTGTTTAAGAATAACTGATGGAAGGCTTGGAGATCATTAATACTGTGAGGGGTTAAGCCTTTGAACCATTTTCTTGCTTCTCCCCCTAAACTCTGATTAAATAATATAAGTTTGACAGTTTCATCATCAATCTCATTTCTGTCAAAGTAGTCATTCATCTTGTCCACATGTTGTGAAGCAACAGTAGCACCACTGGCATCATACAATGGTATCTTGTACTGATAGTCATGTGGAAGATTGACTAAGGGTAAAGGAAGGACTAGAGGGGCATACCATGTTGCCATGATAGGAGGTTGTGGAAAAGGTGGGGGGTTTACAGGTGGAGGATGTGAAATGAGAGGGGTTTGATGGAATGGTGTGGTTTGGACAGTGGATGTATGGATAATAGATGTGGATGGACCAGCAAGAGATCGTTGAGCGGATCTAGGATGAGAGAAACCAAAATTATGAAGGAAATGTAAATCAGGTGGTGTAGTTTCTCTCCTACTAGGATGCTCACTTCCCTCTAGGGATGAAAGTGGAGATTCAAAGTCTATCTGAATTATATCATCAAGTGACCTGGTTCTAAATGGGTTCCTTAAGTCAACTTGTGATTGTTGTAGAGCTGTAAGATTATCTGGGACAGAATTAGCTCTATGGAGTGATCTGAAAATAGTTGAAGATTTGGCCTTAGGAGACTTCCTAAGTATTCTTTCAGGGTTGTCAACTATCTCAGGGGGGTTTGGATCAGGATGGCTCCTAGTATGAATTCTTTTAGAAGACACTATGTTATGTTTTCAGACCCAACTAAAAAAAAAAGTTTAACCAAATATGACAATCTTTAGGAGGCTAACTGATCTTAAAAACAAGAAAAATTTAATCCTTAAAGTCTTCTAACTGAGTTTGTATGATGTTATGAGAGTAATGGGTTTCCCAGTGGAGTCTTAAGGTATTTTTAGGATTGTGGAGTCACCAGGTGGAAATTTTTAGCTCTTTTGGAGGTAAAATGTTTTATGGTCCACCACCATGTTTATTTAAAACCAATCTGAAGTATTTTTGGGTTTTATGAGTTTTTTCAGTTCTATGGGTTCTAAGAGTGTCCTAAATCTGTTTCAACACTTAGCTACAGTGACGAGACAAAGAAATTTTACTCTTATGGCTAAGCTAGCTGATTCCTTCAAGGTTTGATAAGCTCTTATAAGAATCCTAAGGGTTCCTTAGTTTTTCATTGATTCAAATAAGTTTTATCATGATTACCATTTGCTTGGTAGTGCTTGAAGAGAGCTACTTATACTACACTGAATGTTGAGTACTGTGTTTCAAGGATTTTACTCAGAAACTCCCCAGTGGAGTCGCCAGAATGTTAGGTATCTGTAATTTGCAAGATTGGAAAATACAAACTGCAAAGCCTACATATGAACCACTTTGGGATTCTAGGATCTAGCCCTCCTGAATCCAGAGAGGGATCTCTCTATAAGTGCAAAGATTGATTTATCTTTTAAGGCTTGAGATGTGATATTAGGCTAGTTAGGAGGAACAAGGTTTTGTTTGTTTTGGTTGGGCAAAGATATGCGGAAGGTGAAGGAAGTCTAAATGAAGGGTGAAGGTGTATGAAAGTGAAGGAATGATTCAAACCCAATAAGACAGCAAGGAGAACCCTAACCGTTGGCCATGGAGTAAAAGTGATTTAATTGAAACAGCAAGGTTCAAAAGTGGTCCATGGGGCAATTCATCTATGTCAAAGGATCTCTTTAAGCTGATTTTATGGAATGGAATGAAACAATAAGAAGGGGAATCAAACAAATGAAGAAAAAAGAGCAGCCTAAGATCAAGTAAGTACTTTGAAACTATCCTTCTTTTGGCATACACTTAAGAAAGACATAAAAGCTATCTAAGATCAACTAAGTACTTTGAAACTAGCCTGCTTTCGATGCACTTTCAATAGAAAACATTTAAAACACAAATAGAATAGCTTAAGATTAAGTAAGGACTTTGAACCTGTTAGTGTCCCATGATTTGGCTGATTGGCAAGCCAAATGACGGTGTAACATCAAACCAATCTTTGGAGTCCAAAGACCTAGTCTTCCTGGACTCAGAGAGGGCTCTCTCTATTTATGTAAGGGATATCTGTGTGTTTGCTTATTGTGTTATGATTTTAGGCTAGTTATGAAGTACATTTTTGGTTTTGGTTTTTAGGTTTGTGAGGGATGAACTGATCAAAGACTAAGATAGGTAAAAATATGTCAAATCAACTGGGCTATGGGGTCGAAAAGGTCAAGAAAGCTTTCAAATGGTGATACAAGGTTGTTGAAGGGCCGATTTGAGCAAGGTAAAATGGATCTTTGGGCAAAATGGAGTGAGATGGACATTAAACTTGTGAAGAAAAAAGGATTTCAAACATAAATAGTTTAATAGCTGACATAAACATGGTAGGGAAAACCATTAATCATGAGAAATGTAACTATAAACTGATCAATGCATAGAAATAAACATTCAAGCCATGCATAGAGATATATGACTCTCTAACTTTAGGAAATGACTATCAGACTTTGGGGAAATACACTTAAGACAAACAAACAACTCAAATCACTATGAAGGAACACCTAAACATAGTATTTCAAGCTATTGGGCACTTTGAAGACAATATTGCATAGTTTTAGGCAAAGGGCAAGATCAGTACAAGACCTCCTTGGTTCAACAAATGACAATCTAATCAATCAAAGAGAGGTTTCAGAGGTGGAGCTATGACTAGCCATGAGTAAGCAGGGCATACCGTGAATCATAATTCGCATGCATAAAACCATAAATGAAACAAGAAAACAATATTCTTTAGTTATTAAAGAGCAATCAAGGATTCTTTAACATGACTAAGAATGAAGAAAACATGGAAGCTATAAAGAAACAGAAAATTTTAGGTGCCTCCAAGGGCATGTCTCAAATCTGTTCTCTACTGTCTTATAGCAAGCGAGAACATGGATTTATGAATGAAAACTAGGAAACAAAACAGAGAGAGAGACACTATACCATTCTACCATGTCATGGAATCCAACAACAATCCTCTTTCATCATCCAAGAACATCCAAGAAACTATCCAAAAGAATGAGACAAGTGTTTCTTCCAAAGCTTATATGACCATATATTGCTTCTATTCATCAAGTTCAGCCTTGTTTACAATGAAAGCCTTTGGAATATATAGGCCAAAGTGAGGAAAACCTCTTAGTTCAACTTGCAATCTCATTGGCCTATCCAAAATATCTAATTTTGTCCTTGAGGCTTTGCAAAGCCCAAGGCATAAAATATCTAATAAAATATCTCAAAAATGCTAAAAAAGGGAAATATATTGACTTTTCATAACTAATCATGTAAAAAAATAGCTAAACGCACATGAGGAAAATTCACTTTTGAAAGGTTCGATTTTTACAAAAATACTCAAGAAATATATCAGCAGAAAGTCCCCTGACTTGCCGGCAACTTTTGGAGGCGTTCCTGATGTCGAAATGAGGCCCGTGATAGCTCGTTGAAAATATATGAATGTCTACTTTCTGGAACAACTTGAATTTTCCCAATATGATTCCTAGAAGTCTATCAAACACTGAACTGAGTGAAAGGCCTTGTCAGATAGGAGAGCGTAGTGTTTAAAAATGAGTGTTTTTTGCATCTTTGTGGGACCAAAACAACTTCAAATGCTCTGAAAATTTCTGAGTAGATGCCCCTAAATTTAATGCATCCAATGGTACCACTCTCAAGATTTGAGGATGCTCCAAACCAAAATGGCGGCGCCCATGATTTTATGCAATTAGGCCCAAAAATGTCAAAAAACAAGAACATGTCAAAATTTGCTCAATTTTGGTGAGCAAGTCCCTCAAGGCTTTTTAGAAACATGTCTAGAATCTCAGGCCAAAATTCCAAGCCTAAAGGTGTCTTTCTCCTTTTTTCTCACCGGGCGCCCTCTTTGGGCAGTTTTGAGCTTTTCTTGGTTTTCTTCTTTGTTGTTTGGCATTCTAGCTTTGGTGAAGAAGTCATGGCCTCTTGCCTAGGAGAGGCAGCTAGCACATGCTTTGGAGAGTGCCCTTCATGATCCATGTTTTGTATTTGCTTGCCCTCATGCTCTTTGCTGTGTTGGCTGCCATAATGTTCCTTTTCATTACTGCCTCACTGCCCATCACTTTGCTCTTCATTATCACTACTATGTTTAGACTCTTTGCCTTGTTCCTCATCATCACTAAAGCCATCTCTTCAGTATTGTGTTTGAGCCAAGAGGCCTTTAACAAGACATGTTTGTGGCTTCTTGAAAATAAGTCTCATTTTATTTGGTATAAAAACCCCTTCCCTTCAAACACTATTTTTATGAAGTCACTGTTATTTAAAAGACTGAAAAAAACCCCTTTTAAACTGATAAAAACACTTTCCCCAATCAATACCTTCCTTTGTGAGATCACTGCTTCTTTGTGGTTTTGATGGACATGGTGCTCTTTGAAATAATTGTTTTCAAAGACTCCTTCAGATTTGTTAAATACCCTCTACACACACTCTATTTTGTTTTCTTAGAGACTGTGTGAATCTTCAATTTTTCAAAGAAAGAAAACTCTCTTAAAATAACACCCTGACATTCCTTTTTAATAAACATGATAAGTCTTTGAAAAAGCAAGTTGTGCTTTCCCTTTAACTGCCTCCTAACACTTTATAAACATTCAACAAGCCATTACCCTTCTATCACTGTTTCTTCTTTGGTTTAGTAAACAAGGTGTTCTTTGAAACTACTGTCAAGATGACTCCTTAAATTGATTTGAAAGTCTTTTACAAAACTCTGTATTTGCCTCTATCAACTGTGTGTAACCTTAGTTGTCTCATAGCACAAAAAGGATTTTCAAATTTGCACATTAGCCCTTTTCCTTTTCATTGTTTCAATAAACAACCCTTTTGCAAACAGATCTTCAATAAACTATGATGATTTTACCTCTCAATCCCTGTTTTTCCCTTTAGAGGCTGTGTAGATTTTAAATATTTACAACAAAGACCTCTTTCAAACTGATAGCCAGCCCTTAACTTAAAAACTGTTCCCTTGTGATGACCCTAGCAATCAAGTTCTCTTGGAAGAAGGTTAGTTAGCTTGTCCACAGTAATATCTTCTTTTATTAGTGATTAAAACAACTCTGTTTTCTTTCCGGGAAACTGTGTTATCTCTAGCTGGCAAACAAGTCTTTCTTGATGGAAATGAGGCTACTAAAACTCCCTTTAAAAACTGTCCATGAACCCTTTTCACTCATCACTGTTTTCCTTTAAAATCTGATGTCTAACCTTCTCTTAAATCAAACATATGACCAGAGATATGAATAACTTCAAAACATGTCTTTTTGCTGCATTGGGAGATGAACTTGTTGTGAAAAAACTGAATTTGGCATCTTTGGAGACTTTGGCAAGTTTGCCATAAACCTGGTTGACAGTGTCCCGGGCGCCTGAGCGGTGGGCCGTTCAGGGGCAAACCGGGCGAGGTCAAAAACAGAGGTTAGGGACAGTTTTTTACAAATTCAAAGATTTAACTCGGAAAATGAGTGTATGGGGAGCATTTGGCACTTTGAAATGGAAAATTTTCATGCTTGGAGGGCTTTGAAAATGACAAAAAATGGTCGGGCCCTGCCGTTCAGGAGCAATCGGTGTTCAGGGGCAACACTGGGCTGGGCTAAAAACCAAATTTCAGAGTTGGTTTTTTCCAAATTCAAAGTAGACAGTAGGAGCTAAGCATAGCAAGGAAATTTGGCGATTGAGAGGGATTGTTTTCATGCTTCAAGTGCTTTGGAAAAAGTAAAAAATGCATGGGCCATTGCCGTTTAGCAGCAACTCTAGGCGTTGGGCCGTTCAGGAGTGTCCTGGGCAATGCTAAAAATCGAGGTTTAGAGGTGGCTTTTGCAATTTCAATGATTGGAAGTGATAACTGAGCATGATGAGGTCATTCGGAACTTGGAAGGAACTGTTTTCGTGCTTTGAAGGCCTTGGAAAAAACAAAGAAAGAATGGGTCGTGTCGTTCAGCAGCAACCATGGGCACCTGGGCTGTTCAGAGGTGGTCCGGGCTGTTCAGAAATGGGAAGTGCAGAGGTTAGAAATGGCACTGGCAATGCAATAAAGTCGAAGAGTGGGATGGCATGGTCCTTAGGTAGGTGAAAGGAGCTTTATATACATCCTGATGGCTTGGATATAAGCAAAAAACCCACGGGCGTTGTCATTCAGGAGGAACCGAGCCACCGAGTGCCAGGCCATTTAGACCTGGCCTGGGCCGATAAAAATTGGGTAGTGTGGAGGTGGAAAAAGGGCGAACCCATGGTTGATGAAGTAAATTAAAGGTGTTAAGAACGCATGACGATGAAAGGGAGGCTTACCAATGTTTAGATGCTTGGATAAAGCGTTTGAGAGCTCGGGCGATGGCGTTTAGCAGGTCACCGGGCCATTCAGGCATGAACGTGCCGCGTTCAGAAAAAGTTGGGCACCGAGCACAGGCGTGCCGCGCCTATCTACAGGTGCGCCGCGCCCTTCACAATTTTGTTCTATGTCCTCCTACAGGCGCACCGCTCTCATTCTCAGGCGTGCCATGCATACCATTAAGCTTGAAAAAGACCAAAAATCGCTCGATACAGCTTAAAAACGCTGTCAAGGACCTTGCTCAGTGGCATTCTCCCTAGCTTCCATACTGCATCCATTTCTGAGAACATTGATGAATGGCTGTAATGCACTAGATTTCATTATTTTAGCTTTATTCCTCTCATAAGTAGATAAATTTAAAAACGTTGTTACCGCATGTTCTGAGTTTTTGGATCTTCTGAAGAGACCAGCGATACAAAGTGAAGGCATGGCTCCTGCCTTTGCAATGCAAGCTCTATTGTCCACGATGCATCTGGCAAGAAGTTTGAGTTCATACGCAGCTCGCCTTTTTGCTTCAACAGGTCCTGCAACAAGCTTTTCCACAAGGAACGTTGTTGTCATCTTTGCAGCTTCTAAAACCTGCCTTGGAACTCATGATGCTTTCCATCGAAGAACATTTCTTGTTTTTTGGTTTTACAAAAGGGATATTATGCGCATCACAATACTGCATAATAAGGTTCCGGAGAGCATGATTTGGAATAAGATCTCTGTGCAAAAGCTTCTGCCTATTCTTCAAACAAGTAGAATTTCCCTCCTCGATCCATCTGGTAATGGATGGTAGCATCATACGTTTGCCCAGTAGAAACAATGACTGGTTCTTTCATCAAATTAAGTGAGATCGGACATCTGAAATCATCTGGAATAACAGGGAAAACCTTGGACTCTGATCTGGAAACTCTGTGTTCACTTGATGGCTGCAATTGTGCATCAAACTCCATCTTTGTAACCCCAAACAGGACACATTTGCAATAGCGCATGAAGCAATTCAAGCTATTAACAATTGAAACATTTTTATCTGCGCCTAGCTTATTTTGGTTTCTCATCTCTTCCTCTAAAAACTCTATCTCTCTCAGAAAATCTCTTGCATTTTTTAGATGCAAATCGTCAAAAATGTTTTCTGAGTTTAGATTCCTTTGGGGTCACCTCCTTCTTGAATTCATCAAGAACAGCAAGCACGTCTCTGTGGATCTATTCTTCAGAAGTATCAATGAAAATCTCAGCGCTTCTGGCCTGACTGTGAACCAACTCAATTTGCTCCTTAAGCACGTCTGAGACATCCAACGTTCTCAAGGAAAGTACATTCAATGCAATAGTGATGTCATGCGTTACAGCATTAAATTTACTTGATATTTCTTCGATTTGCATAATCATCCGAACACAACTTACATCGCTGCTACAGTCCTCCGCAATGCAACCCCTACATCTCTGACTTCTTCAAAAAAAACATAGACAAAACCTGAACATTTCTTGTAATGCAGATTGCATTTCTCCTTTGGCATCGTCTAGGCTTCTCTAATTCATATGTTGGATCTTATATCATGGTTGTCGATATATGAGTCAATTTTGGTTTATATAGAGGTTTATTAATAGTGATATAATGCCCCATTCTCCTCAACTCTAATTTTACAGTGGCAGAGGTATCATGATTCAACAGCCATGCAAATTTTACTATCCCTTGGTATTTGCTAAGATGAGATATTTGAGCCTTCCAGCTATTCATGTCCGCGTCCAGAAACCTTGTATCTATAACTACAAAAAAGTTGTGATATTTTGATATTTGATTCAAAAAAAGAATGATGGAGGACCCTTGTTTCATTTGCAGGGATTTGAGGCTTCTTTAATATTTGCAGACCCAAACTCATTCAATGAAGCCCCATGATTCAGAATACTCTCCAATTGAACCCTGTTCTTCTGGCATATTACCTACTGTAATTTATGAGGAGAAAACCGGAGTATAAGAATCCAACGCTGGAAAAACCCAAGGCAAGGCTCCAATATGATCCTTTTGGCCATGTGTTATAACAACTGCTTCTATCTTATAATTCCAGCGTCGAATGATATTTGTGTCAGGTAATACTTTCTGGATGCCAAGCTTATCATAGCAGATCATTTATGAGGCCTCAGCATCGAAACAAACATCTTTGTGGGTCAACTCTTTTGTGCAGCGCAGGCCTTTGCTAGCTCATTGTGGATTCTCTGTATGTGTGTAAACATCTTTGAGAAGGCACTTGTTTGCAAGGCATCCATCTTCAAATACATATCTTTGTGGAGTTCCTCAAACCAAGAATTTCATAATTTTATGCTTACATGATACTCATCACTGCAAGCATGCTTTTGTAGCCCTTCAATATCAGCTTTAATTATTCAAGTTCCACAACAGTTATGTGCAGTCTTGACAAATATAGAGAGAAGCTTGCATATCAGTATAAGAACTTCAGATTGGAAAATAGATTTGCAGATATTGGGGTGGAGCTCCATACTGTAAAGCATGTTTCCAATGAAAGACTTGGTAGATTTATCAATCAAATAGGTCCAAAGTTCAAACCTCCTCCTCAGATTTTGTTCCTTCATTCTCTTTGGCTGACTGTAATCTCCATTTTCTATGGATGATTGTGATCTCCATTATGCTCTGTAATGTGAACAGCTGATTTTTCAGAATTAATTTTGGCTTCAACTTTAAATCTATCAGAGACAGGACCCAAAGTTGTACATTGAATCATGCACATCCTCAAATTCAGTTAGCACTTTATTGACTGAGCTCACTATATTGGAATGTTTTTTCCACAACATTTGCACTCAAGTGACTAGCTATATTCCTTTCATCTGTTAACAATGCCTTTTTTGGACTTACTTCTGCCTTGTTATCTGTAGGTTGATTTACGTGACATACAACAACTCTAAAGACTTTTGTTTCACTTTCCTATACACCACTCTCATTATACTTATCAACAGTACCTGTGATCATAGAGTCATCAGCACAAAATGCATCTTCCTTCTTGTCATTGTATGCACTTGGAAAATCATCCCCCAATCCAGAATGAATTTTTGTGGTGAAGTCCAATTGGTCCATCATTTCTCTCTTTTGGATGGAAACTTCAGCGCTTGCTGGTTTAGAAGCAAATGTTATAACCATTGAAGCAGCACGGTGCACATTTACAGCTGAAGAATACAACTCTGATACATTTCCTTCTACAGTTTTCCTCCCAAAAACACCATGGGTGCTAAGGTCTGCAACTTGCAGAGGTGAATTAAAGTGCATGTTCTGAGTATCAGCACCCTGTGGATGGTATGTAGAGCTGATATATCAACTACAATAGGTTTCCTAATTAAATTCATGCTATTTGTATTACCATAGTCAACTTTAGTATAACAATGGATGTCAACTTCTCACCATCTTCAACTATTTTCGAAATACCATGCTCTAATCAGCAGAATAGCATGGTTTTACTTGCCCTTCTCTTTTGTATGCCTTAGGCTGTATTTTGGAGATGATTTCTTTGCTTTTATGAAGAAGGCAATTTTTGACAACTTTCATGGGCGCTCTTTAACCTCTGTTTTATTTCTCTTAAACTGCATTTCTCCATAATGATCTTTGGAGGCCCTTGTAACCTAAAAATTAGCCCTGTGGGACCTCTTAGCATTTACCTAGGTTGTAATACTTTGACAAACTTTCACAAAAGTATTACAAACATACCCTTAACAGTAAACACCCATATGTCCTTTCAAACTTTTTCTTTCATCATTTAATGGAGGAGCCCTTTAACTGTGAGTAAAACATGGCTTTATCATACTTTCAACCTTTTGAATCAGCTGCTTCACTGTGTAAATCTTTGGGGAGCTGACCCTCTGTTTCTCTGTGAAGAAGGCTATTCTTAAGTTTTCCAAACCAACTGCTTTTTCCCTATGTGACTTTGGTTGTGACATCTGTCTCTCTTAGCACTGTGTATTCTTTGAATTTTTAGACAAGAAACATGGTTTTGATTAGGAAAGTGCTCTTTGTCTATCTGTTTGGGAAAGGCACTTGGATAAATGGCAATTCTTTCTTCGAAACTGTAACCCACAACATTATCTGAAAAGGCTAAATGAAAACAGTCTTACTGCAGCCTTCAAAATCCTTAAGTATCCATTGTTTTTGAAGCAAGGAGGCTCCTTTAAACCAAAATTCGCCTTACTGTTGTTCATCAAGGAGGTGTTCTACAATTTCTGAAGTTATTTAAAACACCTTGACCCTCTGCTTTTAAATGAAGGAGGTCCTATTGATCCTGTTCCTAACCATCTGCTATTTTACTGGAGGAGGTTATCAACATGTTCCCAACCATCTGCTCTTGCTTGGAGGAGGTTTCTTATCATGATGTCTTCTAGCATTTTCTCTTTTGAAGGAGGTTAACATAGTCATGACATCTTATAATCTATCTCAAAACTGTGTCATCTCTCAGCCATATATGTCTTTGCTTGGTATATCAGAATAGGTAATAAAGTGAAATCTTGACAATCTGCTATATGAGGCATGTTTCTGGGATATGTATCCTTTTGTCAAAATATCTTTGTGAACTTTTAAACCAGAAACCACATGACATGTAGTTTGTGGAGTATTTGCTTGCTAGTCAGCATTTACTAACCTTTTTTGGACTGTGTTTGCAGAGGTACATTTGATTTGTTCTTTGACTAGTGTTTTTATCCCAGGCTCAACGCAGAATAAGAAGCAGTTGTCTTCTTATGTACTGTGATGATGTCCTTGGGAACACTTATGCATCATTACCTCTGAAGGAAAAACTGGAACACTGCATATCAACCTTATATCATTCCTCTGTATTTGTGTGGCTTTGAAGGATGGTATCAGCTTTTAGGGCAAATTTTGACCTTTGAAACATGCACTCCTACTTTGTTATCATTGCAGCTCTCCACCTACTGATGGAAAATTCTTCAACATGAGCCTTATTTGGACTTGTCTCTTTGATTTTGTCTGGAAACTGTTTGTCATTCAATTTTCCCCCTACAGAGATGCAAACAATATGACTTTGAAACTTTTAAAAGCTCCTTTAGTGTTCTATGGAGATTTTTCCAAATCTTAAGCATATTCTTTTAGACTGTGCACATGCTCATCTCTTTCTGTATTAGATCTTTGTAGAATTTCTTCCGGACTGAGACAACAAGTCTTCTTAGTGGCGCAACCTAGGGGTATATCAAGGTTTTCTTTTGCAGATTAAGCGCTAATTCAGGGCTGGTTGTTATTGAACAAAGGATTCTGGCTCAGGCTATTTTTGTCAAGGAAGGGATTCTCTAAAGCGCCACTACCTAACTTAGGGTCAACTTTCATTGATTTCTAATTGTATTTGACAAGAAGATCAAGGATAGGAAGGGAGATACTTTGTCAAATATTGGACAGTGGGTTTCATGAGAACCAAGGGGAAAATAATAGTAGACCAGCAAGACCAAGATAGCTATAGACAGGGATATTTTGCTGAAACAAGACATGACTTTAAAAACTGAAGATTGCTTTAATCATAGGCTGATAAGGAGGGCTAGGAAAGAAAAAATTTGTTTGGGGGTTTTCTAGATGACAAACTAACATATGGAGATTAGCTTCTAGAAAACTTAGCTAGGAATCTAGTCATCAATCAACAGGTGAAAAATACTGATGACTAACAGGTCCTATCCTGCTTTTAGCATATTCAAAGGAAAAACATTCAAGATAAACAATAAAAGTAGTCTAAGATCAAGTAAGGACTTTGAACTTACCCTGCTTTCAACATACTTTAAGGGAAACCTTCAGACAACTTTTGGAGATAAAACTAGAGGACAGGGCTAACCATAGACTTCTCTAGTTCAAATTTACTTAGCATAAACTGAAAATAACATTCAAGAGCAATGTTTAAAGTTTAGACAGAAAGAGATGGGAACACCAACACTCCTAAACTACTTGGACTGTATTAAATCATTCCTAAATACACAATTTCGAAGAAAACATGGAGATAAAGCTTATCAGTGAGAGTAGGGTACTTTTGACAGTAAATCCTAACTCTATAACTGTTGTTCTTTATCAGAGAAGATGGACAGAATGGAAACAAAATAAAATAACAATTTACAATAATAAAAAAATCACCATTGACATAAACCAGGATCCCGTAAATCAGCTTTTATTTGATGCTTCAGACCAGTTACAATCATCAAGTCCAGTGGGTCTCTATAGCTTCAAACTTCTCATCTCAACTTAGGTATATTCGATTACAAACAGAGCTTTCAGCGGCTTCAGAAAACTATTTACATGCAACATATATTCGGAGACCAACCTTTGTCTCATCTTCTACAGAGGTATTTATAGAAGAAAAGAGGAGGTGGGATGTAAAATAAGATCTCTAGGCTCAATTAATACAATTTAATGCTTCTCGGCCTTTGAGGGGCTCAATGGAAAAGATTTCTGATATTTCCTCTGTACTAATTGGTTTTCATCAAGTTTTTAGGCTACTTGGGAGAAATTGTTGACTTTAAAGCTCTTTCTTATCTTTGTAATAACTTTGCTAACAGATGTAATAAGTTCCTTTGATTTGAAATAACTGTTCAACTGTCTTTAGGAAAATATCTTATGTTATAAGGAAATAACTATGCCTTCTTTTATTTCTTTGAGGCTGCAAGTGGCTTTTGGTAGCTGGAAAGGACTCAATTAGCCTTTGATGTGGCAGTGGAGGCTTCTCGGATTGATAGATCTGCTTGTTTTTACCTAAAACACCTTTAATTTACTTTAGATTTGTGTTTTAGGTCTAATTAGGCTTAATTTCTATCTTCCAGTCTTCATATTGTCTTTAATTGTGTGTATTAGGCTTTTGATAGTTGAATTTATTCCTTAATCCCTCAAAATTGTGTTTAAACCTTTAATCATTGATTTCTGCTTTGATTTTATCCCTAGACACTTATACTCTTTATCTGATCAAGGTTTATTGTGTTTTGTTGCTGCGCAGGCGTACAGAGGGTCCTATAATGTTATCAGCACTCATGAGACATGGATAAATCATGATGTGAAACCCTGTAGAATGATCTCCTTCATTAATAAAGGTCTGGGGGATTGTCATCCCTGACCCTTGATTTCCTTTTTAAAAAAATGGAAAACCTTTAAAACCTGCACAAACAAGCAAAAATTATAAAAATCCTATGTGGATGGGTTTAAACTACTTCAGAGGTTTAGGTTATATCGTGGCCTTTGGATGAAAACATCCAACGACGAGGATTTCTTACCGGGGTCAAATGGAGAGGCGGTCGAAGGAAATGAGGATCAGATTAAGTCCGGGCTGTTGATCTATGTTGATCAACGACTGAGATCAATCGGAGATTTTATAATGCAGAAGGGGAAAAGTTATAATGAAAATGGAAGCAAATGTAATGTAAAAGGGAAAAAGCTGTGGCAGAAGGGAAAATGGGGCTAAATGAAATTTGGGGTTGTAGACTGATTTGGGCCATTGAATTAGATCAACTAAAAAAGATCGACGGTGGAGATCCTTTGATGAAATCTCTAGGAAGAATGGTGGAGGGCGATGGGCTTAATGGTTAGATGCAATCTGGGCCGTTGGATGAAAAGAAAGAATGGCAGAGATTTTAAATGAGAAAATGTAATGTGATGGGGAAAGGTGGTTTCGGCTGAAAAAACAGCTGGTTTCGCGTTGCTCCAAAGTGGTTTCCAAATTTCTCACAAATAATGCGATATGCTTCTCTGGCCGACACGTGTCTTTTAAATACCACCCATGTCGCGTAATTTTTAGGCATTAATGTTTAGGCAGAAGATTACGCGATATGGGATAGTAACCATCGGATAAGAGGCGAGGAGATTCGACAGTGGAAATGAGAGCGCGATGAGATAAGATGGGTGGGTGGAAAATGGTGGACAGGGTGAAGGTGGTTTAGATCTGGACTGTTGGATCTATGAAATGGATGGTCTAGATCTGTCGAGGGGGAAGGTAGGTCCTGTTATTGCCTAAATCTACCTCAGGCTGAAGGAAGGCAGAGTCTAGGGTAACATCAAACCATGCTCAGTCTGGTAGCTAGCCCTACCAGATCAGGAGAGGGCTCTCTCCGGGTCAATCTCAGCAAAAATAATCAATAAGGCTTGAGATGACTTGAAATAAAAGCTGATTTAAGGCTAGGTATATAAGTAAAAGAGTTTGATTTTGATTTTGGGGGTTTTGTTGGAATCAAAGGGAAAGGTAGATTTTGGGTTCGAGGATGAGGCCTAGTTTTTGCAGAGTTCTGAATGGGGCAAGGAAGGAAATTGTTTCAAGTTAAATGAATAAATTAGATTCAGGCTGGTGAGAAGAGGAAATGGGACTTCAATAATCCTCTTTAAACAGAAGCAACATGAAAAAATCAACAAAACTCAATGAAACAAAGCAATCTAATAATTCCACCTTTATAACTTGTTTGTTTAATTTGAGAAGAAGGAGAAAGGAAAATGATATACATAAAAGATAAGTGATATACATCGGCACACTAGTAGTCTCTGCCTCCTGACCTCCATACTGATGTGAAGGTTCACCTGCATCATGGACAGCCTCCGAAGGAACCTGACGAGCTATGAATAAATCATGGGAAATTAAATCCTCCCATGAAATACCCTGCAATCCAAGCTGATGTACAACCACGATCTTGATTAGTGCATAGTGATAAATACTGTTGTACTGCTGCTCGGGAGTTTTCTTCTGCACAAGAGTGGTCATTCTCTCGATGTTCCGGCACATGAAATAAGGAATGTTCATCATCCTCACTCTTGTGAAATGCATCAATAACCTGATGTGGTAGGCATAGAGGCGTGAAAATCGGCCCTCACAACTGAAGTATCTGATAATAAGTTTCATCAGAGGCGGATAGGATTCCTTTAGGAACCGGAATGGGAACACTCTGCTGAGCTGTCTCACAAAGCTAGGCCTGATATATGGTTCATAATGCACTCTGTCCACCTGCTGTCTTTTGTTCCACCGTTCACCCACATTCGGTATTCTGGTTGCTTGAGAGATGGTTTCCGGTGTCAATATGAAAGTTACACCGGCAAGGGTGACCTGACCATCATGTAAATGCAATACAAACAAACGAGCCAAATCCTGATGTTAATGAATCCTAGCAATCATTTCACAAAACTAATAGCATGACTGTAAATAACTGGAAATTATTTTGATGAACAGAACTAGGCCAGCAGGTACAAGACATGAGGGATATGAGTGATAAGACCCTTCCATCAGATGATCCATGCTCCTAATGGAATGCTGCTAACTGAATTGAATGAGACACCTAAAATGAAATGCAACAAAAGAGATTTTGATCTCTGACGGAGGGATGAAGATACCAATTCTAACATTGGCTCCAATGGGGATGGTAGCTCCTTGGAGGTGCCAAGAAATACAGATTTCTGGGAGAGTAGGCAGTGCCTTCTTCCATTGGGCTATGGAGTCCATAACTTCGAAAAATCAACACAAGACTCTTGACTCAATTTATTGACTGAAAATTCACTCAAACTGACTCAATTTTGAAACCAAATGACTGAAAGACCTGACTCGACAAACTCAAACAAAAGCTAAAATCATTCTTCAGAATTATAGCCTTCACTTCGGGCCCCAAACTGAAACTATGTTGAAACTGACTAAAACAAAAATGACTCAAGACCTACTTAACTGAAATTAGTACTTACAAAGCTTTTTAATGGCAGCAGTCCATCAAGATTTGAGGGCTTCAAATCATGATGACAACCAACTACCTACTGATGGAATATGTACAATCATGTGTAGTGAGCCTTCCAATGTAACCAATCCAGCAGATGACTAAATACCGAAATTCGGCTCTCACTTTTCTCGAGCTGGTAGAACGATGTACAAGTAGGCAACTCACAATAATCACTGAAAACAAGGCTTATGATAATGAACCAGGCAACATTTATCTTTTCTGATGCTTGCAAAAGAATGCCGAAGGGATCTTGAAAATCTTGAAGCACTAGCTTGTCTTGAAATCCAGCAGCAAAAATACAACTACTCGCTTCATTCTGAACTGAAAGAACAATTGATTGCCGAGTGATAGGAAGGCACAGAGAGGTATAAGCTTCTGCCATCTGAGTGTTATTTGTAAGTTCCTTGACCATGAGAAATTCTGGCATATTGTCTCTCTCAAGATCATATTCCTCAACTTCATGGTCTAGGTCATTCTTAAACAAAAAACAATCTTCAAGATTATCAAACATGACAGCCTTATCATCTTCGTGAAAGAAAATATTATCTGTTTGCTGATCTATAAAGCTCATTACAAGACCGTCATCGTTTTCAAAAGAGGAAGAAGTTTCACCAACACTTTCTTGACCATGTGGGCATTGCAAATCTTTTTTAGCTTGGGCTGTAACATGACCTTTCAGGAGTTCATCTATCTCATCTTCAAACAAAGGAGATAATACCTTTTGTATTCTTTTTCTCAAACAGTGATTATCTTCATGAAATAACATTTTAAAACATGAAAAACCTGAATGCCAGTCCTTAATTCCCTGATCTTCTGAAATTTGAAAACATTGTTGATCATCTTCATATGACATGGCAATCAAATTATCATTTATCACTGAGTTATTGAAACAAGATTTTTCACTTACTTGAACAAAGATCTCATCTTGTTTTTCATGAACTGACTGGATTACCTCCTCATGAAGGCTTTGTTCTAATGAAATGAGAACATTTGGATCAATAACTTTGTCTTCTTCATTCCAGATGATCTCAACAGCAGAGCTCTCCTTCATGGGATTCAGCACAAGGTATTCTTGATCATCACGATCTGAATCTAGATCTGAAATAGCTGACTTGACTTTATCACATTCTGAAATTGAAACTTGACTTTCCTGCATATTGTCTTCTTCTATGGACAGATATGAAATAAAACCTTCTCTTTCATCATTTTCCATTGTGCTAAGATCTTGATCCCGCTGCAAAGTTTCCCGAGCATCTTGATGAGTATCCTCTAAGTTCTCTTTATGCTGCTGAAATGGATTTTCATACAGAGCCTCCATGATCTCATCATCCATGAAGTCATCATCTTCATAAAATTTTTCAAGATTTTCAATAAAACTATGAACATGGCTACAACAGTTCTGAACTAAAGTTAAGGATGGATAAGATTCTTTATACCTTTCAAAGAACATGGTATGAAAATCCTTTAAACAGTAAATACAAGCAGGCGACAAACTTTCATACCAAGATCGGGCTTCACCTTCCAGAGTGGCCATGAATATCTTCATCAAGCAATCTTCAGGAAAATCAACCTTCAACTTGTGAATATGTATGTGAAATCTAACCAGATGTAAAGCAGCATCCTTCTTATCATCATCTTTAAACGTAGGCAAATTCCTTTGCCAATCTACCTTAGGAATTTTATTTGGAAAACCTGGAATATGATCTCGGCTTATGGGAGCATACCTTCAATCTAGCGAAACCATTTTGATAACAATGAATTCACCAATAAATTCCTCAGGCTACTGATTCTTGAAGAGTAGAGTCGCCATAAAAATTCTGAACCTTAGGATTCTTCAACACTGGAGTTGCCAGGTGAATGATTTCAGCCTTCTTATGTTTGATCGTTGTCCACCATCAACAATAAGATCTAACTTGATACATGTACTGGGGAAATTTTCAAGTCAGATGTTACGTTTACAAGCTAGACCGGAGATTGACTGAAGTAGCATTTATCTACTTTCGCTGATGCAAAGCAAGAGCGTTTCGAAGGCTACCTGGCATAACTTCAGGCTCCGTCTTTAGCTTATAAAAAAAATAACACTAACAAGAAAACCATTTTGTCCCCAAAATGGTCACCACTATGTTATTGCCTAAATCTACCTCAGGCTGAAGGAAGGCAGAGTTCAGGGTAACATCAAACCACGCTCAGTCTGGTAGCTAGCCCTACCAGATCAGGAGAGGGCTCTCTCCGGGTCAATCTCAGCAAAGATAATCAATAAGGCTTGAGATGACTTGAAATAAAGGCTGATTTTAGGCTAGGTATATAAGTAAAAGAGTTTTATTTTGATTTTGGGGTTTTTTTTTTTTGGATCAAAGGGAAAGGCAGATTTTGGGTTCGGGGATGAGGCCCAGTTTTCGTAGAGTTCTGAATGGGGCAAGGAAGGCAAATGTTTTGATGCTTTGAATTGAATGAATTGATAGTTGAGACTAGTGAGGATCTGAAGAGGGTGAGAGGCTTTCAATAATCCTCTTCAAACAGATGAAAACATGGAAAATTAAACAAAATTCAAGGCAGAGAAAATCAATCTAATGAATTCCACCTTTATAACTCATTTGTTTAATTTAAGAAGAAAATAGGAAGGAAAGCGGTATACATAAAACATCATTAAACTTACAATCACTAAGATAAACACACCATCAAAACATAGAGCCACATGGATCCCAAAGAGTGTTGCAAACCCTGGTCTATTCCTTTGCCAAAATTGCAGAGATGAAATGTACAATGAAGTGCCAAGCAATCCCAAGTGTCCAACCTCTGAAAATGACTGAGAAAATACAAGATATAGACAAGCCTAACTCATTCCCATGCCTCTAGGGGTCGAGCTCACCATCCTAGGAGCTTTTTCAACAAGATCTAAACTAAGAACTGGAAAATAGGCAATGAAACAGCTTGCCTCTATAAGATAGGAAACTGATTCATTCAGTTACATTTCACTTTTTGGTGAATGAATCTACTCGGATGAGTAAAAATGTGCCAAAATTACATCAATTTACATCAAGAGTTTCACATTTGGATATAAAAAAGTCAAACTGGCCAAAACTAGCTGAAAATCTGAGCTGCTGAGTGAAAACTAAGCCAAAATTCCCAATGCGCCGTGCCTGAAATCTCTATGCGTCGCGCCAATTTGGAGCTGATTTTGAGAGCCTTTCCGGAGTCCAAATTGAGTTTAGGATAGCTTGTTGGAAAGCTCGTTGGGAAGCTCTACCTGTCTAATTTCCAACCCAAGGTAATGACACCTTTGCTGCCGCTGTTCTCCTTAACAGAGTTTTTCCAACACCGTCTCGTGTCTCCAAAAGTGGTTAAAGGTCATTTTAGGCTAATCTTCAGCAACCTCCAAAAATTGTCCAAATCTTAGTATTGGTAATATGCACAAATTTGGATCAAAAATCCGTAATAAATTTTTTCCTCAAACAGCTGCCAACAGGAGCACATAAGTATGCCATTGTCATGAAAAATCGTGCTAAGGCCAGTAACTAAAATTGACAAAAAGTTTCCCAAAATTATTGAAATTTTGGCTGAAGGTCCATCATCAAGTGCTATGCTGGGCCAAAGAAGCGTCGATCAAAATTTGCAGTCTATCATGCCTTTTGCGACGCTTTAGTGCCCTCCTTAGCTTTGCTTTCAGGATTTTGATCCTCGCTTTGCAAACATGATTTCGCGCCCAATAATGGTTCTTCATGTGCCTGAGCATGTTATTTTACTTTTTTTCCTTCTCCAACAACTTCTCAAGATGAATATTAACCCTCTCAAGCCAAGTCTCTCTATCAGCCTCAATCTCCCGCTCAATGGGTGTCATCTCGGTTTGGCTTCTTTGGGCAACTTGCCGGTTCTCATGGATGTTTTGCAACTCCATGATTGTTTGCTTATCTTCCAAATATTTGTTCCGATACTCCAGGTAGTTTATGACCCATTGGGATCTTTGCAACTTGACGGTCAATGTGTCTATCTCCGCCTTCTGCTCCCGAATAGTCTCTCTCAACTTTGAGTTTGGAGAGCTCAAATCCTCATCAATCAGTATGAAACCTGTGTCTTGGCCTCCTGAAGGGCCCTCATCTTGCATATGCCTCTTACCTCTATCCTGTACCTATACCTGTGCTGCTGATGACGGCAACAAGACCCCTTCCACCCCAGGTGGAGATAGTACTCGTCGGGCTGCTGCAAATAATCCTCTAGTGCCTCTCTGATAAGTGACATATGTCGGCACACTAGTAGTCTCTGCCTTCTGACCTCCATACTGATGTGAAGGTTCACCTGCATCATGGACAACCTCCGGAGGAACCTGAGGAGCTATGAAGAAATCATGGGAAATGAAATCCTCCCATGAAATACCCTGCAATCCAAGCTGATGTACAACCACGATCTTGATGAGTGCATAGTGATAAATACTGTTGTACTGCTGCTCGGGAGTTTTCTTCTGCACAAGAGTGGTCATTCTCTCGATGTTCCGGCACATGAAATAAGGAATTTTCATCATCCTCACTCTTGTGAAATGCATCAATAACCTGATGTGGTAGGCATAGAGGCGTGAAAACCGACCCTCACAACTGAAGTATATGATAATAAGTTTCATCAGAGGCGCATAGGATTCCTTTAGGAACCGGAATGGGAACACTCTACTGAGCTGTCTCACAAAGCTAGGCCTGATATATGGTTCATAATGCACTCTGTCCACCTGTTGTCTTTTGTTCCACCGTTCACCCACATTCGGTATTCCGGTTGCTTGAGAGATGGTTTCCGGTGTCAAAATGAAAGTTACACCGGCAAGGGTGACCTGACCATCATGTAAATGCAATACAAACAAACGAGCCAACTCCTAATGATAATGAATCCTAGTAATCATTTCACAAAAATTATAGTATGACTGTAAATAACTGGAAATTATTTTGATGAACAGAACTAGGCCAGCAGGTACAAGACATGAGGGATATGAGTGACAAGACCCTTCCGTTAGATGATCCATGCTCCTAATGGAATGCAGATGACTGAACTGAATGAGACACCTAAAATGAAATGAAACAAAAGAGATTTTGATCTCTGACGGAGGGATGAAGATACCGACTCTAACATTGGCTTCAATGGGGATGGTAGCTCCTTGGAGGTGCCAAGAACTACAGATTTCTGGGAGAGTAGGCAGTGCCTTCTTCCATTGGGCTATGGAGTCCATAACTTCGACAAATCAACACAAGACTCTTGACTCAATTTATGGACTCAAACTGACTCAATTTTGAAACCAAAATGACTGAAAGACCTGACTCGACAAACTCAAACCAAAGCTAAAATCATTCTTCAGAATTATAGCCTTCACTTCGGGCCCCAAACTGAAACTATGTTGAAACCGACTAAAACAAAAATGACTGAAGACCTACTTAACTGAATTTAGTACTTACAAAGATTTTTAATGGCAGCAATCCATTGAGATTTGAGGGCTTCAAATCATGATGACAACCAACTGCCTACTGATGGAATATGTACAATCATGTATAGTGAGCCTTCCAATGTAACCAATCCAACAGATGGCTACATACCAAAATTCTGCTCTCACTTTTCTCGAGCAGGTAGAACGATGTACATGTAGGCAACTCACAATAACCACTGAAACCAAGGCTTACGATAATGAACCAGCCAGCATTTATCTTTCCTGATGCTTGCAAAAGAATGCCGAAGGGATCTTGAAAATCTTGAAGCACTAGTTGGTCTTCAGATCCAGCAGCAAAATTACAACTACTCGCTTCATTCTGATTTGAAAGAACAATTGATTGTAGAGTGATAGGAAGGCACAGAGAGGTATAAGCTTCTGCCATCTGAGTGTTAGCTGTAAGCTCCTTGACCATGAGAAATTCTGGCATATTGTCTCTCTCAAGCTCATATTCCTCAACTTCATGGTCTAGGTCATTCTTAAACAGAAAACAATCTTCAAGATTATCAAACATGACAGCCTTATCATCTTCATGAAAGAAAATATTATCTTTTTGCTGATCTATAAAGCTAATTACAAGACTTTCATCATTTTCAAAAGAGGAAGAAGTTTCACCAACACTTTCTTGACCATGTGGGCACTGCAAATCTGCTTTAGCTTGGGTTGTAACATGACCTTTCAGGAGTTGATCTATCTCATCTTCAGACAGAGGAGATAATACTTTTTGTTTTCTTTTGCTCAAACAATGATTGTCTTCATGAAATAACATTTTAAAACATGAAAAACCTGAATGACAGTCCTTAATTCCCTGATCTTCTGAAATTTGAAAACATTGTTGATCATCTTCATATGACATGGAAATCAAATTATCATTTATCACTGAGTTATTGAAAGAATATTTTTCAGTTACTTGAACAAAGATCTCATCTTGTTTTTCATGAACTGACTGGATTACCTCCTCATGAAGGCTTTGTTCTAATGAAATGAGAACATTTGGATCAATAACTTTTTCTTCTTCATTCTAGATGATCTCAACAGCAGAGCTCTCCTTCATGGGATTCAGCACAAGGTATTCTTGAACATCACGATCTGAAATAGCTGACTTGACTTTATGACATTCTGAAATTGAAACTTGACTTTCCTGCATATTGTCTTCTTTGATGGACAGATCTAAAATAAAACCTTCTCTTTCATCATTTTCCATTGTACCAAGATCTTGATCCTGCTGCAAAGTTTCCTGAGTATCTTGATGAGTATCGTCTAAGTTCTCTTTATGCTGCTGAAATGGATTTTCGTACAGAGCCTCCATGATCTCATCGTCCATGAAGTCATCATCTTCATAAAAATTTTCAAGATTTTCAATAAAAATATGAACATGGCTACAACAGTTCTAAACTAAAGTTAAGGATGGATAAGATTCTTTATACCTTTCAAATAACATGGTATGAAAATCCTTTAAATAGTAAATACAAGCAGACGGAAAACTTTCATACCAAGATCGGGCTTCACCTTCCAGAGTGGCCATGAATATCTTCATCAAGCAGTCTTCAAGAAAATCAACCTTCAACTTGCGAATATGTATGTGAAATCTAACCAGATGTAGAGCAGCATCCTTCCTATCATCATCTTTAAACGTAGGCAAATTCCCTTGCCAATCTACCTTAGGAATTCTATTTGGAAAACCTGGAATGTGATCTCGGCTCATGGGAGCATACCTTCGATCCAGCGAAACCATTTTGATAAGAATGAATTCACCAAGAAATTCCTCAGGCTACTGATTCTTGAATAGTAGAGTCGCCAAAAAAATTCTGAAACTTGGGATTCTTAGACACTGGAGTCGCCAAGTGAATGATTTCAGCCTTGCGGTGGTCTGATCGTTGTCCACCATCAACAATCAGATCTAACTTGATACATGTACTGGGGAAATTTGCAAGTCAGATGTTACGTTTACAAACTAGACCGGAGATTGACTGAAGCAGCGTTTATCTACTTTCGCTAATGCGAAGCAAGAGCGTTTCGAAGGCTACCTAGCTTAACTTTAGGCTCCATCTATAGCTTATAAAACGAACAACACTAACAAGCAAACCATTTTAATCCCCAGTATGGTCGCCACTATGTTATTGCCTAAATCTACCTCAGGCTGAAGGAAGGCAGAGTCTAGGGTAACATCAAACCATGCTCAGTCTGGTAGCTAGCCCTACCAGATCAGGAGAGGGCTCTCTCCGGGTCAATCTCAGCAAAAATAATCAATAAGGCTTGAGATGACTTGAAATAAAAGCTGATTTTAGGCTAGGTATATAAGTAAAAGAGTTTGATTTTGATTTTGGGGGTTTTGTTGGAATCAAAGGGAAAGGCAGAATTTGGGTTCGGGGATGAGGCCTAGTTTTTGCAGAGTTCTGAATGGGGCAAGGGAGGCAATTGTTTTGATGCTTGGATTAAATGAATAGATAGTTTCAGACTGGTGAGGAGCTGAAAAGGTCAAGAGGCTTTCAAGAATCCTTTTCAAACGGATTAAAACATGGAAAATTAAACAAAACTCAAGGCAGAGCAAAGCAATCTAATGAATTCCACCCTTATAACTTGTTTGTTTAATTTGAGAAGAAAGGAGAAGGAAAATGATATACATAAAACATCAATGAACTTACAACCATAGAGAGAAACACACCATCAAAACATAGAGCCACATGGATCCCAAAGAGTGTTGCAAACCCTGGTCTATTCCTTTGCCAAAATTGCAGAGATGAAATGTACAATGAAGTGCCAAGCAATCCCAAGTGTCCAACCTCTGAAAATGACTGAGAAAATACAAGATATAGACAAGACTAACTCATTCCCATGCCTTTAGGGGTCTAGCTCACCATTCTAGGAGGTGTTTCAACAAGATCTAAACTAAGAACTGGAAAATAGGCAATGAAACAGCTTGCCTCTATAAGATAGGAAACTGATTTATTCAGTTACATTTCACTTTTTGGTGAATGAATCTACTTGGATGAGTAAAAATGTGCCAAAATTACATCAAAGTCATGAAATTACATCAAGTTACATCAAGAGTTTCACATTTGTAGATAAAAAATTTAAACTGGCCAAAACTTGACGAAAATCTGAGCTGTTGAGTGAAAACTAGGCCAAAATTCCCAATGCGCCATGCCTGAAATCTCTATGCATCGCACCACTTTGGAGCTGAATTTGAGGGCCTTCCCGGAGTCCAAATTCAGTGCAAGATAGCTTGTAGGAAAGCTCTGCCTGTATAATTTCTATCCCAAGTGGAATTTCTGAATTTGGTTGCCATTTTCCCCTTCACAAATGAGTTTTCCCAACACTGCTCCCTATGTGTCCAAAAAGTGGCAGAAAGGTCATTTTTAGGGTGTTTTTGACCCATCAGGCAACCCAAAACTTGTCCAAATATTTAGGTAATGGGTAGGCATGCATAAATTTGGATGAAAAATCTATAAATATAATTTTTTCCTCAAAAGAGCTGCCAATTATAAGCGCGCGCCAAGTGGCGCTACGCGTCAGGCACAAAAATCTGTGTTAAGGCCAAAAAATTCAAAATTGACAAAAATTTTCCCAAATTTCTTGAAATTTGGGCTGAATGTCCATCGTCAAGCACTATGCTGGGTGAAAGAAGCTTCAGCCAAAATTTTGAGTCTATCATGCCTTTTACGATGCTTTAGTGCCATCTTTAGTTTTGCCTTCAGGATCTTGATTCGCGCCTTGCAAACATGATTTCGCACCCAATAATGGTTCTTCATGTGCCTGAGCATGTTCTTTTCCTTGTTGGCCGTCTCCAAAAGCTTCTCAAGATGAATATTGGCCCTCTCAAGCCAAGTCTCTCTATCAACCTCAATCTCCCGCTCAATGGGTGTCATCTCGATTTGGCTTCTTTGGGCAGCTTGCTGGTTCTCATGGATGTTTTGCAACTCCATGATTGTTTTTTGATCCTCCAACTGTTTGTTCTGCTGCTCCAGGTATTTTATGGCCCATTGGGCTCTCTATAATTTGACGGTCAATGTGTCTATCTCAGCCTTCTGCTCCTGAATGGTCTCTCTCAATTTTGTGCTTGGAGAGCTCAAATCCTCATGTGATAAAGTGTGGCTGCAAGCATCTTTGGCCACTCTGAAATCCTTCATCTTTGTTTTGCCTGTTATGCATATCTTTATATGATACCTATTCTGTGTTTGTTGATGACAGACCCTTACCCTAGGTGGAGATAATTACTCGTCGCAGTGCTTTCAAATAATCCTCTGGATACCTCTACGATAAGTGACATGTGTCTCATCACTAGTGATCTCTACCTCACAGCCTTCATCGGTAGCAGAAGGTTCTGCCTCATGGACAGCCTCAAGGCTTACAGAGAGCTGTGGAAAATCATGAAATAGAAATCTTCCACTTGAAATACCTCAAATTCAAAGTGAGTGCTTCAACAGGTCTTTTCGAGTTGCACTTAGTGACCAAATGTACCCACATTTTGTCTTCTTTGCTAAAAGAGTTTCTTCACAGAGTGGTCATTCTCTCGATGTTTCGGCACATGAAATAAGGAATTTTCATCATCAAACCTCTAAATGAAGTGCATAAATAACGATCATCAGCAACATTTGACGCTAGCCGCAAAAATGACCCTCCCTGGCCCAAGTGTCCTGATAATAAGTTTTATCGAGGCGCATGGACCAACCCAGGGCAGGAATGGGAACACTCTGCTGAGCTGTCTCACAAAGCTAGGCCTGATATATGGTTCATAATGCACTCTGTCCACCTGTTGTCTTTTGTTCCACCGTTCACCCACATTCGGTATTCCGGTTGCTTGAGAGATGGTTTCTGGTGTCAAAATGAAAGTTACACCAGCAAGGGTGACCTGACCATCATGTAAATGCAATACAAACAAACGAGCCAACTCCTGATGATAATGAATCCTAGAAATCATTTCACAAAACTGATAGCATGACTGTAAATAACTGGAAATGATTTTGATGAACAGAACTAGGCGAGCAGGTACAATGAGGGATGTGGTGAAGCAAGACCGTAAATCCAGATAGTCATGCTCTAATGGAGTCACAGTGACTAGCTGAGATGAGACACCTAAAATGAAGCTGCAGCAAAGAGAAGAGGATCCTACGATGGAGGATGAGGGGACGACTTGTCCAAATTCCGAAAGAGTTAGACCTATTGGGTTAAAATATGGGCGTGGAGATCACAAAGATTAATGACCTCGGTTAATCTTGGGGAAGTAAGAAGATATGAAGGCGAAATTGCGGGCAGGAGATGGTGAAATGTGGACCGATGGTCTACAAAGATCAGCGGTGGATCTTTCTTTGAGAGAATTATCTTTATGAACTGCAAAATAACAAAGAAGCGGGATTTAGTCTGGACGTTAGAACACGGAATGGATGGCCCAGGATTTGGAAATCATAAGGATAGCAAATAGGAAAGGAGAAAAGAGTCACAACGCACCGTAAAAATCTGTTCATGCCCGATCAAAGTCTGAGTGCATTGAATCTAAGGAGAATCAAAGTGGAGGTCAATCGTAGTGCAATGGTAGGGCTTTTAGTGACGATTGATAAACCTTAATTCTTATGGATTAAATGATTGGGTTAATTAGAATTTACTTATTCGGAGAAATGGTAGAAAGCGGAGAAAAGGATTTTTGCGATGCGATGAGGTAACGATCATCGGATCAAAGGATGATCGACGGTCCAAATTAAATCGGAGATCATATAATCGAAGGAAGCCAAGGGATGGCACTTCAGACTTTGCGCGATGCGATTAAGCGCGAGCCGTCGATCTACAAACTAGATCGACGGTGGAGATTTAATCATGAAGGCAAAAGGGGGAACGACGGGTTTGGAAAATGGAGCAACATGGACCGTCGGATCTAGGCATAATGGATTAGATCAACCGTGGAGAAATGATCGCAGGATCGCATCGGTGGGAGGGAAATAACAAAGGGTAAGATGAATATTTGCAATGCGATTAGCTAATGATCGTTGATTGGTTTTTAGATCGACGGTCAACATTCATTTAAAGTTTGAACTGTCAAGTTTATCGGAAAAACAAAGGAAAGTCAGGTTTTACAAAATACAAAGGAGAAATTTTTTTTGAATGGGTTCAGAGAGGAGTTTAGGCCCTTTAAGTGCCCGGTTGTGAGGCTTAAGGTCCTATGAAGCGGAAGTTTATGAAAGTTAAGCCCTCGTGGGCTAAAAAATTTTATATTGAAAATTTTGTTTTTTGGCTTAAAAAACAGAGTTTTTAAAGGAAATTGAGGGTTCTGGTAGAGGAAAAAAGGCTTTTTAAAACCAATGGAAGGAGACCAAATGATTTTAAAAGGGGCTTGAAGCGAATTTGAAGGTTAAATGAGGCTTTATGGAGGGATTTTACAGAGGAACAAGGGGTGAAAATGGGGTTTACTTGTGAGTGAAAAGAGGGGTGAAAAATGATGAAGAATGGGGCTTTTTACTTAGGTCTTCTTTAGGAAAACCTTGATTTTTCCTAGGGATTAATGAAGGAAACAAGCGTAAAGGTTTTTGAGAGAAAAAGAGACGTCATTGAACTTGAATAACTCACAATTTGACATAAGTTGTTTCTTGAACATTAAGGATTCCTGGGTGGATTAGAACATTTCTTGTTTCAAATAGAAATAATTCCTGCAATTGGGTTGACAAATTCCTCCAGCTGCAAACATAAATCATTCTTGAAACTGCGTTAACAAATTCATGCAGTTGTAAACATAAATAATTCATGTAGCTGGGTCGACCAATTCCCCTTGTTTTTTTTTCCAACCTTTCGTGCAAACAGAAAAAATTCCACAGTTGGGACGTGTCTTAATTTCTTGCTACAAATGTATTCCACACTAGGTCATTGAGACTACAATCTGCAAACAAAAATGGCGGGAGTCCTGGCTAAGGTGAGACAAATGCGGATGAGAAATGAGGAGAAGGCGCATTATCTTGAATTCAAAAACAAAAATACTCTAGGTTTCCGTGAGCGAAAGAGATTCTGAAATCGACAACTTGTACAAATGAGTCAACGAATTTAGGAGGGAGGAATGGAATCCATAAATTTTATTGTCTCATCGTCCATAGTGACCATCAACTCATCTCATTTCAAAATTCAAAATGGCGTGCCTCTCCAAAATTCAAAACTCCCATTAATTTTACATACAGGTCCAAAAATTCCCATTAATTCACCATTGAAATTTGTTGCCTGTGGTAGGCAGGACGTCCCTTCACTTTTCGTGTGGTAGTCTGGCGCAAAAACAATCACTGGAGGGTGTAAACGGAATTGGAGGCGCGAAGACGGTAATGACGACAGACATAAGAGATGATGATTTATGCTCGATAGAGATGAACATTTGTTCGACGAAGACAGGGCCCACGGGGGTGGAGGATTCTTGTTGAAATTTTTGAATAATTCCAAACACACACAGGAAATAAAATTCCTCTTTCTAACATAGAGATTCAATTAAAAATTATTGGACATAGATGCATAAAAAACTTTATTTCATTAAGCTTGAGAAACAATTACAAAATTTCCATAGAACTGTTGTTCTGGCTTTTAAAAAAAAACTTCAACTGTTGCACACACAGTGTTTAAAAATCTGCTCTTTGTCTCCAAAATGGCACTCTTTTATTGCTCTCTGTGTTCTGGCATTTACAACACAATCACTGCTATTTCTGTTTTAGCCTTCTGGCTCTTTAAAACAATACACAATCCATTAAAAAAAAACACAGCAGCCTCACTGCTCTTTGTTCCCTTTTAAAAAAAAAATTACACAACAGATTTTATGCCTTCGGGCCTTTTCCTTTTATATATGACATAACAAAAAAAATTAAAACGAACTTTACATTATACATATATTATAAACATTAAATGTGTGTGTGTATATATATATATACCCTAAGTCCTTTTAAAAATATATGTTGCGGCATTTAGAACATTAAGACATTAAACATTAACCTTAATGTCTTAGCCTCATATAAACGCCTTTTCGCGGACTTGAAAGATATTTATGCAAAATGGTTAATCGAAATTTAAGGGTCCATTTGAGGGATGGATGACTGTGCACTTCAACCTTGCGATCAGCTTCCCATTGGTCGACGGTAGACCCCAAGGAAAACACAAAAACAATTTAACCGGATTTCATATTTTCTTATCGCATCCAAATTTTCCTTTGCTGATTGGGCTTTGGAGTTGTGCGATCAGCACCAGATTGGTCAATGAGAATCTCATGTGGACCATGGGCTCCACTTCAACTAAAGTGGCCCATTCAAACATAAATAAAAATGAAAGGGCGGGTAAAGACTGTGGTTGGTGGTGTTTAATGGTACTGAGTACAGGATTTAAATGCAGGGGATAGCGTGGTCAATCCACGATTTTCTGAATCTGGAGAAGGCTATAGCTTTTAACACAAAACTAAATTTTCAGGCTCATTCGAAAAATAGAAATTCATTTCTAAGTGGCATGGAAGAAACAAGAAATAAGACTATTGTTGTTGCAGTGTCTTTCTCTTGTCAAAAATTTAATTCTCCGTCCTTTTGCTCAGACGCGGTAGGGTTTAATATTCCAACACTCCCCCTTAAACATAACCGCTGCTATCTTGCATACCCATACATTTTCTCAAATAATTGAAACTCTTCTGCCCCAATGGTTTTGTCAATATATCAGAAAACTGCTCTTTAGTTCTGCAATGTTTCAAAACAATTTCCCCATTGTTCACTAGCTCCCTGATGTAGTGATACTTGGCATCAATGTGTTTCGTTCTTTTGTGAAACACTGAATTCTTTGACAATGTTATTGTTGAGCTATTATCACAATAAATTTTTGTGTCTTTTACCTGTTCAAGACACAAACTCCTCAACATTCTTCTCACCCATACCGCTTGACATGTTGTTGCTGTAGCTACCACATACTCTGCCTCTGCTGTAGATAAAGCCACAATTGGTTGCTTCTTAGAAGCCCATGAAATGGCTCCCAAAACCATATGAAAAACATATCCAAAGGTGCTTTTCCTGTCATCTATACTTCTAGGCCAATCACTGTCAGTATATCCAATCAATTCAGAATTTTCTGAAGTGGTGTATAAAATTCCATACCTCTTTGTTCCTTTCATATACCTTAGAATTATTTTTGTTGCTTGCCAATGTGCCTCCTTTGTCCTTTCCATAAATCTGGAAATTAAACTCACAACATGCATAATATTCAGCCTAGTTGCAGTCAAATATGAGGTTGCCAACTATGATCTTGTACAAACTTGGATCAAAATCCTTGTTGTTGTCTTTTTTGCTTAACTTCAATCACATCATTGTAGGAGTAATTGTTGCCTTGCAATCCTACATGTTAAATCTTTCCAAAAATTCATTTACATATTTAGCTTGAGAGATAAAAATCTTATTTTCATTTTGCTCTACTTCTATTCCTAAGAAGTATTTCAGCAATCCCATATCAGTGATCTCAAATTCATCCTTCATGACTGTTTTAAAATTCTCAATGAGGTAAGCATCATTACATGTGAATATAACATCATCAACATATAAAAAAACAACCAACATCTTACCATCTTTCTCCTTGATGTATAATGTGGGTTCTCCTTCACATTTTTCAAACCCATTTTCTAGTAGATAGGCATCTATCCTACTATACCATGCTCTTGGTGCTTGTTTCAGCCCATAAAGAGCTTTCTTCAATCTGCAAACTTTGTGCTCTTGGTCTTCTTTCTCATAGCCCAGAGGCTTTTCAACATAAACCTCTTCCATCAATACTCCATTTAGGAATGCTGATTTCACATCCATTTGGTAAAATTTCCACTTATGTTGTGTTGCTATGGACAACACTGCTCTTACTGTTTCTATTCTTGCAACCGGTGCAAATGTTTCTTCATAATCTCTTCCTTGTTGTTGCTTGTATCCTTTGACAACAAGTTTGGCCTTGTGCCTTTCAATCTTACCTTGAACATTGCTCTTGGTTTTATAAACCCATTTTACTCCAATTACTTCTTTTCCTTTTGGGATATCAACTAGTTCCCATGTCTTATTCTTCTCTATTGCATTCATATCTTCATCCATAGAATCTATCCATTTCTTATCTTTTACTGCTTCTTCAAAATGAATAGGATCATCTACATGACAATACAATGCAAATAAAGAGTTCATACCTTCATTCGCTGCCTCTTGCTCATAAATTTCATTCAAACTTCTGAATCTGGTTCCTCTTTCACTTGTTGAACTTGTGCTTGTAGAAGCACTAAAATCTACTCCTTGTGGTGTGCTTGGAGAAGCACTGTCATCACTTCTCATGGGTGTTCTCATGCCTGCTTGTGGTGTCCCTTGCTGTCCTTGTGTTGGTGGAGGTGGTGCTACTAATGAGAAATGTATTTCAGCCATTTCTTCCTCATCTTCATCATGAGACAAACAAGTTTTTACATTTACTGTTTTCTCAACGCTTCCATCCCAAGCTTCTTCTTCAATAAATTGCACATCTATGCTTATAAAAAACTTCTTGGTGGATGGTTTATACAATTTGTATGCCTTGGATTCTTCACTATATCCAATAAATATGCACTTCTCCCCCTTACTGTCCAACTTCTTCCTTAACTGATCTGGAATGTGTGCATAAGCCACACAACCAAAAACTCTCATGTGAGTGACAAACTGTTTTATGTCACTCCATGCTTCTTCCGGAACTTTGTTCATTACAGCTTTGGTTGGGCATATATTCAAGATGTATGCTGCAAAATGTACAGCTTCAGCCCAATATTCATTTGTCAAATTTTTTGTCTTCGACACACTTCTTACAATGTCCATGATGGTTCTATTTTTCCTTTTAGCAACTCCATTTTGCTGCGATGTATACCTTGTTGTAAATTGCTTGTATATCCCATTTTCTCTACAAAAAAACAGAAATTATTTGGAGATATATTCACCTCCTCTGTCTGTTCTTAAGATCTTAATATGTTGTCCACTTTGTTTCTCTACAAGAGCCTTAAAGTGGCAGAATTTATCAAACACTTCACTCTTAAATTTCAAGAAATAAACCCAAGTTTTTCTTGTGTAATCATCAATAAAGGTCAGAATATAGTGGCTGCCTGATAATAATGGTGTTTGCATTGGTCCACACAAATTTGAATGGAAAATTTCTAAGGGTGCCTTTGCCCTTATGCTCTTTCCTGATGGAAAGCTTTCTCTGTGTTGTTTGCCCAAGATGCACCCTTCACATAGGCTGTCCAATTTTTCTATCAATGGTAATCCCTTTACCATTCCTTTCCTATGCAAAAAATTCAGACCTCCAAAGTTGATATGTCCAAATCTCAAGTGCCATAACCAATTTTCATCTTTTGCTTCTCTTTGGAATGTCTCTTGTGTCACTGCTGCAATGGCATCTCCTTTCTTCAAATATGCTCTCATCTAGAGAGGGAACATTATTTTCCTTGTCATCTTCACTTGTGAAATGCATTGCTTGCTTGGTGGTTTATCCATAATGGTGCATACATCATCTTCAAAGAAAACATTGTAGCCTTTCTGAATGAACTGTCCAATGCTCAAAAGGTTACAATTCATACCAGACACATAGTACACATCTGATATGAATCTTCCTTCTCCTTTATTTGTCAAAACACTTACTCTGCCTTTTACCATGACAAAGACCTTACTGTCTATCCCCAATGTTACTTGAGACTGTACATTTTCATCTAACATGGAAAACATGGAAATGTTTCCAGTCATATGGTTTCTACATCCTGAATCTAGAAACCATATATCTTCACTTTTTTCTTCAGCCATATTACATGCTAAAAACAAATTTTCTTGACTGATATTTTCCTTGGTAAAATTAGCACTGGGTATATTACCCATGTCACTCTATGTCTTCCTACATTCATTGGCATAATGGGCATACTTCTTACAGTAATGACATTGGACTTGGGATTTATCATACCTTTGTCCATGATTTTGTCCATATTGTTGGCTACTACCTTAGCCTTGGTTCTGATTTTGATTGTTGCCCCTTCCACTTGTATTTGTAGGGCTGCTTCTTCCTCCTTTGTTTTGGTTTCTGCCTCTTCCTTTTCCTCTCTAGTTTCCTCTGCCTTGACATCTTCCTCTTCCAAAATACATTTGGGTCTTGAAGGCATGCTCTAAAGATGAGCTTGCAGTTCTACCCAATATTTGTTCATGTGTCATCAATGATGCATGAAGCTCATAAAATATAAACTTTGAGAGATCCTTTGTCTCTTCGATGGTTGTGACTATTACATCAAACCTTGAGGGTAAGCTGCTCAACACTTTCTCCATTATTCTTCTTTCTTCTACTGTCTCTCCATGAGATATCATTTGGGTAACCAACCCAATCAGTAGAGTAAAAAATGAGTCTATTGTATCAGACTCCTTCATGCAAATAACTTCAAAATCCCTTCTCATTAATTGAAGCTTTGCAGTCTTTACCTTCTCCATACCTTGGTAGGCTGTTTGGAGGGTATCCCATGCATCCTTGGACCTATTTGCTGCTGCAATCCTTGGAAATATAATTTCATGCACTACTTGATAGAGATAGAATAGGGCTTTTAAGTCCTTCTTCCTATTTCTCTTTAGAAAATCCTTCTCTGCCTATGTTAAGGCATTAAATGTATTTTCATCTGTTGGTTCTTCTAGACCATCTTCAACAAGCTACCATAAATCTTGAGAGGAAAACAGGGCTTTCATTGTGATTGCCCAATAGTCATAGTTATTCCCATTGAACTGTGGGAGTTGAGTATTTCCTATTCTCGTGCTTGTGTTGGCTCCTGCCATGGCTAGCTTACTGAAATATGCTCTAAACTTGACTATGTTTTCAAACAAAATATCTCTGAGGACTGCACTCTTTAAAACAAAACAAAACTCTGTTTTGAGGCAAATACATTGCTTGCTGAAATTTTACACTCCTGGTCAAAAGCTGCAACAAACTCCTTCTTCTTCCTTTAGCCTCTTTGACAAATTTCAAAGAGCCTGGACTAGCTCTGATACCATGTTGAAATTTCTGAACAATTCTGAACACACAGAGGAAATAAAATTCCTCTTCCTAACACAGAGATTCAATTAAAAATTGCTGGACAGAGATGCATAAACAACTCTATTTCATTAAGCTTGAGAAACAATTACAAAATTTCCATAGAACTATTGTTCTGGATTTTCAAAAAAAACTTCAACTGTTGCACACATAGTGTTTAAAAATCCACTCTCTGTCTCCAAAATGGCACTCTTTTACAACTCTCTACCTTCTGGCATTTACAACACAGTCACTGTTATTTCTGTTTTAGCCTTCTGGCTCTTTAAAACAATAAACAGTCCATTAAAAATAAACACAACAGCCTCACTACTCTCTGTTCCCTTTTAAAAAAAAAAATACATAGCATATTTTATGCCTTCGAGTCTTTTCCTTTTATATATGACATAACAAAAAAATTAAAACGAACTTTACATTATACATATATTATAAACATTAAATGTTTATAATAAATAAATAAATATATATATATATATATATATATATCTTAAGTCATTTTAAAAATGTGTGTTGCGGCATTTAGAACATTAAGACATTAAACATTAACCTTAATGTCTCAGCCTCATAAAAACGCCTTTTCACGGATTTGAGGGATGGATGACTGCGCACTTCAACCTTGCAATCTGTAGGAATTTACAGGGTAAGTTCTGTAGATCAAGAACCAAAGGTCACCGCTCACAAACAGATCACAAATCAGTACAACAATATAATCACGTGGTTAAAACCCTCAAAGAGGGAAACAATCCATGGCCTAAGCCAACACAGCCACTTTAGAAAATTTATTAATATAAAAAGAAAAGTTACATATGTTTCTCTCATAAAACGGTTACCGGACAAATGACCCTCCATGCTCTTTAAATAGAGATCATAGACCAATCGGGTGCTAAGCCACGAATCAAGTGTCGTTAATACTAAGGTGAGAGATAACTTTCGAATCACTATAAATCGTGATCGTCGGATTATAAGTTACAAATGTACATGGTAAAGAAACACACTTTACCTAACTCTACACTAGACTAAGTTATTCTTAACTATTTCCTATGTGTTGGAATATCTTAACATCCCCCCTTAAGAACAACTTGGGATAGGATTGAAGGATTTACAAAGGTGACACAAAAGGAGCCTATTTCCTATGTGTCGAAATATCCTAACATCCCCTCTTAAGAACAAATTGGGATAGGATTGAAGGATTTACAAAAGTGACACAATAGGAGAACGAAGGAGGCATTAGAGCCTATCCCCCCTTAATGACAACTTTCCTGAACTCCAAGCATGGATCGAAGTTTGGTAAACTTCGCTTCTGTGAGAGCCTTCGTAAAGATATCGGCTACTTGATCATTGGTTGGACAGTACTACACTTCAAGAACACGATCATGAATGAGCTTTCTGATGAAGTGTATGTGGAGTTCAATGTGTTTCATACGTTGATGCTGAACTGGATCTTTACATAGCTGAATGGCACTCTGATTATCACACCAAAGTGTAGTTGGATGCTGCTGATGAAGACCAAATTCAGACAGGATCTGACGAAGCCACATGGCTTCCTTGCTGGCTTCAACTGCACCACGATACTCTGCTTCTGTTGAAGAAAGAGAGATGGCACTTTGTTTCTTACAAGACCAAGTAATAGGTCCTGAACCAAGAGTGAATACATAGCCTGCAGTAGACTTTCGATCATCAAGGTCACCAGCCCAATCAGAATCAGTGAAACCAATCAACAATGGAGATGCTCCTGCACCGTAATGAATCCCAAACTGAACCGCACTCGAATATATATATATATATATATATATATATATATATATATATATATATATATATATATATATATATATATTCTTTTAGTTGCTTTCCAGTGACTTTCATGAGGTTGGTGCATAAACCAAGCGACAAGACCAATGGCAAAGGAAAGCTCAGAACAAGTATGGGTTAGATACATAAGTTTATCAACAAGTTGACGATATAAGGTAGCATCAACTTCAAGGGTAGTACAAGTGACTGAAATCTTGACTCCAGACTGAAAGGGAGAAGGGGTTGGCTTACAATCTTCCATGTGAAAGTGGTGTAGAAGATCACAGGCATACTTGAACTAAGAGAGGGTAATTCCTTCCTTGGATTGCAAGACTTAAAGACCAAGGAAATAATGCAAGTGTCTTAAGTCTGTCATTTCAAACTTCTTTTTGAGGCTAGATTTCACATTGTTTATATGGTTTGGATCACTACCAGTAAGGATAAGAACATCAACATAAAGAATGAGGATGGTGAAGGACTTACCCACTCTCTTGGTGTAGACAGTGTTGTTAGAGTGACACCTATAAAAGCCATTATATAATAGAAATCTATCCATTTTGGCATACCAAGCCCTAGGAGCTTGTTTGAGACCATAGAGAGACTTCCTAAGGCGACAAACAAGGCTAGAGTCTTTTTGGATAAAGCCAGGGATCTGTTCCATGTATATTTCTTCATGCAAATATCCATGTAAGAAGGTAGATTTAACATCCATCTGATGGACTTACCATTTAAAGGAGGCAGCAAGGGAAAGAACAAGGCAAATAGAATTCATTTTGGCAATAGGGGAGAAGGTTTCAGTATAGTCAATGCCTTCAACTTGTGAAAATCCTTTAGCAACAAGACGAGCTTTATGTCTATCCACTTTTCCATCTGGTCCAAACTTAGTTTTGTAAACCCATTTGCATCTAACAAGTTTTCTTCCTTTTGGAAGAGGAACAAGATCCCAAGTACCATTTTCCAATAAGGAATGATACTCTTCATTCATAGCTTCATCCCAATCTAGATGACTGGAGGCTTCTTCAAAGGTTTCTGGATCAAGTTTTTATGGAACTTGAGCCAATAAGGAAGAGGCTCTTTTGAACTAAGAACGTGTACGTCATCGATCGGCAGGGTCACTTGCAAGAGAACCTACTGCATCCCGAGTAGAGCGGACCCATCTTGGAAGCAGTGGAGTATAAGGAATAATTTCAAGAGGTGGAGGAGGATTGTCATCCTCGCTGTCATCATCTAAACTAGAAGTAATGCCATTAAAAATAGAAGAGAGAGAGAGAGAGGTGGCACATATACCAAATCAGGCTCACAGGCCAAAGGTGGCACACTCGCCGAACTAGGCTCATAGGCCGATATATTTTCATCAAATTTTACATCTCTTCTAACGATTATATTTTTGGATTTTGGTTGAAGAATTCTATATCCTTTGACATCTTCAGAATATCCAACAAAAATGCATTTTTCACTCTTAGGTTCTAAGGCTTTATGTTTCGCATCTGGAATATGGGCCCAAGCATCACTTCCAAAAACACAAAATTGACTTACATCTGGTTTGATTGAGCTCCAAGCTTCTTCTGGAGTTATATTCTTTAAAACCTTAGTAGGAGTGCGATTTACTATGTAATTTGCATAGTTAATGGCTTCTGCCCAAAAATTGAGACCAAGTCCTTTAGATTGAAGCATACAATTAGCCATTTCTTTTAAGGTGCGATTCGTCCGTTCAGCTACACCATTTTGTTGTGGAGTATATGGAGCAGTATGTTGCAATTGAATGCCATGCTTAGTGCAGAAGTTGATAACTTTGTTGTTAACGTATTCTACTCCATTGTCTGATCTTAACTTAAGAATTTGATGTCCAGATTATTTCTCAACAAAGGCCTTAAAGGCCAAGAACATGTTAAAACCTTCACTCTTGAGTTTTAAGAAGTATACCCAAATACGTCTGGAAAAATCATCAATGAAAGTTAAGAAGTACTTGCAACCAGAGAAAGAAACAACATGAAATGGACCACATAAATCATTGTGCACAAGCTGCAAAGGGGGTTGAAGCATGCCGAGAGGCACATTTGTCAAAACTATCTCGATGATGTTTTCCGAGTACACACCGGAGCAAACACCATCTCGGAAAGATACCATAGGAAGACCCGTCACCATATTTTCCTTACATAGAGTTTGAAGAGAATGATAGTTTAAGTGACCAAATCGCTCATGCCAAAGTTTGCTCACTTCATCATTATGAGCAACAAAAACAGAGGGAAGACATGATGACCTAAAGTTGTCAAACTTATACAACCTTGTGGAATCATCAACAATGCCAGTAGCTAAAATATGTTTAGGATCTTTGAGGTCCTTGATTACAACATCATGAGGTGATAATTCTACTATTTTACCTTCACCTGAATGAGTTATCTGATAAACAGAGAGAAGGTTGCATGAAGAGGTAGGAACACATAGTACATCATTAAACTGACCATTATCGAGATAAATGGTTCCAGATCCTACAACACTAAGAGATCTATCATCACCAACATAAATATGTTTGGTGTTACAATCATTTAAAGAAGAAAACATGGCTTTATTTTTAGCCATGTGATAAGAAGCTCCAGAATCAATGAGCCACTCATGAGAATGAGAAGAGGAAGATACATTTAATGCATAAACATATCTTGATGCTTGATAACCACAAACAGAAAGTGCCATTCCTGAAGATGAAGGTGAAGAGTGCTCCAAAATGATGTTGTGCTTCTTCATTGCTGCTTCTAAGGCTTCCATCTTCTTAAAACATCTGGACTCTATATGGCCATCATGATTGCAAAAGTTGCAATGTCTATCTATCTTCTTTCCTTTGTTTTTATATGCCTTATCATTTTGGTGAGTTGCTTTTTCAGTTTGCGGCTGAAATTGCTTAGGACCCTTGTTTGCTTTCGGACCATACTTTTTAGGATACTACTTCTTGGGATTCTTTTGATATGATTGTTGTTGGGCTGCTAAGGCTTTCTCAGAAGTGTTTCCAGAAGTGATAAGTCCAAGGTGTAATATTTTTTCTTGTTCTCTTATAAAAGAATCACAAAGGGAATCAAAAGAGGGATTCTTGTAGGTGGTTTTTGAAGAAATGATGGCTTCTCTAGTGGAATGGAAGGAAGAAACAAATAAAGAGGAAGCAGGGCCAAGCCTAGCAAGAATGCAATATATGAGGCTACTATCTTCCTTTTTGACCTTACAACCTTCTAAAAGAAGTCTAAGGGTCCTAAATTTGGACAAAAAGTCTTCAATAGAGGAGAAATTATTAGGGTCCAAAGTAAGCAACTCATTTTCAAGATGGTGAGCCCTGATTTGATTTTGAATGACAAAGACAATATTTAGGTTATCCAGGTCTTCATGAGGGGTGTCAATGTCAAGGATATGAAATCAAAGATCTTGAGCAATGGACATTCCTATCAACCATCGTGCTTGATCTTGTTTATTTTCCCATTTAGTGAATTTATCATCATCAGAAGGTTTAGTTTCTACCCCTATGCTATTCTGTAAAGCCCTTTACTTCTAAGTATATCTACCATGTGAGGTAGCCATTGGAAATAATTGGTGTTGTTAAGAATAATCGAGCATGCACTTTCCATCTTTTAAAAAAACCTGAAGCTGAGAAAAACCGAAACTAACTACTCCAATGGAAATATCTCGAAAAATTAGGTTGTTTAAAAAAAACGGCTCGAAAAACGGCTTCCGGATGAAGAAGTTATGCCTTTTTGAAAAAACGAGTTGAAAATGTCGAATAGTTACGGGAACGGGATGAAGAGCGACTTTTTTTTAAAAAAAATCCGCCCGTTTTAACAAAAATTTTTTGCAAAAAGAATCTTGAGAAAGAGATTTGAACCCAAGACCTCTATTCTCATAAACTAACTCCTCACAATGTGATATAGTAAAAGGATTATGTTATTGTTTGAAAGGAGGAAGGGGTTATTGTTATGTGAGATGTTCGGTGTGCATGCCTTTTCCTGCACAAAAAACACAAAAAATTGAGCCAAAAAAAAAAAAATGCAAAGCCTTATGGCAAAATGTTAGAAATTCGGCTACCCTTACCGGAAACTATCAGTTTTTTGCTATTTTTGATTTCCCCAGAACGCACAAAGACGCGGGGAAAGACCATACGTAGCAAAAAAGTCCCTTTTCTTGTTTCTGATTTGCCGAGATCGCACGCAGCACACAACAAAGAGCACACACAGAGAAGAGGGTACAGATCCAGCAAATAAATAAAACCTATAAACCAAAAATAAACAGAATAAACCAAAATAAGCAGAACTATTAACAAATATAACTGCAAAAAAGATGTTTTATACCTCCATATCTAAATTGTCATAACTTGGGCAGTCGGAAACCTTTTCGCATGAAACGAAAGGCATTCTTCACTGTAACAAATGCTCCAGACACAACAGAGAAATTCTCCAAGCCCAAAAATGTTCAAAAATAGTAGATCTACAAAACGGGATTCACATGCAGTCAAACCGGCTTCGGATTTTGACCAACAATGGATGTAGCCCTCAAAATAGCTCTGATACCATGTAGGAATTTATAGGGTAAGTTCCTTAGATCAAGAACCAAAGTTCAATGCTCAGAAATAGATCACAAATCAGTACACCAGTATAATCATGTGGTTAAAACCCTCAAAGAGGGAAACAGTCCACGACCTAAGCCAACGCGGCCACTTCAGGCAATTTATTAATATAAAAAGGAAAGTTACATATGTTTCTCTCATAAAATGATTACCGGAAAAATGACCCTTCATGCCCTTTAAATAAAGATCATGGACCAATCGGGTGTTAAGCCACAGATCAAGTGTCGTTAATACCGAGGTGAGAGATAACCGTCGGATCACTGCAAATCGTGACTGTCGGATTATAAGTTAGAAATGTACATGGTAAAGAAACACACTTTACATAACTCTACACTAGACTAAGTTATTCTTAACTATTTCCTATGTGTCGAAATATCCTAACACAATTGGTTTCCCATTGGTCGACAGTAGACCCCACGGCGGACACCAAAATAATTTAACCAGATTTCATATTTTCTGATCCAATCCAAATTTTCCTTTGTTGATTGGGCTTTGGAGTTGTGCTATCAACACTGGATTAGTCGACGAGAATCTGATGTGGACCATGAGCTCCACTTCAACTAACATGGCCCATTCAAACATAAATAAAAACAAACTGTGAGTAAATGCTGTGGTTGGTGGTGTTTAATGGTGTTGAGTACAGGATTTAAATGCAGGTGATAGCGTGGTCAATCCATGATTTTCTGAATCTAGAGAAGGCTACAGATTTTAACACAAAATTGGATTTGCAGGCTCATTCAAAAAACAGAAATTCATTTCTTAGTGGCGTGCAAGAAACACGAAATAAGACTACTGCTGTTGCAATGTCTTTTTCCTATCAAAAATTTAACTCTCCGTCCTTCTTCTCAGACGCGGTTGGGTTTAATATTCCAACAATTCTGTCGGAGGGGTCTCTTCAGTGACATCTATGAAGTCATATATACATTATTCTAAAGAGAATACCGCACTGACCAAAAGACTGGAGGTTGGAAACAATTTATCTTACTATAGATAGAATTAATTTTTTTAAAGCACCCAATCAAGATTTTGATTGTCTCAAAAGATATATCCAATCAGTGTGCACTGCTTGATCTGATGAGAGTTGTGGTCAAGTTAGGCTTTTTGACATATACAAAATTTATTCGTTCATAAATGCATTAATACTTCATTTAATTCTCTAGTTTAATATGTATCGTCTTATAACCGATGTTGTTTACCTTCTTCTACAGGAGATTGGATATCGATGCCAGAAAGATATTAGAAGCATACCTGCTCAAATATGTTATAGCTACCAACAATGCAATGGAGGTGCAATGTAAAAGAAGCAATGTCGAAAATTTATTAAATTCTTTCTTTTGTTTCTAAGATGGTGAGTAGATGCCAAAGTTGGGTTTGTAGGCCTAAATTGTATTTTCAAATCAAGGTTGTAGATTTTCCATACCAAAATATGATAGAGTGGGTGTGCATGCTTGAATATAATTCTTGTCGTAAGTGCCACATCAGGTCAAATTTTGGTGTGTAGGTTTGAGTGGTAATTTCGATTCAAGGTAACATTACATAAGACTACATTGAATGTTACATAACACTATTTCCTTGACTAAGTAACATTGAATGTTGAGGTGCATATTTGATGGATGGGTGATTAATCATATATTCAAACCCTGCAATCCATACGTTACCTGCCATAATATTCAATATTGCATATCCACATGGATAGTGTTCACTGCCTTAATCTATATCAAGATTCTTGCTGCAAGAGTGTATGAATCGTACAAAACCCCAACCTAATGTTCAATGGTGAATTTGCTTGATATTTCCCTGCATATTCAACAAAATTGTGCATTAGCAAGAAGTGATAGAAAAATGATAATTATGTCGTAGGTGTGGTTTATATTGGAATTAGGCTTGAGGAATTTTGTTTTTTAAATAAATGAGTGGACAATATTTGATTTCAATGGAATTTTCTTCGTTTAATACATTATCCAATGAATTATATGAAAGGTATTTAAATGGGTTTTCAGTTTCAAATCAAAGAATAATACATTTAATTTAAAAATCATTTATTTCACTACCTCTTGATTTATTTCACCACCTGTTTATTTCAAAACAAAAGGACTTCATAGGCCATTCCATTCACTCACTATAGAAATTCTCTCCCATTTTCATGTACTCTTCACCTTCACTCAACCATGAAATGCAGTTTTATTTTAACAAATTTCTCTTTTTTTCCCAAGTAATTATTTTCCCATTGGGAAATATCTCCAACGCGATTGTTGTTTTTGGCTTCGTTTTAACTTTTATGGCAAGTTCAACATGAAATCGAAGGACTAAAGGGAAAATTGTTTTGTAATACATGTTTTTGGATTTGAGAAAGGGAGTGTTGGAACACCTAATCCTCCATGGGTAGGTGTGGAATGCGAAAAGTCACAATGGAGTCCAAGTGACCTTGGAATGTGAAACCAAGAGTCACACCGTTGTACTATAAATGTACATCATGTATAATGGAAAAATATGAGAGCTGCACACTTATCCTTCATTGTGTGTTGAGTCTCTTGTTGTGTGTGTTTATCTTTCTCATACACCATGTGTGTGGTTAACATGGTGTTTAACATGGTATCGAAGCTGATATGTTCATAACCAGCTCAACCTTGAGTGAGCCATTTGTGTTTATGGTTTGTGCATATCTGCAAAAATTGTTGGTATTTTTGCAGCATTTAGAGAGTTTCTGCAGTAGACATTTTGTCGCATTCAGAAAGGTGTTTTGAAGAAGAGCAACAATGGTTTTGAAGAAAAGCAGCACTGCGCATCTGAAGGTTTTCATTCTGATTTCTTCCTACAATTTCTAACTATTAAATTCTGCATTTTGAAGAGCTGCTGGAATAGTGTTTCAAAGTGGGTTTCTGAAAGGAAAATTTCTGAGTTTTTCACTGAAAAATATCTACAAATTTCTGGGTTTTACTGCTGAAATTTTCTGGAAAATTCTGCATTCTCATTCTCTGCTGCTGAGAAAATTAATTTTTGCTCCAAGTCTACAAGATTCTGCTATACATTTGGAAAGTCTGCAAGTTTTCTGCTGAAATTTCTACTCTACTTTACTCTACTCTGCTGTTTTAAATTTAAAATAAATAAAAAATAAAAAATAAAAAAATTTGGCCTTCGACCCTCTCTACAACTCTCGCACATCCTACACTACACTCCTCGGCCCTTGCATACTATAATATACCCTCACGGCCATACGTCCTCCCCCAACTCAAACCCCTCACTGCACACTCAAGCGCTCACCCAACCCTGCACCCCCTCACAAGTCACTCCTCACGCTCTGCGTAAACGCCACGTAGCTCACATAGCTCTTTCCTACCCACTACAGTCCACCGCCCTCTCCACACTTCCACGCCCAGACCTACGCCTCTATGCTCCCTCTCTCACACCACCTGCGCATACCCCCTCTCGACCTTACCACGGCCTCCCCTACCCTGATTCCTCAACCGGCCCTCCGCCTTACGACTCTACCTACGCCCTACCTGCCTCCCTCTCGGCCTAACATGGTCCCCTCCCACCTGCCGCTCCTCCCAATGCCCTCCCCCTACCCACTACCCATCCCCCTTACCACATACGCCCGCCCTCACGGCCTGCTCCTCACCCTACCTCCCCGTGGCCTCACGGCCCCCCCCCTCACACACAACTCCCACCTTATCACTCCATCCGCTCCCCCTCTACCCGCGAGCTCCCTCTCACCTGCAAACTTCCTTCACAACTTGCTCTCCCTCTCCAGCCAACGCCATAGCCATCTCCCTCCGCTCGCTCCTAACCCTGTGGCTCTTCCTTGAGATATTTTAATATTTTTACAATTAAAACCTGCCTCCACGATTTTTTAAATTCGACCTTTTATTTTTATAGTTAAATTCCCTCCATTTTTAATTAATTCCTATTTCAATTAATTCATTTTTTAATTAATTTTTAATTAATTAAAAAAAAAAAAAACAACAGAGAGAGAGGAAAAGAAGACATGAACAGCAGAGAGGAAGAGGAAATGGCATAATGAGAAAATGATAAATTGCCTACATAGAGGAGAAAAGTGAGATTTGCATTGTGATTTGTGGCATTGGTAGAAGAGTGATTTTCTGCAAGAGATTTACATTTGAAGACAGATTGGTCCTCATTTTGAACAGCAGTGGCATTCATTACTTGGACACAAAGTTTCTGATTTGTGGAGTTTTTCTTAAGCTCTACTCCATTCTGCAGCAAGGTCAAGCATACAAGCTTGTAAATATCTCCTTCTTTTGTTAAGTTGAATTGAGTTGTTATTGGTGAAAAACAGCTCTTTAAAGAAGAAAAATCAGTTGCCTTAAAGGCTTCTTGCATAGTGTTTTCAGCTGCACATTTACAAAATATTTTTGCAGAGATATTGAAATTGTATTGATATTGCTTCTTCATTCATAATCAGTATTTGAGTTGAAAAATTGTTGTTGCTTGCCGGTTAGACTTCCAAATCTATACCTTGATGCCCTCCATCATTTGAGGAGCACATTTTGTACTTTGAGATTTCCATAGCTGGAAATTCTTTGGAGTCATTTGTATTTGTTGAATCACATTGTAAACGGGTGCATTTTCGGTTGAAGCCGACACCCTTTCATTCTTTGAGCCTAAGTTGTTGAAAATGGCTAAAATCAATGAGGCATTAGAGTTGTTGAATAACCTCATTCATTCCAATGTTGATGATATGATAAAAATGAGCAAGGATGCTCTTTGTAACATTTAAAGTTGTTTGCAAAATGCACAAGAAAAGATTGAGTTTTTGCAGTTGGAATCTCAGCTCCAGCAAGATGAACTTCAGCAAAAGATTCACCATTCTGAACCTGTTTCTGTTCAGAAGATTGTGAAGGACTCTCATCAGAAGAAAGAATAAAAATTTGCAGTTGATCCTCATTCAGTTCCTTGTACAAGAGTAGATTTACATGCAGATGCAGCAGCTCAGCCTGCACTTCTCAAGCCCTTCATCAGACCTTGGGAATAACTTGTCCACAACAAGCATAGAACTAGTCTTGGATATGACAAGGATGTGTCCTTTCATATTCCAGACTACACCAAGCCCATCATATTTCAGAGTGTCGGATTCCTGTATGACAGTTCACTTGTAGTTGTTCCAGATCCTGCTCCGCTTCCACAACCACAACAGATTGAAAAATGCCAACATTGTGATCGAGTTGGCCATATGAAAGATCACTGTTTTGATCTTCATCCAGGCAAGCACTATGGTCGGCACACCCATTCTTCAGACAGATGCTTCAGAAACAAGCCTCCTGCAAGAACAGAGATTCATCTTGGATGGATCGCTTCTTGGCAATGGGCATCAGCATCCAAGAAGATGTTTAAGACACATGTCAAAACTTGTTCACGGATATTGAGCAAACTTACGATTCGAGTTTTTAGCCATATGAAGGTCGTGGGAATAGCGGGGAGGAAAATGGTGGTCATGCTCTGACTTCGACGTCGGATGTGTGAGCAGGCCCCAAACCACAATCTCTCATTCCATGTTCAGAGTTGTAGCCAGCAGTTCAAGCGAGCCTGAGCCACAATTCGTCATTCAGAGATGTAGCCAGAGACACGGATGCCCATGAGCATGCCTTCGGTTGGTGGAAAACCTTAAACCATCATCTTTGGTTTGTGGATAACCTAAAACCATCACAGGTAGTAGACCTCCCTTCTTTTAGGTCGAAGGTCTCCCTTTCATATATGAGGAACACTTCCTCTAGCAGAAGCCTTCAGCTTCTTGCCAGCTTTGGTTGAGTTCCAGGAAATGCTTCAAAGCATTCCAGAGTTGTTGGTAATCCTAAAACCATCACGGGTAGTAGACCTCCCTTCTTTTAGGTTGAAGGTCTCCCTTTTTTATGAGGGACAATTCCTCTAGCAGAAGCCTTCAGCTTCTTGCCATTTTTAAGAAGGAAGTTAAGGGCTGTAAATGTGCATTCAGTCTAGGTGGTCATCTTAAACACCTCTTTGCACTGGCATTTCAGTTGAATCCAGCCCAAGTCTTTTCTTTCCTTTTATGTTGTAACACAACTCTCTTCTTGGACTCACACATACCCCTTCGGATTAAGGGGGGGAATGTTGGAACACCTAATCCTCCATGGGTAGGTGTGGAATGTGAAAATTCACAATGGAGTCCAAGTGACCTTGGAATGTGAAACCAAGAGTCACACCATTGTACTATAAATGTACATAATGTATAATGGAAAAATATGAGAGCTGCACGCTTATCCTTCATTGTGTGTTGAGTCTCTTGTTGTGTGTGTTTATCTTTCTCATACACCATGTGTGTGGTTAACATGGTGTTTAATAGGGAGTACTATTGAAGTAGATCTGTAAATGTGATAGGCAAGACCTCGATATACTGAGACGGTATATATGTCCATCCTTTAAATGAATATATAGGAAAATAGTGTTTATAGTTTTTGTTTCTTGATTTCAATTCAAGGCAGAAAGAAAAGTATGTACCTGTTAAACACACACATGGAATGGACAACAAATAAGAAAGATAAAACTTTGAATTGTGTTTTCTAATCAAATTGATGTACATTTATACATTTTGCATGATCATTGGATTCATCTTCCAAGGTCTCTTGGACTCCAATGATTGTTCAAATTCCACACCATAACCCTTAGCAAATTAGGTGTCCAACATTCGCCCCCCCCCCCCCTCCCCCCCGCCCCCCTATTAATCCAAATGGGTATATATGAGTCCAATAAGAGAGTTGTAAAACAGAAGTAGCAACCAATGGCTGAATGTGCTCTCTGAAAATATGTTTAGGTGGGAGAACTTGAGGTCTCAAGTGACAATGGTTTAAGGATGAACACCAACACTGGAACTCTTAATGCAGTTCCTGGAACTCTTCTAAATTTGGCTAGAAGTTGAAGTATTTTGCTAGAGGAAGTGCTCCCAATTTTGTGAAAAGGGAGACCTTTGGGTCTCAACCCGGAACGCTTAGTGTTGTTCGAGGAACTCTTCCAAATTTGGAAATATTTTGAAGTCTTCTACTATAGGAATTTCTCCTTAATGCTTTGAAGAGGGAGACCATCAAATTGGAAAAGGGAGATCTTCAACCGATGGAAGAAACAGAGAACATAAAACTCAAAAGGGAGGCCTCGACCTGTGGTGGTTTAAGGAAGGCCACCAACCAAAAGCATGCTTAGGTGCTTTTGTGTCTCTAGCTACAACTTTGAATATGGGCCTCGATGTGGCTGACTGTAGGTTGAGGTAATAGGTTTGGGTTATGGCTTAGGCTCACTTGATTTATCTTTGAAACTTGCAGATGACCATAAATTCTCCCCCTGTCAGATACAAGGTGAGATGATGAAGATAACTCAACTGCAAGACTTTTCAATATTGGAGAAGAAATTCTATGATATGATCAAAATATCTCCTTCGCAGTATAAGCCCATTGCTAAGAAGAAATCCATAAAAGGTGAATCTTTGTTCTTGTAGGAGGATTGTTTCTAAGGCATATGTTTGAATGATGAGTATGCTGACCATAATTCTCACATGGATGAAGATCAAAACAATGATATTTCACATGGCCAACTCGATTACAGTGTTGGCATTTAACAATCTATTGTAAATAGTGAGATCTGGAACAGGAAAATATGAACCAACATGTAGAAACACAACAATATGAAACTGGATGGACTTGGAATAGTTTGGAAGATGAAATTACACATCCTTGTCATATCCAATACTAGCTCTGTTACTATTGTTGACAAGATCTTCCCAAGGTCTGATGATAGGCTTGGGAAGTGGAAGTCGAACATTTGCATCTGTGTGCAAATATGCTCTTGAGATGGGCTTAGTGATCTGATCAAATTCTGGTTGTTGATGGGCGTTAACTTCAAATTGATTCAAGGGGATTGTTCTAAACAAAATCATGTTTAGAATTATTCATTTTATGTTGTAACTCATCTCATTGTAGCTGTGATTCGAGCTGTAAAAACTCTATTTTCTCTTGTGCATTTTGCAAACAAGTTCTAATATCAGACAAAGTATCCTTGCTAATTTTAACCATCTCATCAACAGTTGAATGAATGAGGGTATTCAACAACTCGAATGCATCATCAAGTCTAGCCATTTTTTTTCTTTTTAAGCTCAACAAATGACAAAATGATGAGGGAAAAATACCCACTTGTACTCTCAGCACTTTAAAATAAAAGAAGACATCAGGTCTATGACAAGCCCATCGATTAATTAGATGCACAATGAATGTAGTCACCAGTGCAAACATTGATTTGAAACAAACAAAGGTGTTTTGAAATTCAAATGGTAATGTGTTAAGTTGTAAATCTCATTCCCCTCCACAATTTCGAATTCACACGAAAATGTAAACAATAGATTGAATAATTGTGGAATTTTGGTGTAACTGTCTACAACATTCAACTTTTGTTTAAATATGCTATATAATCAGTGCCCAAGATGTGTCCAATACATTTTCCTCAATGAAATCAAACATACTTATTCCATGAAAAACAACATGCCACGACATAAACCCTTGTCATGTGATCTCGGGCGAGCAAACTAAGAATTTGGGTTCATGATCAAAATGAGGCTTAGCATTGATTTCATGGTCCTACAGAGAGCCTTGAAGACATTCACCATAGGGTGAGGAATCTCGAGGTCATGGAAACCAAATACAACCCCTTTTTTGAATCTCAAAGCGATGCATTCAAATTTAGAAAAACCTGGAAGAGAATTTGTCTTTGGAAGCAATATCATTTCCTACTGTGTTCTAAGAGCATCATTCAAGTTCCAATGCACATAGAACCAACTTTATTTCCATTTGGACCAGAGACCATGTGTCGTGCTCCGTTATCATTGAGCATAAAGAGAAAAAGAATCAAGGACCTGTTATGAATATAGTTCATATAAAAATAATAAATATAATAATAATAAAGCCTATAATGAATTAACTAAAGGTTAGTTAGTTAGTAATGATGAGGCATGTCTTAGAGACAAGACCATTCATGAAAGGGCACCTGCCTAGGGTATATAAGTAGACCCTAATTCTCATTTGTAATCATCTTACATCAATTCAATATACAATAATAAATATACAGTTACGTGTCTTACAATGGAAATTTATGTCTATGAATTACTTTAAATATTTCTGCTTCGTATACGACTTTTGTTCGTTATGTTGGTATCAGATCCACATTGGATGATCACCAGGACTTTGGCCACCAAGCCTTCCTCAATTGTCGTTGGACTTCAAGATGTTAGCCACAAAAAGATTTTGGAGATTCTGCAAGGTCATTTCTCGGCCTTTGGCCATCAACTCCTCCTCAACTTGGTTGTTGTTGTAATTGAAGCGTTACACTATAAGAGCTTCTGGAGTTTCTCCATACTGCCAGCTCGTGATTTAAGCATTTGGCCATACATTTAAAAGAAAAAAATAAATAAGACAATCAACATATATAGAGAAAAAGTCAAAAAGAAAAAAAATAAAAATAAGGTTATATAAAGAGAAGATTTTTTTATTTTTTTGAAAGAAAAAAGTAAAAGATTTAAAAAAAAATAAAAAAATAAAAAATTATATTAAAAAAATAAATTAATAAATAAAAGAGAAAAGTTATTTGAAAATAAAATAAAAAATAAAAATAAAAAGGGCCACGGCCCCACCGCACAGATGTCGAACCACATCCTCCGACATAGTCATCAATAGTAGGATCCCCGTCGAATTTTCTTTGAGGATAGAGTTGTTATTATACTCATCGTCTCACTTATGTCGTCGTTTCCTCAAACTATTGTACCTTTTACCACCTTTCTGTGAAGGCGAAAAAAGAATCATAGTCAGGTCATCGATCATCCCCAAACTCTTTCATTCATTCCACGTATCATTTTTGGTTCCTACCTTCCTGCTACACACAGCCGCCATCGCTATGCTTAACCCATTGATTAATAATCTCTACCATGCTACACATAGCCGCCATCGCTACGCTTAACCCATCGATTAATAATCTCTACCATTCCTGACGCACACTGTTGCATTCTTCCACCTCCTTTGTCGTCGTTCCCTTCTTCCACTCCCTGTCACCAAAAATAGTCATTCTTTTAGACATCACAGATTCCATACATGCTCACCGCACTTCAATAGGCGCGACATCAAACTTGCACAATATCAAACTTAGGTTTTTCCCAATGAGTACAAAAAGTATTATTTTTTTTTTCATAATAGATATATCTATCTATGCAACTCATTACTATAATAACATCAATTATACAATTGTATAGTTGAAAGTCCATTCGATCTGTTCTTACCTATAAATTTCGATGTTACTTGTTAGAATAGTCACCTCTTCTCATAACAATTTTGTTAATTTTTTAAAGGGAGACAAACTAAGTGGAATAATCATGACATCAAATTATATTTTTATATAAGTTGCCATTAAAATTAAAACAAGGAAAAACGTGTGCCACACATATTTCATGAAGTTAAAAAAAAATAGTGTCACTCCTCAATACCTTTATTAATTACAAATTTTGAAAAAGTAAAAAAGAAAACATATTATTATATTTTCAAAGTCCAAGTCCACACAAAGAGTATTCAAGGCGAAATATTATGAAAGTATAAAATTACAAAAGGAAAGTATTATTATAAAAGAGGATATTATAAGGTGGAAGTGAAAAATATTTTTTTAATAATAAGGTACTTTAGAGTTAAGGAAGATGAATTCCACACAACAATTTTTATTTCGAATTAAATGTTTAATTTGTCTAAACATAATTGGATATACATATATTAAAAAAAATTCAATTTGCGTTGTCAAGCATGTGGAAGATTATTTAGTAGAGAAGAATATCAAGACAACGAGAATATGTAAATAAAACGATTAAAGGAAGAAATCACAAAACTTCAACAAAATAACAAAGCATAAAAAAGAAATATAAAAATCTCGAAGATCGGTTGTCATGAAAATTCAACAAAAAATAACGAAGAAATTTGGAATCTTAGGAACCACAATGAGAAATTACTTTCAAAGATAAAAATGTCCAAGGTTAAGAAACAAAGACTAAAACAAGAAATGGAAAGTTCTGATAAGAAACTAAAGGAGAATCTATCAGGAAAAAAAAAATCGTGCCGAAAAACCCTTAATAAAAAATTATTAGAGCAAATAAATTTTTTAAAAATAAATAGGAAGATACTAAGGAAAAGTCAATGATTTGGAAAATGGCGAACTTTCACATCTAAGGAATCATAGCCATGCCTTACGTAAACAAAGAAGCTTAAAAGTGACAAGAAATCACTAAATGAAAAGTTAGAACAACTTCACGAAGTAGTACCGAAGTCTCCAATTGTTTTAGTCCAAGTTGAAGATAAAGAAACAAATACTGATCGAATCAAAATTGTAACTTAAGCAGATGATAAACCTACTGAAGTGAAGACAGATGCAAAAGTTGTAGAAGACATGCCAAATGATGATTCACTAACCAACTCAACAACAACAACACCTGAAAGAAATTAGGAAACAACTACTAAAATGATCAAGGGAAGTCCAACTAGAAGAATTATTTATCGACATCTGAATCACAAAAACAGACTTTACAATCAATCTACATACAAGTATCACTCAAAACATAAATGATAAATTTATGTTCCCAAGAATACTGAAGTTTGCATAATCTAGTCTTACGATAACTATCCATCACAATTTTTCAGAGATGAGAAAATTACACAAAAGATTAATCTAAGATGGTCTGATCCATTCTCAGTACGGCAATTTTTTCTATCGCACAGAACATCATATCATCTTGTATCAATGAAGATGAAAGTTCAGAGACGAGAATATATTCTCAGTAAGCTTTAAGGACAAGGCTTCTTGAAGAGAGAGATAATATTATGAATATAATTTTGATAAATATAAACATAAATATAATAATAAAGAATAATTAATTAACTAATGGTTTGTTAGTTAGTAATGAAGAGGCATGTCTTAGAGACATGACCATTCATGAAAGGGCACTTTCCTAGGTCATATAAGCATACCCTCATTCTCATTTGTAATCATTTTACATCAATTCAATATACAATAATCAATATACATTTACACGTCTTACAATGAAAATTTATGTCTTTGAAGTATTTTAAAGATTTCTTCCGCGTATACGACTTTTTTTCGTTACAGAACCCTTAAAACCTTTCTACAATGTTTGGCCTCTATGTGGGATTGTTGTCCTTCCCCTCATAACTTGACACACACGTGGAAATAATGTATGTAGAATGAGTCCACTGCAGCCTAGTTAGTGAGAAAAAAGTAACTTCTCAGTGACAAGGAATGCAGGTATGATACAAATGTCTAGATTCAATGCTACGTAAGTGTGAAATTACTTTGGTTAGCTTGTAGACAAGACACATAGATAGTTGTGAGAATGGAGATAAGAATATGACACAAAGGTGTTACACTTCATGTAGAAGAGCGAAACAATTAGCAGATGCAGATTTCAGATGTAGAGAAACAAGTTTCAGATAGAGAAATGGCTAAGTTTATTGGAGCACACTAGAGCATTGACACCAGTGTTCAAAATTGAACACGTCAGAGCCCTTCAAAGGGCTTCTGGCATGTCGGAGAAGTAGGGATAGAAATTTACAAGTAAAAAAAAAAATTAATTTTGATTTTTACAAGTTAAAAAAAAAACCAATAATATTATAAAATGTCACGAGAAGTGCCAGTCACATTTTTTAAAATTATTACTATTTTTTAAAATTATTAAGTATAGTAAGTTTAGTGCATGCTGCAACATTGAAGGAGATTAATGGCAAGTTGCAGTTGAGATTAATGGCAAGTTGCAGATGCAAAGGAAAGGTTGTTGAGTTTCCAAATTCTATTAAGTGCAAGTCTGCTTTGTGCAACTACATGCCTAATTAATAACTTATTAATTGACATTTTTCTTGGACTCAACCTTTATCTTTGCAATTGCAACCTACAGCGAAAGAGCCATTCCTCAAATCCAAACTCCCACCTGTTCGGATCAAGTGTGGTTACATCTATTCACTTGAGTACAGAAGAATACTCTATTCTTTCGAGACCCAAATCAAGTGTGATTACATCTATTTTCTTGGCAAAAGAAGACTACTCTACTCTGAAGTTTCGAACCCAGATTAGGCAGAATTTTCCAGGTATTTTAACTCTCCATATAATTTCTTGATGTTCGAATAATACTTTCATTGATGTTTATGCTCTGTATATATGCTCTGTAAATATCAATTTGGCCATTAAAGCTAAAAGCAGGCATAGTTATTAGTAATGGTATCTTTCATGCCAATTCCTATCTTGTTAAAACTAAAAGAAAAGCAGACATAGTTATGGTTCTTTCGATGGCATAGTATTCCTTGCTTGCACAATTACTAAATTAACCTTTAACTTTTCCTGAGTCTACGTCAAATGTGCCTAACCCAAAATGTTATATCAATGAATAATATGCATAACAATTTTGGTTATTTAAATGGTGGTTCTCTTCATTTGGTCTATATTGGTAATAAAATGTCCTTCCTTTTCACTCATGAGTTTGACACAACTTCCATACAAATAATGGTTTGGAAATTGGAATACCCAGTGCCCACCCTTATCAAACTTCCATTAGACAATAGCAGAGAGCCACTGCGTGGACGTAGAAAGTGCTGTCATATTGTGCAGGGAGGAAGAATTCAGGCCGCCATACAGTCATTTCGGGCTTCATCACGCTGCATAAAGTTTAAACGTACAGACCAACCATTATTCGCTTGTTTGGATTGGTTTTTTTCAATAGAAGAAAAATGCAGGCCAGCCAATATTATTTTGTTTAGTTTGTTTGGATTGGTTTTTTTTTTTAATAGAAGAAAATTAAGAAATCATTTTGGTTAAAGTCTTTTCAAACTCATAATCTTATCTAAAATTGGATCTTAAATTGAATCACAAGATTTGTGAAAACCAAATCAGTAAATCGACCACACTCTAAATACTCCTGCTTGAATTACTTTGAAACTCTGAAAAACACTACCCAATGCCCATACTTTTCTTTCATGGCTCGTGCAAGAATCTCTATCGCCAGCGTATGGAGTACCCATACTATCATTTCATGGTGTGGGGCAGAATTTGTGTGGTGCAATCTGTGCAGTCGAAAATATTTAGTCTCCAATTCTCTGAGTGAGATTTGTCAAGAAGCCACTGGGTGATTGGCATATCTGATCGAATCTCCCAAAATTGCTGCTGGATTTTGGGTTAGGCACATTTTCATTCACTTTCTTATTTTCATTTCATCTTAAGTTCGCTGATTTAAATAAAAAAAGAGATAATTTTGGGACTGTTTTAACATATTTGACATAATATTAGTCACTGTTGTCCTACACGTTTAATTATTTCTCATTGAAACTTAAGTTACATAAATTACTTGAGTTATATGATAGCATACTGTGGAAAGTATTGCTAGCTTTGGTGACATTGGATTTTGAAGTAAATTTCAATTGGACTAGTTGTTACATTGCTCCTTTTGTTCAAGAGATCTAACATTGTGTTTTCTTGTGAGTTACATATTCCCGAGGTTCATACTATTTCACTTAATAATATAACTCACATAAGTTCATAAACCTAATATCTAATATCTTGTCACTTGGTTAACATTTCTCAAATTCGTAATTCAAGAAGTTATTCATAATTACTTGCAACTCGGAGAGAATGCCTTCTTCAAACGAGCAACCATAATAATTTCACTAGGAGTTTCAATTTTTTCACATCTTTTTTGTATTTTTTTGTTTTAATGTAAATATATATATATATATATATATATAAACATTTTTAACATTATTATTATTATTTTTGTTTTTGTTTTTATTTTTATAAATTATTGTTTTTATTTATTTCTTTTCTTCAATATAACATTTCACATTTAACCACAATATTTTTCTATGTAGCATTATAGTAACATTTTCATAGAATTTTTTCATATATATATATATATATATATATATTCAAAATTTACATTTTACCCCATATTTTATAAATCACTTAAATTCTCCAATTTATATAATTTATTTGCATTTATCTACAATATTTTTTGTTTTTTTTGGAAAATATTTAAAAATGTTTACATCGACCAATTATTCTTTTATTTTTGTTTCTGTTTTCTATATAATTTATTTACATATAATCACAATGTTTTATTTCTCTGTCAAATTATATATATCATTTTCGCCTCTTCATAGTTTTCAATTTTGTACATTTTACTTTAATCATTATATATAAACAATGTAGAAATATATATTGTACATTTATAAGGTACACAATGACCTTGTATTTTTAATAACACATTTTACTTTATGTCATCTGAATAACACATGAAAGAAATGTTTTCCTTTATGCCTACAATGACCTACATTAGCTTCAAAGAGATGATGCCGAGTGCAAGTCTCTTGCAATTTTGGCAGAATTGTTACTCCTCGGGCCTGGGACACAAGCCCACAGAGAGTGTGCACTATGTGGGGCAGCCCCCTGGGTCCATGTTTCTTGAAGCACTTCCACCCAAATTTAGATTGGCGCAGCTATACATATTTTTTATTTTATTTATTTATTTATTTCTTATGGCGATATCATTCTTTGCAAGATTATAACTTTTCATTGTTTAAATTGCTTTTAGGAAGGTATAAATACATTCAGCTTTCTAAAAATTGCTTGGGGCACTAGGTCTTTGCAGATTAGATGGTTCAAACTCACAATTCCAACAAATCCTTACTAGATTTTGGGCAAAATTGACAGGAATGCTTAGAAATAAACCAAAATGTTGAATAGTTAGACTATGCATAACACCGGGACATAAATGTCCTGCTTTATGCTAAGAAGCACAGGTGCACACAAGCATTACATGGTGTGTGAGTGCATTTGCAACCAACTCCTTTTCTTAATTACAACTCTTAATTTCTGTAACATGATAATTGCAAATGCATTCAACACAAAATCCTATCAATTCTCCGAAGAAGGTTGCATCTAGGATTATTCATCCCAACTCTATCCCTTTTTCTTGAATATTGACAAGGCTAACACAATCATCCACACTTTTATTGTATATAAATGCATATTTGTAGGACAAGTGGTCTTGTTGGCATGAATCATGCTTTCTAGTGTCTTTTCTGTTGTAGTTGTGGATTGTTTTTCATTAGAGTGAGCCCATTATTATGAATCCAATTTTGTTTCAATAGTTATAATTGATCCACCAATATTTCAATTATGTTTTCTTCTGTGTGTTCTTTACCAATATAGTCATAATTGATTCAAAAATATTTAAATTTGTGTGTTTTCTTTAGAATTGATCCTTATGATTTGCTTACATATAATTGACTAAGGATAAGGGACAGTAGTTTTGCCCACATGGAGAAGCCTTGGAACTTCAATTGATGTACTGATAAAAAGAAGCAATCAATTGCTTGAACATTTATGTGAAGCGGTGAGTCAAATTGAAAAGGAGTAAAGTATGCTTAAAGTATTTATGTGTCCCTTTCAATGGTCAAACTGAAAAGGAGTTGATGAAAACAATATACAAATTTGAACTCAGATCGGGATTAAGTAAAATTAAAAAAAAAAAAAACTCACTGTGTAAAAATTCCGATTAAAAACAAGTAATATCTAGCAAAGTATATGTGCATCTTCAACAAAGTATATGTGCATTTTCTCTATAATATATACAGTAACGAAATTAAGGTAGGGAATATTATGATCAAGCTCTTATGCAGGATAGATAAATTATTTTAGATTTGGTTTATTGTCTTTAATTCCTAACAGACTGTAGTTGGTCCTAACAATATATGAAATGCAATAACAGATTGGATAACTTTTAGGTGTGAAAAACAAGCTTAGTTTTCCCTTTTTCCTCTTTTCAGGACGTGAAGATCAATGTTAGTTTTAATTTCAATGATCAACAAACCTCTGTGTGTGAGATCTATTTGTTGCTTTTCATTTTATTAGTTTTCATATGAAGTTTGTTGTCTACTGTCCTGTTTTCAAAGAATCCGTGTTTTAATATTAATCTGTTTTTTTTATATTTCTTGTTTTGTTGATTGATTATAATTTACAGGTATAAAATGCCACCTCTTGGTCGCCCAAAAAAGGATCTGAAACAACGTTCACTTGCAGATGCATTTGGTATCGCTCAATGCTCTAATCAACTACACATTTCTAAAAATGAAGTATATGATCATGTAGATGAGGACCATGAATTAGATAGTGCAGAACTTCTTGAAGAGGAACTGACACCGAAGAGGTATAAAGGAGCATTCAAGTCCAAATGGAAGATGAGATTTCCATGGGATTATGTTGTAAAAGATTGTAATGGTGTTGAAAGGATAAAATGTTCATGGTGTGTAAAATTTAAAAGGGAAACTCCATTTGCTAAAGATGGAAGCACAACTCTTCAAGTTAGTGCTTTAAACATCCATGCAACATCAGAGGCTCATAAATTTTCTTTGCAAATTTTAGAGGGAGAAAAAAAACGGAGTACTCTTCCAATTACAAAACATGTAGAGCTAATGGTTGATGCTCAGAAAGAGAGAATTATATCAGTTATTGAGAACATGTATTTTGTTGCAATACATGATTTACCTTTCGAAGTATATAAGTCAATTTGTGACTTGAACAAGTATAAAAACACTCCTCACATGCCTTTAACAGATGAATACTCAGCATATACAAAAACAACATCTGAAAAAGAATTTTTAGAAGCTGCTAAGGAGGTATATTGGAGAAAATCAAAAGATGAGATTTTACAAAGCCCATATTACTCACTTTTAGTTGATGAAAGCACTGATTGCACTATGGTGCAACATTTGATTTTTTATATTACATATTTGATAAATGAAGGAAGAGGTCCATGTGCTACAAAATTCATACACTTGCTACGGATTAAGGATGGAACATCACAATCTATGTATGATGCTGTGACATCTCTTTTAGCAAACATGAATCTATCCATGGAAAAGTTAGTTGGATTTGGATCTGATGGAGCATAATCCATGAGGGGTATTCGTGAAGGTTTATCTACTAAGCTTCATCGACATGCCCCTCATTTAGTAGATATCCATTGTATCGCTCATTGAGAAGCATTAGTAGCAAATGATGCTTCATCATATTTTGAAGAGTTGTAAGCTATTGATAAGTTTGCAAACAAGGTCTATTCATGGTTAGAGAAATCTACTAAAAGACATGGAGAATTGAAAGAGCTAATGGAGTCATTTCAAATCACAAAGCTAGAAGTGTTACAGATTCATCATATTAGATGGCTTTCTAGAGGAAAAGTCATGGAAAGACTTGTTGAGAGACTGGGAGTTAGTGGAGAAAAAAATGTATGAAATGGCTACAATATTTCAAGTTAAATTTTTCATCCACTTACTTGCAGATGTGCTTATTAAGTTAAATAAGCTGAATCAAAAGTTTCAAGAGGATCATGTTGACATTACATCTATTGGAACGACTTTGGATATCACTATCAGCTTGCTTCAAAAGCAATTTCTAAGAGGCAAATTTGGGGCAGGTGCAATGCACACATCATTTTTTTAATTAAAACACAAGAACGAACTCTTGAGTTTGCAGATTGCACAACCATAGTACATGTACATGAATTGAGGTTTGAGAGTTTGCCGAAGTCACAAAGATCAGGGACACTAGATGACTGCATTATGCTGGGAAAAGGTTTTGTAATGATGGTGATTGACTCTCTAAATGCGAAGTTCACAGATTTGCCTATTTTTAATGCAGCTAAGTTTTTTAGTCCTCGTAATTATTATGAGGATATGGATGATAGAAACTCTCAAACAAGAAGATGGTTGATATGTTTATGTGAAAAAATTAGTGTTGGAGGGTTGCTTGTTGTGGACAACATTAAATGTATGGGTGAAATGGATGAAGTTATATGTACTATTTATAAATCTTACAAAAAAAACATATGTTTGGAGTATGGGATCTATGTGGAGGTGAAATTGAATGGTTTGAAAGATATACATGCTTAATGCAGCTATGGTAAGCAATTCTTGTTATTCCGGCTAGTACAACAGTATGTGAAAGAGGCTTTTCAAAATTAAATCAAATTAAAAATCATGATAGATCAAAACTTTCTTTAAAAACATTGTATATGCTAATGTTTCTCTCTCTCAGTGCACCTCATGCTCTAAGTGAGGTAGATTGGAATGCTATTTATGATGAATGGAAGGAGATGAAAAATCGAAAACCTCTTCCACTATGAGAATAGATTGAAAGAACTAGTAAGTTTCAATGTTTATTACCATCAGTGTAAGTGAATTTTTTTAGTTTTATACCATTTGACTTTTACTTTTTGTTTTATAATATATTTCAAGTTTTATTATGTTTTTCTATTAACATATTGAATTTAATAATTGCAGGATATCACACAAGATATGTTAAGCCAGAGGACCACAACTGTCAAAGGTTTATAACTAGAAGAAAATGCTACCTTGGATCAATTTTGCGGCCAAGTCAAGGGACTATTGTTCCAATTATTTGAGATGTGCAATTATTGGAAGTCTCAGCATTCCAAAAGAGTTTTAATAGACAATAGAACAATGATTTGATCAAACCTGAAATTTATAAGCTAAAACTCCATTGATTCCTCTTATATAAGCGAGAATTTATTTTTAATTTTATAAATAAGACCTTTCATATACTTTTAATATTTCTGTTTTGTCATATTTGTTTCTTATTTCAATTTCATTAAGATGTAGTGATTTCGATATGTTTATTTTGGTTCCTATTTTAAATTAATAAGAGTGACAAAATATTATGGAATGTGATTATATTTCAGAAATATTTTAGAGCTAAAATAACCCATTAGAGCTTTCGATAAGCTCAAGTTATTTTGATATTGATTCTCCAAATTTGCCTCCACTTTTGGAGTTTCCTTGTATCCTCACTTAAATGTTCAATGCCAAACTTACAACATCATAGTTTGGCATCATGAGCTTGACTAATTGTCCACCATGCCCATAATTTCATTGTTGTATTCATATCTGTAAACAAAGTTTCAAATTAAAAAAAGGTTCTATAAGAAAAATCCAGAGCTCCAAGTTGCTGCTTCTTGTCAAACAAAGTCAAAATTGCATTACACAATCTTACACATCAGAATCTCTTATATTCCAATGGTATCCATCCAAATTCTTATAATAGTGTCTTCAAGACTTATGTTGGCATTTCCAATGAGAGATTTAAGCAGTGCAAGATGGAGCTTCTTTCACTGTTGTATATGTAACGGTATTTTATTAACATAAAAATTGATTGCCGTTTATTAACATAAAGATTGATGGTTTTTCTTTCTAAAAATGAAATGTAAAAATAATATATTGTGGTCAATCAAAATGCTTTTTTTTAAGCTTTTCATCATAAAAAGTGACATAAATATATACCCTTCTAATTGAAATTCTGACCTACCCTTCAAATTTGATCACACACTGCCACAAATAGCGTCCACATTTCCAAGTGCAAAACAAATAATTGATGCAACATAGAGAATCCACTCAATGAATGCATATGTCTAAAGACTGTAGAAATATCTTACCTGGCTGTTTAGATTTGTAAGCGCTCAGTTATGGAGAGACATTCTTTTGACTCGCCCTGGGGCCGAGGTACAGACCCAGGCATAATAGTTTGCCCCGACCACAATTCGAATGGAGCTGTCCCTGTGTGTAGGTTGGCGCGTCGCTCTCTGTCCATCAATTCATGGGTATAATCGATAAAGGAAAGCGATGTGGAGATGAGGAGGAAGGGCAAGAAGAGCAGGCACGTACTGTCCAGTTGAGGTTGACTGACTCTATCGAACTTGAAATTCCATCAGATAAAAACGACTTACTGTAAAATAAAATCACCCAAATCACCCATCACTGTTCTTATTCAGGCGCTGAAGCATTGCCAGCCTGGGCGCCGTGCAGCCATAGACAGAATTAGACATGGCGGATGGGCGGGGATTCAAACTGGCGACGCCCAATTCGAGCCAGCAGATCAGTGGCCATTGTGCCCATCAGATGGGAATGGTCAGTGTTGTTGGCTTCTCCCTTCCAGTTCATCGCCTTTCCATATCATCATGCTCTTGTCGACCAATTTGTTGAGGCAGTGTTTTTGCTGGTTACAGGGCTATGGCGGTCGTTATTGTTGCTGAGGACTGACCTCAACGATTGCAATCTGCGTCTCCATGGCATCAGATATTCTCCATTCTCCTTACAATTTGAAAACATTGCCCGGAGGATCGTACTCAATACACTACTTGAAACCCTGAACATAACCCTGTTTCAACCATGAGAGGCACGCAGAGCTGCACCTGTCCACCTTCAAATTGTAAGTACATGATCAAAGTCGTTCACTCTTCATTATTATGTTCAACCCAAGTTCAATTCCATGGAAGAGCCATGTTTATGTAGGAAGAAAATGAAATAAATCACATCTGTGGTTTTCATTTTGGGTTCTGCGGTTTGAATTTTGGATTGGATTAATGACAAAACGAATGAAAAGCAGATGATTGGATTTGGGTTTTCTGCTATTGTTATTGTGAGTATTATTGGATTAACAAATTTGCAGAATCTGGGGGTAGAGGTCAAGACATGGAGGAGCTTCGTCGGGAGTGGGGAAAACAAGATTGACGAAGAAAAGGCTCGAGATCGAATCCCACGCCGTTCATGAAATTTCCGCTAATTCCAAGCTCCAGGAGAAGAGATTTTTGGTGGAGAAACAGGCTGAAGATTTGAATAAAATGGTAGAGGATATTGATGCTGTGAATACAAAATATGTAAGAAATCCAAGCCATATTGTCTTCAGAGGAGTGGCCGTTAGGTGTTTGAATGCTGCCCATGAGCAGCTCAAGGCTTTCGGCCCATGGGAAAGATGGGGAATCAGAAATGGGGATTGACTTCTAAGCTTGATGATACAAACAATAAGTGGCGGGGCACAAATTTCGAGGAGGAACAACTAGCAGAGAGTGGAACCCGCGCCTCCTCTTGTATTGTCAGGGCTTGAGCGGAGATCGAGAGAGGTGGTGGGGGACCTGCGTCCTCCTGGAGAAAAAGCAAGACTTTCGAAGATGTAAACAACAATATATAGAAGAGAGAACGATTTTTGAATACAAAAACTATCCTTGTGGAAAAAAAGATCATATATTAAACATTCTCATTCTCGTTTTCCCATCACCTACGCTCTAAAGAGGTGAAGGTTCATCCCGGTACACCCCACACAAATATAATATTAAGCTACCTAATCTAGGCTGCTCAAAGTGATATCAACTTCAAGCTTACGCTTCAAAAAACAGTTTGAAATCAATTGGAAATCCAATAAGACCCACTAACTATAAATATATTCAGGACCATTATCCTGAGATGATAGTTTTTCTCTATTTTAATACCTGACTTTAAATTATTTATTAATTAATTCCAAGCGTTGAATGTAAGCTTTTTGGAAGCAAAGGGATCTACACTTAAAGCACTTTTTGGGTTCCAAATGGCTATGGATAAGCATGGATGTATTCGACTTCTCATTGCTTTGCTTTGTTGGTGCGCATGGCTGCAGTCCGTGCACAGGGAAAATCCTGCAAATTTGCAGGAGATGACGACGAAGAAATGAATTCTAAAATTATTTACAAGGATCCTGGACAACCCGTTGAAGCAAGAGTTGAGGATTTGCTTTCTCGGATGACTTTGGCTGAGAAAATTGGGCAGATGACTCAGATTGAACGTGCGGTAGCCAGCCCTGAAGTAATTGAGAAGTTTGGAATAGGTACAACCATGGATCCCTATTCGCCTTTTGTTTGAATGTGTTTTACATTTTGCAGGAATCTATGGGCCATTTCTTTCAGGTCGGCTTTCATGGAAGTATTGCTAATGTTCAATGGGCTGTATAGAAACTGTAGACAAAGATAGGAGACGGTAGATGCTCATATGGGATTTAATATTTAGACATTAGTCAGGGGATTTAATCCTGTGGTGCTTGAGTTTATTCGCTAATTAATGCAGGAAGCATTTTGAATGGTGGAGGGAGTGCACCTGCAACACAGGCATCTGCTAGTGTGTGGGCTGATATGGTTGATAGCTTCCAGGATGCAGCTATGAGCACTCGCCTCAGCATTCCTATGATTTTTGGAACAGATGCTGTTCACGGTCACAACAATGTTTACGGTTCAACGATTTTCCCGCACAATATAGGCCTTGGGGCAACCAGGCAAGTTTTATAGGTCTCAGTGGTTACACAGGTTCTCTAATATCCCGAATGATAAAACAATTAACTATCATATTCCTAATAATAAAACAATCAACAGATCTGGCATATTTAGGTGTTTTAATTAAAAATAATTGCAATCAAACACTGAACACATAGAATATGGAAAGGCAACTTTTTATTTATATTATTAACTAAAAATAAAACTAACACATGCCCATAAAAAATTTTGAACTTTGTAAATGGTATGCACTATTGCCCAACAATGAGAAAGCTAAGATATTGAAGTCCACTTATGAATCTTGGATGGATTCACTACACAAACTTCACTGCTGGGTTTTCGTCCCAGGATCAATGTTAGAACTGGCCACGCCAAGTTCTCAACAATAAGATAGATAAACCTGAATGATCCAAATGCTTAGCTTCTATCCCCTTTTAAAGACTTGATCGATTCTTTAACTCCTTATTTTATTATTTTCCCTCAAAAACTGAAGATAAATACCATAAGAAAATACCACTATAAATACCATAAGAAAATACCACTGTAAATACCATATAACCACAGTTACAAGTTCTAGTGTCTAGTCATTTTGTGCTTTAATACGGAATAAATATCATGATCTTTATAGACTAATTTACATACTTTTTCCTGATTTCTATATGCAGAGAGCCTGATTTGGTTAAGAGAATAGGAGTTGCGACTGCTCTTGAGGTCAGGGCTACTGGTATACCATATGCGTTTTCTCCTTGTTTAGCAGTAAGCACTCAATCTGGAACTTGAATGTTCCACTTGGTCTCAGTAATGCCAAATAGCTGGTGTGCGCATTGGTTTTCTGTAAAAATTGTAAGCGACGTATCATTTAAGGCTGCTTATTAGGCCTAAGGACCTTGACACATGTATTTGTTTTTGGTTGTTTTAGGCCTCGTTCCTTTATCAGAGATACCTGAGGATATTTGTACAAGTTTTCAATATGCTAGATTGAAAATTTTCAATATTTTCTTTTACCTAATCTATTTAGGTTTCCTAGATGTCCTCGATGCTTGCTTTAATTCATGTTTCTATGATACTATACGTAGTTATGCTAAGAATGTTTTAAAACTTTAAAACACCATTATTTAAACCAGAGAGTATACATAAAGCAGGTAGAAACAGCACTGTGAGAAATGGCAGTTAAGAATCTCCCCAAAAAGTAAATTAATTCGAAATTTTCAGGTATGCCGTGACCCAAGATGGGGAAGGTGCTATGAGAGTTACAGTGAAGACACAGAAGTGGTCTTAAGGATGACAGATATTATCTTGGGTCTGCAGGGCTCTCCTCCTGAGGGACATCCTAATGGGTATCCATATGTGGCTGGAGGGTGTGTGAGGCACTATCTTTATCCTGTGATTTGTCATGTCTTTTTCATAGTATTCAATGCTTAGACCTTTAAACTTCCCATTTGAATGTGGTATTTTATATTTTGATTGCAGAACGACTGTTGTGGCCTGTGCAAAGCATTTTGTTGGAGATGGTGGAACCACCAGAGGGATCAACGAGGACAATACAGTTGCAAGCTACAGCGAACTCTATCATGTTCACATGCGCCCATATGTGGATGCCTTAGCAAAGGGAGTATCTACTATCATGGCATCTTACTCGAGCTGGAACGGAGCGAAAATGCATGCAAGCCATTACCTTCTAACTCACGTCTTGAAAAACACAATGGGATTCAAGGTAAATGCAGAAACATATGGTAAATGCTATTTTTACGTTTTATCCGCTTTTGATTGTTTTATGTTAGAAAAAATGATATTAGAGGATTAGAGCACTGCAGGTTGCAGCTGGTTGTCGCAAGAAATTACCTGTAAAGGCTGTTTTCTCTTATGCTGATTTTGTCACCCACATAAACACTTGGAAAACCCCTGTGCTATTTTCACGTCAAAAACTCTGGTAAGATTTTGCTTTGTTTGGTCCTTGTTGGAAATCACTTTTCTCTATGTTTCTCCGATAAAAATGTGGTTAACCTTGTTCTTGAAATGCGTTTTAACATTTTTCCCAAGCAGTAGTCTAACTAGATTGCCTTTTTGCCCTGAAAATTATTGAAATTCAGGTAAGATTTCAAGAAAATCTGGCAAGGATTTTTGTAAATCTAGGTTATAGCTATCAAACTTCAATATTTTAGGTGTTCTAGAGGTTTTTGATTTTGCTGAAATTTATTTTCACCATCAAAAACATGATACAAACACTCCTATTGCAAGATTTCTTAAAAAAAATTACTCAAATTCCGGCCAATTTTGGGCGTCCGGACAATTCCTCTGGCTAGATAGACAACTTGGATCACAATTTTTGTTAATGTTTGTCAGAACTTTATTGCTTTGAAATTCTTACCGTGGTTTCAGATGTGTTTCCTGAATATTTTTAGGAACAAATACTTTTTCTCTTTTGTCGGGAAGAGGTTGGCATTCTGACAAAGATTTTCTGCATAACCCCGGATGCTAATAATTTAGGTTGGCATGTTTTGTTTCTTGAAGATGTACCACATTAATATGATTCAAATTTGAAATGTAAAACTAAACTGTTTCTCAGAAAATCTTGTTCAGAATGAATCTAACCGCAGAAGCGAGTGAAATGATATAATATGCGCATTTCATAAAGGAAAACAAACCAATAATACAGCCTATAGAATGCAAGCATCAGGAGTCAGAAATGAAAATTGTGTAATGTCAGTTCAAAATTGCTAGACAATCTTTATAGCCTAGGCCCTAGCAATACGTTCAATTATCATTAAACGCATAAAAACACTTGTCAGATTTGTAGGTAGAAAGAGAGATTTTTATTACAACATTAACTTACTCAAGTTAAGTCATGTATCTGACTATTATTAAGAGGATTACACAAATGTGAACAAAAGGACCTGGCCTCTTGCCCGTTATCTTTGCGGAGGCCAAACATGATCCTCAATTATAGGTGGCAATTTATTATTTCTGAATAAGACATGACAATCACTCTGAGTCTGCCATGTCAGGCTACACTTAAGCAAGCTGTGGAGCATCTATTGGCATTGTTCATTCTCAGTTATTTCTTACAGGGATTCATCATTTCAGATTGGGAAGGGATAGACAGTATTACCTCACCACCAGGGGCAAACTACAGCTACAGTATTTCTGCTTCAATCAATGCAGGCATTGACATGGTATATAATTCTGTTTTATATTCTCTTCTTCAATAGGTCTTGATTTTTTTCTCTTTGTACTCTGTTTCGGCAACTTTATTTTGTTTCAAATCATTAGGTTATGCTGGTTTATACTATTTAGTATTGCTAATGAAATATATTGTTTTAAGCATTGCAGGTGATGGTCCCTTTCAACTTCCAAACTTACATTGATGAGCTCACAGCTCTAGTGAACTCGAGTGTTATCTCCATGAGCAGAATAGACGATGCAGTTAGGAGAATCCTAAGAGTAAAATTTGTCACGGGTTTGTTTGAGCAGCCCATGACAGACCGCTCCTTGTTGGGCATGATTGGCAATCTTGTAAGCATAACATTTTTCTCCTTTCCATCTTCTGTATTCTTCCACTCTCTAACGTTATAATCGCATCACTTTCTTCCTGTAAAAGGTCCCATAAGTTTTGATTCTCTTATGATCCATGCGATTCATAAATTCTATTGTTCTTCTTTGCGATTCAGGGACATAGAGAGCTAGCCAGAGAAGCTGTACGCAAGTCTCTCATTCTCTTGAAGAATGGGAAGATACCTGGAAAGCCAGTATTGCCTCTTGACAAGAATGCTCGGAAGATACTTGTAGTAGGCAGTCATGCAGACAATCTGGGGTACCAGTGTGGAGGATGGACTATAAGTCAGAGAGGCAACAGTGGTGCAACAACTGTAGGTAAACACAACACATTTAAAAGGGATAGTCCTCAATAATAGGTATCTGCTCGCACAAACCTATTTAAACCAAGGTATGATGTGCATCTCTTGTGAGCCCCAATGTTTCAGTTATTAGCTAGCTATTTCCAATTTTGCACCGACATGTGAAGTTGAGATATGTATCCTCAAACTTCACAATTTTAGGTTGACATCAGATGTCCATTTAGACGGGTCTGTGTTGGGATGGAATTTATACTCAACGCACCTAATGTGTCGATGAGATATATTTGCATTGATAGATTTCCCCCACCCCCATAGGGACTAGATATATGTGTCTGCCCTGTTATCTTTAAATTCAACCCACCCAATACTTACTGCGGTTGCATATCCAATGTTTGAGCTCCAATGTTGGACCTATCATGCTTCAACTAGCCATTTGCGTGAACTTTGAACCTGGGATATGTCCCTGGAGCTTCACAACTTTAGGTACACATAAGATGGGATATGTATTGGGATAGGATCTGTCAATACATCCAATGTGTCACACCAACTCTCACAGGGAATAAATAAATAGATTTGTGTTGTAATCTAGATTGAATGTGATGCAGGGGCATTAGGTACAACAAAATACTTTGTATCTAAGTAGACATAGGGGGTCTCATGTTTTTAAATTCTCATGTAATTATTAGTATTTTGAATAAAATAGTGAGGAATTGTAAATGTTCTCTAACCACTAGAGAACATGAAGGAAGTTGATTAAGTTAGGAAGGTGAAGAGTCAGTTTCAGTTATTTTAGGGATGGAGTCTAACTTTATGACTTTGGAGAATTCCAAGAGTTTTTGTTGAGCTGTTAAGGAAGCTGAACTGATTCATCATCATTTTATATAAATGTAAGCATGAAGGAATAGAGGGGGGAGCAGGTAGAGACAGAGTTAGATAGGGTTCGGACAAACAGAGTTTGTTTGTCAAGCCTTCGGGCAATTGTAAAAAGGGCCATTGATCTGAATATCTGGCCAGGAGCGAGAAGGATTTTGTAATTGATTTCATATTTATATATGAAGGGATTGATGTTGAGTCACGTATGTGTCAATTTATTGAATTATGTATGTGTAAACTCTGTGTTAATGATTGAATTTGTGTCTCTGGTCGAAATAGAGAATTTAATATGAGTTTACATACATGGCATCCGAGAAAGATCGATCACTGAAAGGTTCGATCCTATTGAAGAAAGTGGAACTGTAATATAACCTTTGAGTATGTCAACCTTGGTTGCGATTGATAATGGAGTAATTGAATGCAGAATGGTTTGAAGATTCATTCGGGGTTGTATTGTGGATCAAACCACAGAGGTTGGATCCAATTACATATACAAAGGTAAATTGTGCGAAATGAATGTCTGCGTGGGTTGGAGACAGAACCCTGGCCTGTTCAAATTGTGCGTTGAATGAAAGCAGAAATAGATGCAGTGATTGGTTGTATCATGGAAGCAGATTCGATGGAAATAAGTGTAGCGATGAGGAAGTGTCGGAATTGTGGACAAAAGAACGGAAAGAGTGAAGAGCTGGAATCTGTAATGATATAATGAAGGATTCGTTCAGAATAACAAAGGCGATTTCGATGGAACCTTGCAAAAGAACCTTGGTGAAAGTGCAACGGAACCATGAGGCAGATTTAAACCCACAGGTGGTATTCGCGTATTTTTTAAGAGGTAAGCTGTTTTGTGAAAAATTATGCGATACACTCCAAGGAGTGACACGTAGGGTAGAGGTGGTATTGTAAAACCACAAATCTCGCGTGAATTTGGAGGATTAAATCACAAGGCTTAAAAAAACGCGATATTTGTTCGATGGCCGGCGCTGGAAAATCTACGGTGGTCACATTGTGCGATGTAAGAAAGTTAACGAGGTAAGTCGCCATGGGCCCGGACCAAGTTTGATGTTGACATTTGAAATATAAACCAAAGTTTAAAACATTGTGGACCCGATATATGTTATATACTATGGTCGTAAGTTATTGTATTGGAGTTTAATCATAAAGTCTGCGTCAAGAAAAATAAACCCAATAATTGTTTAAATTGTTTCTGTGAGACCTTTGAAAAAGGAATTCGCTTGTGAACCAACCATTGGGTATGGAAATGATGGGTTTTAAACCAAAGCGAACTTTGGCATTATTTACATATGAAGATTGCCACATAACCATGTGTATGGTTTGATAACCATAAAGTTATAACTGAAAGAGAGCGTCCGTTTATGTAATCGATTGTATGAATTTATGAATCATAGTGAAGGATCTTTAAAGGATCTTCCGCAATTATTTGTAGATTGCCCAGAGTTAAAATTAATTGGGCCTAAAATAATTGAATGCAGTTTTGTATGAAAGGGACATTGAAGATTGTGGGTTTAAAAATGAAATTACATTTTATATATATGCACATAGAGAGTGTGATAGTAGATTGAGAGGTTAGCCCGGGCATCATGTGGTATTAGAGCAAAAAGGCTCTATTTGAAGTAAATGATTTTTTTTCCTAAGTCTGAATGTGTGATGAGAGAAGAAAGAGGATCAGATTCTAAAATCTGATATGCAAAGGTACACAGAATTGCAGTGAACAGGATTTGCAGAAATGGATGAAGAACAAGATCATGCAGGGATCTTGCAGGTAAAATAATTTTAAATCTGATTTGAAATTTATGATTGCAGAATTATGGTTGCAAAAAGGTGAAGACAGAGTTTTGATGGTGATGGCAATGAAACTGATATTCAGTTAAAGGTTGGATAGGGAGAAAATTGCAGTGTTCTCAAGAGAAGGTGAGTTGATGAGCAGTGTTTAACTCTGGTTTGAAGAATTGTTTGCAGAATTCAGATTGCAGGCAATTGAGGAAATCTCAGCAAGAGCAGATCACAACTTTGAGAGCAGTGATGGAAGAGTCCAGCAGAGGATTCTAAAGTGAAGAAGAAAGTGTGGTAGAACCTGGAGAATTCCCAACAGAGGTTGGATGAAAGAAGAACAGATGTGTTCTTGAAAAGTTGCAGAGTGAAGCCTAGAGAGAGTAGAAGAGAGTGCTCAAAAGGTTATAGCAGAAGGAGAACCAATACTTGCCAAAAGCCCAGATCTGGAGGAAAGGATTTTTGAGGTAAGTGGCAGCAGGAGAGCTTGTTGTTGCAAAGGCTTAGTGTAGCTTGTGAGTGAAGAACTCATGGAGAAAAGGATGACTACTGATAGTCATAACAGAGATTGCAGAGGTTCTGAAAGAGGCCACAGCAGAAAAGAGGAAGAAGATGCGAGGACAAATGGCATGAAGAAGAAATTCACTGATGTAGAATATTGGAAAGAGGTAGTTGAGATCAGAGAACAATTTAATAAACTAGAGAGGATGATAGAGGAAAGCCAGAGAGTTGATTGGCTAATGAAGAAGAGAGTAAAGTGGCCAAGGCTACAACAGAGAAGAGAACAGTAAGAGAACATGCAGTTTGCAGAGAAGCTAAGAAAGCTTGAACAGAGGATGGATGTACAGTTGGAATGTGCAGAACTCAGAGCCGCTGAGTTGAGAAAAGAAGTTTATGTTTGTGAAGCTGAACAGAGTACAGGTGAAGGATACAGATCTATGAAGGATCTTGTGAATCATGGTGAAGACTTAAGGCAACAAGAAGTTTGTCTTGCTGAAGAGGATGTCATTGATGATTTCCTGAGTTATTGGACAAGTCCAGATCAGCGAGATGATGTAAATACTTGTATTTTTGAATCTGACAATTGTGAGGTGATTACAGGTTCTTCAGAGGAAGGGGAACTCAGAGTTCTTGAGTCAAGGATGGAATTTGAAGATCCCACATGCAGATCTGTTCAAAGGGAAGTGCTTGAGAAAGCAACCAAGACTAAAAATTCTTGTGGTTTTAAAACTAAAGAGTTGTGTATGTTTGCAGGTAAATCACAAGGAGATGAACAAGCTTTAAAGTTTGTTGAGGAGGAAAAATTGAATCTGAAATCTGTTCAGATCAATGCTGAGATAGCAAGATCTCAGGAGGAATTGAAGACAAGGGAGTCTAGTGAGAATATTGAGGCTGAGAATGAAGGACCATTTGATGGTCGGTCAAGAACAAGTGGAGGCATAAACGGTTGTGTAAGGTTCCCAGAATCTACTCCAATTGAAGTTGTTGAATTGTATAGAAGGCTGGATTTTCAAAGAAGAGAATTGGAGAAACAGAGGACCTATGCACAAGATAATTTGCTGAGGAAGCAGGGCAGGAAGGTCTTCATGAATAGTGTTCATGAAGCAGATGATGGAAAAAGGAGAGACTAGCTGACAATCTCATGGGGGATGCAAATCAGCATACTGATGTGCTGATAGAGGAATTGGAAGGAAACTCAGAACAACATACTGATGTGTTGTCAGAGGAGGAAGAGGTATTGAGACCTTGTAATTTTAGTGTTGAAAGTTCATGTGTTAATTATGCAGGTAAAGAAGAACAGCAAATGGAAATTGTCAGGAAAGTTAATAAGAAGGAAACTATGTTAGCTGAAAACATAGTGAAGGATCATCATTTTAACATGGTGATTGGAACAGTGGATATAACTCTGAAAGCTGAGGAGAAAGGCAGTGAAGGTTTTTTGGGTCTTGGAAAGGACTGAGAACTGCAGAGAGAAAACTTGGTGACTAAATCAGCAAATGAGACCATTGGGTCTTGTGATTTTGACACTAACAGTTTGATTGTGTCTACAGGGGATGCAGAAGACAATCCATCATTTAGAATTGTCTTGAGGGAAGAAGAACTGTTGCAGAAAGAAGGTGAAACAGTCATGCAGAAACTTGTTACTGTTGGTGACAAGGAAGAATTGGCTTGTCTGATGGACCAAGAGCAGACTGTGGGGCAGATTTTTAAAACTGACACAGCGATGAAGAATCAGAATTCTATTCTGAAAGAAGATGAAAATGCAGTGGTTGAAGAACTTGATTTGATTGCCAGAATCAATCAAGGCGATGATGGACAATTACTGAAGATTGTCAAAGAAGAAGAAGAAGATGCTAAGTTTAGATTGCAGCATGTTGAGGATGTGAAACAAGTACAGAAGAGATGGCTGAAATGTTTGCTGGAAGCAATTATACAAGAGGAAGAAATTGCAGACACTAGAGTGGAATTGCTTGAAGTTGTGAGAGGAGTAGATACTAGTTTGACAAATTTGATTATGTTTACTAGTATACTAAATGAGTATGTTACTGCAGGAAGAAAATTAATTGATGATTTGTTTTCTAAAAGTAAATTTGCAGATGATGAGAAAAATAAAAATGTTGCAGAGGGAGATATCTTAAGAGATATTCAGGAAGTTTGGGAGGTAGCCACAGAGGCAGCAACATGTGGGGTGACATCTGCAAAAGTAAAAACAATTACAGCAACGATCGGGGAGGTAACAACTGAGGCAACATTGGCAACAACAAAATTCTTGGAGGCAGTAACAACAGCAACATTGGCAGCAACAGAAATTAGAAGCAGCAGCAGTGGGAAAAGTAATTTCCAGCTGGAAGATAAACTGGATAGAGAAATTGAAAACATCAGGAGACTGATGATGAAGGTGTCTCAGAAGCAGCAGTCAGCAGCAAGAAAGCAGAAAATTTTTGGCAAAGGAAATACAAGAAGAGATTGTGAAAGCATAGCTGGAGGCAAGGTGCAGAACAAGATATGGAGACGTGGAAAAGAGCAGTTGAAGGATGATGCAGCTGTTGGATAGTAGAAAAATAGAGTATGGGATCCAGGAAGCAGAGATTAAAGACACATGATCAGGAGATCATGAACAAATTGAACCTTGGGAGTTTGATGCAGGGGCATTAGGCACAACAAAATACTTTGTATCTAAGTAGACATAGGGGGGTCTCATGTTTTTAAATTCTCATGTAATTATTAGTATTTTGAATAAAATAGTGAGGAATTGTAAATGTTCTCTAACCACTAGAGAACATGAGGGAAGTTGATTAATTTAGGAAGGTGAAGAGTCAGTTTCAGTTATTTTAGGGATGGAGTCTAACTTTAGGACTTTGGAAAATTCCAAGAGTCTTTGTTGAGCTGTTAAGGAAGCTGAACTGATTCATCATCATTTTATATAAATGTAAGCATGAAGGAACAGAGGGGGGAGCAGGTAGAGACATAGTTAGATAGGGTTCAGACAAACAGAGTTTGTTTGTCAAGCCTCCGGGAAATTGTAAAAAGGGCCATTGATCTTAATATCTGGCCAGGAGCGAGAAGGCCTTTGTAATTGATTTCATATTTATATATGAAGGGATTGATGTTGAGTCATGTATGTGTCAATTTATCGAATTATGTGTGTGTAAACTCTGTGTTAATGGTTGAATTGGTGTCTCTGGTCGAAATAGAGAATTTAATATGAGTTTACATACATGGCATCCGAGAAAGATTGATCACTGAAAGGATAGATCCTATTGAAGAAAGTGGAACTGTAATATAACCTTTGAGTATGTCGACCTTGGTTGCGATTGATAATGGAGTAATTGAACGCAGAATGGTCTGAAGATTCGTTTGGGGTTGTATTGTGGATCGAACCACAGAGATTGGATCCAATTACATATATGAAGGTAAATTGTGCGGAATGAATATCTGTGTGGGTTGGAGACAGAACCCTGGCCTGTTCAAACTGTGTGTTGAATGAAAGCAGAAATAGATGCAGTGATTGGTTGTATCATGGAAGCAGATTCGATGGAAATAAGTGTAGCAATGAGGAAGTGCCGGAATCGTGGATAGAAGAACGGAAAGAGTGAAGCGCTGGAATCTGTAATGATATAATGAAGGATTCGTTCAAAATAACAAAGGCGATTTCGATGGAACCTTGCAAAAGAACCTTGCTGAAAGTGCAACGGAACCATGAGGCGGATTTAAACCCATAGGTAGTATTCGCGTAGTTTTTAAGAGGTAAGCTGTTTTGTGAAAATTTATGCGATACACTCCAAGGAGCGACACGTAGGGTAGAGGTGGTATTGTAAAACCACAAATCTCACGTGAATTTGGAGGATTAAATCACAAGGCTTAAAAAAACGCGATATCCGTCTGATGGCCAGCGCTGGAAAATCTACGGTGGTCACATTATGCGATGTAAGAAAGTTAACGAGGTAAGTCGTTGTGGGCTCAGACCAAGTTTGATGTTGACATTTGAAATAAAAACCAAAGTTTAAAACATTGTGGATCCGATATATGTTATAGACTATAGTCGTAAGTTATCGTATCGGAGTTTAATCATAAAGTCTGCGTAAAGAGAAATAAACCCGATAATTGTTTAAATTGATTCTGTGAAACCTTTGAAAAAGGACTTCGCTTGTGAACCAACCATTGGGTATGGAAGTGATGGGTTTTAAACCAAAGCGAACTTTGGGTTTATTTACATATGAAGATTGTCATATAACCATGTGTATGGTTTGATAGCCATAAAGTTATTACTGAAAGAGAGCGTCCGTTTATGTAATTGATTGTATGACTTTATGAATCATAGTGAAGGATCTTTAAAGGAGCTTCCGCAATTATTTGTAGATTGCCCAGAGTTAAAATTAATTGGGCTTAAAATACTTGAACGCTGTTTTGTATGAAAGGGAGATTGAAGATTGTAGGTTTAAAAATGAAATTACATTTTATATATATGCACATAGAGAGTGTGATAGTAGATTGAGAGGTTAACCTGGGCATCAGAATGTATCTAACACTATCTTATTGCAGTGGCATATCTCCATGCTGGAAATTTGTTTCACATTGGTAGTCTCTTGTTTCTTCTCTTTCCAATGTGTGTAAATAGATTTGTGTTGTAATCTAGATTGAATATATCTAATACTATCTTATTGCAGTGGCATATCTCCATGCTGGAAATTTGTTTCACATTAATAGTCTCTTGTTGCTTCTCTTTCCAATGTGTGTATATAGGTTTGTGTTGTGTTTTATATTCAATGCACCTAATATTATCTGACCACAGTGGCATATCCTCTGTTGGGATTTTGTTCTATTTTAATAATAAATACTCTCTTATGTTGGGATTTTATTCTACATTAATAAGAAATATTCTTTTTCTAATGTATGTTGGTGGATACCCATGAGGTGTAGACTAGTTGGTTTGTGTGGGGTTTAGTTCCTACCAAGTCTCAGGTTCAAATTTTATGGGGAAGGCTTGAAGATGGAACTCATATTTGGGAGAATCAAATTATCCAAGGAATCATCTAGGTTAGACCGAGCCTTGCACAATCCCTGGCTCGGCCTAGTTCCCAGAAAAGGAAAAAAATGTATATCGGTGGGTGGATAATAGTATCAATCCCACCCAACAGGACTAGATGGGTCTTTTTTGGATATACATTGCAGCCAATATATATACACTGAACTAGATGGGTTTTTGTTAGATCTGTGTTCAATGTTTATGTAAATATATGTGCCGAAGGATCAACTCCACCCCAACTAGGGCTAGATGAGTTTGTGCACCCAATATATCCCCTGGATACATATGTTTGCTGGATGACAGCCATCCACTGGAATTACATGGATCTGTGCATGGGATCAATATCTAACGCACTCAATGTATCATTTAGGTTCAATATATCTTTACAATGGATCGCATGTTGAAGGATTACCCCTACGCTGACAAGGACTTCTGGGTTTTCGCTTGTATCTATATTTAATGAACCCAATAAATCTTCTAGATATGACCGTCGATGGATCACTCCATCCTACCCACTGGTCTTACATGGGTATCATGGGATCAATATCTAATGCACCCAATTTATCGTCTATACTTAATATATATTTACACTTAGAGTGCATGAAGCACCCGAGCCCCCTGAGTGTAGAATGTAACTTGCTTCTGCTTTCCCTGCAACTATTTTTTTTATTATTATTATTTTTTCTAAATTTCTCCTCTATAAAAGATAATTTGAATTCACAAATTCTATGTAATCTGCTCTAGAATTTCTCACCTGCGTTCCTAATTGCTTGAAGTCTGAAATCACCATTGTTTTGTTCTGCACTCCACAGGAACCACCATTCTGGATGCCATAAAACAAGCCGTCAGTCCGTCAACTGAAGTAGTATTCGAGCAGAACCCAGATGCAAATTTCACTAAAGGGAAGGGATTCTCTTACGCCATTGCAGCAATCGGGGAACCTTCGTACGCGGAAACAGGAGGAGATAATGCCAACCTGACCATCCCTCTGGGGGGAATCGACGTGATAAACAATGTATGTAACGACAGTTTTCCGTGCCTGGTTATCTTGATATCGGGGAGGCCGTTGGTGGTGGAACCCTACTTGAACAAAATGGACGCTCTCGTAGCTGCATGGTTGCCTGGAAGTGAAGGGCTGGGCGTTACGGATGTTATATTCGGAGATTATGATTTTCAAGGTAAACTGCCCAGAACGTGGTTTAAACGCGTGGATCAGCTGCCTATGAATGTGGGTGATAGGGATTACGATCCTTTGTTTCCTTTTGGGTTCAGTATGAGCATGAATTTACAGAGCGGCCATCATCATCATCACTAGCAAAAAAACAAATGAAAGAATCATGGCTACTGCAAATGCAGATGTAATTGTGAATGGATCCTGGTGTCTCTCTTTGCTGATTATTCATCAGCTCTTTGTATTCTGATGAATTAGTATTCTGATGAATTATGGAGTCTTTGACTTATTGGTTTCAGTTTTGTTAAGAGTGGTTGGCAAAATTTTGTTTCTCAACAGATTTATTATTTTGAGAAGGATGAGGTTTTAGTAAATTTAGTTTTCTGTTTTATTTTGAGCCTGGCCTTTGCATAAACTGTCAGGGTCAGGGGGAGGAGCAGGGCCTGCTAAAAAAAAGGGTGAGGACAAAGATCATGTCAAGGTTGTCAGCTTGGTCTTTCATGTGAAAAGACTAGCAGCTCATCTGTGCCATGGATGATATGAGATAACATTACACTCTGACCACCATGTTGTATAATATCAGAACTCACAGGGTATGGATTACGGCAACCAATATATCATGTGCTATATATCCATTAATGTGTGGCAGTATATGCCATCCCTCAGATAATGTACTTGGTTAAATCCAAAAGATAGCATATACTACCCCGCACATTAGTGGATAGATAACATTGGATATATTGGTTGTCAGGATTTCACGTGGAATAGCAGTGTATGGGTTGCTCTAGATTATTTTACATCATAGTGGTATGTACACCACTTGTCATCCTCAACTCTATACCTGCCATCAACTTTTACACTACTTGCCATCATCGACTGTATACCTGCTATTAACCTTACCGTATACCTACCATTAACACCTCCCACATTGAGGAGAGCTTGGATCCTAAAAGCATGGGTTGGCATTAAGGATATAATGTACAGTTAATTTTTGCCTATTAAAAATTAAATATCTGAAGGGTATATTTAATCAATTTTATTTTAAAGCAAAAACTTTCATTTGAAACTAATTTGAAGTTAACACAATGGTCAAATTCAAACACAAAAAGCAACTCTAATCCATTCACGAACTTGGGGTGAAAGAAAACATTAACGTAACCTTGATAAATTATTATTCCTATCCTTGAGCAGCCAAGCTACTTACCTTTAAGAAGGAATCTACCTGAATTCATTGTTTTTTTCGTAGATAGTACATGTGAATTTGATAAAACAGATGTGAAAAATAATTGAAATATTTCCAAGATCCTTATTCTAACAAGCATACGAGCAAGAGGAACTATTAATGAACCAGGGCAAGCAACCTGAGGGATAATTTATTTATCAAAGAGCAACGAGAAATTAGTGCATCACTAAACCCTACTTTAGCAAGCATACAAATAAGAGGAACTATGAAGCAGGGCCTATTTTGGTTCCAAGATATTTTGCATACTAAAAAACAACTTTATTTTCTTGGTTTTTGATCTCTATATGTTTTTTAGAGTGCTTCCACTTCCAGAATTTTATTTGTAGTCGAGATTTATTTTTTTGTCTTGTAGAGGGTGACAGCCTTAATCTATAACTTGATTAAGAAAATCAGGGGTATTTTTTTGCAGAGGATGGTAGCCTTAATCTATAACTTGATTAACAAGATCAGGGGTATTTGATGCAGGAGGATCCATATTCTCCAACATGTCACAGACTCCGTGGTGTGTTATTGTCAGTGCAGAAGTATCCATGTTCTACTATTCATGGCATATCGTATTGAGTTCGCTGTTAGTAGTCCTTCAATGACCAAATTGGAGAGGCTGATCTCTTTGTTATCATTTGAACAGAGAATCAGTTGAGAGATTATAGGATTTATGTTGAACACTGAAATGTTGCCATGCTAAGCTTTAAGCCCACTAGTTCCATTATAAATTGCTCGCAATGTAATTGAACAAGGGGATAGATATTCTGAAGTTCAATACAGCTGCCAATGCACTATTAAGGTATGTTGAAATATTAAAGTCACCTGCCGTGCCTTGGGCAGGAAGAACAAAGAACAAAGTACAAAGGCAGTAGCAGCAGCAGCAACAGAGATTGAGTGCGCAACACTATGCATTGAAGAAGAATGGGAATGAATTAATTTTGATGGGCCGCAGCCACAGACTGCAGATTAAATTAACTCAGTGATGGGCGGAGCCGTTCTTCACAGTGGAAGGACGAAGATTTTCGTAGATCTTTTCTACAGAGGAACAGAGATATTAAAAACCAGTCGTTTCGGGCTTTAAAGTCCTCAACAACCAGAATGAAGAGAAACAGGCGGAAGTCCTTTTATTTTTGAATTGGCGGGACAAGTGGTCCCCACCATTTATATGCCAATCGGAATCGGAAAGTTATGTTGGAGCAGTGTCTTGTTGATATGGGAGAGTTCCGAAAACGGAACGTTTAATACATTGAAACATATACATAAATCACCCCCACAGCAGCGGAGGCCCGTGGGTCCACGAGACCACGTGGCAGAAATCTATTGGAACCGCTTGGTTTCAATCACAAGGTTTAATCGGCGGGATTTTATTGTGTGCCCCGATCAGGGCGGATCCGATCGCAATCGAAGGATCGGAGGCCGTGTTTCCAATCGCAATCGAAGGATCGGAGGTCGTGTTTCCAATTGCAATCGAAAGATTGAATGGATCACAAAGTTTGTTGTCAAGACATTTGTCGATTGTCGATTGTCGATTGCCGTGTTTTCAATCGCAAGCGGAAGATCGGAGGTCGAGTTTCCAATCGCAATCGAAAGATTGAATGGATCACAAAGTTTGTTGTCAAGACATTTGCCGATTGTCGATTGTCGATTGCCGACTGCGTAGTGGTCCCCACTCGTACGTCAGGCATTTCATATTTTATTAGTTCCGCAAAGGTTTTCCTTTGTATTTGGTTTCATTTCTTTGATTTAAGTTTTCATATGGTTTTTGTTGTAATGTAAAAATATATGCGCGACATATATAAAATGAAGAGGCCCGCGAGCCTGTGTTAGTTAGTTGAGTTTTATTGTAGTATATTGTGAACCGCTGTGTGAAGAGCCCGCAGGCAAGAGAAAACACAGTAAGACCATTACAGCACTGTTTTGTGCGTTTTTTTTTTTTGAGAGAGACAGAGAGCATTGTTTTGAAGTTCTGTGCACTGCGTCTGCAGCAGTCACTGTAGTTGTTCATCCCTCTGTTTAGAGGAAGATTTGTATCAGTTTTTTTTTTAAATAGAAGTTTGTTTCAAAGTTTGAAAAACTCTGTCTCCTGTCAATTTATTATTTCTCTATGTTTACAAGGAGAGCTTATTCTCTCCACTTGGAATTCTCAAAATTCCAACATGGTATCAGAGCTAGTTCAGGCTCTTTGAAGATTTCAAAGAAGCTGAAGAAGAAGACCTGTTGCAGCGTTTCTCTCCAGCAGCGTGAAAAGCTCAACAGAAGTCAAAAGTCAGGTATTTCTCAAAGATAATAGTGTTGTTGCTTTGTATTTAAAGAAGTTTGTTCTGTCAGTAAAGGAAAGACAATTTGTTAAAGTCTGAGTTCAGTTTAAGAAGCAATGGCTGGACCAAGCACTGGTATGAATCTTGGAAGTGTTCAGCTTCCACAGTTTAATGGAAAGAACTATGATTATTGGGCCATTACCATGAGAGCCCTGTTTGTCTCACAAGACTTGTGGGAACTAGTAGAAGATGGTTTCATAGAACCAGCTGATGAGCAGGCTTTTAATGCCTTAACTCAAGCAGAGAAAGATGTATTGAAGAATAATAGGAAGAAGGATGCTAAAGCTCTCTTCTGTTTGTATCAAGTTGTAAATGAGAGTGTGTTTCCAAGGATAGCAGCAGCTAAGAAATCCAAGGAGGCATGGGAAACTCTGAAAGTTGCCTATCAAGGTATGGAGAAAGTTAAAACAACAAAACTTCAATTGCTGAGAAGAGATTTTGAAACTCTTTGCATGAAAGAGTCAGACAGTGTTGACACATTTTTCACACATGTGATTGGGACTATCAATCAGATAAGATCCCATGGAGAAACTCTTGAAGAAAGAAGGATTGTGGAGAAACTTTTGAGATGCTTACCCTAAAAGTTTGATGTTATTGTAACCACCATAGAAGAGACCAAAGATCTCTCACAGTTCACAGTGGATGAACTTCATGCCTCACTAATAACTCATGAACAGAGATTGAGCAGAGATGAACACTCATCTCTTGAGCACGCCTTCAAGACCCAGATGCCTTCAGGAAGAGGAAGAGGTCAAAGAAAAGGAAGAGGAAGAGGCAGAAGTCAGAATAGAGGTGGAAGAGACAACTCTTCACATTCACATGGAAGGAGCAACAGTCAAAGCCAGAGCCACGGCCAATGCAACAGCCAGCAAGGTGGACATCAACACCAACATGCTCAAGGACAAAGGTATGACAAAACCAATGTCCAGTGTCATTATTGCAAGAAATATGGGCACTATGCCAATGAATGTAGAAAGAAGCAAAATGACATGAAGAATAGGCAGAATGCTAATGTAGCAAAAGAGGAAAAGAACCCAAGTAATGTGTTGTTAGCTTGTAATGTAGCACAAGATAAAGAAAATGATGTTTGGTTCTTAGATTCTGGATGTAGTAATCACATGACTGGCAACAGAGCAATGTTTGCCAATCTTGATGAAGAAGTTAAATCTGAAGTGACCACAGGGACTGATACTAAAATCTCTGTCAAAGGGAAAGGCAGAGTAAGTATTCGAGCAAGAAATGGTGAGCAAAAATTTGTTCCTGATGTGTATTATGTTCCAGGTCTGAAATGTAATCTTTTGAGCGTTGGGCAGCTCATAAACAAAGCTTACAATGTTATATTCAAAGATGATGTGTGCACCATACAAGATATTCCTCCAAGTAAGAAAATTATTGCTGAAATACAAATGACCAGCAATAGAATGTTTCCGCTCAAGCTCAACATTGACTTGAAAGGAAAAGAAAATAATGTAGCAGCTGTAACTCAAGAAGCCTTCCAGAAGGAAGAGAAAGATGAAAATTGGTTATGGCATTTGAGATTTGGACATCTCAATTTCGGAGGATTAAATTTGCTACATAGAAAAGGAATGGTAAGAGGTTTACCACTGATTGAAAAGCCTGACAGCCTATGTGAAGGCTGCATCTTGGGAAAGCAACACAGAGAAAACTTTCCTTCAGGGAAAAGCATAAGGGCGAAAGCACCTTTGGAGATAATCCACTCAGATTTATGTGGGCTGATGCAAACAGCATCTGTTTCAGGCAGCAATTACATGCTGACCTTCATTGATGATTTCACACGAAAAGTGTGGGTTTATTTTCTAAAATATAAGAGTGAAGTCTTTCAGAAATTTCGTCATTTTAAAGCTCTTGTAGAAAAACAGAGCGGACTGCACATTAAAGTCCTCGGAACTGACAGAGGAGGAGAATACATATCAAAGGAATTTCTGCATTTTTGCAGAGAGAACGGCATACACAAGCAGTTTACCACCAGGTACACGCCGCAACAGAATGGAGTGGCTGAAAGGAAGAATCGAACCATAATGGAGATGGTGAGAAGTATGCTAAAGGCGAAGCACTTGCCGAATGAGTATTGGGCAGAAGCAGCAAACTGTGCTGTATATATTTTGAATAGATGCCCCACAAAAGCCGTGATGAACAAAGTTCCAGAAGAAGCGTGGAGTGGCAGAAAACAGGGAGTCACCCACATGAGAGTTTTTGGATGTGTAGCGTATGCACACATTCCAGACAAATTGAGAAAGAAGTTGGATAGTAAGGGGGAGAAGTGCATTTTCCTTGGATATTGTGAAGATTCCAAAGGATACAGACTGTATAACCCATCCACAAAGAAGTTTGTAATTAGCAGAGATGTGCAATTCATCGAAGAGGAAGCGTGGGATGGAAGCATTGAGAAAACAGTTAATGTTAAAAACTGTTTATCTCATGATGAAGATGATGTAGATGAGGTTGAGATTAATAACTCATCCATTGCACAACCTCCAGCAGCGCAAGGCCAGCAAGGGACGCCTCAAGCGGCAGCAAGAACACCCTTGAGAAGCGGGAGTGCATCACCAAGCACACCACGTGGAGCAGAACTGAGTGCTTCATCAAGCACGGCTACACCAAGTGAAAGAGGAACAAAGTTCAGAAGCCTTAGAGAAATCTATGAGCAAGGAGAAGCAAACGAAGGTATGAATTCCTTATTTTCTTTGTATTGTCAAGTTGATGATCCTATTCATTTTGAAGATGCAATTAAAGATAGAAAATGGATAGAAGCTATGGATGATGAAATTAAAGCCATAGAGAAGAATAGAACATGGGAGTTGGTTGATCTACCAGAAGGTAAAGAGGTCATTGGAGTTAAATGGGTATACAAGACCAAAAGCAACGCTGAAGGAAAAATAGAAAGACACAAGGCCAGACTTGTTGTAAAAGGATATAAGCAGAAGCAAGGGATTGATTATGAAGAAACTTTTGCACCAGTTGCAAGAATGGAGATGGTAAGAGCAGTGCTGTCCATAGCAGCACAAAATAGATGGAAAGTATATCAAATGGATGTAAGATCCGCATTTTTAAATGGAGTTTTAATGGAAGAGGTATATCTGGAACAGCCTCTTGGATATGAGAAGAAAGGCCAAGAGCATAAGGTCTGTAAATTGAAGAAAGCTCTTTATGGGCTGAAACAAGCACCAAGAGCATGGTACAGCAAAATAGATTCTTATCTATTGGAGAATGGATTTGAAAAGTGTGAGGGAGAACCCACCCTCTACATCAAAGAAAAGGATGGTAAGTTATTGATTGTTGTTTTATATGTTGATGATTTAATTTTTACAGGTAATGATGATTACCTTGTTGAAAATTTTAAAACAGTTATGAAAGATGAATTTGAAATGACTGACATGGGTTTGTTAAGATACTTCTTGGGAATAGAAGTGGAGCAAGGTGAGAAAGGAATTTTTATTTCTCAAGCAAAATATGTGAATCAAGTTTTAGAAAGATTTAACATGCAGGAGTGCAAAGCTGCAATTACTCCCACAGTAATGGGATTGAAGTTGAGTAAGAATGACAGCAGCAAGGATTTCGATCCAAGCTTGTATAAAAGCATAGTTGGCAGCCTCATGTATTTGACTGCAACTAGGCCGGATATTATGCATGCTGTTAGCTTAATTTCCAGATTTATGGAGAAGCCAAAAGAAGCACATTGGCAAGCAACAAAGAGAATTCTGAGGTATGTGAAAGGAACAAAAGGATTTGGTATTTTATATACAGCTTCAGAAAATTCAGAATTAGTTGGATACACTGACAGTGATTGGGCTGGAAGTGTAGATGATCGGAAGAGCACTTCCGGTTATGTTTTTCATATGGGTTCAGGAGCCATTTCATGGGCTTCTAAGAAACAACCTATTGTAGCATTATCTACAGCAGAGGCAGAATATGTGGCAGCTACAGCAGCAGCGTGTCAAGCAATTTGGATGAGAAGGATGTTGAGAAGTTTGTGCCAAGAACAGGTAAAGGGCACTGTGATTTATTGTGACAATAGCTCAGTTATTGCATTGTCAAAGAATTCTGTGTTTCATAAAAGAACAAAGCACATAGACACAAAGTATCATTATATCAGAGAATTGGTGAATAATGGTGAAGTTGTTTTACAGCATTGTAAAACAGAGGAGCAATATGCAGATATTTTAACTAAACCATTGGGACAAAATACATTTGAATTTCTAAGAAAATGCCTGGGTATGATGAACAACCCAACAGCTGACTTTAAGGGGGAGTGTTGAAATATTAAAGTCACCTGCCGTGCCTTGGGCAGGAAGAACAAAGAACAAAGAACAAAGGCAGCAGCAGCAGCAGCAACAGAGATTGAGTGCGCAGCACTCTGCATTGAAGAAGAATGGGAATGAATTAATTTTGATGGGCCGCAGCCACAAACTGCAGATGAAATTAACTCAGTGATGGGCGGAGCCGTTCTTCACAGTGGAAGGACGAAGATTTTCGTAGATCTTTTCTACAGAGGAACAGAGATATTAAAAACCAGTCGTTTCGGGCTTTAAAGTCCTCAACAACCAGAATGAAGAGAAACAGGCGGAAGTCCTTTTTATTTTTGAATTGGCGGGACAAGTGGTCCCCACCATTTATATGCCAATCGGAATCGGAAAGTTATGTTGGAGCAGTGTCTTGTTGATATGGGAGAGTTCCGAAAACGGAACGTTTAATACATTGAAACATATACATAAAACACCCCCACAGCAGCGGAGGCCCGTGGGTCCACGAGACCACGTGGCATAAATCTATTGGAACCGCTTGGTTTCAATTGCAAGGTTTAATCGGCGGGATTTTATTGTGTGCCCCGATCAGGGCGGATCCGATCGCAATCGAAGGATCGGAGGCCGTGTTTCCAATCGCAATAGAAGGATCGGAGGTCGTGTTTCCAATCGCAATCGAAAGATTGAATGGATCACAAAGTTTTTTGTCAAGACATTTGTCGATTTTCGATTGTCGATTGCCGTGTTTTCAATCGCAAGCGGAAGATCGGAGGTCGAGTTTCCAATCGCAATCGAAAGATTGAATGGATCACAAAGTTTGTTGTCAAGACATTTGCTGATTGTCGATTGTCGATTGCCGACTGCGTAGTGGTCCGCACTCGTACGTCAGGAATTTCATATTTTATTAGTTTCGCAAAGGTTTTCCTTTGTATTTGGTTTCATTTCTTTGATTTAAGTTTTCATATGGTTTTTGTTGTAATGTAAAAATATATGCGCGACATATATAAAATGAAAAGGCCCGCGAGCCTGTGTTAGTTAGTTGAGTTTTATTGTAGTATATTGTGAACCGCTGTGTGAAGAGCCCGTAGGCAAGAGAAAACACAGTAAGACCATTACAGCACTGTTTTGTGCGTTTTTTTTTTAGAGAGACAGAGAGCATTGTTTTGAAGTTCTGTGCACTGCGCCTGCAGCAGTCACTGTAGTTGTTCATCCCTCTGTTTAGAGGAAGATTTGTATCAGTTTTTTTTTTAAATAGAAGTTTGTTTCAAAGTCTGAAAAACTCTGTCTTCTGTCAATATATTTTATTTCTCCGTGTTTACAAGGAGAGCTTATTCTCTCCACTTGGAATTCTCAAAATTCCAACAGGTTAGTCATTTATGTAGAAATTCATCAATTGAGGTTTCTTTTGCAAATTCAAAATATTTGCCTTATTAGGGATTCCACGAATATAATCCTGTGAATTATAGCAGCAAACAATCGACACCACTTCACTTCATATCAAATCCAATACACTAGGCAATCAAGGAGAGAACTTGTCAAATATATGCCAACAAATTCAGTCCTTTAGGGCAATATTGTTTTGTGCATAAACCAGATCTGAAATCATTGCAATGAAGCCATATTTATAGTAGTAAATATGTATTTCAATGTAAATGTTAAATCCGAACAATTCCAACCTTAACTTCTGTCAACTCAATTGGACATATAAGTTTTAAAATTTTTACGAAACCATTATGGTAGTGATAGCTGAAAATCAAATCAGTAATAAGATCACTTTGGAGAGTGAAATATTTAATTCATATATATATATATATATATATATATATATATATATATATATATATAGTAATGTCTCTTTTTAATTAATTCCCCCATGGAAATAAAATCACTTATCTAATTCCATAGGTTATAGTCTTTAGGGAAACCATTATCCAATGTTTTGGGGTAGCTGGGGCAAAAAGCCCAAATTGGGGGCTACACTTGCAACTCTTCACATTAGATTAAGGGAGAGAGAGCCTCATGAGAAATTAGAAATAAAGGAGACATGGAATCATTTTCTCATCATTGGTTTGGATTGGAATATTTTTGTTCCTTTTTGAGCTGTGACCTAGCTAGTCTCCTTTCTTTGTTATGTTACAACATAATTGCATCAAGAGGTGCTCTACAACTCAGTACGGGGTAGATGTACAGGGTAGATGTGTAGGTGTTAGATGTTAAATGTTAGATGCACATGTGTCAGTTGTGTGTTGTGCAAACGTTACATGTGAGATGGATTTTGTCAAATTACATGTAATTTGTTTTAAATATATACGAAATTAATAATTAATAAATTTAAGATAATTTTTTTATAAAATAGTAAATTCGCTGGAGGTTTTTGGGCTTTAGGTTTTGCAGTCCATGGTTTTCCCCATGGTATTCTTCTCTAATGGTCAAATTACATAAAAATAAAAATAAAAATTTAAAAAATTAAAAATAAAATTAGTAATTAATAATTAATAATTTTAATAAAATTGAGATAAAATAGTAAATTTATGCATGAAAAATTATATTAAAAAAATAAAAAGAAAAAATAAAAGAAAATAAACAATTGATAGTTAATAGTTAATAATTAAAATAAATTTGATATAAAATAGTAATTTACCAATGGAGGTTTTTGGGCTGGAGGTTTTATCAACCCATGGTTTTTCCCGTGGTATTCTTCTTTAATGTAGCCTATTTAAATGTGTTAATGTGAGACATTCATTGCAATAAAAGCTTTTAGCTAGATCAAAATAAATCATATTGAAATTTTCATATCTAATTTGCCAAAGGAAACCACTCAATAAAGGCACACTTTGTGGATGCATGTCTTCCAAGTAAAACTTGGAAAAAACAACCTTTCTCACTTTGTTACATAACCTTCAAACATTAGATATTTTTAAGATTATTCTCTATGTTATTCATTTTATTTTTATATATTTGAAATTTTACTCTTGAGTGTGAAGAGAAAACGAGCACCAAAAAAAAAAATATGCTACATGCAGTCTTGCATTTCATTTATATTTTTTCTCCACATTAAAATTTGTTAGAGATGCTCAGTTTAAACTGTGTCAACCATTAGTTTTAACTTCCGCATGAAAATTCACTAGAATATGGCTCTCAAATATTCATAACAACTTAATTTTGATACAATTGCTATTGAGTTTTATTTAGGAGATAAAATGATATCATCAAAAATAAAATTGAACAAAGGATAGTTAATATTCTCGACTCCTTCAAAGATAAAGATATATATTTTTATTAGGTTTTACAATATAGTAGAGGAGCTTATTATGTTTCACGATCTAACAACAAATCCTAGATACCTCTAAACTCTGAATCTATTAAGTGCCAAGAGGGATCAAATGTCTCGAGGTGCAAACATTTCCTCAAGTTTTGCACTCAAAAAAGTGGTTTTCACCATGAGAGGTTTGATCTATATCGACGCTTAATATTTTCAAAGTTAAGATGGATCTAGGTTGGTCTATGGAGCAACCAGAGTCTATTCTAGCTAGCAAGCAAGCAAATTTTCTATGGATATTACTTGTTCAAGAGCGGTGAAGGTACTTTTCTGGTAGGCTTGGCATCACACATTATCTAGGGCAACGAAACTTCTTCACCGAGATTTCTCTACAGTGCATCCAAGCTAGGCTACAAGGGATCCTCTTTGAGGTATTTGATTTGAGCAAGGGACAACGAGACCTTACTCACTTGAAGAGAACCTTTGGAGGTTTTAGGGTCCATCTCGAGACACTTATGGCATCAACTATATGTGACCTTCCATCCTGAGGCTGTGACATATCAATGCCCTTTTTTGTGACTATTTAAGGGTGACAAGACAATCTAGAGTTTACCTTGTGACAATGAGCCTGCGTGGAACAATTCTTGTGATATATCATTTTGCAAAGGGGGTTGGAGAAGCTACGATCCACACTAGCCCAGAGATTGTTGGATACACATTTCCTAAAAAAATATTAGAAGAAAGATGAAAGTTCAATTAGGGAATCATTAGGAAGCATGATCTTTTATAGACCAAGATCAAGCTAAGTAGTAGAACAAATCAGTTTGTAAGTTGACTTAGTAGTTTTGGAATCATTAATGTTGATTAGTATTGTGGATAATTTATATTTTTTAGACAACCATTGTTAGAAAAAAAACCACTAGTATAGTAGCCGTATTTGGTAGATTGATATATTGATCTATTGTAAAAGTTTATTCTTATTTGCATCATTGTGTATATGTTATCCCTGTTGGAAGTTGAAGAATACTATGGGAATTGTTAGTATTTCTCTTTTGAAATTTTACAACCCCAAGGGAAAATATTACCTAGGGATTTTACAGTGGTATCAGAGCTAAATCTCTTGCTAGCCTGGAGGGTTATGAGAAAATGTGGTAGTAAGCATTGATTTCCCCCTTGGGGAAGGTGATCACTGATTTTTTTCAAAAAGTCAAATATTGTATCAAGGACAATATAGAAAGTGGAGAATGGATTGAAGCATGGATGAAGGAACACCTAAATGATTGGTCATGGTTGTGTGTGATAAGTGTGTTAATTTTAATTAAGCCTAAACATGTGTATAGAGAAGAAGAAGAAGAAGAAGAAGAAGAAGATGTTGTATAACTATAAATAAAACTGAAAGCGACAATAAATAAAACTGAAAGCGACAGTAAAATAAACAACTAAAGATGCATAAATTTAAAGTCAAAAAAGGGAGCTTCCCAACAACTAGTCTAAAGGTGGGAGAAATATACTCAAAACACACAATATGACCAATAGATCTAAGGTCAAGAGGGATAGGGATCTAAAGGTTAGATCTGGTGATAAAGAGGTGTAGAAAACAACAAGAAACTAGAGGGAAAAATGCTAAAAAATAGGTGGAAAAAGGCTACAACCTAAAGGGAAATGTAGGGGACCCTAAAGGGAGGACCAAAAAAAAATGAAAAGATGTGTTTTGGATGGAAAAAAAACAGATTTTAAATGGATATGAAAAGACAGGTACAAATCTGAAAAAATGGTTGAAAAAAACTGAAATCTCAGAAGACCTGCTTCATCTAAACTCCTCCTAAAAAGGTGGAAGTGTACTGAAGCCCTAAGGGGCTTGGTTCCTACTTTTACGAGTAAAACTAAGCAATTACATGTCCAATATGGGTAAAGACGGAGGTCAGAGAACCCTAAACAGTGCCCCAGAGAAACTCTGAAAAATAACAGAAAAATCCCGCAAAAAAGTTGAGGTCCCATGTACTGACTTGTTTTCTGCTGAGGTCGCAGTTTTTGGGTAGTTTTTCGCTACTTGAGAGCTGAGGTCGCAGGTTTTTGGTTGAAAAGTGTGACATGCACTTCCGGTTGTCTTGACAGCAGGTTTCAGAAAAATTTGTTGTCTCTGTCGCAACTGATACCTGTTACCTGCATAAATGGCCCAGAAACACATAGAAGTTAGAATTTTTGTTGTTTTAGGGTTAAAAAGGTTAAAAAAAACATCAAGGAATGCAAAATAAGAAGCTGAAGAAAAACCCTAGTGGCTGAAGTAGTTGGTCATGCAGGGATCTAAAAAACGACAACGGTCATAATTAAAAACCCTTGTGGAGTCACTAGGAAATTGTTGTGAATTCGAATCACAAGCATACGAAAAAAGCTCACTTTAGTTGTGCATAACAAACAACCCTAACATCAAATGTGGCTGTCATTTCCTTAGATCTGTAGTAGGTGATCAGAATAAATTTTACAAAAATCGAGATCTATGCAGTTAAAGACATTAAATAGCTAAAATAAAACAAAGTTGCTCCATACATCCAGTAGACAAGACAATAACTTATAAAGAATTTTTTGTATTATGACACCTCGGAAGGGAACATAGAAATATGTTACTAGTCCCCCTCAATGGGATGGGTTTTTGTATGTCCTCAGCGCTTCAGATCCAAGATCTCTCTTTCTTGATGGCGCAAAAAACCCAAACAAAATAGAACTCAAATGGAGCTCACAAACAAAAGTAGAAAAAATATTATCATGATGAAGGATCAAAGTCATACCAAAAGTATAGATTAAAAAGTGATAAAAAAAATGATGAATGAATGGAAAAACCTTCTATTTATAACAAAATATTGAGTTAGTGTAGATATTGACGCATAATTAAAATATTATTAACCAAATCTAGATCCAATTTACTTGGAATATTTTATTATTTTTGGTGGAGGGAAAATGAATTTAGAATTGGTTAAATCCATTTATTTAGAAATAATAAATAAATAAATGATTTATTTATTATTTCAAGGATGAAGTTAAGGAATAATTAAATAAATATGATTTATTCAATTATTTATAAATGATATAGTCAAATTCAATAAGGAATATTATTAAATAATGATTTAAATAATTATTCTTAGAGAATAATAAGACAAATAATAATTTATCTAACTAATTCTCATGTTTTGAGTTAAATATGACAGTCGTTTAGTTAATTATCCCTAGAGGAAATTCAAACAAATAAGGATTTATTTAATTATTCCTCATGGGGTTCACTGTTTAGACTAGAAATAACAGAAATAATTTAATAATAGACTAGTTAATTATCATAGTGAAAGCAATTTTACTATGGTAAAATTGGTCTTACATGGTGTACTTTAGTCCATCTAATAGTAACATGTTAGATGACCAAAAATTGGTGTAACAAATCCCAACATAGGGAAGGGCTCTAATAATGGGATAACACTGTTATCGATGAAATACGTAACCTGACCTCAAAACAGGAACTCTAGCCCAAAAAGACTCAAAAAACATGAAAAAACACCCCAAAAACAAAAAAAGTGTATTCCAGAACGCACTTGGTTTTTTTTGAAGGTCAAATTTCAACATTTTATAAAATTATGCTAAAAACAAAATTGTTTATTGAAAAAAGGATGGAAAAAACACCCTCAAAACAAAACTAGTTGATGCTGGAATAACAAAAAAAAAAATTGTGTCATATTTAAAAATTGTGACATTTTTAAAAATAGAAATAACATTTTTTAATTTTTAAAATTCAAACATTAAAAAAAACCTAAGATTTAAGAAAAAAATAAATTTAAAAAATAAAAACATTTTAAAACTTAAAATTTAAAAATATATAGAAATAAAAAAATAAAAATAAAAACAAAATAAAATTTTTAATTCAAACATTAAAAAAAAACATAAAATTTAAGGAAAAAAAAATAAAATTTAAAGATTAAAATTTCAAAATATATAGAAATAAAAAATAAAAATAAAACCAAAATAAAAATATTAAATTAAAAAAAAAAACAAGTTAAAAAACGAAAGAAATTATAAAAAATAAAATATAGAAATTAAATTTAAAAAAGAAAAAGAAAATGTTTATTATATATATATATATATATATATATATATATATATATATATATAAAGATAAAGAAATATAATAAATTTTAATAAATTTAAACTTAAAAAAAAAATTAAAAAAAAAATACATTATTTAAATTAGAAGTAAAAAAATGAAAAATTAATTAAAAATAAAAAATGAAAAATAAAACACAATAAAAATAATAAATTTAAAAATATATATATTAAAAAAACAAATAAATTTTAAAAAATAAATTAAATTTAAATTATAAAAAATAATATATATATATATATATATATATATATATATATATATATATAAATGAACTTAAATTAAATATATATATATATATATATATATATATATTAAATTTTATTAAATTAAAAAAAATGTTAATATTAAAATAACAAATTAAATTAAAAAAAGAAAAATATTAAATTTTAATAAATAAATGAATAAACAAATAAATTTTGAAATTAAAAAAAATATATATTTATATATATATATATATATATATATATATATATATATATATATATATATAATATGAAAAAAAAAAAATTGTTAAAATAAAAAGTTAAAAAATTTTAAAAATCAATTAAAAATGAAAAATTCAAAAAAATGAATTAAATAAAATATATTAAATAAAAAACAAACTAATTTGAAAATATTAAGTTTAATTAAAAAAAAAAATCTAATTTTAAATACACAATTTTAATTGAAATAAAAAAATAGAAAATTTTTATGTAATTAAAAAAATAATAATAAAAAAATAAAAAATTTTAAAAAAATATGAAATTCAAATAAATTAAGAAAAAAAAAAGATACAAAATTTATTAAATTTTAAAAATTAAATGAAAAAACTAAACATAAAATTTAATAAAAAAAATAAAAAAAAATCAATTAAATAAAAAAAAAATACAAAATTTAATAAAAATTATTAACAAAATTTAGAAAAAAAAAATAATAAAAGAAAAAAAAATAAATAAAAATAGAAAAAATTAAAAAAAAAAAAAAAAAAACAAAAAGTATTAAAACAAATTAAATTTCAAATATAAAAATTAAATTTAAAAAAAAAAATTAAATTTTTTGAATTTAAAAAATAAATAAATAAATAAAAAACGAATTTTTTGATCATGGTGGTGCCGCCAATCGGCCTCCCGCCCAGGTTGCGGCAGAGGCCGGGCGCTGGGCGGGCCGGGAGGCTGCATGCAGCCCCTCGCCCGCCTAGCGATCGACCTTTGCCACCATCTGGGCGGGAGGCCAATTCGCGGAATCGGCCTCTCGCCGCGGGAGGGCGATTTGCGGGAGGGCGATTCACGGGATGGCGATCCTCGGAATCGGCTTCTCGCCAGGGGAGGGCGATTTTCGGAATTGGCCTCTCGGGCGATTCCCGGAATCGGCCTCGCGCCGCGGGAGGGCGATTCCCAGAATCGGCCTCCCGCCCAGGGGGCGGCGGAGGCAGGCCGCTGGGCGGGCGGGGAGGCTGCATGGCGTGGGGCTGCATGCAGCCTCCCCACCCGCCAAGTGGCCGGCCTCCGTCGCCACCTGGGCGGGAGGCCGATTGGCGGCACCACCACGATCAAATTATTATTATTATTATTATTATTATTTTTAATTTTTTAAATTCAAAAAAATTAAAATTATTATTTTTAATTCAATTTTTTTTTATTTTAAATTTAATTTGTTTTAATTTTTTTTTGTTTTTTTTTTTTTAATTTTGTTTTTGAATTTAATATTTTAGATTAATTATTTTTTAAAATTTAAAATTTATTTATTAAATTTATTAAATTTTAATTTAATTTAATTTTTTTTAAAAATCTTTTAGTTTATTTAGTTTTTCATTTTTAAAATTTATAAATTGTTTCATTTAAAAAAAAAACAATAAATTTATGAATATTTTTTTTTTAAATTATTTGCACATGGATTTTTTCATTTTTTGTTTTTTGTTTTTTAATGATAGTTTTTTTTATTTTAATTCTTTTATTTTAATTTTCTTTTTCAATTTTCAATTTTGTTTTTTTTTGTTTTTGTTTTTGTTTTTGTTTTTAATTTGTATTTTTTTTTCTTATTATTATTATTTTTTTAATTTAAATTTTTAAATTTAATTTTTTCTTTTTTGTATTTTATTTTATTTATCTAAATTTTAATTTTGTAATTTAAATTATTTTTAAATTTTCTATTTAATTTTTTTTTTTTTTAATTATTTGGTTTTTTTTAATAACCTAGAAAAAAATGTTTTTGATATTTTTTATTTTTATTTTTTTGGTTAATTTTTGTTTTTTTTTCTTTAAATTATGTGTTTTTTTTCAAATCTTGTCAGTTCTTTTGATATAATTTTCGAATATTTTTCTTTATTTATTTATTTTTGTTTAATTTTTTTTATTTTTACGAGTTAATTTTGTTTTTTATTTTTACATTTTCATTGGTTTTTTTATTGTTTATATATATATATTTTTATCTGAGTTTTGTGTTTTATTGCCAACATGAAAATAACCACTCTAAAAAAAAAAAGGTTGATGTTGCATCAATATGTTTCAAAATTAACATGAAAATCACCGCTCTAAAAAAAAAAAAGTTGATGCTGCATCAATACGTTTCAAAATTAGCATGAAAATCACTAACATTTTAAAACAAATATTCATACTTCATAAATAAAAATAGTAGAGTGTAAAAAATGTGCACAAAAAAAAAGGGGTGATTCTGCATCACCACTTTTCATAATCGGGTGCTTTTTATGCTACCAAAAAAAAAATAGGTAACAATGCGGTTACCTATTTCATCGGTAACATTGTTGGATGTAAGATAAGTCATAGATGCTTGCTACAAACACACCTTGGAATTGTCCTGCAGCCACAAATCTACGCAGAGGTGATTCCACTGCTCTTGAATCATCCCACATTACCCCAAATAAACCCTCGCTACCCAGACCAAACCTTAAGGAGGGTTTAGTATCTACAATAGACAGACTCACTTATCTCAACATAACTCTAATCTGACCCTAAGTGTGAGTTTCTACCATCAAGGATGCTTCTCAGGTAGCTGCTGCCACAATAAGATTTATTCCAGCCTTCTACTATCAAAAAGGGATGAATGAACCTCAGGAGAGTACATTGCCAAGGATAGAACCCTACAATAGTTGCACTTCCATAATAAGATGCTCAAGATGGGCTGTTATGTAAAATATGATCATAGAAACCCTTGTTGCCTCTAACTGAACCTCAACCCAATCTCGCTGCCTCAGAAGACATTTGGATGATAATTCACTGCCAAAACATATGCCAAATAATATTTCTTCCATGCCACAAATAGATGAATGTTGTCTCAGGAAGTAATAAACATTTTAGAGAATACCTCCAATAAGAATGCAAGACCAACAAGAAAAATGCAGATACCCATTCCCCATCTTAGACCTATAATATTAAAGCAATCTCATGTGAATTACTATGACTGAATTCGAGTCATACAAAAAATGTCATGATGGCCAAATAAATACATCCTTGGCAACAAAATATAACGTACCATGAGGAGGAGATGTCTTCTAGCTTTTCCCATCAACCATGTAGTGAAAGCAATCATGACAACATGTATAATAGCCATCAAGTTAAAACCTAAAGGCTTATCACAAAAACACTAATTATATAGTAGTACAAGAGAAAATTTTAAGGATGGATATCTATTTGAAAGTTTAGAAACCTTGGCGAATATTAGTAATCTATAATAGAAAATTTGTGAAATGTTTGATGATTTTTTTGCAAAAATATCTAAATGTCTAATTATATTATATTAGTATATATAGGATATTGGCGATTTTTCAGGTAAAATAATTTCATACTATAAAACTTGGGTGACTTGTTGCTAGAAAAAATTGAAATTAGCGAATATTTTTTTGGAAAAAGTATAGAAAATTATCCCACTTACGAATATTAGCCCCTAAAAATTTCCCTATTATATACTGAAAAAATTATATTTGAAATCATGTAAGTAACACATCAGCAGACGAGAAAAATTGAATAGCACCAAGTCCAAAATTAACAACTTTGCTTGATGAAACTCCTTTGAGATTTAAGACAAATGTTGAAATCATTACCCATCGGAACATGGGATTTTTGTTCCATGTCTTTTTTCCTCTATATAAATACATATATAGAATACGAAAACCCTAGTAGACACCACAATATTGAAAAATCCATGTGAACTCCTACATACGGGGATATATTTCGTGAGATAAGTTGGTGATTTTCTCCAATTTACTAACATTATTTTGCATTGATTTGCGTATATCTTCAGTTTGCATTGGAAACTTCTTTGAGACGTTTTTTTTTGGTCCAAATTGAAAATATTATTATTAAGATTAACAATTCCAAACCACAAAAGGTGAAATAAAGGTCATTTGGCTTATTGGTCTATAATGAAAAGTAATCTAGCTAGATAGTAGTGCACACTCACCAACATGTTTGAAAATGTATGTTCTATAGAACATAATAGCATTAATTCCACTCAACTGTTGGCATTAGGGGAATTTTGAGGTCTAAAATGGGCTTCCTAAGGAAATGTACAATCAAAATTCACTTTATGAGAACCAATCACATTTTATGTATCCGTAATGGTTGAGGTGGCATTGATTGAGTTAAAGGTACTTACTTGTCACATTCTCAATGGTGGATAAAAACTCATGGTTAACCATGGTAGTGCTCTAAGTACTTTTAAAGTCAAAGTAAAGTACTCATAATAAATGTCATTTCACACTTTTTGAATAAAAATATATTATTGTTATTTCATATTTCTTGAAATAAACAATGCATATCCCTATACATTTATTATATTATATTATATTATTTTTATATAGTATATTAATTACATGTTATTATACAATTTAAATAATATCAATTTTAATTAATAGCATATAATAATTAAGAATTTATAAATTTGTATTTATATTTTATTTTAAGTTATTTAAGTACAAAGGACAAATGCATTAGTTGTTCAATGATAATGATTTTTTCTTGAAAAAATCATTCTTATTTATAGTCACATCAATACAATTTTTTTATTAATTTTATTTTGGTACAACTTTTGAATTGAATTTAACTATGGTTACATGGATTATGGCGAAAAAAGTGAATTGAAAATTCATAAATATTATTTCATTGGTTTAGCTATTATTTTATTATTCCCTTAGGAGGCCCATTTTAGATCTCAAAATTCCCCTAATGACTAGAAGAAAACCAATGCCAATCTGAAAAAAATAATCCTTGAAATGGTAAAAAATTAAATTAGATCCAAAATAAGAAATTCACGTTGTTCACAGTAGTAGACTATTAATTTAATTTTGTAGTTAAACCAAGAAAAATCATGTAGTGCACTTTTCTCTTATGTTACCATGGGGCAACCCAATACTTGTAGTCAGAGGGAGTGCATATCTTCTCTCAATAAGGTCAGATATTATGAATATGATTTGTTGCTTATTTTCCTCCACTGCAGTTAGTCATCAAGCAAGACTTTGTGTTATTTGCATGCACATCCTTTTTGTAGAGATAAATTTCCAATTCCCTATAGCAATGTAAGCTTGAGGTATTGATAAATTATTATTTTAAATGGCATAAAATGACAAGTTGGAGGTCATTAAACTAGAAAAGATTCACTTGGATTGTGTTGAAATTACAAGTGTGTTGGGAGAAATACTGAGAGGGGGGGAGAGGGGTCCAGGTTGAATCAGTATTTACAAGAGTCACAATTTCAACTTTTCTTTTACTGATTTCTATACATGACTTTGATTCCCAACTAGCATATGTACATGGATATCCTAACATAAAATTGCGTATACCCAAATAACTTTCACTGTTCAAATAAATATTCAGAAACATTATTTAGCCTAGATCATCAATTATGCATAGACAGTTAAGCAGTAAACATGTGCAAAAATAACATAATACACATCACACAAGAACACCAAGATTTAAGGTGGAAACCCAAGTCGGGAGAAAACCACTGCTGCTGTCGTCTTTGTATTCAATATTTATTACATGGAAAACTTCTTATAGTGTTGTAATGATGCAGACTCATACCAGTACACAGGCATCTACCTACAGAAGGATACAACTTTTTCTTGTTCTCTAGCTGCTACTGGAAGGGAGCTCCAACCCCCTGATCTTGTTTACTAGCCATTACTAGAAGGGAGAAACACCCCCCTGATCAGAACACAAGCTTCTACTGGAAGGAATATTCTACTTCCACATTGAAGGCTTCAACCCTCAGACCCACTGCAGACCACGTTTCATCAATTTTCACACTGGATCCAACAGATTCAACACAACTCAATATATAGATCAACACTAACAACCATAACCCAAAATTTAAATAGAACAATTATATCACTACAACCAGAACACAGTAATAAACCCAAACTTCTGAGTCAACATGCAGAACCAAATTCAACCTTGATCATTTATCTCATTAAAAACATACACTACTTTTCTTTACTGTAACCTGTGTTTATACATGCTTTCCTTCACAACAACCTACGTATAGATCTTTGAATACTAAATTCCTAGAATTTGATCAGACTCAGAAACAGATCTGACACTTTCAGTCATATATATTTTCAGATTTGCAAAACCCTTATCCAGTCAACATCATTAATCATATTTAATCATTCATTGATTAGATTTGTATATATTCAACTAGCAGCATATACTGTATTCAAACAACCCATATCTACGTGAATAATTCATTGAAAGATAGTAGAAATATAGCAGCAATAAATATATAATATCTCCATCAAGCTTCAGAAAACCATGACTTCCATACACGCTTTTGCTGAAACAAACCTGCGTGTATACGCGCTTTCACCGTGATGAACCAGTGTATAGATCTGTAAATATTAATTCTGCAGAAAGTTTCAGATCTATAGACTTACCTAGATTTCTTCACTTCACTTTAGCAAACATGTGCCAGGTCATAGATCTAAACATATCATCAATAGATCAAGAAAATACATAGTCATTTCAAATCTAGAGACCCTGATCCATTATTGTATCCATGGGTGCATCATAATTTCATATCTACTAATAAAAAGTAAACCATTCTATGTAGATCTACTTAAGAGCGAAGTATTTAGTCAAAACCCTTATTCCTTCACACCCTTTGCATTATTATATTCTACTCCTTATATAGGTTTAGCCTTTACCAATACCATGAGCCAAAACCACACAAGTGCCAATGGTATTCTTGGACGGAATCAAATAGACAACATTGCGCTCAATATTTTGGGCTAAAACCATGGTAATGCCCCCTAGTATCATAATTTTAGAGTGCAAAAGGCATACGTGACTCGGATCATTTTGTTCCACGTGTATGTGCGACTTGGCCTGCAAGAACTCACATATAGAACCTTCAATATGAATATCAACCACCTTCTGCTGGACTTATACCCTTCTTTCGCTAGACCTTATACTAAACTACTGTGCTTCTCCAGAAGTCATATACTTCAACATTTGCAAGAGAGTTGCCATCAAGGATAACATATGAAATCATAAGAATCATATTTCCAACAGTATCCCCCTCTGGAATTGATGGCAACCATGTTGGAGTTTGATCACCAAAAACCTGTATAAACATTATTCAAACACCAAATTCTCTCCCCCTTTGACATCAAGAGCAAAGGGCAGAAAAATTCTCCCCCTGAGCACATGCTGAGGATTTCTATTTTCATTAAAATACATGACTCTTTAACTCAACAGAGTATAACCTTTCCTATCACCAAGGACACAAAATAACATCAAGGATCCAACCAAGTGGATTTACATATTGACTAAACTACCTAGCAAAGTGGGTTTACAAATTTGAACATGACAATCTTGACATCAGAGGTATCAACATGACCTTTATATCAAATTAAAAATATGACTTTTTGTAACCAAGACCAAAGAATTTCAAACAGGAGATCATAGCACATAAACCAACATAGTGCCAACAATGAAATATTTTCAGCAAGGAAAATGATCCCCCTAAACCTGTGCATCCTGAACACCTTCAACAACCAAATCATCAAAGCATATCTCATCAAGGAGATGAATATCAAAGAAGGGAACTGTAATATGAATACCATAACAACAAAGTTTACCCATCAACACCACAGATTGTTCTGAAAGCTGACCCATAGATTTTCTGTCAGCAAAAACTATACACGACTTTATACAGAGAAACTCGCGTATATACGCAACTCACTTTCATGAAAACTGCGTACCAAATTTAAATCTTCTAAAATCAAGCAGATTTGATAAGTGAGGCAGAGAAAACTCCCAAGTTATGTTTGAGATATTCAAATGCTTTCCTGAGAATAGGTTTAGTAAGTATATCAAAAACTTGTTCTTTGGAGGGAACATACTCCAATTTAACTTTTTTCTCAAGCACTTGTTCTCGTAAGAAGTAATACTTGATAGGAATGGGCTTGGTCTTGGAATGCATAACAAGATTTTTTGAGATACTCATGGCACTTGTATTATCACATAGGATGGATATGGGAGGAGAACATTTAATTTGAATATCTTGTAGTGTCTACATCATCCAAAGAAGTTGTGTGCAACATGATGCGACAACCAAATATTCTGCTTCTGCTGTAGATAAGGCAACACAACTCTATTTTTTGCTGAACCAAGATACTAATCGGGGCCCCATAGAATGCACCACCGGTAGTGATTTTTTTTATCATCAACATTTCTAGCCCAGTCTGCATCTGTGTAAGCATGAAGAGTAAGATCAACATTCTTTGGATACCATAGACCAAAGTATTGAGTCCCTTGTAGATATTTTAATATTCTTTTTATAGCCTGAAGGTGTGACTCCTTTGGATTAGCTTGGAATCGTCCAACAATCTCAACTACATGCATAATGTCTGATCTAGTCCCAGTTAGATAAAGCATACTTTCAATCAAAGATCCGTACTCTGGTTGGTTTACCATGGGAGAATCATCATGAGAACTGAGGTTACATCCAGTTACCATTGGAGTTCTCACAAGTTTTCAATATTCCATGCCATACTTCTTCAGGATTTTCTTGAGATATTTTGCTTGTGATAGAAATATGCAATCTGTTGCTTGTTGCACTTGCAAGCCAAGAAAATATGTTAGTTCCCCAAGTAATGACATTTCAAATTATTTTTCATAACTGAGCAAATATCTGACTCATGGATTCTTCATTACTCCAAAAAATGATGTCATCAACATACACAACAATAATTAATAGTTTATCATTCTCAATTTTTGTGTATAAATTACTGTCAACAGATCCTTTTGTGAAACCTTGTTGTTGAAGATATTTGTCAAGACGATAGTACCATGCCTGAGGAGCCTTTTTGAGTTTGCAAGCAAGTTTTTCATCATTTCCCAGAAAGAATCCTTCTGGTTGTTCTATATAAACTTCTTCTTCTATATCACCATTAAGGAAAGCAGATTTTACATCCATTTGATAAAATTTGAACTTTTGAAAACTTGAAAAAGCAAGAAACATTTTTATGGCTTCATGTCTAGCTACATGTGCAATTGTTTCTTCAAAGTCTATACCTTCTTGTTTAGCATACCCTTTACAAAAAGGTCTAGCTTTGTTTCTAATTACATCTCCATTTTTATTTAACTTGTTTTTGAATATCAATTTTGTTTCAATAACATTTTTATCATAAGGTCTTGGAACCAATTCCCATATATGATTCTTTTCAATCTGATCAAGTTCTTCATTCATGGCCTGAATCCAACATTCATCTTTACTAGCTTGATTTACATTCCGTGGTTCAATAGTGGATAAGAATGCCAGATAGCTAGGGGATCTTACAAGAGTTATTCTTGTTTGGACACATGATCCCTTTTCTTCTAGTATTTGAGATTCTGGATGATTCTTTTGAACATACCTGGATGGAACCTTTTCTGATATACCTTCTTTTGATTATTCATTAGGTTCTCCTTTTATATTATTGTTATTTGATGAGGGAAAGTATACATCATCATCATCTTCATTTGTTGTTGTTATTTCCTTTTTGGGAGTTGTGAGAGACTCATCAATTACAACATCAATACATTCAACAATCTTCTGAAGTCTTTTATTGTAACATTTATATGCTTTACTTCTAGAAGAGTAACCAAGAAATATTCCTTCATCTGCTCTAGGCTCAAATTTACCAAGTTTTTCATCATTGTTCTTGATAAAACATTTTCTTCCAAAAACTCTAAAATGCTTCACAGTGGGAAGATTACCATACCAGAGCTCATAAGGAGTTTTATCATTGTTCACACGAACCTTGTTGAGAATATTTACTGCAGTATGCACTGCTTCTCCCCAAAATGTATCAGGAGTTACAGATTCATCTAGCATCGCACGAGCCATTTGGTGAACGTTTCTATTCATTCTTTCTGCCACTCCATTTTGTTTTGGATTTACAGCTACAAAAAAAACATGGTTACCGATGAAATAGGTAACTGAACTGGTACCTACTTTTTTTAGGTAGCAAAAAAAACACCCAATTTTGAAAAGTGGTGATGTAGAATCACCCTTTTTTTTGTGCGTATTTTTACACTTTAATATTTTTATTTATGAAGTATGAATAATTGTTTTAAAATTTTAGTGATTTTCATGCTAATTTTGAAACGTATTGATGCAACAACAACCATTTTTTTTAGAGTGGTTATTTTCATGTTGGTAATAAAACATAAAAATAAAATAAGAAAAACATGACAAAAAAACTTAGATAAAAAAATATATATATAAAAACAATAAAAATGTAAAAATTAACTTCTAAAAATAAAAAATTTAAACAAAATTAAATAAATAAAACAAAAATATTTGAAAATTATGTTAAAAAAATGGGGAAAAAAAACACATAATTCAGAGATTTTTTTTTTTGATAAAATTTGATAAAATAAAAGAAAAGAAAAGAAAAGAAAAGAAAATATAGTTAAGTTTTTTTAAATTTTAATTTAAATAATGTTGGTTATATATATATATATATATATATATATATATATATATATATATATATATATATATATATATATATATATTATTATTATTTTTTCTAAGTAAACTTAACTCTATTAATAAAACATATAATACATAGATATCAGGGCGTCAGGAGCACCACGTAGTCAGCAAAATATCTAAAAATTGAACCGCCCACTGGGGGAAACCGGTCCGAGAAACGTTAGAAAGCTGCCTCAGGAGAGGAAATTAGATGTTACATACCAAAATTGAGCTGAAAATAGAGCCGCCCGCGCGGGGAAACCGACTTACACCATGAGTTTGAGCAGACTCAACATAGGACATCATCTTGAACAGACTGAGAATTATAGCATTCAAACCTAACAAAATGTCACAAAAATAAGACATAGAGACCGGAGCACAAACATAAGCGCTAGAGCCCATAGTCACCCGAGGGAGATTCCTCCACAATTCTGCACCAGCCATCTCCATCATCATCGAGGACTGGGACATTTTGACTGGCAGTGGCTTCTGCAACGCAACCATCAGCCGACGGAGCCAGGTTCTGGAGGAGGCTCGAGCCACCATCAAGCTCTTTCTGAGTAGAACTAATGTCCATCAACTGAGAAGCATGCTAACCGGTAGGAGGGGCCAGCGAAATGCCAGGAGACGCAGAGGGAAGGGGGTCAGGGGCAGCTTCAGAGATTTCCTTGAAGGAGACCGAGATTGTGGCAATAACCAAGGGGCGAGAGGAGTTACATTGAAAGTGGAAGATGGCATTGGACGGGTTGCGAGCGGGAGAAGAGATCACAGGCAGGGGGTTAGGGAAATGCTGAGAGGCAGTGGCACCATGCCGCGAGGAGGGAGGAGAACGCTGCACACGATCCCTGCGGCGAAGAATGCACGAGGGAGGAGGGCTATCACTGAGACAATGCGAGGACGAAAGGGAATCAGAGGAAGGGGAGCGGCCACGTCTGGAGGAGCTGGGGCGAGAAATCCCCCTACGACAATGCAGGCTGTGCCTAACGCGAGGCATGACAGGAGTGGAGTGATGAGAGAAGGCGAAGAATTCGGGCGGCACAGGCGGGGGAAGTGGAACAAACCAGTCAGGCGGCGAAGCAAAGTGCAGAGCGCAAAAAGGACTGTGGGAGTAATGAAAACCAGAGGAAAAATTAATGCAACAGCCCAGAGGGCAGCGCTTACCCAAAGCAGTGCAGCGGCTGCAAACTTCAGCCTCAGGGGAGCAATTAGAGCCCACGGGCAGGAGCTGCGGCGACATGAAGACCTGCAATCCAACGCACATCCAAACCAGAAAAACCAAAACCACATTCGAATGCAGGGGCGGAGGACCAGAACCGGTCATTTTGAAACAGGCGGTGTCTCGACCTCCCCACCGGCATAAATGCCGCGTAGGGTGACGGCCTGCAAGATTTAATGAACCCAGGGAGAGTAAATGCGAACCTCGAGAGGCCAAGTGGGCAAGCCACGCGCCTGCTCGCAGGTTCATCACTGTCAAATCCTTAGTAACCACCCGCATCCGGGATTATTATTATTACTATTATTATTTTTATTTTTTTATTTCAAGGTTTTAAATTTATTAAAATTTAATATATTTATTGAAATTTTTTTTTTTTTTTTTTTTTGCTTTTAATTTAATAAACATTTTATTTTTATTTTTTAAATTTAATTTGTATATTTTGTTTTTTATTTTATTTTTTAAATTTCCCTTTTCAAACACTCTCTCTCTCTCTCTCTCTCTCTCTCTCTTTTTTAAAATTTAATATTTTTATTTTATTGTGTCTTTTTTTTTAAAATATATTTTTAAAATTTTAATATTTAAAATGTTATTTATTTTTTTATTTATATATTTGTTTTTAAAATTTTAGGTTTTTTTTTTAATGTTTGAATTAAAAAAAAATTAATTTAAAAAAATATATATATTGAAGTTTGTTCTTTTTGCAATTATTTTAAAATGTTTTTTTCAATTTTATTTTATTTTAAAATTTTAATATAATTTTTTATTATTCTAAAATTTTTGTTTCGACACTTTTTGTTTTCGGGTTGGTTTTTGCATAAACTTTTTGCACAAAAAAAATTGGTTTTTACTTCTATTTTAAAAAAATGTCGAAAGTTTACTAAAAAAAAAAACAGGTTATTCCACAATACAATGTTTCATTTTCAGGGTGTTTTTTGCACCAAAAAAAATTGGCTTTTACTTGCATTTTTAAAAAATGTTGAAAATTTACCTCGAAAAAAGAGAGAGGTTATTCCAGAATACAATTTTTCATTTTCGAGTTGTTTTTTCATAGTTTTTTCATGTTTTTTTGGTTAGAGTTCCCGTCTTGAGGTAATAGTTCCCATTTCATCAGTAACTATGTTAAAACTGTCTTTTTATGCCATATTTTTCACATAAATCAAAGAATTCATCTGATATGCATTCCTATTAGGGGAATTTGTGGTCTAAAATGGGCCTCCTAAGGAAATTATAAACTAATAGAGGAAATAATAAAATAAGATTTGATTAAATCATCAAATTTTAGAGGGAAAAAAGAAAAAACTATTTTTTTCAACTCGTATTTTCAACTGATCTCCCTATGGGTTTACTCAAATTTTGATCGGAAAAACTTGTTGGATGCAGAATTTGATTTCTATTCCAAGGAGTACACATGTTGCATACTTTTCACGGACCCCGCTACATAAAAGATGAGAAATACATGAAAAAAATGATTTCAAACATGTTTTTTCATGTATTTCTCATTTTTTTGTGTAGCAGGGTCCAACGAAAGTATGCAACATGGGTACTCTTTGGATGAGGAATTAAATTTTTCATCCAACGAGTAATCCCACTCGGAATTTGAGTAAAACCTTATGGAGACAAGTTGAAAAAAACGGTTTTATTATTTTATTATTTTTACTTTTTACTCCAAAAATGGTGAATCATCCCCCATGGTTGACATTATCCTCTTGAATCTTATTGGTTCTTATAAAGTTTATTTTTGTTGTACATTTTTCTTAGGAGACCCATTTTAGACTTCAAAATTCCCCTAATTCCTCCTCGGTTAGATCTAAGACATTTTATTTTTAGATCTAATTCATTTCCAACCAAAGCTTTGAAGATCTTAAACTTTTCAAACACTTCATCCTTATGTTTCAATAAACCGATCCAACACATTCTAGAAAAGTCATCAATAAATAAAATATAGTATTGTTCTCGGAGCACAAGGTGAATTTTTCCTTACAAGACCACATAGATCAGTAGATCAAGAGGCTTACTTGTTGATCCTTCTTTGGCATTAAATTGCACCGTGGTTTGCTTATCGAATTGGCATGATTTGCATATGGTACCTTCAAGTGGAGTGATGTTAGGTAGATCACGAACTGCTTTGAGTCTGCTAGATTTGCTTATTTGAGAGAAGCTCAAATGTCCCAATATTCTGTGCCATAACCGATTTTCTGTAGATTTACCTAAATATCATTGCTTTTGTCCATCTTTCAATATATACAGTTTTTTTTTTCTAGGTAAATTTAAATCTATTAATGAAACATAATATACAGCAAGTACATAGCCTTCAGAGGAAATCTGTCACCAAAATAACAAAAAGTGAACCGCCCTCGAGGGGAAACCGACCTGCATATTGTTTGAGTGCTGCCTCAACAGAGGAAACCAGCCTTGACATACCAAAAATTAAACAAGAACCTAGGCTGCCCATAAGAGGAAACCGACCCGAAAGAAGTTCTAACATCGCCTCGACAGAGGCTCTCAGCATAGACATACCAAAACCTGTAGTGACCAGAAACAACAAAAAATCATAGAGACTAAGCAGAATTACTTGTACCAAGACGGAGACGCTAGAGTCCATAGTCGCCCGAGGGAGATTCTTCTTCAATTCTGCACCATCAAACAGCCTCGTCATTGTGGCCCGGACCGCTTTGGCTTGCATCTGTGCTAGCATCACGCTCTGCAACCTGCATGCTAGCTTCCTGATGAACATTCGAGGTGCAATCCCCAGCGTTGTGGGAGGAGCTTTTGCCCATGGGCTGAGGGGCCTGCAAAGAAGACGGGGGAGCCTGCAGATTGACCAGATGCGTCGATGGAGGGGGGTCCAGACGGGCTTCAGGGATTTCTTTGAAAGACACCGTGACAGTAGCAATAACCAGGGGGCAATTGGAATCACACCCATAATGAAATACGGCAGTGGAGGGACTATGGAGAGAGGCAGAGACAGCTGGACGGGGTGCCACAGGCGGCCTAGAGACAGCAGAACCTCGCTAAGGGGAAGAGGTGGATCGACTTCCACGGCCTCGACCACGACGGTTACGCGCAGGGGGTGAGCGGCCATGGGGGCTTTCTGAGGAGGACGACGGAGAGATGGTGGAGTGAGAGCGGTGTCGAATGGAGTCACGGGCTCGAGAGCTACCGCGACGACATCGCAGTCTATGCCGAAGCCTGGGCATGGTGTCACAGTGGCGAGGAGAAGGAATTGGGCTGAAAGAAGGAAGCAGAGGGAGCGCAGGAGCCAAGAGACCAGGAGAAGAAACTGAAAGAAAGGAACAAAAGGGACTGTGTGAAAAATGTAAGCTGGGAAGTAAATCGAAACAGCAACCCAAATGGCATTTCCGACCCACAGAAGTGCGTCTGCTTGACAATTCTGCTTCCTGAGAGCACCGGGAAGCCATTGGCCAGAAGATCATCAGCATGAAGACCTGCGAACTGCTACAAGACCACACCAGGAGCCCAGACACCAAATTACAGAATGGCGACGATGAGCCGAGCGGAGGCAAGTTAAAAGACGGGTCATCTCGGCCTCCCCACCGGCATAAATGCTGCGTAGGGTGACGGCTTCGAGAGGGGCTCACATCAGAGGAGCATAAATGATGCATAAATGCTGATTTCAGGTGGCCAAGTGGGCAAGCCACGCGCCACTCTGCCAATTTTCACCCATCAAATCAGACTTAAACACCCGCATCTGGGTTTCAATATATACAGATTTCTTGGTGTTCTAGTTCCTTTTATTACGATTTTTCCTATGTCAAGATCGCGAACTATACATTATTTTGAACTAAAGACAACTTCATTTCCTTGATCACACATTTGAATCACACTCAACAAGTTATGCTTTAATCCATCCACATACATAACATTGTTAGCTTTAACCTTTTCTTTTAGAAAAACATATCATTTACCTTTAATGATAGCAGTAGAGTCATTTCCAAAAGCAAAATTCTTTTCCTTCTTTAATGCATTGTGTGAAAGAAGTTTATTTTTATCACCTGTCATGTGTTTTGAGCATCTGCTATCAATGTAGCATTGATTTTATTTTCCTTCTGCAAATAAATCTATGCCACAACTTTCAAAATGTAAGTCCTTCTTTCTCCATACCTTGGAGCTTGTGGGTATATGTTATTTTGGTTGAAGTTTTCTCTTGCATTCAAATTCTTCATGTCCAAAGTTATTGCAATAAGAACATTCAATTTCATCTTGAAGAGGAGAAAAATTGTTATAATTATTCTTATTTATTCTTGTCTCATTTCTTTGCTTTCTTGCTTCCCTGGTCATGATGGTTTTGTATGAAACACATTGAGTAGATTTATGACCAAAATTATGACATGAGAAACATTGTCCATTAAAGAAGAAATTTCTGCGATCATGGAACCTTCTATTGATGTTTACCTATTGATTGATATTTCTATTATCGTTTATCCTTGAATTGAAGTGGTCATGCTTTACCTAGACATTATATTTTCTCTTTTTCTAAGTGACTAAGTGTTGCTGGCTGGCTTTAGCTTCATTCATATAGCTTGTTACTGAAGACTGGGAAGATTTTACGATATATCCAAGACCTGTCTTTACAGGAGGAGAGCGTTGCACCTTGAAAATTTCGTCTAAGGTTTCATATCCTTTAGCAAATCTAATATTAATGTTTTTACTTTCTCAATTTCCTTTCTTAGACTTACTATTTCACATTCTAATTTCTGATTGTGCTTCTCCTTTTCTATAAGATGATTCTTTAGAGTATCTATTGCTATTTTATTCTCTTCCAAACATTTTGAGTTGATTGATTTCTTCAAGAAAATCATTTTCTTCTAAAGCATCCATAAAAGTATCTTTGGCATCACTAGTGTCCTTTTCAAATTCCATGAGTAGTCTAATATCTTGAACAAATCCTCCTTCTTCGCTGTTTGATAGACCATCACTATATTCATGAGTATAATAACTTTTTCTATTGATAAAAAATTTCTTATTTCCTTTTGCCAAATCCTTTCCCTTTTCATGATTATCTTTATGAGGACATTTAGCAGCTTAATAACCAACTCTTCCATAAGAAAAAAATTTGAAAGGGAGCTTACCTCTGAACCTTCCAGTGCCAAGTTGAATTTTCTTTACAAAATTTATCTCATCTTCTTCTGGTACATACCCTGATCCTTCATGTTCTTCCATTTACTTTTTTTTTGTAGTAGCTCTAAAAGCAACTTCTTTGACTTCTACCAGACCTCCTTTCCTCATTTCACACACAGTCAAAATCCCATGAAGTTGAACAATAGTAAGATTTTGTAGATCTTGCATCTCTTCAATAGTAGACACTTTTGACTTGAATTTAGGAGTTAGAGATCTTAATACTTTTTCTACTAGAGTGGTGTCACTTATAGTTTCACCTAGATTTCTCATACGATTTAAAATCTCATTTAGACGTAAAAATAAACTAGCAATGATTTCATCATTATGCATTCTGAGTTTTTCATATTGAATTTTGAGATTTAAAGTTTAGCACTTTTTACCTTGGCATCACCTTCATAGCTCATAATGATTTTGTCCCATATCTCGTTTTCTGTATTTAACTGCATAACTTTGACAAATTCTGATTCAGTCAGACTTCCCAATAATGCATTGACAACCTTTGCATTAGTTTCATATTTTTTCCTTGCTGCTGGATCTACTGGAATTGAGGCAGGATATTGATAACCGCCTTTAGCTATAGCCCATACATATGCTCCAAGAGACTGAAGATAGGATCTTGTCCTTGTCTTCCAGAAGATTAATTTTTTTTTGTTAAAGAGTGGAGGTCTGATAGATGTTGTCCCATCATGATTGCTCATCTTAGATGACCTTCCTTCTAGCAATTAAGCTTCTACAGAAGGACCTTCTCTGATTCCAATTGTTGGGAAAAATACTGAGGGGGGGGGGGTGAATTAGTATTTATAAGAATCACAATTTCAATTTTTATTTTACCGATTTCTATACGCGACTTTGATTAACCCAACTAGCGTATGTGTGCGGATATCCTAACAGAAACTTGTGTATACCCTAATAACTTTTACTATTCAGATAAATATTCAGAAACATTCTTTAGCCCAGATCATCAGTTATGCATTAGACAGTTAAGCTATAAACATGTGCATAAATAACAGAATACACATCACACAAAATCATTATTCAACAAGAAGATTTAAGGTGGAAACCCAAGTTGAGAGAAAACCACCGCTACTGTCGTCTCTGTCTTTAATTTTTATTATATGGAAAACTGATTACAGTGTTGTACTAATGCATACTCATATTAGTACGTAGGAATCTGCTTGTAGAAGGCTGCAACCTTCTCTTGTTCTCTAGCTGCTACTGGAAGGGAGCTCAAACCCCCTGATCTCGTTTACCTGCCACTACTAGAAGGGAGCTACAACCCCCTGATCAGAACACCAACTTCTATTGGCAGGAAGATTCTACTTCCACCCTGAAGGCTTCAACCCTAAGACCCACTGTAGACCAGGTTTCATTAATTTTCACACTGGATCCAACAACTTCAACACAACTTAATATATATATCAACACTAACAACCGTAACCCAAACTTTAAACAGAACAGTTATATCACTGCAACCAGAACACAGTAATAATCCCAAACTTCTGAGTCAACATGCAGAACCAAATTCAACCTTGATCATTCATCTCATTAAAAACATACACTACTTCGTTTCACTGTAACCTGCGTGTATACACACTTTCCTTCACACCAACCTATGTATAGATCTGTGAATACTAAATTTCCAGAATTTGATCAGGCTCAGAAACAGATCTGAGGCTTTCAATCATATATATTTTTAGATTTGAAAAACCATTATTCAGTTAGCATCATTAATCATTCATTGATAATATTTGTATATATTCAACTAGCAACATATACAGTATTCAAAAAACCCAAATCTACATGAATACTTCATTGACAGACAATAGAAATATAACAATAATAAAAATATAACCTCTCCATCAAGCTTCAGAAAATCCTGACTTCCATACGTGCTTTTGCTGAAACAAACCCGCGTGTATACGCACTTTCACTGTGATGAACTAATGTATAGAACTGTAAATATTAATTTTGCAGAAAGTTTCATATGTATAGACTTACCTATATTTCTTCACTTCACTTCAAAAAACATGAGCTAGGTCACAGATCTAAACATTTCATCAATAGATCAAGAAAATACATAGTCATTTCAGGTCTAGAGATCCTGATCCATTATTGTATCCATGTGTGCATCATAATTTCATATCTACTAATAAACAATAACCCATTCTATGCAGATATACTTCAGAGAGAAGTATTCAATCAAAACCCTTATTCCTGCACAACCTTTGCATTATGATCTTTTTCTCCTTATATAGGTTTAGCCTTTACCAATACCATGAGCCAAAACCACACAAGTGACGATTTTATTCTTGGATGGAATCAAATAGATGACACCGTGCTCAATATTGTGGGCTAAAACCATGGTAATGCCCCCTGGTATCATAATTTTAGAGTGCAAAAGGCATATGTGACTTGGATCATTCTGTTCCGCATGTATATGCGACTTGGCCTATGCGAACTTGCGTATAGAACGTTCAATATGAATATTAACCATTTTCTTCCGGACTTATACCCTTCATCTGCTAGACCTTCTGCTAAACCATTGTGCTTCTCTAGAAGTCATATACTACAACATTTGTAAGAGAGTTTCCTTGAAGGAAAACATATGCAATCATAAGAATCATATTTCCAACAAAGTGTACCATTTCCATAGTAATATTTACCAAGCACACAAGAAATTCATATTTTTTTTTGAATAGATGTAACAAATGGAAACAACACTAGAATAAGGAAAACAAGATTCTGAAAAGAGAATTAATACAAAGTCACATTACAAGAAGAAATAAACAAAAGGATTGCAATGATAAAATAAAAAATGACTTGTACCTTAATTTCATCTTTTTCAACTAAATTTTTAGCATCACGACCATAATGAGTCTATAATGAAGCTTGAAAATGTGAATCCTTGCCTATTTTAGCCTTTTCCCAACATGAAAAAATGTTAGATAACATTTTCCTTGTACATAACATAACGCACACAATTTCTCTAGCTTATGTAGTTCATATCATTTATTGAAAGAATTCAAGATTTCTAAAAGAAAGCTAGATACCATATTTTAAGTAGTTGCAAGGGTTTGACTCCTCTATTACTTTTGAGATTGCACAAAGTTTCCATTTGTTCATAGTCATTATGCACAATATTCACGTGAAAGAGATTGAAGAACCTATTTCACCATGTATTGTAGAACTTGATTTCACCTTTTGCTACAAAACCTAATTTCACTCTGATTTAAAGTTTTTATATAGAACCTAATTTCACCATTTTGTTGCAAAATTTAATTTCAATATTTGTTGCAGAACCATATTTCACTAATTACTACAGAGCTAGATTTCACTATTATTGTAAAATAAAGTGAAGTCCACTTCTTTGATTGCTATAGATATAGTTTCATCATTTGTTGTACATAATTATTGCTATGGATCCTATTTGATATGGTTGATAAATTCCTTTTTTTAGTAGCTACATATCCTCTATTGATTTCAAACTTTGGGTAACTTCCTCCACCCACATTTACCTGCTTTCACTAGTTTACCTAGGGTAAACATAAGCTGAGGGTCACTATGATAAGACTCAACCTCCTATATGGACTTAAGGAAATGAAGTCAACAACTTAAGACCTTAATGAATTCCCTTAGGTGTTACAGGACCTCTAGGAGCAACCCAACCCCTCCAGGTGTCCAACCCTTGAGATAAATCTCCTTTTTACTGAACTAAAGCCTCAATATTTGCCTTTCCAAGGCATGTAAGTGACTATAGCCTTACAGTCGGTCCCATAGGCATGCTTTCCAGCGACTATAGAATTTTCCAGTCATTCTATGCCAACGATCCCGAATAATGATCCACTTTTTCAAGGCTAGCACTTAGGCCTTTGCCCAAAACCTAGTGAAACTTTCAGAAATAATGAATTCCATAGAAACAAGGCTTATAAACCAAAACTTGAACCAGTAATTGACCCGATCTCTCCCAACTGGGACTGAAATTCCATCAAACACTTGGTAAAAATGCAACCTACAGGTCATGAATGCATATTTGAACATAAGGATTCGAAAAATTATCTGAGGTTTAACAAGAAGTACCAATTCCTTCTCACAATAGTTGTCATAACACCAATTAGGTATTGCATTCATTATTCATTTATTTACAAATAAAAAAATGAAGAGAGCCATTACTAAGATCTGTCATAAAACCATGCTTATAATCAACATATAACAAACTAATTAACAATGATAGAACAACCATTAAATCCACATAATAACAATTAAATTTACTCATCAAAGAAAGAGAAATTTATCTCTTATTAAACATAGGAAAAATCCAACCATGTTTGAGACTTCCACGTACCATTATTGGACATGGGATCCACACAAAGTAAGAAGCAGAGAAAGAATCTGTAGATCAAGGAGTAGAGTGTGCAACGCAGAGTCTATTTTGAGTCATAGGGGCTTCGGGGTGGGTCAAAGCCCCTTATAATGTAATGGGATGGGACAATTTTGTGAATTTTGGACTCTGCCCATGGTTTTGGACCATGGTATTGTAAATGCCAAACCTATATAAGGAGTCTAGATAGAAGTTACAAGTAATCTTGAACGATACATCTGATGAGATGCATTCGGATGTAAGATTCTTTTAAGTCAGATTCTGTGTTTTGGGGTTAGAGGAAAGGCTCCTGTAGTTGTGTGCGTAGAAACCTTAGGAAGTTTGCAGCTATGTGCATAGACCACTGCAGCTGTCTGCACAAACCTCTAAAACTATGTGTGCAGGGCCCTGCAACTGTGTGCGTAGGGTGGAACTGAATGTATGATAAGGATCTGGCTATTAATGAAATAAATGTTGGAAATATCTGAGTTCTACTAATGTGTTTGATTTTACTTACTGTTGATGAATATATGTACTGAATAAGGGTTTTGATCTGTTATTTAATAACGCAGTATGGTTTATGGTTGTTTAATCTGTTTAATGGACGGATAAGTAAGATCACGTAGTCTGTTAGTAAGTTCAATAGATGAATTGAACAGTGTATGTATTATTGATAGATTCTGAACTACGAAACTCTGTAAAGAAGGAAAAGTCCTAAAGCCACAATCCTCTATCCCTAGGGATGCAGAAACCTGGTTCTAGCATCCCCCTATATTGCCTCGGGTTAGACTTCGATCTGTGCAAGGATGTCGTTGCCGAAAGGGTCAGTAATAGTGGGTTTTGTTGGACTATGCAGTCACATCAAACCTATGTCTAGGCCCCATCAAGCCAACAAATCATTTTGTTGTTGGGATCAGGATCTGACTAAGGGATAGTTGCTTGTGGAATCCGTCTAAGAAAGAGATTAACGATTGTGTAAGTCTAAAAGAACACGAGTTTTATGTGCAATAAAACAGATGTTCGCACATCTATACTAAAAATTGGTTATAAAAGTATATCTATACATATAAATACGAGATATTTTTCGCATCATTTTCTAGTGAGTTGTACGAGTGGATGTCAAAACTAACTACGAAGATGGGTTGTTTCAATAATAAATCCACTGTTGATGCAGGAGCATCATGGTTCCAAATTTTGTACATTTAGTAGAATCTAGGGGGTCTTGTGTTTTCAAGGAAGTTGGTTTCCTAAGTATTTAATTTATGTAATTTTCAATTTTTTGAGTGATTTTATGTGAGAACTTTAGAATAGGATTTAATTAAATATTGTGAGGCATATTTGTAAATGTTCTCGAATGTAGGAGAACATGAGTGATTGGTGAGGATTGAGAGATTCTAAAATATTGTAAATCTTATATTATAAATTAGTTCATGATTTTCTGGAACTAGAGAGGATCCTCAAGAATTAGTTGAGTCAAAAGTGGACTTAGAGGATATGGATTTATTTTTGAAAATTGTGGATCCGAACCAGAATTGATTGCAGAACCTTTTGTATATATTTGTAAGCCTCAAAGGCATTAAGAGACCATGATTATTAGATAGGTAGTAGATGAGATTTGATTGTAAGCATACGGGCAGAGAGAGAGAAGTAGTGTTGCGAGGCCACTGAAATAGAAAATCAGGCCAAGAGGAAATTCATTATTGTGTAAATATTTGCTTGTGAATAGAAAACTCAATTCTAAGTTTGTGTAGAGTGTGTTGTGTTGATGAATTATAAAAACTATGGATAATCAGAGTATTTCGTATAATATAGGTGTGCAGGTGAACTTGAGAAAGACCAAACTGAGAATAGAGTGCAAAGGTTATTGTGGAGGTTTTATCGTGTTTGAGTACGAGTGAATCATCAGAATAAAGCTCATAAGGGATTTAACGCCGCAGAAGAACAACCCAAGACTGAAACCCTGATAGTATACCAAGAAACAAAAGGAATCGCATGGAAGGAGCCAAAGAAGGATGCACAAAGGAACCAAGTAAAGTTACACAGGAGGAGGCACAAGGACCATCAGATCACACTTGATCAATAACAGATGTAATTTTGGCAAACCGGGTTGAAGGTTGAGATGGACAGTGAGAATATTATCATAGAAATAAAGGTTGAGAGATGGATGGTTAAGATCAAATCGCAATATTGAAGTGGAGGATGGACGAACAATATTTTGTTGCAGAGACGAAGCAGAGATTGACGGTCAAGATCACTTCAAAAATATAAGTGGGAGAACAGATGAGGAGCCATGTGTTGACATATGTTTCGATCGCATATCACATTCGATTGAAAGAGCTAAAGTTTTCAATCTACGATAGGCTTGGATTGGCAAAATGCGATATGTTATAATTGCCGATGTGCGAAATGTAATATTTTCTGATTTGTGAAATATACATAATTGCGATATTGTGATATGGTTAAAACTACGATATTGCGATGAGCCTAAGTTTGCGATATTTCTTGGGTTGCAATATTGCGATGCGATATCTCCATCACATACCACATTCGGTTAAAGAATGAAGGATTTGCGATGTGGTTCGGAGATGCGATGTGATGAGGATTTGTGATAGAAGTTTTGCGATATGGTGAGTTTTGCGATGTGCGATGAAGCGCTAAAGGAAAGGGTTTGGTTTAGCAATGCGATGTGGATTCACGATGCAATAAATATTTGCGAAGGAGGAAGCCTCAGTCAACGTGAAGTGGTCATGTGCAGCAGATGAAAAGGGATGAAGGCAATAAGGGTAATTATAAGCGGTTAATGTTGAATGCACTTATTGAGAAGGATTACTTTGGTTTTTAAACTGAAGTTCCACAAAGCCTGTTAATGATGATTTTCGCATATAAATTCAGGATTCTTGTATTTTAACTTTAAATTGGACTAAGGTTTGATTGAAGGGAGCTTCCGCGAAATGAATTTTATAATGATTAAAGTGGGCTTTTAAAGGTTCTTAGAGATATATGAACCTATCCGTTAAAGGAAAATTCAGAGTGTATACTCTGTTATGACTATAATCCTGGGATAAGAGCAGGATTAGCCATTAGCCCTGCATCATTTGGTATCAGAGCAAATAAATGAAAAATTGTTATAAATGAAGGTTGTAGAATTGAACTATGCAGAAGACAATTGGTAGCAGAGTAGAAAGAGATTCTGTGTGTGAAGGAAGAAAGGATCATATTTTAAATTTGACAGGCAGCAGCACACAAAGATAAAGTGTGAAAAAATATCTGAAGGTAATATGGTATGTTTTTATATTAATTCTGGGTTTGAGGATTGTGTTTTCATATTTCAGATTGCAAACTGAAGGAGGAATATCTCATTAAAAGAATAGCAAGAGGATTTGTAAGAGAAGAACCAGTTGCATTCTTAAAGGCAGAGTAAAGTGGCTACTTTGAAGGAAAGTAGCAGTGAACTCGAAGAATCCAAATGAAGGTTGGACAGAGAGGACAAGAGTGCTCTTAGAGGGAGGTGGAATTGAAAAAGCCAAGGAGAAAAGGAGTTTCTTAATAGAGGTTCCAGAGAAAGAGAACCAGTGTTACCAAAAGACCAAGCTGAAAGGAAAGAAGGCTTGGTGAGGTACTTGCAGTAGGTATGGAGACTTTTTGAGAAAGAGAGGCTTAGTGCAGTCCATAAGTGAACAAGATGGAGTTCATAAAGGAGGGGAAGTTGATGATCACTACGGGTCATTACAGAGGTTCAAAGGAAAGCCACAACAAAAGGAAACATGCCGAGGTAAAATGCATAGAGATGATGAGTCAATAAGATATTGATAGAGAGAAAGATGAGATAAATTTACGTCTTGGGTTATTGATGGAAATGTTGCAGATGAATAAGGGAGAGCAGAGGTATGGTTGGCTTATGGGAAGGAAATTCAAATGGCATAGATTGCGAGTGAAGTAGGAGTGTAGAGTGAATGTTCAATTGGAGGAAGAGTTACTCAGAGTATAAATGAGTACGCAGAGAAAGTTTTGGTATGTGAGCCATAAAATGACCCATTGATTTTTGAAAGTAATGAAGAGATAGAGGAAAATATTACAGAGGATCTGAATCATATAAAGGATTCAGAGTAGCAAGAAGACCTGATGGCTGAAGCATCAAGTGAGACCGCAAGGTATTATGTTATTAAAATTGATAATTTGTGTATGTTTGTAGGTGAAATATATAATGATGGACAATTTTTGGGTATTGTCAAAGAAGAGGAAGCAGAGAGAGAGAATTTGAATTTTTTTTTAAAGAAGAAGGATGATACAGTTAGGTCTCATGAGGAAGATATTTCTTTTCAGCATACTGCCAGAATTGTAAGCAGAGGGAGTTTGGTTTATATGGGTAGCCAAAATCAAGCAGAAAAGAGGAAGATATCAAGCATACAAATTTAACGCTTGAGGAAGCTAACATAGATATTTTACTGTTAGAAAATCTGTTAAAGGAGTTTGAGTCAAGACATGGATTGAGACCTCAGGTAAATGATTTAAGTTTTAGCAATATTGATGAAGAAATGAGGTTCATTGAGGGATGCATAGGTAGATATGTGAATGACAAAGATTCAGTCAGCCCAAAAGGATAGGTGGAAGTGTCACATAACAGTGACAAAGATAAGAATAGTAATGAAGAGGAAGATGGGGCAGATATGTCTCATGCTAAAGAAGAATCATTCTTAGAACTAAAGGAGACTGAATTTACTACGAGGATTAGTCAAGGAGATGAAGGAAAACTATGGGATGTTGTCAAGGAAAAGGAGGAGAGTTATGTTGGAACTGATAAGCGACATAGTGATGAGGCGTTTGAAAGGAATCAGGTAGAAAGTGAATTGCTAAACTGTTTGCTAGAAGCCTCTGAGTATGATGTTTTTACCAAATATATTGAACAGAGGTTGTTTGGAGATGAGATAAAATTTTAGAAGAAACAAGAGGGTGAGGATGTAAGGGTGGTAGTAAGAATCCAACAACTCCAAAGTGAAGGTAACAAACAACAATTTGAAGATAAATGGGCAGAGTGCAACAACAATTGGCAGAGTGAGTACCAATCAGAAAATAAACTAGACATGGAGATTGAAAGAATAAGAAGGTTGATAATGAAAGTGTCTCAGAAGAAGACATCAATAAGGAATAAAAGCAACAACAACAAAAAAAATACAACAGAAGGATGTGAGAGCATAACCAGTGGGGAAAGGTAGCATAAAGTATGGAGACTTGGAGAACAATGACAAACAACAACAATAGCAACAAAACAACAGAAAGGAAGAGAGGCAACCACAGACAAATTACAAACTAAGGTCTGGGATCCAGGAGGATTTCCATCATAATTGAAGACACATGATCTGGAGATCATGATTAATTTCTACCTTGGGAGTCTGATGCAGGAGCATCATGGTTCCAGATTTTGTACATTTATTAGAATCTAGGGGGTCTTGTGTTTTCAAGGGAGTTGGTTTCCTAAGTATTAAATTAATGTAATTTTTAATGTTTTGAGTGATTTTATGTGAGAAATTTAGAATAAGATTTAATTAAATATTGTGAGGCATATTTTTAAATGTTCTCGAATGTAGGAGAACATGAGTGATTGGTGAGGATTGAGAGATTATGAAATATTGTAAATCTTAGATTAGAAATTAGTTCATGATTTTGTGGAACTAGAGAGGATCCTCAGGAATTAGTTGAGTCAAAAGTGGACTTAGAGGATTTTTAGGACTTAGCTGAGAAAATTGTGGATCTGAACTAGAATTTATTGCAGAAATTTTTGTATATATTTGTAAGCCTCAAAGGCATTAAGAGACTATGATTCTTAGATAGGTAATAGAGGAGATTTGATTGTAAGCCTACGAGAAGAGAGAGAGAAGTAGTGTTGAGAGGTCACTGAAATAGAAAATCAGGCCAAGAGGAAATTCATTATTGTGTAAATATTTGCTTGTGAATAGAAAAATCAATTCTGAGTTCGTGTAGAGTGTGTTGTGTTGATGAATTATAAAAACTGTGGATAATCAGAGTATTTTGTATAATATAGGTGTGCAGGTGAAATTGAGAAGGACCAAACTAAGAATAGCATGCAAAGGTGACTGTGGAGGTTTTATCATGTTTGAGTATGAGTGAGTCATCATAATAAAGCTTAGGAGGGACTTAATGCCGTGGAAGAACAACCCAATATCGAAACCCCGACAATATACCAAGACACAAAAGGAATCACGTGGAAGGAGCCAAAGAAGGATGCGCAAAGGAAACAAGTAAAGTTACAAAAGAGGAGGTACAAGGACCTTCAAATCACACCTGATCAATACTGGATGTAATTTCGGCAAACCGGGTTGAAGGTTGAGATGGACAGTCATAATATTATTGCAGAAATAAAGGTTGAGAGATGGATGGTTAAGATCAAAACAAAGTATTGAAGTGAAGGATGGACGGACAATATTGTGTCATAGAGATGAAGCGGAGATTGATGGTCAAGATCACTTCGCAAATATAAGTGGGAGAACAAATGAGGAGCCACGTGTCGGCATATGGTTCCATCACATATCACGTTTGGTAGAAAGAGCTAAAGTTTGAGATTTGCGATGGGCTTGGATTGGCGAAATGTGATATGTTATAATCGCCGATGTGCGAAATGTAATATTTGCCAATTTGCGAAATCAACATAATTGCGATATTATGATATGGTTAAAACTGCGATATTGCGATGAGCCTAAGTTTGTGATATTTCTTGGGTTGCGATATCACCATCACATATCACATCCGATTAAAGGATGAAGGATTTGCGATGTGGTTCGGCGATGCGATGCGATGAGGATTTGTGATAGAATTTTTGTGATATGGTGAGTTTTGCGATGCACGATGAAGCGCTAAAGGAAAGGGTTTGGTTTAGTGATGCGATGTGGAGTCACGATGTGATAAATATTTGCGAAGGAGGAAGCCTCGATCAATGTGAAGCGGTCACATGCAACAGATGAAAAGGGATGAAGATAATAAGGGTAAGTATAAGTGGTTAATGTTGAATGTGCTTATTGAGAAGGATTACTTTGGTTTTAAAACCGGAGTTCCACAAATCCTATTAATGATGATTTCCGCATATAAATTAGGGATTCTTGTCTTTTAACTTTAAATTGGACTAAGGTTGGATTGAAGGGAGCTTCCACGAAATGACTTTTATAATGATTAAAGTGGGTTTTTAAAGGTTCTTAGAGATATATGAACGTATTCGTTAAAAGAAAATTCAGAGTGTATCCTCTGTTATGAGTATAATCCTAGGATAATAGCGGGGTTAGCCATTAGCCCTGCATCAACTACGTGGACCCCAGATCTAATTGATAAGTTGAAAAAGACTAATAACGAGATCACGAGGGTTGTTGATTATTGGATAGACAATACTCTTGGATGCTTCATTACTCAGTTCACGATCAACATCTCTGCGTCCTATAGTGGACCATAGTGTAACTTTTTCAAAGGACTGCGAGGTAAGTACCCGAATTCACTGAAGTTCTAGATTAAAATTCTATTGTGTGAAAAGGGTATATTATAGATGAACTTAGATTAGTGTTTGAATATAGAGAACCTAGTGCTATGCAGAGCAGTAAAATATTGAGAACAAATTGGGGTACTTACATTGAAATTGAATATAGATCATTCTTTGGGTCTGAAGAAGGAGAAAGAAACACCACTACACCGAGAAGTCTGTCGCTAAGATCTGAAAGTTAGCAAAGCTCTACGAATATTCCCCAGCCTTCCACCCCCATCATGACCCCATCCCATTCCGTTCCTCTACCTCAACCTTGACCTCCCCATTTCACCATGGCCAAACCACCATGTTTCCCGTGTTCAAGCAGAAAAATGATCCTGAACAGTTCTCATTTTTGGTAGAAGCGATATGGAGTTCGCAGAATGTTACAAATGAAAACATGAAGAAAGCGTAGTTGGTTACAAAATTGCAAGATATAGTATTTTTTTGGTACATAAAATATGTTATGATGAATAAAAATGCTCCTTTGGCTGAAAAAAAGACTGTGTTGAATGCTGAATTCAAGAAACCAAAGTCGCAGTCCCAGTGTATCATAGAGATCAAAGAAATTAAGCAGCTAACTATTGTGACTGTGTGGGAGATAGACCACAGATTTAAGACACTGTTGAGCAAGATTAGCTTTAATAATCCAGATGGACAACATAGAGAATGGTTCATTGTTGCATTGTTGCCACATATTAGATCACCATTATCACAACAAAAGATTGCAACTGAGGCTGAAGCGTTGGAGATAACGATGAAGATGAAGGCTTCTCCTATAGTCAATGCAAGCATAGGCGTGCAAAAAATCAAACTTAGTTGGAAATATTGGATATGGAGCTCAAGGATATAAAGAAGGGAAAGGAGGTTCGATCTGATATAAGGTTGAAAGTCTAGTGTATCAAGTGAAAAGAAGAGGGTCACTATGAAGAGCAGTGCTATGTTTATAAATACTATTTGGGCTTTGGGATGTCACACCCATGAAAACCTGAATCACGTGCTTGAAAAAGTATGGGGGTATGGTGTAGCTTATGTGAAGTTGTATGCCAGTATTCTACGGATTTTTGTCACCTACTAAAATTTTTTGTGAGATCACCAAAGAAATTGTTCTGCAATTTCTTCAGTTCGGTAGGGCATGATGAGTGACATTGTAAGAGCTATGATATGATGATGTAGAATAGTCTCTGTGCATATCGAATGCAGGTAGACGGGCACAAAGCTTCAAGTTCATTGAATGTGCGAGGAGGTTTCCAAGGTCGAGGGCATGGCCGAGGAGGAGGGGCTGGTCATGGATGAGGACAGATCATATGTTACAACTGTGGATAGCCTGGACATTTTTACATGAATTTTTAGAATCCTACTGCACCTTCCTGTAAGTATTGTCAAGAATTTGGTCATGAAATTGAATAATGTCCCATTTTGTTAGCTAAAATGTAGGAGAAGCACAACCAGCATCCTAATCAGAATATACAAATGATGAGGGTGGAACCACACCAGGAATATCCAAACATTAACATAGTAACGCGCAGTGGTGTAAGCATCATAGGTGCCTTCATAGAAGGAAAAAATACTGTGACGGAGGCTTGGGTAAGGAAAGCAGAAGATATGACTTTTGGATTTAGTGTACATCGTGAGAAAGAGACATTCATGGAAGCAAGGAAGAAATTTATGAATCCTAAAGCTTTGCCACCTATCACATGGAAACAATTATTTCCATTGGAGAATAAGCCCAAGAAGAATGTCGAAGTAAAGGAAGCTGATCTGTTTATATTAGCATCCTTTTTGCAGACGGGCCAGAAGGTTGTAGAAGGATTATAGGAAATAATAGATAACTACATTGGGAAGGAAAAGATGCAACTAGAAAAACACGCGGTAAATAAAATGTACAAGAAAAAGAAGAGAACCAACCAGGAGATGTAGTTGACTGTATAGATCAGACATTATTAGATGGTGTAATATTCCCAAACAGGAAAAGAAGCAATATTGAACACAATAGTGGAAATAGTAGTGAAAATCATTACATCAACAGTGGAGACCAATATGGAGCCATTATATTATGAGTATGAACAAAAAATCAATAAAACATAGTGAGGCACAAATCATATGATATGAGCAAACAAGCCTCCCATAAACAATCACTAACCAAAGTGAGATGCTGCTACTACAAAAAATGCTGGAGAGCTACTACAACACAGTCATAGTGGATATAAATACAGAAATAGATCATACAATGATATAGAAACACTGATATATGCCTCAAAAGATACCATACATAAATATCTAGGCACTATATCACCTTTCCAAGACAACCCAAGAGGGTTGCAGAAAATGCATCAAAATACAAATATGAGCTGCAGCCCTAGGGTTGAAGGTTTGCTGCAAAAAAATGAATGAGAAGATATGGTTGAAGCTGATGTAGAAATAAGTAGCTCTTCTCCAATAGATCCTCTGGATGAAAGGATGACCCATCCACTGAATAAATCACTCCCTAAATCATGCACTGCAACCACCCCTGCAACTCCTCCCTAAAATAATGCAAATCCAAACTGAAACTACACTGTAGGGGATAATATTACCTTGGCCTAGTGCCAAATGTATAAATAAAGCTCAAGGGACTTCTTTATTGGCCTCCCAATGCAAGGAAACCTTCCTCCAATGAAGATCGGCTCCGAAATGACCCAAATCAACTCTCGATTGTTGCACCCTGCAACACAACACAACCCTCTGCAGAAACTACGCTATAGAAGACAGATGGAGCTTGGCCTGATGCTAGAATGTGGAAATGTAGCCCAAATAATTTTCCTGAGTGGGCACTCGAAGTCCCTCGAGGATGAAGGTGGGATTCCCACTTGGGAACACCCTTGTGCTATACAACGCTGCAATATTAGCTAAACAACTGAAGAGAGCAACGAGTCATACAAACCATAGACAAAATAATAAGAAAATCATGCCTTATATGTTTTCCATCCCCTTCCTTATATTCTTGGTGAGATTCCTCACCTTGGGCCCGACTTATTAAATCCATAGTATCCATGCATGGAATCTCCCTCTAAAACTGCGTTGTCCCTCAATGAATTCCACTCCTTCCATACCAGCGCTATTTTTTTTGGTCAAAGTTAACCCGGTCTATATGCTCCATCCCCTTTTCACACATAAGGGTCTTCAATCTAGCTATTTAGATGACCTACATTCACATTAGGAGTGTTTTTATTCCTACTAACGAGATTTATGGGTCTCCATACCCTCTTATTCTTCTAACTAAGAAGAAAAATAAAAAATAAATATTCCAATTAGCTGTATGATAATTTAGGAATATTATAGATGGATCAAGTCATTATGGATCTAGGATCATGTTAGGGTCCTATAAGTATAATATTCATATTTTGGAATTGACTTATGATAGTCTTGTAAAAATATGTACATACCTTGCTTTCTACAAGTTGTTTTCCCATATTTTGTAAAAAATAAAAAATAGAAAATCAAAAAGAGGGTAAAAGTCCTAAAAGAAAGATCAAAGGACTTAGAAAAAATTATATACCCCAAAGAAAAAAGAAATAAAACATGAAAGTGTGCAAGTCTAAATGCCACTACTTTTTACTTTGTTACTGATGATTATAGCAGAGTGTCAATAAATTCCATAATCCATGATGAGTTAAACTGCTTAATCTTGACTTGTCATGTTTCAATTTTATTGTTGTAGAACAGTGAATAAAAATTAGTTAGACAGTTTAATCCTGACTAATTAGTAGATAGGTAGAGAATAAAGAGGTGCTCATCAGTTTAATCTGAGCCTTTGGATGATATAAGGTAGATTTAGATAGTTTTTATTGCTTTCAAAAGAATAAAATGTTCAAGGTTGCTAGCTCAAATGCATCTGCAAATGGAAGAAAAAATGTTAGATTAAAAGTTGGGTAGGTAGAAAGAAGTGGAAGAATCATGTAAATACTTTTCACCAGGAAAAAGTCACTAATTTCCCTTCCCTATAGCTATTCTACATTCTAGACTTTCAGTCAAAGAGGCTCAGATAATTTCTCTGACTTCTGTTGGGACCGGACCCAAGACTCGATGACTGTTAAGTTAAAGGTGTTGAATTTCTATGTTAATCCCTAATTGTCATCATTTACACTACATTCATCCATTCACATTTCAAAATTCATAAGTAAAGACCTTTTACTTAATGAAAAAGAAAATCCCCTTTTGATTAATTTCCTTCATTCATAAAAACATAAAAACCCTCCAAAAATATTATATTCTAGGTCAAAGTGGTCAAAGTATCAAATAATAAAGTTTTACTTTTCACATTATAATTTTACTTAGCTATATAAATATATTTTGGTGTTTTCATTGTCCTATGTCATATTAATTTCTAACTTAGTTATTAATTCCTTATAAAATACCTTATCCTATTAATATAACTCCTTGTATTTAAATATTCCCAAAAAACCCATTAAAATAAGCTTTTTTGCCAAATTTAAATACCCACATGTTTAAATAAAACCCCCACTTACACCCCCTTTGGCATAAAACTAACCATATGTAAATATCCCACTCTCTATAGTAATAGAAATTTCCATAGTCTATAACTATATAATAAAAATAAAAACACAAAAAGACTTTAGACATGTTTTATATATGTCTAAGCGAAAAATATTTCCCCCATTATATCATTTTATCCTAAGTTTTATAAAAGTTTATCTTCTGCGCCTTTATAATACTTAAATACCATTTCCCCGATGTAAGAAACCTCATGTTTTATACATAAATTAAACCTTTGGTTAATATAACCCACCTCAGGCGCATTTCACCATGTATATAAACCTTTGATATTTATATCCGCTCATTCAAACCCTTTGTAAACCATATACAACGCATTACCATTTGAATAAACTTTGGTTATAAATTCATAAAAGTTTTATTTCACTGTCGCCCCACATAAAGTCGCCTGGTCCCACATGTTCATTTGACCGCAACTTTCAAATCACATCCCGACCCTTCGCTTGCTCTTTATAGATCCGACGATGGACGTTCAGTTTCGCGCTCCCAAACTAATCGACCACCAAAATCCCAAATGAGCGTGAAATGGACGGTTTTCTCCTTATCGCCTCCTGCGACGTGTCATTTTCTGATACGATCGCGTTCATTTTATACGAAACCATTTACCACCCCAACCCAACGCGAAAACCACTGATGTTTTTTAGCATTCATAAAATAAAATCTGCTCCTGCCAATAACATTAACCTGCATTTATTGCAATTTTCTTAAGATTTATAATAAAGGATTAAAACTTTGTTATATGTTTTATTGATGTTATTATGTGTGTTCCTGACTGTCAAAAAACCTGCCCGACTGCAAAAAGACATGTTTTGCTCAAAATTGTTGAAATTTAACCAGAAAAAGCCCTGATTTCCCATTTTAAACCTAATTTCAACCACTGCTCTACTGTTTGAAGAACATTTGAAGCCATTCCTCTGCACCAACGTTGCAGGAACCATAAAATTTTCCGAAACCCTTCTCAAAGCTATCAATATACCCGCAAATCAGGTATTTTCCTAAATTTAACCTGCAAATTCGCAAGTTGAAACTCCACTCGAACTAGCTAAGATTTAAAGAGCTAAATTGCCCAAACTTGAAAAAACAGGGTGAACCCTCGCCATTTTTTCCAAAAATTTCCATTGGCTGAAAACCTTATTTCTAAGCCAATTTCATAGTCTAGACCCTTTGAAGGCAAATTCCATGGTTCAAGAGGTTTTGAAACACACAAAAAATCTTAAAATCCCTTTTTTACAGTCCCAGTCATTCAGAAAACCTGTGTTTTATGTCTTAAGTTATTTCCTGTGCCCTAAAATTCCAAAATTGAACGTTGAATTGCCCACTGCTATCATCCTTGCCCATAAAAATTGCTCAATTACCCTTTGTTGAAGAAAAACCAACTATAGAAAACTATATAATCTTGTTGTAGTTAATTCAAAATGACAAAAAAATAATTCACACCTAAGGCTGGAGGATCAAAGCATGTTAAGCCTAGAGGGTCAAAACCTCCTAAAACTGGTGCAGCAAAAGTCTCGAAGTCTACTCCTGCTATCACTGCTAAGTCCACTATCACTGTAAATCCTCTTCAACCTCCAATTTCCAGTGAAGAAGTTATCCCTTTAGTTGACTTGGATTACAAAATTGTAGACCCTCTAGTAGAATTCAATCTATTATAAGTACATAATTGGTGTCATGAGAAGTTTTTAGACAAAGAAGAAATGTCTCTCTGGGATACAAACTTACCTAAATATATAGTCCCAATGACACATCGTGGTCAGGACTTGACAAGACTATGCCAAAAGTATTATGTCCCAGATCAAAGATCCATTGTAAATAATGACAAGGAAATCCTCTTTTCTATCACTGTTGAGTCAATCAATGAAATGTTGCAGTTGCAATTTGACCCTAGGGAATTCCCATTATCCATAAAAGCCCTGAATCAATTATATTTAGGGTTAGATTTCCCTAAAATATTCATGATTTTCCAGAACTTCATGCCCAGCCACGTGGATATCCCAAAATTGAATCTTCCCTATTCCACTTCCAAGTTTCCAGAGGGTTCTAGACATGTTATTTCAATGTTATCCTTCATCTTAGGATACTTTACTAATGAGTCTATCCTTGGATTTTAATCCACTTTATACCCTGGAGAGCCTCCTATTGTGGTCTTTGATTTTGCCAGATTTATTGTTGATTCCATACACCACTAGTTGACAAAGCTACCCACTGAAGGGGTGTTTAGGTATTCTTCCTATTTATTCCATTTGTTCTTATTTTCACAAGCAGATCATTTTCCTATAGCACTGCAAAAGATGAATGTAGAGGGCCAGCCTCTATCAATTGTTTTCTGGACATCTTTATTGAGAAAGGAAGGAAATGAATATAACTATATAGACTTCACAGATTTATTTATCAGGCCAGCAATAAATTTACTTCATAAGTCATAACAGCCCAGAATAAATGAAGATATGAAAAGAATATTATAGCTATCAGAATAGTGTAAAATGGGAGATTGGTACTTATATGTGAAGCATACTGAATTAAGAATCTTTGGAACCAATTTGCTTCCCTATAAGTTACCTAAGTTTTTGACTCTAAAAGTCTTTGCTCTAGAATACTTAAGGAAGGTTTTGAATGTTGATGCCATCAATTTCATGGCATCCAAAAAAAAGACTCAGTTTAAATTGAAAAATCAGATTGGACCTTTTAAGTGAATAACAGAGATGCTGAGAAAGAGATACAAAACATATTGTCAGAATTGAAATTCCAAGTGAGTTTTCCTTGGAATTATGACCCCCAAGGTCTCTTGAGCAGTATCAGAGTTAAGTGCAAATCACCTTCTTTTATACATGATCCAAAACCTAATATTGAAAAGTATGCTAATCAGGAAGAATTGCAAGAAAATACATTAGTTGATTTGACTGCAAATACATAGCTAATAGAAAAAGTAGGTACCACACTTGCTGTGGTAACTCCTAAAGAGCCAGAAACTTCAAACAAAAGAAGTAGAGAAGAGGGTGCCTATACAGCAGAAACTACTAGAGATACAAAATTTAAACTCATCTATAATAAAAGGCTAAGATTTGGATCCATAGGCAAAGAAAAACTCATTGAAGTGGAAGATGAACCAGAGGTCAGTAATGATGAGGCAACTACAATAGTAAAGGAAACATTGACAGAGATTGAAAGAGAACAAGTAGGCTCCAAAGGAAAAGAGACCCAAGTAATTCAACAACAGGTGAATATGGAAACTTCTTCTTCTCAAACAACACGAGAAAAATATTTGGATATTAAGGACAGATATAAACAGATTAAACAAAGAAATGAGGAAATTAAAAGTGAGATTTATTCTCAATTCCTCAAGCAGAAGCCAGGAAATCAGGATAGATTGCTTTCAGCATTTGATTATTCTTTAAATAAAATGATCATGTCCTATTTACAACCTACTACTTCAACTCCTAAAATAGTGGCTGACTACAAAATTAAGGAATTTGAAGTAGATATTGAAACGATACATGAGTTGGATCAGATAGAATTCCACAGGCATAGCTCAGAGATGCTATATTCCACTGTGGTAACAAAGGCCATCAGTGTAACCAATTTTCAAAATACTATTATCAACTTGCAAGATCAGATGAAACTTGATAAAGGCTCCTTATATGCAAAAGATCTAAGGATCAAAGCCTTAGAAGACTTGATTCTACAAATAGGAGTGGACCCATCTAATGTACAAGCTGCTGAAGTATTAATCAAAAAGAAAAATGATGACATTGATTCTTTGAGGAAACAATTAAAACTTCTTCAAAGTGAGCATCCACAGAGCAAGGAAATACTTCAGGAACAGAAAGAGAAAGAAGATATGATGCAACTGATCATAAAGCTTACTGCCCAGATCAAGGATATGGAAAGCCAATTGGATTTACTGATGAAAGAAAAGGAAAATCTGAAGGAAACTGATGCTTCCACCATTCCCACAGTTATTCCTATTATTACAACTACTGTTCCTTCTACATTGGGAGAGAGGTTAACACCCAAAGAGCCACTGGAAATTGTAGTGTCAGTGTAATCAGCTACCACTTCCAATACTGAATCCTCAACATCACAGGTGCAGCAATCAAATGATGCAGGGAAAATTGTCAAATCAATGGAAGAAATGACATTGAAAACCCATGAAATTAACAACTTGAAGAAGAAGATTCAGAACATGGAGGTATCGAATAAAGCAACATTGATTAATGCCAATAATTATGAACAAAAAGCCAAAATACTTGAAGAGCAAGTCAAAAATCTTCAGAAGGGTTTGAGCTTTACCACACAGATTTTGTACATAATAAATCACCTATGAGCCAACATTATTGAAGCCATACATCTTCAATGGACATCAATTCAGATAATATATGAACAAAGGGATCTCCTTCTGGCAGCTCAAAATGAAATACAAAGGACTATAGAAGAATTAGCAGGAAAACCAGCACAGGCACAAAGGCTAATTACTTGCTTAAACAGTAAGAACAGGACTGAGCTAGAGGAATTGAAGATACAAGACAGGATAGAAGCTATATTGCAAATAAAAAAGGTATTGACAAAGAAAAATTTGATGAATAATTTAAAAGAAAAATGTGATGCTATGAATTTTTCCATTACCAAGTTTTTAGCAAAGTATACTATGCTCAGACAAGCAGGCATTCCAGACATACATGTATTTAATGAAAAATTAATGGACCAGAAAGAATATGACAAGAAGATCAGAGACCATGTGTTGGCGAGAAGTCAGGTCTCGCGGACAAGACCCAGGTTCAGGAGTTGTGGCCAACAAAGGGGTCCGATGTAGTCTAGGATCACGCCGGCATTTTCACCCTACTCCGGAGAGCAGTGAGTCTCACCCGAGGCGTGCCGCAACCACATGCAGAAGGGGATGAGATCGATGGAAAGGAACAAAGTCACAACTCACGAGGGACAATGCATCGATTATATAGACAACGTCATGTGCACAAGAGCACTTAAGAAGCATTCAGACATTAGCAAATAAAATTTTAAACCAGCATAAACACATCACATGCATGTAAACCTCTTATTGAGACAACAACCTTTCATTATATTAATCTCTTGGCCAAGCTCATGATTACATAGCATTCTCAGCGATAGCTTACGACTCTGATACAGATGTTTTACGGAATAGAAAGGCAAAATAGAGAAGATTAGGAACCATAGAAGTGTCATGCATGATTTCCCCCGCAGTCGCTCTGTGCTTCCTCTCCTGTCACTAGCCTCGCAACCTCTGCAGCATCCTCCTTCTTTCAGCCGGGTGACTGTTATTTATTCACTCGCTATCGCGACTATCATTTCCTCTGTGTCTTTTCCTCAGCTGCTTCCAGCTTCTCTCCTGTTATCTGTGTGCTCCAGCTTCTTCATATGTACTTGTGCGTGTTCTTTCTTCAGCTATCTTATACTTCCGCGCCACCTTGATAGTTCCGCGACTTCTGGTAGTTGCGATGCGGTTGCGATTGCCATGTGTCTTCATGCCGCAACTCAAAAGGTCAAAATTCAAAATGTTCTAACCAAGATTTAAAAAACAAGGGCCCCAACAGGCCCCGACCACAGTTCCTTGACTCGTCCCCGAGTCAATAAAAAATGACAGTTTCCACCTCCATTGCCGCGCTGGATCCCGTGCCCTTTCCTGCTGTGCTCCTCCAAGCGGCTGTTAAAACAAGGGCCCCAACTCCGGGACCCTACGGAGCGCTATATCTTTGAGCCCGATGAAGTCCGACACAGCTTGCTGCCATCCCTGCATTAGCGAATCGGCTTCCTCAGTGATCCTGGTGGCAGCGGCCTCTTCTATATTCGCCGGGACAGCCCCGAACATCGTGGTAAGCTGGGTCTCGGCCTTTGCAGCTAGCTGTTGTATTGATTTGGCATTGGCTTGAATGGGCAGACGGATTTCCCGAATTATCTGTTTGGCCGTTGCTGAGTTGGCCTCGGTCTGTTGCATTTGAACCTCAAGCTCGTCCGCCTGGGCATAGAGTTGATCTAACCGCACAGGATCTGCAGTTTCCTGAATTTCCCTGGAAATCTGTTGCAGCTGGGCGGAGATGGGCTGTGTTTTGACCGTGAGGATGAGTGAACACTCCTGCAGACTTCACAGGAGGTCGTAAGCCTCGCGCACTGTGGAGCGAAGGGTCTCCTGCATATGAACTGCCTGGGTCTGCTTGGCTGCTACTTGTTCAGAATATACAATATGTGGGTTGGGGAGTGCGGGCCGTGCGGCTAACACCGCTTGAAGATCCTGATTCTCCCTGCACAGACCCGTGAAGGCAGACTGAATGTGGTAAGCCTGTACTGCTACATTGCTCTCCGTTATATTGTCAGGAAGTGGGGCATGGTGAGCCCTTACAGTGGGCCATAGGTCTGAAAACGCCCGAGCAGCAACGGTGACCTGCTCCTACAGGTAGGTCTTCTCCTTGGTCAGCTAGTCGCGCTGTTTAGTAAGCGCTATGATCTGATGGTGCTGCTCATCGCACCGCTGCTGCAGCTCCGAATGAAGCTGTTCGGCCTGCAGGGATGCCCGCTGAATGAATAGGTACAACTGGGCTGTACCCTATGTTTCTACATTGGTAGTGCCGGAAGTGCCCTGCTCCGGTGTGCGCTCCTGCAGAGGTTGCCCACTGGCCACTGATCTGTTGGAATTCTCGGGAGGGGACACCGGTGTCTGTTGCTGCATTGAGGTTCCCATGTTGGAATCTGGCCATTCTTGCTGAGTGGTCTGGCCTGTGGTGGGAGGGTCAGCATGCTCAGGCGGAGCCTCGACCGAGTCAACCCCAACATTGGCCAGCCGAGTAAATATAGTAGAGACAGAACCCTGGGGTGTGGCCACGGGGTCGACTGGTGGTACTACGGCCTCAGTACTGGAGGTGACTTCAGCCCCGTGGTCTCCTCCAAAGAGTTCTCGGATAAGGGGGTCAGATACAGTGGCAGATGAGTTTGATGGAATGGATGAAGTGGCAGGTGGCTGGACGGTGGAGGGAGCGGTGGACGGTGTGGTGAAGGTATGGGGGAGGCGAATACTGATGAATTCTGATGGGTCAATAAGGGGTTCCTCCGGAATTAATGTCGCTGTGACTGGAGTGGGTGGCGGATCGTCATCAGTAAGGTCCACCACCGGATTAGTGACGATGGTACGGGCCCGTTTGGATGGAGGGGGGTCTAATTGATCAGGTCCCGGGCCCGTTTCGCCCATTGGGGTGATGATGGGGCTGGTAGAAGTGAATAAGTTGGTAGGGATGGGAGAAGTGAGAGGGGCAGTATGGGACAGAGAGAGAGAACGACCAAGCTGGAATTCAGAAAATAAAGGAAACAACGGGGCACCGCTTGAAATAACTTGGGTCGCCACGTTGAGACTTCGTACCTGAGTATTGAAGTGTTGTACGACGGGGACCAGTGATTAGGGGAGTTCCTGTGAGGTCCCGGCTGCATCCTGAGAAGGTCCCGCCGCGGCCTGTGAGGGCCCTGCTGCGCCTGTCTCGGCAGGCCGTTGCGTCGCCAGCATCCGTTCAAAGTTGTATCTGGGGATCCCGTCGCGGATGTGCTTTGTGACCCCCGGCCACGCAGAGACCTCACGGTGAAAGGTAGCATCGTCCAGCTGGAATTTGAGCGGCACCATATGGAAGGTGGCTTCCGGCATGCAAGTGGGGCGGAGGTAAGTGTGCCTGTGGCTTACCCCGAACCATACCTGCTCACTATAGTCGTCCAACAGGTTCCTGGGAACCCGTTGCTGGTTAGCCACCACATCTCTCATTAGCCCGTACCAAGCCCGAAACGCTTCCGCATTCACCTGTTTTGTGCTGGGGTCAGAGGACACCTGCCACGGGGTGAACTTCATCGTGAGGGGCTGGCTCGCGGTAGTTTCTGCCGGCAGCCGGACAGGAGGAATGTGCCATTTCCACATGGCAAAAGCTACAATCAGGTAGCCATAGATGAAACTAGTGGTGCGCTTATAATTCTCTTCGCATGCTGCGAACAGTTCTTTGAGCACGAAAGAACACCAATTCAGCCTGGTGCCTTGGATACAGTGCTCCGTAATGGAGATGGTATCCAAGGTGCACTCTCCTTTGGTATAATGCCGCATCATCTTGCTAGCAATGAGATAGCAAGCGAACCGAATCTCCGGCTTGTTGATCAAATCAATTTTGGCACCTTTCCCCCCCCGGCGAGTGCCATATTTGGTATATAGGTCTGTATCCCCCGACTTCTGTGCGCTCTTGGAAGATGTATGACCGGCAGCGGAGACGTCTGCGCCATTCTGGGACAGCCCTGTGAGACGATGAATGTCTTCAGCGTGAATGGGGATCTCCTCGTTTAGCCACAAGGACCCGTTCTGAATTCGGCTGAGGAGGAACCGGGTGCATTGTAGGGCCGGTCCTGTAGTCCCAAAAACAGGAAGAGTTCTTAAATTCATCAAGGACGATTGTTGGAGGCCCCTATACTCTGGTCGCATTCGGTTCGTTGAGCTGCTGCCTGGTGTGTAGTGATGCTCCATATATGTCTGCCAATGGAGGTAGGGGAATTCGACTGGGTCGGACAGGTTGGCGTCTATCAGCGCTGCACTGTCATATTTGCCAACCAGCGACTCTGTTCTGTGGATTCGACTGTCCTGCGCTGTTCAACAATGGATAAGAAAGCCTTTGGCATCTTGGCATGGCGCTAGTAAACCTGGAGAATTCTTCTGGAGCTTCTATCTTGGTGCGGTGCGTTTTGAGACTTCAACCGCTCTAGTGTCGCTGCAATTGCCAAATTGAACTGGTCTGGCATTCTCATGCTGTTGGTCTCCATGCAAGTTATGTTATCACCTGGCATGAGCGGAGTTGATGAGACCCCATAATGACAATTAATTCCTGCTGGCCTTCTTGCCTGCGATAATCATGCGATCAATCGCATGCCTGTGTGTAATCTAACAGTTGCTGACGGCGGCATGGGGAAATGGGCGGACGCGACGGCTGAGGGAACTGCGGATGATGGAAAATGATTATGGTACGGTTACTATCTAATTATGGTAATTTATGATGAAAATATGAGCGATCCTACGGACTGACAAAAAGAACTGACGGAAATGACCTGGACTGACACGGGCACGTGGATGGATCCTACAAGGATGACACGTTGGACAGCACCGCCCTGACCACAGTTGGTTGCGGTGCTGACCCCGCAACTGAGTGGTTATTGACATACTACCTATGAACGGAAAAGACTCCCTATGCTCATCTCGGTTGCGGGAGAGTTATTCGACTAAGCTACGCTACGGGTGCTCTCGGGTGCGAGAGTTATTGATGAGAAGTGAAAGGTACCTACTCCTGGTAGGGTTTCAAGCGTGCACCATTCACCCACCCAGGGAGAACTGTACCGTCAAGCTGTGCCAACTGAACGGCTCCTGAGTCGTGGATCTCGATGACAAAGTAGGGTCCCAACCAGTGCATCTGGAGCTTGCCTGGAAACTTCTGGAACCGGCTATCATATAAGAGAAATTTTCCGCCAACTTGGAAGGCTTTTTTCTTGAGGTGGCGGTCGTGCCACGCTTTCTGCCTGGCCTTCTGAACCTTCTGGTGGAATTTTGCCAAGAATTGGGCCTCATCCATCTCTTGTAGCTCCTGGAGGCGTTCCCGAAGTGACTCCTCTTCTGAGAACTGAAGAGACGTAGCGATTAAAAGACTGGGTACAGTGAACTCGGCGGGAATCACAACTTCTCGGCCATACACCAACTGGAATGGCATCTGATTGGTCAAGCGTTTCACCGTGGTCCGGTAGGCCCACAATGCCGCTGGGAGACGCTCATCCCAATCGTCGCGCTGAGCATTGCAAAACTTAGTCAAGCCTTTTTCAAGAATTTTGTTAAATGCTTCCACAGTACCATTGGCCTGCAGGTGGTATGGGCTGCTTTTATGATGCTGAATCATAAATGTGTCCAGTAGTGACTTGACCGTGGCGTTAATGAAATGCGTACCCTGATCGCTGGTTAAGCTTTGTGGGCAGCCAAACCGGCTGATGATGTGTTCAAAAATGAACCGGGCAGCTGTCTCTGCCGAGCAGTTGCGTACCGCCGCCGCCTCAGCCCACCGGGTGAGGTAATCCGTGGCGGTAATGATGTGCCGGGCCTTGGAGTGTCTGGCGACTAGGGCGATGGGACCTACAAAATCGACGGCCCACTTTTCAAATGGCTGAAACACATGCACTGGGTGTAGCGGAAGCTCGTCCCGGTGAGAGGCCTTCCCGTCCGCTGGCAAACATCGCAGCGCTTCACGTAGGCTTTACAGTCAACATGTACTGTCGGCCACCACAGGCCATCTTGGAGCACCTTTCTTGCGATGGGTTTCGCACCCACATTCCCTCCTGCAATATCGCTGTGACATTCCCACATTACTGCTTCCCGTTCGTGGTCAAGGACGCATCTGCAAAACACCTCATCGAGGCCCAGTTTGTATAGCTGCCCCGCGATTAGTTGGTAGTCGGCCGCCTGGACAACCAGGTGGCGTTTCTGGAGCGGGGTATAATCCTGAGGGCATTGTCCCGTGGTCAGATAAGTGGCAATGTTAGCCAAGTAATCTGGTACTGCTTCGACTCGGAAGAGGTCGGCATCCGGCAGCTGATCGTCCAACGAGCCTTCATTCTCTCCCGTCTCCAACCTGGATAAATGATCGGGACGGACATTCAACCTGCCGGGCTTGACAATCACCTCAAACGTGAATTCCTGGAAAATTAGAAGCCATCGACAGATCCGTCCTTCCAAAACAGGCTTATTCACCAGATACTTCAATGCAGAGTGGTCCGTAAAGAATGTGAATTTTTCGCCCAGAAGATAGTGGCGGAACTTCTGGAGGGAGTACACCATCGCCAAAGCCTCCCGCTCGGTTGTGGTGTAATTCTTCTTCGCATTCGATAACCTGCGGCTGGCGAAGTAGATAGGGTGGTCAACTGTTGTTTCCCCGGGTTGCGCCAAGACAGCCCCAAGTGCAATACCGAACGCATCGATCTGCACATGGAATTGCTTATCCCAGTAAGGGTGAACAAGTATGGGTGCCGTCGCCAACTTCTCCTTCAAGGTGTCAAGGGCCTTCCTACACTCCTCCATTCACCGGAATACTTCTGACTTCCGCAACAGTTTCTCCAAAGGGGTTGTAATCTTTGCGTAGTTGCGGATAAACCGCCTGTAATATCCTGTGTGGCCGAGCAGTGCCCGCAACTGCTTCACGGTTTCAGGGGCTTCCATGTCAACTATAACCGCGACCTTGGAAGGATCGACGCAAACCCCCTTCTTGCACACCACGTGGCCCAAGAGTGTGCTGAATGGAACTGCAAAAATACATTTCTTCAAGTTCAAGGAAATCTGCAGCTGACGACACCGGTCAAACATAATACGCAAAAGGGTGGCGTGTTTCTTCAACAGACTGTAGACAGTCCAGTCGTCCATGTAGACCTCCAAGAACTTGTGAATGTACTCCTGGAAAGCAGCAATTACAATCCGGGAAAACACAGCCGGTGCGTTCTTCAGACCAAACGGCATAACGTGGTATGCGAATGATCCCCACTCAGTGGTGAATGTCGTCTTTTCTTTGTCTTCTTCGGCAATGCGCACCTGATGGTAGCCCAAAAACCCATCCATGAAGGAATAGGCTTCCTTTCCCGCAACATGATCTAGAAATTCATCGCTAAAAGTAGTGGGAAACAGATCGTGGATGCAGGCATTGTTCATACTCCGGTAGTCTACGCAGACACGTATCTCCGCTTTGTCCTTCTTGTTCTGAATGACAATGGGACTCACCCACTCTGCTTCTTCTACTAGAAAGATAAGACCGGCAACCATCATCTTGTCGATCTCCATCTTGACCTTTTCTTTGATACGTGGGTTCAGCCGGTAGGGTCGGTGCTTCACCAGCCTGGCCCCCGGTTTTAGCACGATGCGCATTTCGCCAAGGTCCCCCTTGATCCCCTTCAGGTCTGCAACCGAGGACGGGAACAAGTCTTCGTATTCCCTGAGGAGGCTAAAAATCTCCTTTGTCGTTTCCTCGTCCCAGTAATCTCCCACTGTTGCCAGCTTGGGTTTCTCGTCTGTTCCAATGTTCAGCTTCTTCGTCTTTAGTGGCTGTAAATGGACTCCTTCAGTCGTCGGCTCTTCACTGATGTTCCGCTCGCCTTCCTTTTCGTCAAAATAGAGATGCCTGAGGTCCTCCAGACCATCATCATCCAGATCGCCATCAATCCGGTGGCAAACCAACTCGTGCCTAGCCTCAGGGCGTGATACAACCGGGCCCCCGTCAGGCTCGGGATGGTGGAAAAACAAGACCTCCTGGATTGCCTGTAGGGCCCGAGACTCCTGCGCCGTCTCCCCCTCGAACAAGAAGCACCGAACGAACTTGTCTGTGACTTCCTGCCAAGAGCGGGTTCCCCGTTTCCGCTCTTCCTCTAGGTACCAGGCCTGGGGGATTGTATCCAGGGAGTGGATAAACCTATGGACCCACAGCTCCTCAGGGTACCTGGTGCTGCACCACTGCTCCTCACAGGCCCGCAAATGGTTTCGCAGGTCGGAAGTTCCGTGATACTTAAGCATACTGCGAGGTCCTTCATCCTCTTTAAAGCATGCTCGCAGAACATCCGCCACGCAATCCCATCGCAACAGAGTGTCGCGGTGATTTTTCCACCACCGGGCCGACGTGGATTGCAAGGCCACATCCAAAAGTGGCATTCGACTTTCGTCTGGGACCATGTCTTCCACCTTGGTAATAAAAGTATTGATAGCTTGCATGTTTGACAAGGTGGGATATCCGCAGATCTCAGTCCCCACCCACCGGACTTGGGCAATGGTAGCACATCTCCGCGTGGTGGTCTCATACCCCCCTTGCTGCCAGTCTTCCCACACGAGTTCGGATCCGAGTTCCGAGCTCTGCACACTCCGCCAACTGACAGAGCCAGTCACGGTCGGGTTAATATAGTTGTCCTGCTTTCCTGCAGTCATCTGATAAAGGTGGTCCATCATCTGAGCATCCTCCCGATTGTCCACTATTTCCGTGTATCACGGGCCTTGATACGGGTCAAGGGGCTGGGTGACCCGTACCTCCCCATCCTCAAAGATCATCAGCTCCTTTTTAAGGTCGATGATGGCGTAATTCTTGAAAGCCCAGTCAATGCCGAGTAAGGCAGGATAAGGATCCTTTTCTCCCATGATATCAATAACCTCAAAATCGGTGTATGTCTTCACCCCCGCAATGTCGACCTTGACACCCTCCAGCCGGCCAATTGGCAGAATGCAGTACTGGTTCGCCATCCTGAGTTGGATTGGCGAGTAGGCCAGCCGTGGCCTTCCAAGGGCCTCCCACGTCTTTCGTGGCAGGATGTTAACGTCGGACCCCAAGTCCAGCATGGTATTGCTGATTTGGAATCCCGCAACCTGCGTGTTAAGTTGAAATTATTTGCCTGTTCGTTGCTTGTTCCGCTTGACGCACTGCATGTATTGAGGGCCAGCGTTCGCCGAATCTCTAAGTCCTGTGCGCCCCTGCAGTGCTCCTTCCAAAGCATGCTTGAGCTGCTGCCGCAGCGCAGCATTGTCAACGATCCTGAGGAATAGCTGGAGCCAGTCCTCGATCACAGTTCCTATAACGCTCTGCGCCCCAGATTCTGGCAGCACGAGCTCCTCCAGACCTCCCGCGTCCCGCAGCTGAGCGAACGCCTCAACTGCCTCCTGGAGATACTTCTTCTGGTCTTCGGGCCTGATAATCATCCTCGGGGATGCCGGCCGAACAACTTGTGCTGGCTCCTTCTTGTGGGCATCCTCTCCAGTTTTCTTCCCGCCCCTCGTCACAATCACGACGTTTTGCATGTCTGGGGTCACGGTCCCTTGCGGCTCTGAGTTTATCAGATTCGCTCCCCGCTGCCTCGCCCGTTCTTCCCACTTCTTGATGAGCTCCGGACAGTCCTCTGTGGCGTGGGCGTTCACCCAGCACTGGGAACACCAGGGTCATCGCGGTAGGGGACATTCGTGAGCCACGTGACCCTCCTGGTCACAGTTGTAACATTTCACTGGACCGCGTCCGCCTGTGCGGCCTCCACGCATGCCGTCGCCTCTTCCCCTTGGGGCCTCGTTCACCCTGTAGGTAGGACGATCCAATCGATCCGCAAGAGCATCGAGCGCCCTGCACTGCTCAGTGTTGTGAGTCGTGGAAACACAAAATTCGCAGTACACATTGTTTGGGACTGTGGAGTACTTCTGTAGTATCGGGCACATCCGAGAAGGATGCCCCAACGTTCGGAAAATCTCGCAGTACTCTGTGGTGGAGGAACCCGGTTGAGCTGGGAACCCCGCGTAAGGCTGTTGCGGCTGGTAGACCCCCTGTGGATTCATCGCCGTGCCACCACTAGGTGGTGGACCCCCCTGGATCGCCGTGACCGAGGGTCCTGCCCCTGCACCACGCAATCGGGGACACTCGGTTGCGACGTGGCCCTCGACCAGGCAATGAGTGCACCAAACATTCGGTCGCGCTGGTCTCACCGGCTGGAGCTCCTTGAGCTTCTCAGTCAAGCTGGTGATCTGGTGTTGCAACCCTATCAAAGAAGGATCTTGCGGGGCTGCCCCCCCCCCCGATATTCCTGGGGCTAGCCCGCCATGGCTTTAATCTTCATGGCCTGCTCCAAGGCGTCCTGCAGATTATCAATCTTCTGCTGAGTGAGAGGGGTTCGTGTCAAGGGAAGCAGAGCCTTGATGAACCAGTTCCTCTGGTGGTTTGGATCGATCGGGTAGCTGAGTTTCCCGATCGCGTCCTTGAATCGCCGCATCAACTCCCATGCGGTCTCACCTTCTTTCTGCTTAATTTCCCACAGCTCGGACAGGCCCTGCTGGTCTGTCTGGGGAAGCTTGAATTCGCGGATAAAATCCCGCTTTACGTCCGCAATTACGGGGTTAGGATGAGCCTTGGACCACTTGATAAACCATCGCAGAGCCCTTTCTCTGATCGTGGTTTGGAACTCTATTAACTTCCCTGCATCTGGCGTCTGCCGAGACCTCCAGATGGCTTCGCACAGATACCAGTGTTGCTCTACATCATCATTGCCCTAGCCAGAGAACTCTGGATACCGGGTGAAAGATCCAGCCATGTGTACTTGCGGAGTATTGACCAGGATAAATCCTCCAGGTCCTGGTTGCGTAACGGTTCCACTAGGGAATACAACACTACTAGTAACGCTGCTATTACCGGACGTTACTGACGTTGATGAATTACTGTATGACTGACTCAATGCTTGTAACTGAATGAAAATATTACTTAAAGGTTGATACAGTACCAGGGGAAGGTAGGGATCCTGGCCATGCAGAATGTGGGAAGTAGGGCTGCCTGGAGAGGTGAGTGCCGTCTGCTCTTGAAACATCCGCTGCATCACGCCGTGCCATTCGTCATCGGAACTCTCTTCGGGCTGCATCTTTTCATCGTCTTCGCTAGTCACCATCTCTCTTCCTTGCGTCATTGGGCTCCCATGCACCCATTGCACTTCCACCTCTGTCCCGTCTTCTTCCTGGGTATCCAAATCCATAATTCCTATCCTCTGAGGCGCCTCCTTCTGATTTTTCCTCTCGATCTCCCGTCTCTTCAAATCTCGCATCACCCTTCTTCGCCACCTATCGGCGATCTGTGCCCGCCGATGCACACGTCGCTCCCTCAACTTGCATGCGCCCTCAACATCCATTCCCCGCTTCTCGCTTTCACATTCTACGCAGCATCGGTCCCCTCAACCCTTCCCCCAGCATGGGTGGTTTACGCTTCCATAGTCGTTTTGTGGAATTCGATCAACCCTTCGTCCACCATCAGAGCTTTTATCCACAGCAGAATCTCCTTAAGCAGCTTCCCTCTTAGCCCTGAGTGGAAGACAACCTCGGCCTTCGAGAAAGATTGATAGCACTCAACAGCAAACTCCATAGTGTATCCTTCCAACATGGTTCTTACCCAAAAATCCATCGCACGGGTTAGTTCAGTGTTCACCCGATGCAGCGCCACCAGATCTTCGTGCGCCCACCTGTGGTTTATCTTCCGCAGGCCTTCTCGAGGCACCGTCGCTCGTAATCTCCGCAACCAATTGTAAAGGTCGGTAGGGAACCTTCCCCAGAAAATTTCGTACGTATCACTGGCTGAGTCAGAAAAAAGGAAGAGCTCCTTGATCGTTGCCTCCTTTTGCTTGGTAATCTCTGCTTGCTGAGCAATGAATTGGTCGAGATGATTATCCCACCATCGCCGTATCTCTCCTTCAAAAATCCTCGATACCATGATCTAGGTCCCCTCAGAACATGCAGGTCCCGGCAACGGAACCATTTGTTGGCGAGAAGTCAGGTCTCGCGGAAAAGACCTAGGTTCAGGAGTTGTGGCCAACAAAGGGGTCCGATGTAGTCTAGGATCACGCCGGCATTTTCACCCTACTCCGGAGAGCAGTGAGTCTCACCCGAGGCGTGCCGCAACCACATGCAGAAGGGGATGAGATCGATGGCAAGGAACAAAGTCGCAACTCATGAGGGACAATGCATCGATTATATAGACATCGTCATGTGCGCAAGAGCACTTAAGAAGCATTCAGACATTAGCAAATAAAATTTTAAACCAACATAAACACATCACATGCATGTAAACCTCTTATTGAGACAACAACCTTTCATTATATTAATCTCTTGGCCAAGCTCATGATTACATAGCATTCTCAGCGATAGCTTATGACTATGATACAAATGTCTTACGGAACAGAAAGGCAGAATAGAGAAGATTAGGAACCATAGAAGTTTCATGCATGATTTCCCCCGCAGTCGCTATGTGCTTCCTCTCCTGTCACTAGCCTCGCAACCTCTGCAGCATCCTCCTTCTTTCAGCTGGGTGACTGTTATTTATTCACCCGCTATCGCGACTATCAGTTCCTCTATGTCTTTTCCTCAGCTTCTTCCAGCTTCTCTCCTGTTATCTGTGTGCTCCAGCTTTTTCATCTGTACTTGTGCGTGTTCTTTCTTCATCTATCTCATACTTCCACGCCACCTTGATAGTTCTGCGACTCCTGGTAGTTGCGATGCAGTCGCGATTGCCATGTGTCTTCATGCCGCAACTCAAAAGGTCAAAATTCAAAATGTTCTAACCAAGATTTCAAAAAAAAGGGCCCCAACACCATACCAAAAAAAAAATGAATAAGCAACAACCACAAGGATCTCCAACAGGGAAATTAGTTCTCCAATACCTTGAATATTTATTCTTCCTTCAGAATGAAATCAAACACTTGTTTGCGATTAAGCCAAATTTTTCTAAGTACACTAAAGCAGATGAGAACTACAGAAAGTTGAAAAGTATGAAGATACCAGATTTTGAACAATGGAAAACTTTTACAGATCTATTATAGCAACCAATAAACAAAACAGTGATAGAGAAAGCAGAATGAAACAATCAGTTTGAGAAGGAAACAAATAAAGCAGCTACTTGATTTTGAATTTTTTACTGCTAAGAAATCTCTTTTTACAGAAGTTGAATTTCAAAGTATCAGTTTAAAGAATATCAAAGTGAGAATCCAGAGTTAAAGTGTATCAGAAATAAAAATAACAGCTAGCTAATTTGACTGCTGTAATTTCCTTTTTTTATAGCAGTGAAATGGTTAATAAACAACGTGAAAGAGTATCAGAGGTGAAGTACAAGGTTAAAGAGTATAATTGCAAAGTGTATCAGTGAAGACATCTTCCAAAAAGATATTTTGCAATATGCCATTAGGCATGGAAAACTATTGAACAAACAATTTTGTTTGATAAGATTAGTTATATTTTTTCTAGATAAGAGGACAGCTTGCTAAGGTTCTTAAGCAGTTGTCCCTCTTAATGTGTAAAGATTTTTTTTATTTCCTAGAGTTATTCCTAGATTTCTCTAGGATATTTTGTAATAAACATTTATATAAATACTTCAGTTTATGAAGTGCTTAGTGTGGAATAAAATTGCTAAGAACATTATAGACATTTTGTTGGTACGTTGGAGGCTCATATCTGTTGATTTCAAAGTAGAAGTCTAGACAATTTCCAATTGGACTTCATAATTCAGGATTCATGCGAGTAAAGTGCATATATATTGTCATTGTTTCCTTTCTGAGTTACATACATTTCATATATGTTGTTCAATCTTAATGATTAAATAGGAGTATTACTTCAGGACTAGTGTTAGAACTCCCTGTCTTAACTACTTAATTATTTAAATGTTTTCTGCTGATTTTCAGATTTAGGAATTCTTAATTGCTCCTAGTCTTGTTTGATCCCTGCCTCCTTCCTCTTTTTCTGGATCAAAGGATTCTTCATTGCCCTTTATCCCGAAACAGCCATCTCATCAAAATAATATATCCAAATCTCTAAGGATTATCTACCTTGCCCTGAATACATTAGCATCCTCTTGGCCTTTCCTTCTAGTTCTGCTTGCTAGAATTTGACTCCATAGCCCATTGGACTAGTAGATCCCTTTTTAATTTGTCTTTAAGTAATATTATTTTCCACCAAAAATTTCAAAACCAAAACCAAACTGAACTATCATAACTAGCCTAAAACATTAAACAAAAACAAAGTTAAATCATAAAGAGAGAGCCCTCTCTGAAATTTAGGAAGGCTAGATCCTAAATTTCCAAAGTAGGTTTGTGGTTACCCCTAGTTTTCTTAAACTAAAAATTAAAAGCCCACAATCTTGAGAAATTTACTAGGGTGATAACATACTGGCGACCATACTAGGGATCGAACCCATAATCTCTGGTTTTAAAATTAGTCTTAAAGGAAGATCTTTAATCTATATTTTTACTTTAATATTAGTTTTAAGGGTTGTGGGTATTCATAAATAGTCATTCTGGCTTCTAGGAAAACCTACTATACCAGGTCTAACTCGGATCCTAAGCCTGCAGTTATAGTAGATAACCCAGAACAGATTGGAAAAAACAAAAAGAAAAAACAAATTGTCAATTTAGAGATTGAAGTACCATTAAGAAAAGCTAATTCTTTACCCAAAGAATTAGTGAGCTTATCTGATATTGATTTTGATTTCAAATTTGAACAATCATTGTTTAGAATTAAATCTAAAACTGATTTAAAAGATACTGTAATAGAACCTGTTTTTACTTATTTCTTGAAAGCAAAACAAAATATTATTTCAACAAAAATAAAATCAGATAAATCTGAAACTCAAAGTCAAGTAGAAAGGATTAATGTTACACGGATTAAAGACGTTTATAAAGCTATTAAATTAGCCCATTTTTTATCTCACTTTAAGCCTCCAGTTTCTCAATTGCACACAACAATAATTCCAGCAGCAGATTCAACTCTATATGCTGTCACTTCATTTTTAGACTCCACTGTGAGTTCATCCACAGAACTTTTTATTCCTGAGTTTCCTTTGCAGCCTAGGATTTTATTTCCATCATTCCCTCAAACCACTGCATCCACTAGTTTTATAAGAACTACATCCTTATTTCCAAATAGTTCCATATATATACCAACATCTTTTCCAAGCTCATCAAGCACAACTTTCAGCTCATCAGCTATCATATCCAACACTGCTCCTATCGTTACTGTTATACCTCCTAGTTTAGCAAAACTCCAAGCCATGGATGCTAGGTATGCTCCTCTTGTCTTACACCAAAACATTCATGATATGCCCCAAGATTATTAGAAAAATATACCTTTATTTGATGGCTTGTCACAATATACTGCTAGACAACATGTTACCAGAATGACATACTATTGTGAAATCTATGAAATAGATGAATCAGATGTTCAGGTGAGGTTGTTTGCTCAAAGTTTAACTAGGGAAGTTAAAAAATGGTTTAAAAATTTAGCTGCTGGTAGTATAGCTGATTTAACTACATTTCATAGAGAATTTTTGAATAAATGGGAAAAGAAAAAGAACCTGTTGCAAATTTTATCTGAGTTTGATTCTTTAAAAAGAGCCCCTAATGAGTCTATTCAAGATTACTGCACTAGATACAATAGTTTCTATAATTCAATTTCTGCAGATCTTAAACCCACACCATATTCTATACTTCTTAAATTTCCTGATGGATTTGATCCAGATACGACATACCAACTAAGAGAAAGAGATGCTGAAACATTAGAACAAATGCAATTAGATGTTGTTAGTGTAGAAATAAATATTCTAGCTAGAAAAGCCAGACTTAGGAATGAAATAAGAGTCACAATCAAAGAAGAAATATCAAACTCAGATGGTAAATTTGACTTTTTTGCTAAAAATTTAGAAAGAGTAGTTGAAATATTAGACAACATTGAGAAAAAACCACAATGGGATAACCAACCACAAATCAGAAATCCCAACTACAAAAAAAACAACAATCTTGGAAAAGGTAAAGAAACTTCTCCAGATCAAAACATTAGGCCCCCATTCCAAGAGAACTATGCTGAAATTTCTCAAAACAATGATGATGAAGATGAGGATGACATTAATATAGTAATGGGGATAGATGAAAAAAACACTATTTTCCTCACTCAGGAGGATCAAGAACTTTTTGAGTTTCAACAAATCAAAGTAGAATATAGTGAACCCTTTGATTTCAAACAAGGTTATGAATTCACCATTAACGAAATTCATAGTCAGAATAACCTTAGAAACAGAAAAAACAATGAGCCTTCTACAAAAAACAATTCTGAAAATCAAACCAAAAAGAATGTAGAAGCACCAAAAACCAAGATTTTGCAAATTCTCCCAAGAGAAAACACACAAAATTCCAATCCTCTCAGTCCTAAAAAAGTGCCAAGTCCAAAAATTATTGACATCACTGAAGAAGTGGCCCAATTATCCAATAATGCTAAAAAAGATAACACTACCAAAGCCCCTAATTCAACAAAAACAACAATTTCTGATCCTAAGAAGAATCCTGCTGATTCTAAGTCAACAAATCCCAAAACTGTTAACACCAAAACTTCTGCTGAAAATTAAAAGTTTGAAAAAACTCCTGTTGCCCCTGAATCTGTCCCTGAAAAGAGAACTAAAGACAACAAGAATCAAGAAACTCAAACATAGAACAATAGGACAACTCAAGATAAGAGTACATTTTTTGAAATACCTGAAAAACCCACTCAGATAACTGTCACAAAAGATGAACTAATCCAGATTAGTAAATCTCAACCAACATTTAATATTCAAACTGAAATAGCAAAGTTAAAGATACCAATTCCTTTGACAGAATCGGTAAAGAATGATGTGTATAAAACAACAATTACTGAAACTTTGAATATGAATATTGGTGAAGATTCTATTAATTTAAATGATGATCAACTTGAATTAATTTTTGGCCCGGATGTTAATGGTAAACATTCAGATGGATTAGTTTTTCCCTTCTATATGTCTTACTATTCAAGATCAAATTCTACATAATGCAATGTTAGATTCAGGAACTTCTCACAACTTAATACCAAAAGCCATCATGGAAACTCTGAATTTAGAAATAACAAGACCTTATAAAGATTTATTCTCTTTTGATTCAAGTAAGGTCAAATGCATAGGATTGATAAAAGACTTATGTGTCAATTTGGTTCAATATCCCGGTAAAAGTATGGTCATGGATATTGTAGTAACTGATATCCCACAAAAGTATGGTATGCTTCTTTCTCGTTCATGGGGAGCCAAGTTGCAGGGATCTCTACAATTAGACATGAGCTATGCCACCATAACAGTGTTTGGACAACCCAAGAAACTTTACAGAGAAACTATAATGAAATACATGGTTAGCAATGCTGAGAGATCAATCAATTACCCAATATACTCAACACCAACTGATCTTGACTCTTCCATATTATGTAACTCTGACAATAATGAGATCCAAACTGAATTAATTGAAATAAAGCCTAAACCAAACAATGATAATATTTTCCATCAATCCCTTTGGCATTTAGACTTTGATGGTTTAGTGAATAAGTCAGGAGCAGGAGCTGGAGTGTGGATCACAAACATTGAAACCAGTCATTCGGAAGGACATGCCTTTAGACTCAACTTTAAATGCAAAAATAACATGGCAGAGTATGAGGCACTTATCTTAGGCCTTCAAATCATCAGAAATTTAGGAGGTCAAAGAATGTTGATTATGGGATATTTGGAGTTAATAATTAAATAGGTAAATGGATATTTTTCTATTCATAATCCTAGATTAGCCAGATATAGAGATGCAATAGTTTATTATGTAATGATTTACTAAAATGTAAGTTTGCTACTATTCCAAGAAAACAAAATTTGCAAGCACATTTCCTAGCAAATTTTACTAGCACATGTAACTTACATTTTCAACCAACACATAGATATACTACTGAAGTTAAATATAGACCCATTGTCCCTGATAATGTCAAATACTGGCAGATTTTCTCTAAAGATGAACAGATTTACCATTTCTTGAATAGTGAGGATGAATTTCAAAATTGTATGATAGACACTGATGGTAATTTAGATTCTGAATGTAACACAAATTTAGATGTTAATTGTAAAATAAATAACTTAGATGCACATAAAATTACCAAAACCAATGTATTTACTCAATCTGACATAGAAAACTTAGAGAAGGTAGATATAGAGGAAATAATTGAAGATGAAATTGAAATGTTAGATTTAAAAGATAATTATCTACCTAAAGGTTTAACCCCTTTGGGGGACTTGTTTGATTCCAATGATGTGCCCAAAAATCCTAAAATGGAACCAGTCAAGTCTGACATAGAAGAATGTAATATTGGGACAGACACAAAACCAAAAATGATTAAATTGTCAAAAAATTTACCCCCTCAAGAAAAAGAAAAATATATTGAACTTTTAAAAGAATACCAAGGTGTTTTTGCATGGAGTTACGAGGATTTAAAAGCATATGACACCAACATCATTCAACATAAGATTCCTATAAAAGATAATCAAAAACCATTTAGACAAAAATTGAGGAGGATTAATCCTGTCCTATTACCATTGATTGAAAAAGAAGTTAAATGCATGTATGATGCACAAATCATTGAACTAATCAGATATTCTGATTGGGTTTCTAACTTAGTACCTACTAGAAAGAAAACTGGTGAAATCAGATTATGCGTAGATTTTAGAAATCTCAATAAAGTATCATTGAAAGACAATTACCCTTTACCCAAGATGGATCATATTTTACAAAGGGTAGTTGGATCTTCCAGGATTTATTTATTAGATGGTTTCTCAGGATATAACTAGATACTTGTTCAACAAGAAGATCAACCTAAAACAGCTTTTACCACTCCTTGGGGCACTTTCATGTATGTGAAAATACCTTTTGGTTTGATGAATGCTGGAGCTACTTTTCAGAGGGCTATGGACATAGCCTTTGCTAAAGAAATACATGAATTTTTGGTTATTTATTTAGATGATATTACTATTTTTTCTAAGTCAAATAATGAACATTTGGATCATTTAAGACAAGTTTTCATTAAGTGTAGAAAATATGGTATATCATTAAATCCTAAGAAAACTCTTTTTGGACTAGAAGAAGGAAAATTACCTGGACACATAATCTCAAAGGAAGGTATTAGGATAGATCCAGCAAGGATAGAATCCATATTGCAAATTCAACCACCTAGGAACATTAAGGAGTTACAAGATTTTTTAGGTAAAATTAACTTTTTAAGGAGATTTATTTCTAATCTAGCAGAAATCATCAAAGAATTGAACAACATGTTAAAAAAGGACTATGTTTTAAAATGGATAGTTGAATAAAAACAATCATTTGAATCTATTAAACATGCTTTAACAAAAAAACCAGTCCTAATCAGCCCAGACTTCAAGAAATATTTCATAATCTTTTCATTTGCCTCAGAACATACCATAGCTGCAGTTCTACTTCAGAAAAATGACCAAGGTTTTGAACAGCCCATAGTATTTTTCAGTAAAACCCTTAGAGATGCACCTTTGAGATATAACATAATGGAAAAAAAAGCTTTAGCCTTGGTTAAAGCCATAAAATATTTCAGAGTGTATATTCTTTACTCCCACATCATTTCCTATGTCCCCAATACTGTAGTCAAAGATATTCTTACACAGGATGGGCCAGATGGAGGAAGAGGAAAGTGGATTGCCACTATCCTTGAATATGACATATATATTAAACCAACCAAGCTCATAAAAGGACAAGGTTTAGCCATGTTAATGGCTGAATCCAATTGTAATGCTTTGGATATAAATTTTATTTCCCAGGTTGATGACCAGGAAGAGATGGTGACTCCATCGATCAGTGAAGCCTTTCTAGACTCACCATGGTACTTAGATACTATCTTTGTACTTACAAATTTACAAGATCCTCCTGGATTAACTAGAACTAAAGATAGATTCATCAAACTTAAAGCAATGAGATATTGTATTCTAGATAATATGCTTTATTGGAAAGAACAAAGTGGAATTTTACTTAATTGTTTACTGAAATCAGAAGCTGACAAAATTCTTGGAGAATTTCATGCAGGTGATTGTGGAGGACACTTATACTGGAAAAGTACAGCAGATAATATTCTTAGAGCTGGTTTCTACTGGCCTACCTTATTTTCTGATGTGAAAAAATTTGTTACTTCATGTCACAAATGTCAGATTTTTGAAGGAAAAAGGAAGTTGTTACCTTTACCACTCAAACCAATTTCTACTGAGATACCTTTTCAAAAATGGGGTTTAGACTTCATTGGAGAAATTCATCCTCCATCCTCTGGCCAACAAAAATGGATATTGACTGCCACAGATTATTTCACCAAGTGGATTGAATCCATTCCAACCTGACAAGCCACTCACTTAGTCATTATATCCTTCCTAGAAAACAACATTTTATCTAGATTTGAATGCCCACAGAAAATTATTACTGATAATGAAGTTGCTTTAAAATATAAGAAAATGATTTCCTTTTGTCACAAGTATCATATTATCCTAGGCCACTCTACTTCTTATTACCCTCAAGGTAATGGCCGAACTGAATCTTCCAATAAACCTTGTGAGTATCATCAAAAAAATACTTGAAGAAAATAAGAAAACCTGGATAAGAAGTTAGTCTATGCCTTATGTGTAGATAGACTTACTACCAAGAAGTCAATTGGAACATCTCCTTACCAAATTGTATATGGGATGGATGCAATTTTCCCATCATCTTTAGGTGTTCTAGTTATGAAAATTATCCAAGAATCACAAGTAGAACTTAATGATATACAGAGAAGGATAAATTAGAATATTCATCTGCAACAAACTAGGGAAGAAGTATATGAAAAATCTCAAGTCATTCAAGAGAAAATCAAGAAAATATTTGATAAAATAACTAAAGAAGATGACTTTGACATAGGAGATAAAGTGTTAAAATGGGATTCCAGGAGAGAGGAAAAAGGAAAACATGGAAAGTTTGACTTTCTATGGAAAGATCCTTATGTAATTTATGGGTAAGGAGGTAACAATGCATTTTTTATCAGAAATTTGGATAGAACTGACATTCCTGAAGGACTAGTGAATGGTAGAATGCTCAAACACTACTATTCCTCTGAGTTAACTAATAGTTAGTCATAATTTCCTTTTTATATCATTGTAAATATCCATTGCAGTTTGTAGATTGGATTGGATGTTTTATTTTCAAAGTTGAAGCCCGGAGTGAAGGCCCTAAGCTTTGAAGAGTAAAATTTCATAAGTATGAGTTTTTGCAGAAATTAGAAGACAGTTACAAGATCATCATGGTCAAAATGGAAGGCTACTGATCTTAGAGTTCTTGACATTTCACTAGGAAATGCCATCCCCATGTGAAGTCGTTGTTAGGGTCATATAAGTATAGGATTCATAATTTGGAATTGACTTATGATAGTCTTGTAAAAATATGTACATACCTTACTTTCTGCAAGTTGTTTTCCCATATTTTGTAAAAAATAAAGAACAGAAAATCAAAAAGAGGGTAAATTTCCTAAAAGAAAGATCAAAGGACTTAGAAAAAATAATATACCCCAAAGAAAAAAGAAATAAAACATGAAAGTGTGCAAGTCTAAATGCCACTACTTTTTACTTTGTTACTGATGATTATGGCAGAGTGTCAATAAATTCCATAATCCGTGATGAGTTGAACTGCTTAATCTTGACTCGTCATGTTTCAATTTTATTGTTGTAGAATAGTGAATTAAAATTATTCAAACAGTTTAATCCTGACTAATTAGTAGATAGGTAGAGAATAAAGAGGTGCTCATCAGTTTAATCTGAGCCCTCGGATGATATAAGGTAGATTTAGATAGTTTTTAATGCTTTCAAAAGAATAAAATGTTTAAGGTTTCTAGCTCAAATGCACCTATAAAATGGAAGAAAAAATGTTAGATTAAAATTTGGTTAGGTAGAAAGAAGTGGGAGAATCATGTAAATACTTTTCACCACGAAAAAATCACTAATTTCCCTTCCCTATAGTTATTCTACATTCTATACTTTCAGTCAAAGAGGCTCAGAGCATTTCTCTGACTTCTATTGGGACCGGACCCAAGGATCAATGACTGTTAAGTTAAAGGTGTTGAATTTCTATGTTAATCCCTAACTGTCATCATTTACTCTACATTCATCCATTTACATTTCAAAATTCATAAGTAAAGACCTTTTACTTAATAAAAAAGAAAATCACTTTTTGATTAATTTCCTTCATTCATAAAAACATAAAAACCCTCCAAAAATATTATATTCTAGGTCAAAGTGGTCAAAGTATCAAATAATAAAGTTTTACTTTTCACATTATCACTTTACTTAGCTATATAAATATATTTTGGTGTTTTCATTGTTCTATGTCATATTAATTTCTAACTTAGTTATTAATTACTTATAAAATACCTTATCCTATTAATATAACTCTTTGTATTTAAATATTCCCCAAAAATCCATTAATATAAGCTTTTTTGCCAAAGTTAAATACCCACATGTTTAAATAAAACCCCCAATTACACCCCCTTTGGCATAAAACTAACCATATGTAAATATCTCGCCTTATATAGTTATAGACATTTCCATAGTCTATAACTATATAATAAAAATAAAAACACAAAAAGACTTTAGACATGTTTTATATATGTCTAAGCGAAAAATATCTCCCCCATTATATCATTTTATCCTAAGTTTTATAAAGGTTGATCTTCTGCGCCTTTATAATACTTAAATACCATTTCCTCGATGTATGAAACCTCACGTTTTATACATAAATTAAACCTTTGGTTAATATAACCTGTTAGTGTCAGTCTTTGCAGCCTTCCTCCAGTGATCAAACATGCTCTTACAAAGTGATTTTAAGGTGTCAAGGTCAAATTTTGTCATTTCAGTGAGTCTTCAAGTAAAATCTGGTCACTAGGTATTAGGTCTAGGGTTTGGTTTTACTCCTGTCAAAGTTGTCCAAATTTTGGTCCATGTCACCATTCAGCTGAGTGTACCATCATTCAGAGGGTTTTCATCATCATGTCAAGTTCCACTGGGTCATTTTACACCTTGTTCACGCTTCAGTTTTGCCTAGGTAAGGTTCATTTCCCTCTCCTAGGGTTTTGAAGGTAATTTCTCTTGGATGGTCAATCATCAACAAAACTTGTATCCTGATGTTCATACACCTTCCCCTATCCTTAATGTACCTTATTAAACACTTCCCATCATTGAGATCCCCCAAATTCCTCATTTTCACACAAACCCTAGTTTCTTGTTACAACTTGGCAATTTTCTAGGCTAGGCCTGTGTTTTTCCCTTTTGGACCCCTTCCCCTCACTCAATCTATGAAATTCCGCTTTCCCCTGCTTCCTAACATACCTCTGTAATTCCAAATTTTTTCTCAAGAATTTAGAAGCCCCTTATCCCCTTCATTTCGCTTCATTTCGACAAATCCCTTGTTCCACATATCGGGATAAGTTTTACTCCAATGATTTTTCTGAGAAATAAAATATGAATTTGGAAAACTTGAGAGAGGTTTTTTTCCAAAATAGGCCAAGGAAGACAAAGCTCCTTCAATTTTTACCCAGGTGTCATGGTTTTAGAGAAATGTCAAAAATAAAGTTTCCTCAGGAGAACTGATGCACCTCTGAAGTGACCTTGGGAAAATCAGGAATTCTCCTAGCTTGGTTGGCCAAATGAATTTCTTGATGAGTCAAATGATAACTAGATGCAAAGATATTTCCAATGGGCTATCATGAGCTCAATTTGAAGTTGAGGAAGACCTTCAAAATTTGACTGCAACAGTACTTTGCCTTGAGGCAGCCTCATTTTGCACATTTTGACTAGTCTTGGGAGATTTGATTTTTGACAGGGGAAATGAACTCCAAATTGAAAAAATCCAATTGGATTGGAAAGTATACTCAACAATATTTCCAAAGATCTATCCCGTGCCTAATTTGGACACCGAGAAGGTCTCCAAAAGTCTCCTGAAAAAATTCACAGCACATTGGAAGGACACAGCGCACTGGGTTTGTTGCGCGACACATTGGGCCGGAAAGCAAATGTATTGCTATTTCTTCCAAAACTCCAAATTTTCTTGGTCTCTCTTGGTCCATGTAAGTCATGAAACTTCTCCATTACCCATGAACATGTGTTCAGTGATGTTTATGAGAATTTAAATATAAAAAATCAAACCCTATTATCCTGTCTGAAAAATGCTCCTTTAGGGTTTTGAAATTGGTTTTGTGCTCATCATTTCCATTTCCCCCACCTTGTTAGTCCCTCCTCACCATTTATCTTATCATAGCAACCCATTTCCCTATTCCCTTGTTTCCCTAAATCATTCATTTCCTATCCCATTTCCACTACCCTATCCCTCCATAGTCCCTCACTTGTTACCACATATTTAGCAACAAAATCAAAGACACCAAACTTCTCATTTTCATCCAAGACAATATAGACTTTGGCAAACATGGAGACATATTCCTCTTGTGCCCGAGATGAAGGAAACACAGTGACTCTACAAACGAATTGCATGCACCAAGGCGACCAAAAGCTGTTGGAGAAAGCTAACAAATAAAATAACATGTTGAGGCACATGGCAAATCATTATTGGGCAAGAAATCATGTTTGCAAGGCACGAATCAAGATCCTGAAGGCAAAGTTAAAGAGGGCATTAAAGTGTCGCAAAAGGCATGATAGACTTCAAATTTTGGCCAAAGATTCTTTGGTCCAGCAGAGTACATGATGGAGGACATTCAGCCGAAATTTCAAGAAATTTGGGACACATTTTGTCAATTTTGATTTTTTTTGGACTTAACACAGATTTTCCTGCCCAACGCGTCGCGCCACTTGGCGCGCACTTATGATTGGGAGCTCCTCTTGGGTAAAAATTTGTGTTTTTGGATTTTTCTTGAAAATTTATGCATGCCTACCCATTAACAAGAGATTTTGACAAGTTTTGGGTTGCTGGAAGGGTAAAAAACACCCTAAAAATGACCTTTCTGCCCCTTTTTGGACACACAGGAAGCAGTGTTGGGAAAACTCATTTTTGGAGGGGAAAATGGAAACCAAATTCAAAAATTCCACTTGGGTTGGAAATTAGATAGGAAGATATTTCCATCGAGCTATCCTGAGCTCAATGTGGACACCGGGAAGGCCCTCAAAATTGGATCCAAAGTGGCGCGACACATAGAGATTTCAGGCGCGACGCATTGGGGATTTTGGCTCAGTTTTGACTCAGTAACTCTGTTTTTCGCCTATTTTTGGCCAGTTTGACTTTTTTATCTCCAAATTTAAAGATCTTGATGTAATTTGATGTAATTTCATGACTTTTGATGTAATTTTGACAAATTTTTACTCATGGAAGTAGATTCATTCATCAAAAGGTGAATTATAATTGAATGAATAAGTTTCCTATCTTATAAAGGAAAGCTGTTCCACTGCCTATTTTATAGTTCTTAGTTTAGATCTTGTTGAAACAGCTCCTAAAATAGTGAGCTCGACCCCTAGAGGCATGGAAATGAGTTATGTTTGTCTATATCTTGTAGTTTTTCAGTCATTTTCAGGGTTGGACACTTGGGATTGCTTGGAGCTTCATTGTACATTTCATCTCTGCATTTTGGCAAAGGAATAGACCAGGGTTTGCAACACTCCTTGGGATCCATGTGGCTCTTTGTTTTGATGATGTCTTTCTCTCTGTGATTGTAAGTTTATTGATGTTTCATGTGTATCATCTTCTTTCTCATTTCTTCTTAAGTTAAACAAACAAGTAATAAAGGTGGAATTCATTAGATTTGCAGTGCTCTACCTTGAGTTTTGTTTAATTTTCTATGTTCTCAAACTGTTTGAAGAGGATTCCTAAAAGCCTCTTGCCCTCTTCAACTCCTCACCGGTCTGAGCTATCCATTTCATTCATTTCGAAGCATTAAAACAATTTCCTTTGTTGCCCCATTCAGCTCTCTGCAAAACTGATCATTTCCCAGACCCAAAATCTTCCCTTCCCTTTGATCCAAAAAACACCTTCAAAATCAAAATCAAACTCTTTTACATATATAGCTAGCCTAAAATCATCCTTTATTCAAGTCATCTCAAGCCTCACTGATAATTTTTTTTGAGATTGACAAGGAGAGAGCCCTCTCCCGATCTGGTAGGGCTAGCTACCAGATTAAGCGTGGTTTGATGTTACCCTAGACTCTGCCTTCCTTCAGCCTGAGGTAGATTTACGTAATAACATAACCCACCTCACGCGCATTTCACCATGTATATAAACCTTTGATATTTATAACCGCTCATTCAAACCCTTTGTAAACCATATACAACACATTACCATTTGAATAAACTTTGGTTATAAATTCATAAAAATTTTATTTCACTACCGCCCCACATAAAGCCTCTCGGTCCCACATGTTCATTTGACCACAAATTTCAAATCACATCTCGACCGTTCGCTTGCTCTTTACAGATCCAACGGTGGACGTTCAGTTTCACGCTCCCAAACTAATCGACCACAAAAATCCCAAATGAGCGCGAAATGGGTGGTTTTATCCATATTGCCTCCTGCGACGTGTCATTTCCTGATACGATCGTGTTCGTTTTAAATGAAACCATTTACCACCCCAACCCAGTGCGAAAATCACTGATGGTTTTTTGCGTTCATAAAATAAAATATGCTCTGGCCAATAACGTTAACCTGCATTTATTGCAATCTTTTTAAGATTTATAATAAAGGATTAAATTTTTTTTATATGTTTTATTGATGTTATTATGCACATTCCTGATTGTCAAAAAACCCGCCCGACTGCAAAAAGACGTATTTTGCTCAAAATTGTTGAAATTTAACTAGAGAAAGCCCTGATTTCCCGTTTTAAACCTGATTTCAACCACTGCTCTATTGTTTGAAGAACATTTGAAGCCATTCCTCTGCACCAGCATTGCAGGAACCATCAAAGTTGTTGAAACCTTGTCAAAGCTATCAATAAACCTGCAAATCAGGTATTTTCCTAAATTTAACCTGCAAATTCACAAATTGAACCGCCAGTTGAACCAGATAAGAATCAAAGAGCTAAATTTCCCATCAGTTTTGTCCAAAAACTTGAAAAAATAGAGCGAAATATCGCCATTTTTTCCAAAAATTTCCATTGGCTGAAAACCTCATTTCTAAGCCAATTTCATAGTCCAGACCCTTTGAAGACAAATTCCATAGTTCAAGAGGTTTTAAAACCCATAGAAAATATTAAAATCCCTTTTTTACTGTCCCATTCATTCATAAAACCTACGTTTTTTGTCTTAAGCTATTTCCTGTGCCCTAAAATTCCAAAATTGAACATTGAATTGCCCACTGCTATCATCCTTGCCCATAAAAATTTCTCAATTACCCTTTGTTGAAGAAAAACCAACTATAGAAAACTGTATAATATTGTGATCTGGATTTATGCAGGAATGCAAAAGAATACAGAAATAACCATAAACATAGAAATACAATGGAAATAAGGCTTCATTTCATTAATATCAAATCACAGAAATATGCTTAAAAACATGATGGAAATGAAATAGCTATGGTACTGGTAGCGAATCTCTAAGAAAAGATGTGGCGACTACAGACCTCTGAACTGTATTACAATGAGGCTCAAGGGCCTATTTATTATGGAGAAACAATGGAGAATTCTAAATGTCCAAAAACCTAACCCTAGGAGATGAAGCGCCAAAACTATGGGCCCCGTTTTTGGGTAAATTGGTGTTTCAACTTCCCAGGGACGTAACTTCGGAATACTATCTCCGTTTGGGGCTTCAAAACAGCTCCAGAAGTTGAGGACTCGAAAAACTGCTAAAAATAGTAAGTCGTGAAAAAAACCGAAAGAGATAATGGTGGGGCCCCAAGTGGAATAGGCGGGTGGCCACCAATATCCAACTGGATCATTCCTGCCCCCTTAGGAAGAAATGGTCCCCATTGCGATGAGTTCCTCCATGAGATGAGGAAAATTCTGTTGAACTTGGTCCTTAGTGAACCACTTGCCTTGGTGCAGGAGTTGGCCCGCTTTGACAACCCGATACAGTTGGATCTTCTGTCGGCGAGTGTTCTTGATTTGCATGTCCATGATACAGTCTGTGGTGGCTTGTTCCATGTAGTCTGGGTTTAACTCTTTTGGTGTGAGTTCTTCTGCAATGTCAGAGGTGTCCAATAGAGGTGGGAAGTAGGGACAAAGGCGGTCTACATTGAATACTGGGTGCAGACCAAGGAAAGGTGGAATACTAAGCTCGAAGGCATTGTTCCCTATAGCCTTGGTGATGGTGTATGGCCCATTTCGGAGAGGGAGAATCTTGCGGTGGGGTCCAGTGAGGCTCTCCTTCTACAAATGTAGCCACACTTTTTCACCCACCTGGAAGTTGTGTGGCACCTGATGTTGATCATGTCATTGCTTGTACTAAGCATTGGCTCTGTCCAATATGTCATGAACCTGTTGGTGGATGTGCTGAATGCGCTCGATGAAGTTGTTTTCTTTGTCAACTTCAGACTGGATATGAGCTAAATCGGCCTAAGTAGCTGCAAATGGCATGGCTACATCAATGGGACATAATGGTTGGAATCCCAAGCCCACCTGAAAGGGGCTATGGCCGGTTGAGCTGTGGAGAGCCCAATTATAACTGTGTTGTACATAGGGAAGGCTCTCATCCCATATGCATGGATGCTTTGAATTGTATATGCGTAGAATGTGTACAATCATCCTGTTGACGACCTCTGTCTGGCCATCAGTTTGGGGATGGAATGCTGTGGACTTGGTGAGCTTGGTGTCCAACATTGACCAGAGGCTAGACCAAAATTTGCTGAGGAACTTGCTGTCGTGATCTGATATGATAGACTGTGGGATCCCAAAGTGCACCCACACTCATTCAAATAAGAGTTTAGCAGTGGCTTCTGCTATGATATTATTCTTGCAGGCTGCCATAATGACCATCTTTGAGAATCTGTCGACGACCACGAAAACACAATCATTTCCATGCTTAGTAGAAGGAAGGCCTGACATGTAATCCATGGAGATGGATTCCCAAGGTCGACTAGGGGTAGGTAGCGGAGTATAGAGCCCTTGCTTCTCGATGGTCGGTTTGGCAATGGTGCAAGCAGTGCAGGATCTGATGTACTTCCCGACATCTTGTCAAAGGTTCGGCCAATAGAAATACTTCTACAGTACTGCCACTATTTTATCAACCCCAAAATGCCCAGCGACTCGACTGTAGTGTGCTTCCCATATCATCTTGGCACGCTCGCTTGAAAGAACACAAAGGTGTCCCAGGTAACATAATAGTGCATCTTGGAGGTGAAAATTTGGAACTTGCATACCCCCCAAGAGTTCCTTGTATGTGTAGCTGAATCCTGGATCGCTCTTGTAAAGAATCGGCCAATCAGAAGTCTCATGCCCACAAGAGTTGAGAACGATGGTTATGGCCATGATCGGTGGTCGGTTGAGGCAATCTTTAACATTATTAGTGCTACCCTTATTGTACTTGATGTTCAAATGAAATTTTTGCAGATATGTGGACCACTTCTGATGGTGATCGTTCTGCAACTTCCCTTGTGTCTGTATGAACTGCAAGGGTCGGTGGTCTGTGTGGATGATTGTCTCCTTCCCCAAGATGTAATGCTTCCATTTTCGACAAGCCTGCACAATGGAATACATTTCTTTGTCATAAGTGGGATACTTTTGAACTGTGTCAGATAATGTCTCACTGTGATATGCCACTGGATGCCCCTGGTGAGTAAGAACTGCCCCAATAGCATAGTCAGAGGCATCTGTCTTGATCTCAAATGGTTGTTGCAAGTCTGGTAATGTGAGCACTGGGGTAGAACAGAGGCGATGTTTCAATTCTACGAACGCCTTCTGTTGAGATTCCAACCAACAGAATTTTGCTTTCGCTCCTCCCTTGGTGACTTGACTCAAGGGCCAAGTGATATGAGAGAATCCCAACACGAACCTGAGTTAGAAATTAGCAAGACCCAGAAAGCTGAGAAGCTCTGTTAGGGTGGTTGGGGCTGGCTAATCTCAAATGAATTGGATCCTAGCTGGATCCACATGCATCCCTCTTTCATCAATAATGTATCCCAGATATTGAACCTGGGTCATGCCAAAAGTGCACTTCTCCAAATTGGCACACAACTTGTGTTGCCGTAGTGTTTGGAGGACTTCTCGGATGTGGTGGAGGTGCTATTCCCAAGTCTGGTTGAAGATAAGAATGTCATCCAAGTATACCACTACAAATGAGTTGGTGAATGGATGCAAGATGCCGTCCATCAACCTCATGAAGGTTGCGGGAGCATTTGTCAATCCGAAAGGCATGACGAGCCATTCGAAAATGACCTCCTTGGCTTTGAAGGTAGTCTTCCACACATCAGAGGGTTTGATTGGTACCTGGTGATACCGAGACTTCAAGTTGATCTTGCTGAAATATTTTTCCCCTTTGAGTTGGTCTAGAAGGTCATCAATCCGTGGGATCGGGTACCTGTTCTAAACATTGATCTTGTTTAGCACGTGATAATAAATACAGAGTCTCCAAGTCCCATCTTTCTTCTGTACCAACACGATCGGGCTCCCATAGGGTGATGAACTTGGCTGGATGTGACCTTTCTGCAGCAGCTCCTAAATCTTCCTCTTGATTTCATCATTCTCCAGAACAGAGCGCCTATAGATTAGTCCATTGGGTACCAGTGCACCTGGGGTTAGGTCAATGGGGTGCTTGACCTGACAGTGTAGAGGCACCCCTGTGGGTGAGGTGAATATGTCCCCGTAATCCTCCACAACCTTGTCCATTTGTTGTTGTCGTGTAGAGGAGCCATGTATGGAGGTTGTGGCCATAGTCTTCTTCTTGCCCTGGGGGTGGATCATCAGGAAAAAAAATTTCCTGGTTTGGGAAATGAGCTTACTACATTGTTTTACAGTAACCAAAGAGATGGTGGGAGGTGGTGGTACCTCTGGTATCCTGTACAATTTATTTCCCAAAGTAAGAATAACAGCATGAGGCTGGGACTCATACACAGCATGTCGCTTCCACAAGTATGGTTGGCCTAATAATACATCAGAAACATCAATAGGAGCAATGTCACACAATACCTCATCTGTGAAGGGCTTGATGCTATAGGGAAGGTGGCACTGTTGGCTGACGCGGAGATCCCGTTCTTGGTGAGGCCACCTGATGGTGTATGGTTGTGGGTACATTGTGGTTGGCAAGCCCAACCGCTTCACGAAATCTAGTGAAATGAGGTTCTTTTGGCTCCCATTGTCGACAATGAACCATAACGCGGAACCCTTTACCCACATCTAGGAGTGGAAGAGACACTCTGCCTCCTCTGGATCTTCTGGTTCCTCCTTCTGGATCTTCGTAGTGGCAACAATGGCGTTGGGCTCCGCATCAATAATCTACTTCCCTTTGTCATTCACCTTTTCAAGTTTTGATTCAGAGTCAGAGCATGCATCTGATTCAGAAGCCCTCATCTTGGCCATCAGTGACTGCTTGGCCCGACACTCACTTGTGTTGTGAGAGGAGCTCTTATGGAACTCACACCACTTTCCCGTGTCCTTCTTTGGCTTCACAGTGTTGTTCTTTTCTTGTGTCTTTGGCAGGTTGTCTTGGGCCGCCATGCCTTGGCTTTGTCCTTTGTTCTGCGGTTTGAGGGCACCTTTCCCTTGCTTTTGATTTGTAGCTCCAAAGTCTCACTTCTTCTGTTTGAATTTCTGCTCAATCTTGGCAGCATACCGGTATTCCGTACCAGCGAGGAGATGTTGAGGAACTCCATTTCTTCCTGAATGTATCTGTGAAGACAACTGTGATACTTTAGCACCAAATGTTTCTCTGAAGCTTTGATACCCAAATTTGTGCGCAGGGTATGGAACAGATTCATTAGCTCATGCACATTTTGATCCCTTTGTTGCCGCAACGTGGTCCATTGTATGTACTTGTCCTCATAGCTCCGCACGGGATAGTATTGTTCCTTGATGCCATCTCGGAAATAATTCCAAGTGGGTACGACTGAGAACAGAGAGGGTTCTGTCTCGCTTTTTTTCTCACAACAGGTTTCCCACCAGTCCTTGACATGGGGGGTAGCTTTGAGGAGTGAAAAAATAATATTCTCCCGGTCGGAAAAATCATGAACTGAGAAATGTCCTTCTAATAGATTCAACCATCTATCTACGACATCTGCATCTATTTGACCCTCAAATATAGGAATGTCAAAATTTACTTGTACCTTAAAGGGAGTCACGCCTCCAGAGTGGCTGCTGGATGCAGATGCGCCGTCGATGGGCAGTCGTTGAAGGATCTGGGCAAAGATATCCATCATCGCGTTCTTTTGTTTTTCGAGGGCCTCCTCGAGCAATATTTTGATATGATCTCTTGCTCCCTCATCTTTCTTTTCATCCCCATGGGCGTCTGTCGAGGTTTGTGAGGCTGATCTTGCACAGGTTCCACCAGATCAAGCCCTAACTCCTTATACCCTGGCCGTGTTGGGGAAATTCAAAGAAGGATTGAGAAAAAGCAAACCGCTTTGATACCATTGATCCAGATTTATGCAGGAGCGCGACAGAATACAGAAATAGCCATAAACATAGAAATACAACAGAAATAAGGCTTCATTTCATTAATATCAAATCACAGAAATATTCTTACAAACATGATGGAAATAAAATAGCTAGGGTGCTGGTAGCGAATCTCTGAGAAGAGATGTGACGACTACAAACCTCTGAACTATATTACAATGAGGCTCAAGGGCATATTTATTATGGAGAAACAATGGAGAATTCTAAATGTCGAAAAACCTAACCCTAGGAGATGAAGCGCCAAAACTATGGGCCCCGTTTTTGGGTAAATTGGTATTTTAACTTCCCAGGGATGTAATTTCGGCATACTATCTCTGTTTGGGGCTTCAAAATGGCTCCGGAAGTTGAGGACCCAAAAAAATGCTAAAAATAGTAAGTCATGAAAAAAACTGAAAGAGACAATGGTGGGGCCCCAAGTGGAATAGGTGAGTGGCCACCAATATCCACCTGGATCATCTTGCTGTAGATAATTCAAAATGAAAAAAAAACAATTCACACCTAAGGCTAGAGGATCAAAGCCTGTTAAGCCTGGAGGGTCAAAACCTCCTAAAACTGATGCAGCAAAAGTCCCGAAGTCTACTCTAGCTATCACTGCTAAGACCACTGTCACTGTAAATCCTCTTCAACCTCCAGTGTCTAGTGAAGAATTTATCCCTTTAGTTGACTTGGATTACAAAATTGTAGACCCTTTAGTAGAATTTAATCTATTAGAAGTACATAATTGGTGTCATGAGAATTTTTTAGACAAAGAAGAAATGCCTCTCAGGGATACAAACTTACCTAAATATATATTCCCAGTGACACATCCTGGTTAGGACTTGATAAGACTATGCCAAAAGTATTATGTCCCAGATCAAAGATCCATTGTAAATAATGATGGGGAAATCCTCTTTTCTATCACTGCTGAGTTAATCAATGAAATGTTGCAGTTGCAATTTGAACCTAGGGCAGTCCCATTATCCATTAAAGCCCCAACTCAATTATATTTAGGGTTATATTTCCCTAAAAGATTCATGATTTTCCAGAACTTCATGCCCAGCCATGTGGATATCGCAAAATTGAATCCTCCCTATTCCACTTCCAAGTTTCTAGAGGGTTCTAGACATGTTATTTCAATGTTATCCTTCATCTTATGATACTTTACTAATGAGTCTATCCTTGGATTTTTATCCACTTTATCCCTTGGAGAGCCTCTTGCTGTGGTATTTGATTTTTCCAGATTTATTGTTGATTCCATACACCACTAGTTGAAAAAGCTACCCACTGAAGGGGTGTTTAGGTATTCTTCCTATTTATTCCGTTTGTTATTATTTTCACAAGCAGATCATTTTCCTATAGCACTATAGAAGATGAATGTAGATGGCCAACCTCTATCAGTTTTTTTTTGGACATCTTTATTGAGAAAGGAAGGAAATGAATATAACTATACAGACTTCACAGATTTATTTATCAGGCCAGCAATGAATTTACTTCATAAGTCAGAACAACCCAGAATAAATGAAGAGATGAAAAGAATATTACAGCTGTCAGAATAGTGTAAAATGGGAGATTGGTACTTATATGAGAAGCATAATGAATTAAGAATCTTTGGAACCAATTTGCTTCCCTATAAATTACCTAAGTTTTTGACTCTCAGAGTCTTTGCTCTAGAATACTTAAGGCAGGTTTTGAATGCTGATGCCATCAATTTCATGGCATCCAAAAAGAAGACTCAGTTTAAATTGAAAAATTAGATTGGACCTTTTATAGTGAATAACAGGGATGCTGAGAAAGAGATACAAAAGAGATTGTCAGAATTCAAATTCCAAGTGAGTTTTCCTTGGAATTATGACCCCCAAGGTCTATTGAGCAGTATCAAAGTTAAGTGCAAATTACCTCCTTTTATACATGAGCCAAAAATTGATATTGAAAAGTATGCTAATCGGGAAGAATGGAAAGAAAATACATTAGTTGATTTGACTGCAAATACACAGCCAATAGAAAAAGTAGGTACCACACTTGCTGTGGTAACTGCTAAAGAGTCAGAAACTTCAAACAAAACAAGTAGAGAAGAGGGTGCCTATACAACATAAACTACTAAAGATACAAAATTTAAACTCATCTACAATAAAAGGCTAAGATTTGGATCCATAGGCAAAGAAAAACTCATTGAAGTGGAAGATGAACCAGACTTCAGTAATGATGAGGCAACTACAATAATAAAGGAAACATTGACAGAGATTGAAAGAGAACAAGCAGCCTCCAAAGGAAAAGAGACCCAAGTAATTGAACAATAGGTGAATATGGAAACTTCTTCTTCTCAAACAGCAGGAGAAAAGGATTTGGATATTAAGGACAGATATAAACATATTAAACAAAGAAATGAGGAAATTAAAAGTGAGATTTATTTTCAATTCCTCAAGCAAAAGCCAGGAAATCAGGATAGATTGCTTTCAACATTTGATTATTCTTCAAATAAAATGATCATATCCTATTTACAGCCTACTACTTCAACTCCTAAAATAGTGGCTGACTACAAAAAGAAGGAATTTGAAGTAGATATTGAAAAGGTACATGAGTTTGATCAGATAGAATTCCACAGGCATAGCTCAAAGATGCTATATTCCACTATGGTAACAAAGGCCATCAATGTAACCAATTTGCAAAATACTATTATCAACTTGCAAGATCAGATGCAACTTGATAAAGGCTCCTTATATGCAAAATATCTAAGGATCAAAGCCTTAGAAGACTTGATTCTACAAATAGGAGTGGACCCATCTAATGTACAAGCTGTTGAAGTATTAATCAAAAATAAAAATTATGACAGCGGCTTCTTTGAGGAAACAATTAAAACTTCCTCAAAGTGAGCATCCACAGAGCAAGGAAATAATTCAGGAACAAAAAGAGAAAGAAGATATGATGCAAATTATCATAAAGCTTACTGCCTAGATCAAGGATATGGAAAGCCAATTGGATTTACTCATGAAATAAAAGGAAACTGTGAAGGAAATTGATGCTTCCACCATTCCCATAGTTATTCCTATTATTACAGCTGCTGTTCCTTCTACATTGGGAGAGAAATTAGCACCCAAAGAGCCACTAGAAAATGCAGTGTCAGTGCAATCAGCTACCACTTCCAATACTGAATCCTCAACATCACAGGTGTAGCAATGAAACGATGCAAGGAAAATTGTCAAAGAAATGGAAGAAATGACATCTAAAACCCTTGAAATTAAAAATTTGAAGAAGAAGATTCAGAATATGGAGGTATCAAATAAAGAAGCATTGATTAATGCCAATAATTATGAACAAAAAGCCAAAAGACTTGAAGAGCAAGTCAAAAATCTTCAGAAGGATTTGAGCTTTACCACACAGACTTCATACATAAGAAATCACCTATGGGCCAACATTATTGAAGCCATACATCTTCAATGGCCATAAATTCAGATAATATATGAACAAATGGATCTCCTTCTGGCAGCTCAAAATGAAATACAAAGGACTACAGAAGAATTAGCAGACAAACCAGCAGACACAAAGGATAATTACCTTCTTAAACAGTAAGAACATGACTAAGCTAGAGGAATTGAGGATACAGGACAGGACAAAAGCTATATTGCAAATCAAAAATGTGTTGACAAATAAAACTTTGATGAATAACTTAAAAGAAAAATGTGATGCTATGAATTTTTCCATTACCAAGTTTTTAGCAAAGTATACTATGCTCAGACAAGTAGGAATTCCAGACATACATGTATTCAATGAAAAATTAATGGACCAGAAAGAATATGACAAGAAGATCAGAGACCATGCCAAAGAACAAGTGAATAAGCAACTGCCACAGGGATCTCCAACAGGAAAAGTAGTTCTCTAATACCTTGAGTAGTTATTCTTCCTTCAGAATGAAATCAAACACTTATTTTTGATTAAGCCAAATTTTTCTAAGTACACTGAAGCAGATGAGAACTACAGAAAGTTGAAAAGTATGAAGATACCAGATGTTGAACAATGGAAAACTTTTACAGATCTACTATAGCAGCCAATAAACATAACAATGATAGAGAAAGCAGAATGAAACAATCAGTTTGAGAAGGAAATAAATAAAGCAGCTACTTGATTTTGAATTTTTTACTACGAAGAAATCTCTTTTTACAGCAGTTGAATGTCAAAGTATCAATTTAAAGAATATCAGAGTGAGAATCTAGAGTTAAAGTGTATCAGAAATAAAAATAACAGCTAGCTAATTTGACTGTTGTAATTTCGTTTTTTACAACAGTGAAATGGTTAATAAACAACGTGAAAGAGTATCAGAGATGAAGTACAAGGTTAAAGAGTATAAGTGGAAAGAGTATCATTGTAAAGATATTTTTTATTTCCTAGAGTTATTCCTAGATTTCTCTAGGATATTTTGTAATAAACATTTGTATAAATACTTCAGTTTATGAAGTGTTTAGTGTGGAATAAAATTTCTAAGAACATTATAGACATTTTTCTGGTACGTTGGAGGCTCATATGTGTTGATTTCAAAGCAGCAGTCTAGACTATTGCCAATTGGACTTCATAATTTAGGATTCATGTGATAATTTGAAGAGTAAAGTGCATCTATCTTGTCATTGTTTCCTTTCTGAGTTATATACATTTCATATATGTCGTTCAATCTTAATGATTAAATAGGAGTATTACTTCAGGACTAGTGTTAGAACTCCCTATCTTAACTACTTAATCATTTAAATGTTTTTTTTTCTGATTTTCAGATTTAAAAATTGTTAATTTCTCCTAGTCCCGTTTGACCCCTGCCTCCTTCCTCTTTTTCCAGATCAAAGGATTCTTCTTTGCCCTTTATCCTGAAACAAGCCATCTCATCAAAACATTATATCCAAATCTCTGAGGGTTATCTACCTTGCCCTGAATACATTAGCATCCTCTTGGCCTTGTCTTATAGTTCTGCTTGCTAGACTTTGACTCCATAGCCCAATGGACTAGTAGATCCCTCTTTAATTTGTCTTTAATTAGTATTATTTTCCACCAAACATTTCAAAACAAAAACCAAATTGAACTATCATAAATAGCCTAAAACATTAAACGAAAACAAAGTTAAATCATAAAGAGAGAGCTCTCTCTGAAATTTAGGAAGGCTATATCCTAAATTTCCAAAGTAGGTTTGTGGTTACCCCTAGTTTTATTAAACTAAAAATTAAAATATCACAATCTTGAGAAATTTACTAGGGTGATAATAGATCACATGCCATCATTCTCTCGAAGCAGACGTGGGAATGGATGGGAAGGCCTAAGCTGCAATGGTTGCAAATTTAGTTGAGGATGGAAAATCAATAGAAGATCATTCCTATGGGGTGATTGTAGGGAATCAACAGATATTGATGGTGTAGGCATATTGGTTGATTTTGAAGTCATCGATATTGTCGATGATAGAAATCCTTATCCTGCACTACTGGGTATTGATTGGGCTTATGACATGGATGCTATAAGAAACCTGAAGAAGAGGTAGATGATCTTTGAAAAGAATGGTACCCAAGTTGTTGTGCCATAGATCTTTCAGATGGTGTGTGCTATACAAAGCCTGTCCAACATGCATATGGGGACGCTGAGATTGATCAGATATATAAGCTTAATGCATAGGATGAAGACTGGATTAATCCCAACACAGATGGTAGAATATGTTGGGAGCGTGATAGTTTGTGCGTCTCATATTCTGATGAGGAGTTGGAGCATTGGCAGAATTGATTGCATGAAGTTACTACTAAGCATTGTAACAGAGTCACCAAATCTTTGCATTGTGTCCAATCGGAATTGCACAACTTGCCTTCTTATGATGGAATGGGGAATTTTATCTTGTTTCTAGAATAACTTGAGGAAAAGGTGCATGAGGACCAAATATACAAAGCTTTGGACTTCACATTAAGGTCTACTCCAACCTGATGGTGGGTGTAATATTCCCAATTAGCTGCTGCTAGTTGGAATATTATACGTTGCTCTGTTTTGCAGCTTAGAAGAATAAATGGGGTAGGGAGACCCTTAAATCTCTTTAGTAGGAATAAAACACTCCCAATGTGAAAGGGGACTTGTGTAGGTAGACAAAATAAAGCCACGTTGGTGTGAAAGGAGGCAATGCATGGGGACCAGATCCTTGTTGACCAAATCAACAACACTGCAAAAAGAGAGGGAAAACTAGTGGGAACAACATAGTTTTGATGGACGAGTATTTGCAAGGAAGTAACCTCATAAATGTGTGGGGTCCAGGGTGAGGAGGCTCACCAAGAATAAAAAGGAAGGGATGACAACCATGAGAGTCATTCAAAATCTTGTTTATGTTTGGGTCTTATGACTTCTTGCATGCTTAAGCTCTTTAGCTGGGTTTGCTGCACTGTTTCGTGCAAGGGATTCTCATGTGGGAGTTCCACTCTCTTTCTTGGTTCAGCTTGTTGAAGGGATCTAAGAGGAGAATTCTAGGCTACATTTCCACTATCAGACTTGGGGTCAAGTAGTCACCAACCTCTACAATGCAGTCTCTTGTAGAAACTATGTCATTTCTGAAGGTGATGCTGTGGTAGGGTTAAATCCATTGATTTTGTGCTAGTTCTTGAGGAGAAGGGGCTCTACCTCTCCTACAAGGCTAGTAAGGAAGGTATTTTTCCATTTTTATGTATTTATCAACTATATTATTTATTTTTCAGCTATATTAAAGATAGAGCTATAGTATACTGTGTGATTTTCTGCAGAACTGCTATTTTATACTTGTGCACTCATGAAACCCTTGCCGGGTTGTCTCCAATTTGTATAAAAGAGGCTAGACCTCCATATTTTTGGCTCCATGATTAATGAAATCTCTAGATATACTATGATACATATTTTTTTGTAGAAACCCTCATGAAATAACGTTGTTACATGCTTCAGAAATTCTGTTTGTTAAAAGTCATGGGGTTTGGGTGTTTTTGAGCTATATTGAGCTGTGGAGATCTGTTTAACATAGCTATAATGATTTTTTCTAATCCCACTTGGTATGTAAGAGTTATTAAGCATAAAATAAAGGATCCAAGTCCTGTTTCTAACTTTTGTAGTGTAATTTTATGAAAACAAGTGTTTTTACTGTCCATAGTGCTAAAATTCCTGAAAACGAATATTACAGTGGTATCGCAGCTCTGCTCTTGGCTCAGATTGTGGGGAAAATATATCTACAGTATGAAGGAGAAATATATTTCAAAGCTTCTTCTTCACACCATGCAGAACATTGCAAGAGATCTCAAGGAGATGAGGCATAAGGAAGCCCCTATAGGGTTTTACCATGAAGCAAGCACCATCACCTCACATTGTGTGGAACAATCAGCCACACACCATTTTATGAAATGCTCTAACATGCCCTCATTTCTATCTGAAGAAATATAGGAAGAAACCTTTGGTGATTATTTTTTGGAGTATGAATCCCAATCCAGGAGATTCAAAGAACACTTGAGCTTCCAAGAGTTTTTCCGGATCAAAGATGGGAGGAGAGCTTGCTATCACCAAAATAAGGGAGAGCTTGTGAAAGAATCAGAACTACAAAACAATATGGTAAGTTTCTTCTTGCCTGCATATGATGGATCACCTAAGTGCACAACTAAGGCTTGGGTGGAGATGCTGGATACTTATTTTCAGCTCAACAGAGTTTCTGAAATAGAGGATATCAAAATAGTTGCACTGCACTTGGAAGGGGAGGCTCATGAATGGTGGTTCCATGGGTTGAATACCCTGGGACATGCACATATCACCTCATACTCAGTCTTCACCAAGAGACTAGTAGAGAGATTTGATCCAAGGGATCTGGAGGCCCACTTTGTTGAGCTAACCAAGCTCAAACAAAAGGGAGATCTAGAAGATTATATTGCTAAATATTTGAAGCTTTCAGTGATGGTATCCAATCTCACTATGAGTAGAAGGGTATGTATGTTTATTGATGGGAACGCTGAACCATTGCATGGGTTGGTAAAATTCACTAAACCAACTACACTCATAGAAGCTATGGAGAAGGCTAGAGATTTGCAACACACCTTGCCCAAGGCAAAAGCATCATTAAAAAAAGAGAATTCTTCATGGCCAAGGAGGATACCTCTTGATTATGATCATAATAAATTAAGGAAGGAGAAACTTTGCCTCACTTGTCAGAAAACTTGGGTGCCAAACCATGAATGTGTTGCAGGTAAAGCACATTGTATTGAGATATTTTCTGATGAAGAGGAGAATACTAGTGGTGCACCACCTACATAAGATGCAGTGAAGACTTTTGCTCCAATTGGAGGAGCTCTTGCAGTGTTAAGAGGAGTCCCTAAATATCCGACTTTGAGAGTGAAGGGTACTATTATGGGGCAAAGAGTATCAGTACTAGTAGACAGTGGAGCTACTCATAACTTCAATGATTCACATCTAGTAAAGAAGAGGGGCATTCATATGGAATACGTTGAAGGTATTTCAGTCTTGGTTCCAGGAGCTAGAACCATGCAGTGTGCCAAGTATGTTCCGGAATTGTATATTACTATGGGAACCTACACTGTGACAGACCACTTCTTTGTGGTTGATATTCCTGACACCAATGTCATATTGGGTATCCAATGGCTGATCACTCTTGGGAGAGTTACCACTGATTGGGAGACTCTAGAGATGGAATGGATACAAAAGAAGGATGGTAAGCATCTGAAAATCAAAAGTATGCACGCTTACCCACCTCAGGTTGTTTTAGCCCACAGGATGGAAGCAGACTTACGTAGAGGGGACATTGAGAGGACAACAGAATGCCTAGCTACGTTGGCTCCACTTCGGGGAGTATTGTTACAACATCACTTACCATATGTCCATTTGTATGACTCCATTCTGAGCCCTCTATGGGTATGATGCACTCTCATTTGTTGATATCATGTTTGGAGCAAGTAAGGCTCCCAGAGCAAAAGAATGGATTCAGGAGAATCAAGACATACTTCGGGCCCTCAAAGAAAACATTGCTACTACCCAAAATCAGCAAAAGGTATATGCAGACCATGGTCGGATAGAGAGACAGTTTGAGGTAGATGATTTAGTCTATCTACATCTTCATCATTATAGACAATCTACACTCAAAGAGAAAGGGGTTGAAAAGCTCAAACCACATTTATATGAACCATATAAGGTGATCCGTTGGGTTGGCGAGGTAGCATATGAGTTGGAGCTTTCCAAAGGGAGAAAGATCCATAATATCTTTCATGTTTCATGCCTCAAGAAGGCCATTGGAAAAAAAATAGTTGCCAATATGGAACTCCCACCTATTGATGATGAAGGCCACCTAGTTTTGCAATTGGAGGCAATCTTGGATACATGGGAGAGGCAGCGAAGGAACTAGGTTATCAAAGAATATCTAATTCGATGGAGGAATCTTCCTGATGAGGATGCCACTTGGGAAGGAGAGAAGATTTTACAATATCCTTCTTTGTTGTTGCTTGAGGACAAGAAACTTTTGAGAGGGGAGGACTGTAATATTCCCAATTAGCTGCTGCTAGTTGGAATATTGTAAGGTGCTCTATTTTGCAGCTTAGAAGAATAAATGGGGTAGGGAGACCCTTAAATCTCTTTAGTAGGAATCAAACACTCCCAATGTGAAAGGGGATTTGTGTAGGTAGAAAAATAAATCCACCTTGGTGTGAAAGGAGGCAATTCATGGGGACTAGATCCTTGTTGACCAAATCAATAGCGCTGCAAAAAGAGAGGGAAAACTAGTGGGAACAACGCAGTTTTGATGGAGGAGTCTTTGCAAGGAAGTAACCTCATAAATGTGTGGGCTCTAGGGTGAAGAGGCTCACCAAGAATAAAAAGGAAGGGATGATAGCCATGAGATTCATTCAGAATGTTGTCTATGTTTGGGCCTTATGAATTCTTTCATGCTTCAACTATTTAGTTGGGTTTGTTGCACTGTTTAGTGCAAGGGATTTTGATGCGGGAGTTCCACTCTCTTTCTTGGTTCAACTTGTTGAAGGGATCTAAGAGGAGAATTCTGGGCTACATTTCCACTATCAGACTTGGGGTAAAGCAGTCACCAACCTCTATAGCATAGTCTCTTGTAGAAACTGTGTCATTTCTGAAGGTGATGCTGTGGTAGGGTTAAATCCCTTGATTTTGTGCTAGTTCTTGAGGAGAAGGGGCTCTACCTCTCCTAGAAGGCTAGTAAGGAAGGTCTTTTGCCATTTTTATGTATTGTTCAGATATCTTATGTATTTTTCAGCTATATTAAAGACATATTTGTAGTAGACTGTGTGATTTTCTGTAGAACTGCTATTTTATAATTGTGCACTCCTTGCCGGGTTGTCTCCAATTTGTATAAAAGAGACTAGACCTCCATATTTTTGGCTCCATGATTAATGAAATCTCTAGATATGTTATGATACATATTTTTCTGTAGAAACCCTCATGAAATAATGCTGTTACATGCTGTTAGCCACCTATAAAAACTTTTATATCAAAAGGTGGCTAAATCATTTTTTGAGCCTTCAAGAAACAAGTTTTATTGCTAAAAATGTTATCTCTTGAAGACTCATGAAGACATCATGCCCTTTTTTAAAATCTTCACTACTATTTCCATTTCAAGCTCTGAAATTCTGCTATATTCATAGAGAAAAGACTGCTGCAAAACTCCATTTTCCTCTTTCCTCCACTCAAAACTAACCTTAATTTTTCCCCATCAAATTCCTCTATTTTTCATTTATTTCCCATTTCCCCTTCATAATATCCTATTTACAAAGTTTAAAACTCACTTTTAAACTTTTCCGAAAGCCCCAAATCCATCAAAATATTTGAAAATTTTCACAAAAAATAAGTGTTTTGATTGTAGGCTTAACCCCCTTTGGGCTAAATCCTGACCACTTCCCCACCATATTCCTTGGTGCTGGAATCGAGCGCTAATGGTCCCAAGCACATATCGCATCGGAACAAAACACAGTGCGCAAAATTTTTTGCTTTATTGAGGCCTCCGATGCGATTGGCCCCTTATTACATAGCCCCGATCCAATCACTGCTTCATATAACCCTTGGGCCCGCATCCGGTGCTTAAATTTTGTATTTACCTATCCCCGATTGGTGATCTCTCGATCAATCGTGAGTCATTGATCTCTTCCCTGCATTCCCAGATCCGACAGACCTCATTTGCTCCGATCATAAACCCTTCCTCTGCCTTTTAAGCCCCTCTGATTCACTCCCCACCATCGATCCAATCCTCAGATCGATGGCCAGCGTTGTATTGCATTGGAAAATTTTCATTGGGTGCGTTAAATATTTCCCCACTTCCGATTAACATCCCCCGATCCATTCCCCTCCGTCGATCTGATCTGTATATCGACAGCCCACAGTTAATCGCATCGGCGCTATTCAAGTTTTTACCCCCCGCCGAAGGAAATTTCATCTATGTCCTTTGTTTCTCTCTCGAATTTCCATAATATGACCATTTGAATTGTATATTCCTCCCGATTAATCCTGACCGTCGATCTCTGCAGATCGACGGATCTGACTTAATTCCCACCACTGCTTCTTCCAAATCTCCTTCTTTTCACCTCTGTAGAAAATCTCCACCATTGGATGCTTCCATCCAACGGCCACGCTCCTCCCCACAACCTCTGAAGCAGTTTTACCAAATAACGTAGGATTTTGTAACATTTGTGTGTATTTTGTAGGTGTCAAAGGTTTTTTCCATTATAATAAAGGAAGTGAAAGCTGAGGGTGACGATCCTCCAGACTTTCGTTTATCAAAGGGGAAATACTACAGAGGGTTCCATGCCACGTTTCGTCGATGCTTCATGGGCATTGATGCCATATGGACCCTTTGCAGAACCTGCACATCAACAAGACATAGTGAATTAAATCAAAACAAAAGAGTATCAGTGTTGAAGACTTAAACACAACAGAACAGAGGATTGAAGAATTTTTTCACAGTTTTGGAGGATTACGGCTAAAATCGAAAATCAAGAGCCTAATCCTCCAAAATTAAATACAATTAAAGAAAATCATAAAATTTTATCAGTCAGAAAGAGCCTCCACCACCACATTAGAGGCTAATTGATTCCTCTCAGCTACCCAATGCCACTTGTAGCCTCAAGCATTCAACAGAGGCCGAATTATGATCAGAAAATCAGATATTTTCCTCAATGCAGCCGAATAGTTAATTCTGCCGAAGGAACTTAATGCAAAAATATCAGTAGAGTTACTACAATAGGAAACAGAGCCTTAAAAGTCAACAAAAGCTCCCACTGAGCTTAAATCTTAAATTTAAAACAATTAATACAGACAAACATCTGTAAACTTCTCCATCAAGCCCCTCAAAGGCCAAGAAGCATCAAGTCTGTATTAATTGACCCGGGAGATCTTTTATCAGATCCCACCTCCTCTTTTCTTCTATAAATACTCCTGTAGAAGATGAGAAAATGTTGGTTGTAGAACTTTGAAATATACTTGTGCTCGAGACTTCTACTTGTAAATAGTGTTCAAATTCTCTTGAAGATCTGTTTGTGATAGAATAGTTAGGATGAGAAGTGAAGATGATTGCTGAACTGAAACATTGGACTTAAAGCTGTAACTGGTTTGAAGCATCAATACAAGCTAATTTATGGGATCCTGGTCTATGTCAGCGGTGATGTTTTTCTTATTGTAAATCGTTATTTTATTTCTGTTTTCACTTTTTCCATCTTCTCTGATAAAGAACAACAAGCATAGAGTTAGGATTTACTGTATATCAATACCCTTCTCTGACTGATAAGCTTTATCTACATGTTTTCTTCCAATTTGTGTTGTTTAGAAATGATTTAATTCAGTTTAAACAGTTAGGAATGCAGGTGTTCCCTCGTCCTACTGTCTAAGATAAATGTTGTTCCTGAATGTTATTTTCAGTTTATGTTAAGTAGAGATGAAGTAAGGAAGTTATGGTGAGCCCTATCCTTTAGTTTTATCCCCAAATAATATCTGAAAGTTTCCCTAAGAGTGTGTTGAAAGCAGGCTAGGTTAAAAGTCCTTACCTGATCCTAGACTTTTCTTTGTTATCTTATGTGTTTGTCTTGAAATTTTACTAAGTAAAGAAGAGCTAGGGAAGTTTATGGTGAGCCCTGTCCTCTAGTTTCTTCTCCAACAGTTGCTTTTAAAGTTTCCCTTTGTGTTTAAATGTTTTTCTATTGCAAGTGCATCAAAAGCTGGCTAGTTTTGAAGTACTTACCAGATCTTAGATTGCTTTTATGTCTCTCTTAAGTGTATGCCAAAAGCAGGATAGTTTCAAAGTACTTACCTGATTTTAGGTTGCTCTTTGTTCTTCATTTGTTTAATTCCCCTTCTTGTTGTATCATTTCATTCGATAAAATCAACTTTAAAGAGATCCTTAGACATAGATGACTTGCCCCATGGGCCACTCTTGAACCTTGTTGTTTCAATTAAACCATATTATGACTCCATAGCCCAATGGACTAAAAACTAGCATTATATCTATATTTTTAGCCAAATCTTGTTCTGATTGCTTGCAACTTAACACTTTTGAAACTCTTTGCATTTAGGACTTTCCACTCAAATAATAATCATAACTAGCCTTAGAAAAAAAACCCTCAGACTTTCCAAAACAAACAAAAACCCTCAGACTTCATAACTAGCCTAATATCATCACCCAAAAGATTTAAAGATAAATCCATTTTTGCACTTATTGGAGAGATCCCTCTCCAGATTCAGGAGGGCTAGATCCTAGAATCCCAAAGTGGTTGAAATAGTGTTTCTCCTTGCAGTTGGACTTTGCCAATCTTGCTAATTACAGAGAGCTAAAATCTCTGGCGACTCCGCTGGGGAGTTCTGAGTTGAATGACAGTTTAATTACACCATAGGCCTCAGAAAACCCTTGATTCGAGAAACATTGTGCAGTGAGTAAAAAGCAGCCTTTTCAAGCACTACCAAGTAATGGTAATCATGATGAAACTTGTTTGAATTAGTGACAAACCAGGCAAACCATAGGATTCTCATAAGAGTTTATCTAACCTTGAAGAATCAACTAGCTTAGCCATAAGAGTAGACTATCTTGGTCTCATAACCGTAGCTAAGTTTTGAAACAGATTTAGGACACTCTTAAGAACCAATAGGACTGAAAAATAACTCAGAAAACCCAAAAATATTTCAGATTGGTATTCAATAAACATGGTGGCGGACCATAAAACCTTTTACCTCCAAAAGAGCTAAAAAATTCCACTTGGCGACTCCACAATCCTAAAAAGACCTTAAGAATCCACTGGGAAGACCCATAATCTTTGTAACACCATTCAAATTCAGTCAGAGGACTGTAGGATTAAATTTTGTGTTAAAAATAGATTAGTTAACCTCTTAAAGACTGTCATATCTGGTTGAACTTTTATTGTTTACTTCGGTCTAAAAAAACAGCATAGTGGCTCCTAGAAAGATTCATACTAGAGCCTTTCCTGACCCTAATCCACCTGAGATAGTTGATAACCTGGAAAGTATCCTTAGGATGTCTCCTAAGATTGAATTTTAAACTATTTTCAGATCATGTTTGAGAGCTAATTCAGTTCCTGAAAATCTTTCAGCTCTACAACAATCACAAGCTGACTTAGTAAATCCATTTAGAACTAGGTCACTTGATGATATAATACAGATAGACTTTGAGTCTTCACTTTCATCACCAGAAATAAGTGAACATCCTGGGAGTAGAGAAACAACACCACCTGATTTACATTTCTTTCATAATTTAGGTGTCTCTCATCCAAGATCAGCTCAGCAATATATTCCTGGTCCATCCACATCTGTTCACCAAACATCCACTGTTTAAACCACTCCACTTCAGCCCATTTTCCCTTTTGTTAATCCACCTCTTGTAAATCCACCTCCACCTCATATCATGGAAGCATGGTATGCTCCCTTAGTCCTTCCTGTACCATTAGTCAATCTTCCATAGGAATATCAGTCCAAAATACCATTATATGATTATCGTAATGCTACTACTGAATCACAACATGTGGATAAAATTAATGACTACTTTGACAGAAATGAAATTGATGATGAATCTGTCAAACTAAGACTATTTTCTCAGAGTATGGGGGGGAAAGTAAGAAAATGGTTTAAGGGCTTAGCCCCCCATAGTATCAATGATCTCCAAGCCTTCCATCAGACATTCTTAAACAAATGGAAAGTGAAGAAGAATCCTCTCCAAATACTCTCTGATTACAAGAACCTCCACAGAAACACTGGGGAAAGTGTACAAGCTTACTGCACTAGATTTAATAGTGTGTATAATGCGCTTCCCCCAGATCCTAAACCTCCACAAGGCTCAACATTAAACAAGTTTCTTGAAGGGTTTGACCCTGATATCTCCTATCAGATGAGAGAAAGAGACCCTCTAACCCTTGAAGATATGAAAAAAGGGGCTCTTGCTGTGGAAGTTAACTTAATGGAGAAAAGAGCAAGAATGAAAAATGAGAAGAGAGTGTCCTTTAGAGAAGAGTCTACACCTTCTACTTCCAGCTCAAAAATGGAAAGGATGATGGAGGAGATGATGAAGAAAATGAGCATTCTTGAGAAAGCACAAGCAAGTCAAAACTAAACTTCTCCTCAAAACAGAAACCAGAACCAAAATTAGAATTTTAGAAGAACTCAGCCTCAAAATAGACCTAGGGAAGATGATCAAAAGATCACTCCTCCCTTTCATCAAAAATATGTAAGCGAGGTTGAGGAAACAGATGAACCTACGGAGGAAGATGATATCAATATGCTTGGAGTAGATAATGATGACTTTGAAGTTAATTATGATAGAAAACAAGGTTTATACACACCATATGATGAAAAAATACATGATGATGAAATTTATTATCAAGACATGGAGAATGTTATCATAGAGTCTCAAAAAGAATATGACCTTAGAATTAAAACCAATCAAGAACCTCCAAAATCTAAAACCTCAGAAAAATCTTCACAAAACAACACTGTAAACAAGTCTAAAGTTGTCAAATAGATGGATAAATCAGTGGCTGGAAATTCTGATAAAGGTAAAGAGAAAGGCACTCAAAATAATGATAAACAAGGTGCATACCTTAGTAGTACTAATACATCAGTTGGTACTCCTGTGAAAACAATTTTGTCAAATGTAAATAGACAAAATCAGCAAACATATTTTGCTGATAGAGTGGCAGTTAATAAAGCTGAGACAAGTACTTCAAGAAGTCAGACTCCTTTTAGTTTGGAGCAGGAAATTTTGAAAATTAAAATCTCTTTTCCTTTGACTGAATTAGCTGCCCAAAATGTATATAAGTCTCAAATTCTGAAGGATTTTAACATTGAAGAGAATAATGACACCGTCAATCTTAACGATGACCAACCAAAGCTTATTTTTGGTCCAAATATTGAAGGTAGGTATCAAGAGGGACCTGTTCCTCCCTTTTATGTAATTTTAAATGTTCATGACAAGATTTTTCATAATGCTATGCATGATTCCGGGGCCTCTCATAATTTAATGCCCAAAGTAGTGATGGAGAGCCTGGGTCTAGAAATCACCCGACCTTACAAAGACCTTTACTCCTTTGACTCAAGTGAAATGTTTAGGGTTAATAAAAGACCTCTGCGTTAACTTAGCACAGATTCCAGCTAAATGCTTAGTCATGGATATTGTTGTGGCTGATGTGCCCCCAAAATATGGAATGTTGTTATCTAGGTCTTAGGGGGCTAAGTTACAAAGCACTATGCAGATGGACATGACCTATGCGACCATCGCTGTGTTTAATCAATCCAGAAGACTTTACGGGGAGTCCCATATGCAGTACATGGTTACTAGCCAAGATAGACCACAAAACTCTCCTCTGTATTCTGTAAATAGAGGCCTCGATTCTTTTATCCTGTTTAACAATGAAACATTCACAGAGCAGGTGACTTTAACTGAACTGATGGCTAATAGAGAGGAAGGGGTAAACACCACAGAACTATCAAAAAAGTTTGCTGAACCTTTAAAATTTAGCAAACCAAACACGGGTCTTGAGCTACAAATCATGCTTCCATCGTTTTTTAACCTTGACAGTCGAGAAAGAATTCCTCAAATAAACGAAAATCTTGAGGAATCAACACAAATTAAACTAAGTGCTGATATTCCACAACAATCCGAAAGCATTTTAGTTGAAGAGGACAATCACCAAATAGATGAAACCGAAACTAGTCCTCTATGGAGTATGAACTTTCACGAGTCGTGCACTAGAACTAATGCTGGTGCTGGTGTTTGGATATGCAACATTGAGAACAACCACACAGAGAGACTTTCCTGTAGGCTAAACTTACAGTGTTCGAATAACATAGTAGAATATGAATCCCTCCTTTTAGGCTTACACTTGTTGAAAAAGTTAGGAGCCAAGAGAATTAAAGCATATGGGGATTCAGAACTAATCATTAGGCAAGTCAACGGGGAATACAATGCAAATCATCCCAGACTTAGGGCCTATCGAAATGATGTCATGGATCTTTTGAAAACTTTTGAGTAGTCTCAATTGATTTTTGTCCCAAGGAAAATAAATATCGCGGCCCACAGCCTAGCTTTCGCGACCAGAACATGCTTAACGCCATATGAAACCAAAGAATGCACAACTCAGATTAAATTCAGACCAGCCGTTCCTGATAACGAAAAATATTGGCAAGTGTTCGATGGAGACAAACAAATAGAAGACTTCATGAAATTCATAAATGAATTTGAAATTCACAGTTTAGATTCAGATTATGAAACAGACTGCAATAGTGAATAAAATTTTTTAGCTGAAGAAGAACAGTCTCCTGAGGTTGCCAACATTAATTTACTGTCTAGCAAACTTGAAAGCACAACAAAAATGATTGCAGCGTTAGAAGCAGAGGAGTTAGAAACCCTGCAGTCTAAAGATCACAGTTTGCCCAAGGGTCTGGCCCCTTTAGAAGAGTTGTTTAATTTTAACGATGTGGACAAGAAGCCAAAACTGGAGCTTGTAGAGACTGAAGTGGAAGAGTGCAATATAGGAAGTGAAATAAAACCTATGATGATCAAACTTTCTAAGACTTTACCAGCTCACATTAAACTCAAATACATAGAGATGTTTAAATATTTTGCTGATGTTTTTGCGTGGAGTTACGAAGATCTTAAATCCTATGACACTGAAATAATACATCACAAAATCCCTCTCAAGCAAAACCAAAAACCATTCAAACAGAAGCTGCGCCGAATAAACCCTGTTCAGCTGCCTTTGGTTGAGAAGGAAATCAAGAAAATGTATGAGGTCGGTATTATCGTCCCTATTAGATATTCTGAGTGGGTATCTAATCTGGTGTCAGTTAGGAAGAAAATAGGAGAGATCAGGCTTTGTATAGACTTTAGAGACTTAAACAAAGCTTCGTTTAAAGACAACTACCCTTTACCTAAGATGGATCATATTTTACAGAGGGTGGTAGGGTCTAAAAAAATTTCTTTGCTTGATGGATACTCAGGGTACAATCAAATTTTAGTTCACCCTGATGATCAACTAAAGACAACGTTTACTACACCGTGGAGCACTTTCATGTATGTGAAAATGCCTTTAGGTCTAATGAACGATGGTGCAACATTTCAGAGAGCCATGGACATGGCATTCTTGGAAGAACTGGGCTACTTCATCATTATTTACCTTGATGATGTTACCGTTTTTTCAAAGACAGATGAAGAGCACTTAGAACATTTAAGAACAGTATTCGAGAGATACAGGAAGTTTGGGATATCTTTAAACCCTAGGAAAACACTATTCATTCTCCAAGAAGGTAAACTTCTTGGGCACATTATTTCAGAAGAAGGTATTAAGATAGATCCAAAGAGGATTGAGGCCATATTGCAAATCTCTCATCCTCGAAACATCAAGGAGTTACAATCTTTCATTGGAAAGATTAAATTTTTGAGAAGGTTCATACCCAACTTGGCTGAGCTCCTTAGAAATATTACAAACATGCTGAAGAAGGAGCAAGGGGTAAAATGGACCTTGGAAGCAAAGAAGTCCTTTGGGCTGGTGAAACAAGCGTTGACCAAAACACCAGTTCTTATAAGTCCTAATTTTTCAAAAGATTTTTATATTTTTTCATTTGCATCAGAACATATAATAGCTGCTGTCCTTTTACAAAAAAAAAAATCCACAAGGACAAGAGAAACCTATTGCATTCTTTAGCAAGGCATTGAGAGATGCTCCTCTGAAGTATAACATTATGGAAAAGCAAGCTTTTTCTTTGGTTAAGGCTTTAAAAGAATTCAGAGTATACATATTGCACTCACACATCATTGCCTTTGTCCCAAATTCAGTTGTGAAAGACATTCTAGCACAGGACCCAGATGGTAAGAGAGGTAAGTGGATAGCTGTTATTCTTGAATATGATTCAGAGATAAAGCCCACTAAACTCATCAAAGGCCAAGGTCTAGCTAGATTAATGGATGAATCCAACTTTGAAGTTCTTGATATTAATATGATTAATGCTTTATATGATCAAGAGGAGATCTCAACTCCCATTGTTGAAGATAATTTTATGAATTCCTCTTGGTATGCTGATATTCTTTATGTTTTGCTTAATTTTAACACACCTCCTGGTTTATCAAAAACAAAGGCAAGGTTCCTAAAGTTAAAAGATGTAAACTATTGCATTATAGATAAATGTCTTTATTGGAAAAACAAAAGTGGTATATTGCTTAAATGTTTGCTTGAGTATGATACAGAGAAGGTTAAGAACGAGTTCCATGAAGGAGAGTGTGGAGGCCACCTATACTGGAAGACAACAGCCAACAAAATATTAAGGGCTAGTTACTATTGGCCTACTCTTTTTCTTGATGTACACAAGATGATAATTGCCTATCATAAATGCCAACTTTTTGAAGGCAAAAGGAAGCCACTACCCTTACCTCTGCATCCAATCACTGTTGAGGCTCCATTTCAACAGTGGGGACTTGACTTCATAGGAGAAATCCATCCACCATCCTCTGCCCATCATAGATGGATTCTCACTGCCACTGATTACTTCACCAAATGGATAGAAGCCATCCCTTGTAGGCAAGCCAATGATTATGTCATTATAAAATTCATGGAGACTAATATTCTCTTTAGATTTGGCTGCCCTACCAAGATCATCACTGATAATGCAGCAACATTTGGATCAAAGAAGATGGTTGAATTCTGTCACAAATATCATATAACATTGGGGCATTCCACAGCCTATTACCCTCAAGGTAATGGACTTGTGGAATCCTCAAATAAGATTTTGGTGAACATAATCAAGAAGCTGTTGGAGGACAACAAGAAGTCTTGGCACAGAAAGCTTGTTCATGCACTTTGGGCTGACAGATTGACATTGAAGAAATCTATTGGTATGTCACCCTACCAGCTTGTGTATGGTACAGATGCAATTTTTCCTACCAGTGTCGGTGTACTAGTTATGAAGTTAATTCAAGAGGTTTAGTCTGAAGGAAATGATATGATCAGAAGGATAAATCAAACTATTCATATTCAACAAATCAGAGAGGAGGTTTATGAAAAAGCATTGCAAAAGCAAGATAGCATCAAAAAGATTTTTGACAGAAGAACAAAGGCCAAAAATTTTAATGTTGGGGACAAAGTTTTAAAGTGGGACTCAAGGAGGGAAGACAAGGGCAAGCATGGAAAATTTGACAACTTATGCCCTGGTCCTTACTTCATTCATTCAGCTGCTGGTAATAATGCCTTTTTCTTACAAGAGTTGAATGGGGCAGAATTGTTTGGGGGTCCTGTCAATGGCAGGATGCTTAAGCATTACTTCTCTTGATCCATGTCATGTTCTGAAAGCCTTTTTATCTTTTTCTCATTATAAATATTTCATCCACCATTTTGTTTTTTCCATAGAAAAAAAATCGAACTTTCTATTATATAGATAGTTTCAAAACATATGCATAGCATTTCTATAGCATTTCCATTCCCTTATTTCGAGAGGAAATGGAGACATAGATGCTTTAACACCTATAAATATGCTTAGCAACCAGAAAAAAACCAAAAAAAAAGAGCCAATCATGACGTCAGTGCATCTCCTTTAGCTCATCATCTCTCGGAAAAACCGAAACAGAGATGAGAGCAGAAGGATAAGTAAGCACTAAGCAGGCCCATAGCTTCGATAGCTCAATGAAAGGGCCGGCAGTAAAAACTATCCCAGTCCCCAGAAGTACATCAGAAAAGACAAAAATGGAGCCCAGAACCTCCTTACAAAAGGAAAACAGTTCTGGACTCAATAAAGTAGCTATATTAGAGTTTTTTGTAGAGCAAATATATACAAAGCAGAAGTAAAATAGCAGAAAATTAAACAAAGGACGGCTAAAATATTTCATCCACCATTGCATTCAAAGTTAGAAAATAAAAAATACAAAAAAACAATAGAAGAAAGAAAAGAGGGCAGATTGTAAGAACAATAAAGGTACAACCCCATACCTAAAAAGAGAAATAGATATGAAAGTGTGCAAGCTTAAATGCAACTCCTGAAAACAAACTTCTAGTTAGTCATACAGCCTAATCATGACTAATTAGTTTTAAATTTGCTACTAATAGGTTAGTGAATTAGATTCGCCAAATAGTTTAATCTTGGCTTATCAGTAGGTACATTAGGCTAGAAATTAAAGGTTCAAACAAGCTCAAAATCTGAACCTAAGTTTCCAAACAAGAAAGACTCACATTTGTGTAAATATTTGAGTCAAAACAGAGGTAAAAATGGTTTTAAATAGCTCAAAATATGAACCAGTCAGACAAAGAAAGAGCAGCTCAAACAGAAGTAAAACCAGAGCTATAAAAAGATGAAGGAAGTGCTTAACCTTTTCAAATTTTAAAAGCCTTCCATTTTGATTTAATTTTCTGCAAAATAATATCTCTGTGTAGCTTGTTTTTTATGCCATAGATCAGCATCAAGTTAGACTGTTCAATCCTGACTTGTATGCTTTTAAATTTTTGTTTTAGAAATTAGAGAATAAAAATCTGTTGGACTGTTTAATCCTAACAGATTGGTATATTAGGTAGAGAAGCATATGGAATCAACTGTTTAATCTGAGTTCATGGAGAAATAAGGAGTATAATTAGATTAGTTTTATGCTTTCAAAAGAATAAAATGTTGAAGAAAAGAGTTTTCCAATCGAAGTGCACTCTAAAGAAGAAAAAATGTTAGATCAGTAGGATTGGGTAGGTAGAAAGCTTGTGTTGATGAAGATCCATTGTTTTTTCATGGCTGCTAACATTTTCTAGAGAAAAAGAAGAACATCCAAGTAAATAAAGGCAGCCCAATGGATGAGGCACTAATCAGCCCCCAGAGAAAGAAAGTTTGAATTTCTTGATGCCTTCAAGAAGGCACCATCCCCAAGTGGAGCCACAGTTAGCCACCTATAAAATTTGTTATATCAAAAGGTGGCTAAATCATTTTTCGAGTCTTCAAGAAACAAGTTTTATTGCTAAAAATGTTATCTCTTGAAGACTCATGAAGACATCATGCCCTTTGTTTAAACCTTCACTGCTGTTTCCATTTCAAGCTCTGAAATTCTGCTATATTCATAAAGAAAAGACTGCTGCAAAACTCCATTTTCCTCTTTCCTCCACTCAAAAATAACCTTAATTTTTCCCCATCAAATTCCTCTATTTTTCATTTATTTCCCATTTCCCCTTCATAAGATCCTCTTTACAAAGTTTAAAACTCATTTTTAAGCTTTTCCGAAACCCCCAAATCCATCAAAAACTTTGAAAAATTTCACAAAAAATAAGTGTTTTGACTGTAGGCTTAAGCCCCTTTGGGCTAAATCCTAACCACTTTCCCACCATATGCCTTGGTGCTGGAATCGAGTGCTAATGGTCCCAAGTGCTTATCGCATCGGAAAAAAACACAACGCACAAGTATTTTTTCTTTATTGAGACCTTCGATGCGATTGGCCCCATATTACATAACCCCGATCCAATCACTGCTTCATATAACCCTTGGGCCCGCATCTGGCACTTAAATGTTGTATTTACCTATCCCCGATTGGAAATCTCCAAATCAATCATGAGCCGTTGATCTCCTCCCTACCTTCCCAGATCCGATGGACCTCATTTTCTCCGATCATAAACCCTTCCTCCACCTTTTGAGCCCCTCTGATTCACTCCCCACCATCGATTCGATCCTCAGATCGATGGCCAACGCTATATCGCATTGGAAACTTTTCATCAGGCACATTAAATATTTCTCCACCTCCGATTGACATCCCCCGATCCATTCCCCTCTGTCGATCTGATCTGCAGATCGACAACCCACAGTTAATCGCATTGGCGCCATTTAATTTCTTACCCCCCGCCGAAGGAAATTTCATCTATTTCCTTTGTTTCTCTCCTAAATTTCCATAATATGACCATTAGCATTGTATATTCCTCCTGATTAATCCTGACCTTCGATCTCTACAGATCGACGGATCTGACTTAATTCCCACCACCGCTTCTTCCAAATCTCCTTCTTTTCACCTCTACAGCAAATCTCCACCGTTGGATGCTGCCATCCAACAACCATGCTCCTCCCCACAACCTCTGAAGCATTTTTACAAAATAACACAGGATTTTGTAACATTTGTGTGTATTTTGTAGGTGTCAAAGGTTTTTTCCATTATAATAAAGGAAGTGAAAGCAGAGGGTGACGATCCTCCAGACTTTCGTTTATCAAAGGGAAAATACTATAGAGGGTTCCATGCCACGTTTCGTCGATGCTTCATGGGCATTGATGCCATATGGACCCTTTGCAGAACCTGCACATCAACAAGACACAGTGAATTAAATCAAAACAAAAGAGTATCAGTGTTGAAGACTTAAACACAGTAGAACAGAGGATTGAAGACTGTTTTCACAGTTTTGGAGGATTACGGCTAAGATCGAAAATCAAGAGCCTAATCCTCTGAAATTAAACAAAATTAAAGAAAATCATAAACATTTATCAGTCAGAAAGAGCCTCCACCGCCACATCAGAGGCTAATTGATTCCTCTCAGCTACCCAATGCCACCTGTAGCCTCAAGCATTCAACAGAGGCCGAATTATGATCAGAAAATCAGATATTTGCGTCAACACAGCCGAATAGTTAATTCTTCCGAAGGAACTTAATGTAAAAATATCAGCAGAGTTATTACAACATGAAACAGAGCCTTAAAAGTCAACAAAAGCTCCCACTGAGCTTAAATCTTAAATGTAAAAAAAATAATATAGACAAACTCTGTAAACTTCTCCATCAAGCCCCTCAAAGGCCGAGAAGCATCAAGTCAGTATTAATTGACCCGAGAGATATTTTATTAGATCCCACCTCCTCTTTTATTCTACAAATACTCCTGTAGAATATGAGAAAATGTTGGTTGTAGAACTTTGAAATATACTTGTGCTCGAGACTTCTACTTGTAAATAGTGTTCAAAAGCTCTTGAAGCTCTGTTTGTGATAGAATAGTTAGGCTGAGAAGTGAAGATTATTGTTGAACTGACACATTGGAATTAAAGCTATAACTAGTTTGAAGCATCAATACAAGCTGATTTATGGGATCTTGGTCTATGTCAACGATAATGTTTTTCTTATTGTAAATCGTTATTTTATTTCTATTTTCACTTTGTCCATCTTCTCTGATAAAGAACAACAAGGATAGAGTTAGGATTTATTGTATATCAGTACCCTTCTCTGACTGATAAGCTTTATCTACATGTTTTCTTCCAATTTGTGTAGTTTAGGAATGATTTAATTCAGTTTAAACAGTTAGGAATGCAAGCGTTCCCTCGTATGTTGTGTAACCAACTCCAAAAATGGAAGAAAAGAGATATCAACGCCTTAGAAATAAGCCACTTCAAGGGGGCAACCTCCAATACATTGCATAAATGAACAATTCTTGGATGATACAATTTACGAAAGCTCCTTTCTATATATAGGAGTCCATGTGGCGATAATGTAATCCTAGCCGACCTAACAATAATAATTTAAGGGCACAATAATAACAAAATGGGGGTTACAAGGGTACAATAATAACAATAAGGGGGTTACACTAATAAAAATAAAGGACTATACTAGTAATATAGGGACCTAACATGCCCCTCTCCTTCAAAAAAGTGTTGTCCTCAACGCTTGAGTAGCTCTGGGTGCTTCTGTATAAAATTCTCATCCTCCCATGTAGAATCTTCAGTGGGTAAGTTCTTCCACTTGATGAGATACTCTGAAATTGATCGATTCCGTAGCTGCCGAGTTCTTGTTTCCATGACCGCTTCAGGTTCCAATATGATTTTTCCTTCCTCATCAAGTTTTGGCAATATTGTTTGAACTGGAAGATTTTCACCTATAACTTTCTTTAAGCATGAAACATGGAAAACTGGATGTACTCGCGAAGAAGCAGGAAGCTCCAATTTGTATGCCATAGTACCAATATTTTGCAACACCTTGTAAGGACCATAGTACTTTGGCGATAATTTATTATACTTCTTAGCTTGCTTGAGGGACATTTGTTTGTATGGTTGTAGCCGTAAAAATACCCAATCTCCTACATCAAAACTTCTCTCGCCACGATGTTGATCTGCCTGTTGTTTCATTCGATTTTGTGCCAAATTCAGGTTATCCTTTAAGAGTTGGAGAACTTCTTGCTGATGCTCGATGTGATCTTCCACTGCTTGAACCTTCGAATTTTCTCTTAAATATGATGTGATGGATGGTGGATGATATCCATAAAGTGCCGTAAATGGGGTCATTTTTGCTGCAGTATGGAAGGAAGTGTTATACCACCATTCAGCGAGAGGTAACCACTTGACCCATTGTGTTTGTTTATCAGATACAAAACAGCGAAGATATCCTTCCAAACATTTATTTACTATCTTAGTTTGACCATCATATTGAGGATGATAAGATGAGCTATGAGCTAATTGAGTACCCAAACAATAAAATAACTCCGTCCAAAAATTTCTAGTAAAAATGGGATCTCTGTCGCTCACAATAACCCTTGGGCTTCCATGTAGCTTTTGAATTCTGTCCATAAATGTAGTAGCAATTGTACTTGCTTTAAATGGACGAGATAAGGCACAAAAGTGTGCATACTTGGTAAGTCTATCAACTACCACCATGATGACACTCTTTCCTTCGGACTTAGGTAAAACTGTGATAAAATCCATTGAAATCTCCTCCCAACGTTGACTTGGAATGGATAAAGGTTGTAGAAGTCCCAGGGTCTTAATTGTCTCAACTTTATTCTGCCGGCAAACAAAAACTTCCGCCACAAACTTTTGAATATCAGATTTAAGGCGATCCCAAAAAAATTCTTTCTTCACCCTGTGGTAAGTTTTTAAAAATCATGAGTGTCCTCCTAAAGGAGAAGAGTGCAATTCCAGAAGAATATTTTGTTTTAGTTGGGAATTCTTACAAAGATATAAGCGATCTTTGTACCATAAGGAATCATTTTCCAACTAAATGTATCAGATGTACTAGGATCTTGCTGCAAATTTTGAATGAGTGTCCATACAACTTTGTCCTTCTTCCATTCATCTCTTGCTTCGGTTATCCAATCTGGTTGGATAATAGAAATGGCACAAAGAAATGCTTCCACCTCTTCATTCTTTCTTGAGAGTGCATCTGCAACAACATTAAGCTTTCCTTTTTTGTAGATTATTTCAAAGTCATAACCTAACATCTTTGTGACCCATTTTTGCTGCTCTTCTGAAGATAGTCTTTGTTCCAAAAAGTGTTTAAGACTATCATGATCAGTTTTTACCTTTAAGTGTCTTCCCATTAGGTAAGTTCGCCATTTCTTTAGTGCATGCAGTATTGCTAACATTTCCTTCTCATAAATAGGTTTCTGTAAATACTTTCCTTTGATTGGAAGACTTTCAAAAGCAATGGGTCTTCCTTCCTGCATTAAAACAACACCAATTTCATTTCCTGAGGCATCACATTCCACAATAAAGGTTTTTGTGAAGTCTGGCGTAGCTAAGACCGGTGCTAGGTACATTGCCTCTTTAAGATGTTCAAAGGCCTTAGTTGCTTCAGGAGTCCATGAAAATGCATCTTTCTTCAATAATGTTGTTAGAGGTGCTGCTATTCTCCCATAATTCTTAACAAACTTATGATAATACCCTGTTAACCTGAGAAATCCTCGCAACTGCTTTATGGTTGTGGGGACTTTCCATTCCTTAATGGCTTTAATTTTGTTAGGGTCTACTTTAACACCCTCGTGAGATACAATATGACCCAGATATTACACCTCTTGTACTCCAAAGAAACATTTGGATTTTTTTGCATATAATTGTTTCTCCTGCAATAGTTTGAGCACCCTGTCAACATGTTCAATATGATCCTTCCAAGACCTGCTGTAGATTAGTATATCATCAAAAAATACTAGCACAAATTTTCTAAGGAAGGGTTTGAAAATGGAATTCATCAACCCTTGAAATGTAGAAGGTGTATTGGTAAGGCCAAAAGGCATGACCAAAAATTCATAATGACCCTCATGAGTTCGAAATGCTGTTTTTGGAATATCTTCAGTCTTCATTCTAATTTGATGATATCCTGAACGAAGATCCAACTTGGTAAAATAAATTGCTCCATGTAATTCATCCAATAATTCATCAATCAAAGGAATGGGAAATTTATCTTCAATGGTGAGCTTATTGATCTTCCTATAATCCAGACACATTCGCCATGATCCATCCTTCTTGTGTACCAATACTACAGGAGCAGAGAAATAACTTTGACTAGGTTGAATTATACCCGCCTCTAACATTTCTACCATCATACGTTCAATTTCGCTCTTTTGGAAGTAAGGATATCTATAAGGCCTGATGTTTGGAGGAACACTTCTTGGAATCAAATGAATAGCATGATCATGATCACGAATAGGTGGGAGTCCTTTGGGAGTTTCGAACACCTTGGAAGGATTGTCCAAGACTTGTTGGAGATCTGCAGAAATAGATGATTTTGATGTTGGAACTTCTAGTGAGCATAATTGTGAAATTACACCTCTTTGTTCTTTCTTTAGAAGCTTTGTCATGACATTAGAGCTTATTATCTTTCCCGGCTTCCCTACAATACCCCGTAATTCAACTCCCTTTCCTTCTGAAAAAAGTTCTTGAAATTTAAAAGCTACCGTCCCCAAAGATTGTAACCATTGTACTCCTAGAGAGAATTTGTACGAATTGCCACGTATCACTGTCTCCTCCTTCACCTCTAAAATTGATAGCCAAGAAACTACAGTCTGTGTACTTGCGACCACTTTTTATGACACTCCAATCTGATGCTGAGAGAGAGAGTTATTGAACTTTTCACACGATCACCTATTTGAGATGAAATTCAGGAGCTTGAAAAACTACTACCTTCCACAGATCATATCTCCAAAAATATTTCAAACCAAGATTTGAAATTGTTTGACATGTTTCCTCAGGATTTCAGCTTCACACCCTAAAAATTTCAGATTTTTAACCTTCGCAGAAAAAAAGTTATAGCGCAAATGCCATGATGACCTGTTTAGGAGCCTGAAAAAAGACCTAACTTCCACAGATCATATCTCCAAAAATATTGTGAACCAAGCTCTGAAATTTTTAGAAGATCTTCCTCAGGATTTCGGCTTCGCACCCTAAAAGTTTCAACTTCTGAAACTTCGTAGAAAAAACGTTATAGCGAAAATACCATGATGACCTGTTTGGAGCAGCGAAACCCTAGAATCCAAAGCTCTGATACCAAATGTTGTGTAACCAACTCCAAAAATGGAAGAAAAGAGATATCAAGGCCTTAGAAATAAGCCACTTCGAGGGGGAAACCTCCAATACATTACATAAATGAACAATTCGTGGATGATACAATTTACAAAACCTCCTTTCTATATATAGGAGTCCATGTGGCCATAATGTAATCCTAGCCGACCTAACAATAATAATTTAAGGGCACAATAATAACAAAATGGGGGTTACAAGGGTACAATAATAACAATAAGGGGGTTACACTAATAATAATAAGGGACTATACTAGTAGTATAGGGACCTAACATTGTCATACTGTCTGAGCTAAATGTTGTTCCTGAATGTTATTTTCATTTTATGTTAAGTAGAGATGAACTAAGGAAGCTATGGTGAGCCCTGTCCTTTAGTTTTATCCCCAAAGGCTATCTGAAAGTTTCCCTAAGAATGTGTTGAAATTAGGCTAGGTTAAAAGTCCTTACCCGATCTTAGACTTTTCTTTGCTATCTTATGTGTTTGTCTTGAAAGTTTACTAAGTAAAGAAGAGCTAGGGAAGTTTATGGTGAGCCCTATCCTCTAGTTTCTTCTCCAACAGTTTCTTTTAAAGTTTCCCTTTGTGTTTAAATGTTTTTCTATTGAAAGTGCATCAAAAGCTGGCTAGTTTCGAAGTACTTACCAGATCTTAGATTGATTTTATGTCTCTCTTAAGTGTATGCCAAAAGCAGGATAGTTTCAAAGTACTTACCTGATTTTAGGCTGCCCTTTGTTCTTCATTTGTTTAGTTCCCCTTCTTTTTGTATCATTTCATTCCATAAAATCAACTTTAAAGAGATTCTTAAACATAGATGAATTTCCCCATGGACCACTCTTGAACCTTGTTGTTTCAATTAAACCATATTATGACTCCATAGCCCAATGGACTAAAAACTAGCGTTATATCTATCTTTTTAGCCAAAGCTTGTTCTGATTGCTTGCAACTTCACACCTTTGAAAATTTTTGCATTTAGGACTTTCCACTCAAATAAAAATCATGCTTAATCATCCAAAACAAACAAAAACCTACGGACTTCATAACTAGCCTAATATCATCACCCAAAAGCTTTAAAGATAAATCCATCTTTGCACTTATTGGAGAGATCCCTCTCCGGATTCAGGAGGGTTAGATCCTAGAATCCCAAAGTGGTTGAAATAGTGTTTCTCCCTGCAGTTGGACTTTGCCAATTTTGCTAATTACAGGGCGCTAACATCTCTGGTGACTCTGCTGGAGAATTTTGAGTTGAATGACAGTTTAAGTACACCATAGGCCTCAGAAAACCCTTGATTCGAGAAACATTGTGCAGTGAGTAAAAAGCAGCCTTTTCAAGCACTACCAAGTAATGGTAATCATGATGAAACTTGTTTGAATTAGTGACAAACTAGGAAAACTCTAGGATTCTCATAAGAGTTTATCTAACCTTGAAGGATCAACTGGCTTAGCCATAAGAGTAGACTGTCTTTGTCTCATAACCATAGCTAAGTTTTGAAACAGATTTAGGACACTCTTAAGAACCAATAGGACTGAAAAATAACTCAGAAAACCCAAAAATATTTAAGATTGGTATTCAATAAACATGGTGGTGGACCATAAAACCTTTTACCTCCAAAAGAGCTAAAAAATTCCACTTGGTGACTCCACAATCCTAAACAGACCTTAAGACTCCACTGGGAAGACCCATAATCTTTGTAACACCATTCAAACTTAGTCAGAGGACTGTAGGATTAAAGTTTGTGTTAAAAATAGATTAGTTAACCTCTTAAATATTGTCATATCTGGTTGAACTTTTCTTGTTTACTTCGTTCTAAAAAGACAGCATAGTGGCTCTTAGAAAGATTCATACCAGAGCCTTTCCTGGAAAGCACATTGTATTGAGATATTTTCTGATGAAGAGGAGAATACCAGCACTGTACCACCTACGGAAGATGTAGTGAAGAATTTTTCTCCAATTGGAGGAGCTATTGCAGCGTTAAGAGGAGTCCCTAAATATCTAACTTTGAGAGTGAAGGGTACTATTATGGGGTAGAGAGTATCAGTACTAGTAGACAGTGGAGCTACTCATAACTTCATTGATTCACAACTAGTAAAGAAGAGGGGAATTCATATGGAAGACTTTGAAGGTTTTTTAGTCTTGGTTCCAGGAGCTAGAACCATGCAGTGTGCCAAGTATGTTCCGAAATTGTCTATTACTATGGGAACCTACACTATGACAGACCACTTCTTTGTGGTTGATATTCCTGACACCAATGTCATATTGGGTGTCCAATGGTTGATCACTCTTGGGAGAGTTACCATTGATTGGGAGAATCTAGAGATGGAATGGATACAAAAAAAGAATGGTAAGCATTAGAAAATCAAATGTATGCACACTTACCCACCTTAGGTTGTTTCAACCCATAAGATGGAAGCATATTTACATAGAGGGGACATTGAATGGGCAGTAGAATTGCATTTTTCTGAAGCTGGAATCAAGGATTCTCCATTACATCCTGATGTACAATCTCTATTAGACCGATACTCTACAGTATTTGGAGACATCCCTCCAGGGAGACCTCTTGATCGAGGATTTTAGCACACTATTGAGTTGGAGCAAGGGATTCAAGCAGTGATTACCACCCCTTATAGGCATCCCAAATCTTATAGGGATGAAATTGAAAGGGCTATGCAAGAGCTATTAGCTCTAGGACATATCAGGCCTCGCACTATTCCTTTTTCATCTTCAGTGGTCTTGGTTAAGAAGAAGGATGGTACTTTGAGGATGTGCATTGACTATAGATAATTAAACAAAAAGACCATGAAGAATAGGTACCCCATTCCCAGGATCAATGAGCTGATGGATGAGCTAAGAGGATCCAAATATTTCTCCAAGATTGATTTGAGATCCGGGTATCATCAAATCAGGGTGAGGGATCAAGATATCCCCAAAATAGTGTTCAGATGTCACTATGGGAATTTTGAGTTCCTGGTAATGTCATTTGGCTTGACCAATGCCCCAGCAAAATTCTGGTCTTGCATGAACCACATCTTCCGTGGTCATCTAAGAAAGTTTGTATTGGTCTTCTTTGATGATATTCTTATTTACAGCCGCACATGGGAGGAACATCTGCAACATATTGAGACAATATTGCATATTCTTAAGGAGCAAAAATTCTATGCTAAAATCTCTAAATGTGAGTTTGGGCTCATAGAGATGCTCTACTTGGGTCACATCATTGGAGTGGATGGAGTAAGAGTGCATGAAGAAAAGATCTGGGCAATCAAGGATTGGCCTGAACCAAGGAATGTTATAGAACTTCGGGGGTTTGTGGGCATATGCACATATTATCGGAAGTTTGTCAAAGGGTTATCCCAACTTGCAGCACCTCTTATAGATTTGACAAAGAAAGAAGCTTTCAGTTGGACACCTACAATGCAGAGGGCTTTTGATAAGCTCAAAGAGGCAGTGAGTAGTTGCCCAGTCTTAGTTTTACAAGATTTCTCTTAACCTTTTGTGCTAGAATGTGATGCATCAGGTGGATTGGAGTAGTCTTGATGCAAGGAGGGCATCCCATAGCCTTTGAGAGCAGAGAGTTACTGCCACATGAGAGGCTATACCCCATATATGATAAAGAGATGTTGGATATTATGCATGCCTTAGCCAAGTTCTGGCAATACTTGGTGGGGAATAAGTTCAGGGTGAAGCCTGATCATAACAGTCTCAGATTCTTCCTTGAACAAAAGAAGCTCCAAGAGAGACAAAATAAATGGGTAAGAAAAATAAAAGCATATGACTTTGACATAGAGTATGTCAAGGGGAAGAGAAATTTAGTGGTTGATGCTCTATCTAGGAGACCAATAGCATTGTCCTGAAGGGGCATGGCCGTATATTGGAAGGCTCAATAGTTGGTTGAGTATTCCAAGGATAAATTTGCATGTGAGATACTTGATGGGGTAACATATGATGAGAGGTATAGAGTGATGGATGAGATCATTTATTACCAGGACTGGGTATTTTTGGCTAAGAATTCTAAGCTCAAAGAGAAGATATTACAAGCATACATGATTCCCCACTTGCAGGGCATCAAGGATTCACAAAGACTTATCAGGCCATAAGGGAGAGATTCTCATGAAGGGGTCTCAAGGAGGATGTACTCCAACACATTAAGGAGTGCACAGTTTGTCAGCAGAAAAAGGGAGGACACACTCATCCTGCTGGGTTATTGCAGCTGCTACCCATTCCGGATGGAAAGTGGGAAAGCATCTCCGTGGACTTCATCACCGGTCTACCTATTGTTCAGGGTAAGAATTGTATCTTTGTAGTTGTTGATAGACTAACAAAGTATTCACATTTCTTTGCCATTTCTGCACACTATACTGCTTCACAGGTAGCTGAGCTCTTCTTTAGATATGTGTTTAGGCTCCATGGTCTCCCAAAGACCATAGTGAATGATCGGGATAGCCGCTTCATGGGTGGCTTTTGGCAAGAAATTTTTCAGTTAGTGGGGACTGAATTAACACCTAGCACCAGTTATCATCCAAAAACTGATGGGCAGACTGAAATAGTGAACAAGTGGCTAAAAGGCTACTTGATAAACTATGTTTCAGGACAATAGAAGGCCTGGCTACGTTGGGGGAGTATTATTACAACACCACTTACCATATGCCCATTGGTATGACTCCATTCCGAGCCCTCTACGGGTATGATGAACTCTCATTTGTTTACGTCATTTTTGGAGCAATTAAGGCTCCCATAGCAAAAGAATGGATTTAGGAGAATCAGGACATACTTCGGGCCCTCAAAGACAACATTGCTACTGCCCAAAATCAGAAAAAGGTATATGCAGACCACGGTTGCATAGAGAGACAGTTTGAGGTAGATGATTTAGTCTATCTTCGTCTTCAGCCTTATAGACAATCTACACTCAAAGAGAAAGGTGTTGAATAGCTCAAACCACGTTTCTATGGACCATATAAGGTGATTCTTCGGGTTGAAGAGGTAGCATATGAGTTGGAGCTTCCCAAAGGGAGAAAGATCCATAATATGTTTCATGTTTCATGCCTCAAGAAGGCCATTGGACAAAACATAGTTGCTAATATGGACCTCCCACCTATTGATGATGAAGGCCATCTAGTTTTTCAACTAGAGGCAATCTTGGATACACAGGTGAGGCAGCTAAGGAACCGGGTTATCAAATAATATCTGATTCGATGGAGGAATCTTCCTGATGAGGATGCCACTTGGGAAGGAGAGAAGATTTTACAGCATCCTTCTTTTCTATTTCTTGAGGACAAGAAAATTTTGAGAGGGGAGGACTGTAATATTCCCAATTAGCTGCTGCTAGTTGGAATATTATAAGTTTCTCTATTTTGCAGCTTAGAAGATAAATGGGGTAGGGAGACCCTTAAATATCTTTAGTAGGAATAAAACAGTCCCAATGTGAAAGGGGATTTGTGTAGGTAGAAAAAATAAATCTACCTTGGTGTGAAAGGAGGCAATGCATGGGGACTAGATCCTTGTTGAAAAAATCAATAGCGTTGCAAAAGAGAGGGAAAATCAGTGGGAACAACGTAGTTTTGATGGAGGAGTCTTTGCAAGGAAGTAACCTCATAAATGTGTGGGGTCCAGGGTGAGGAGGCTCACCAAGAATAAAAAGGAAGGGATGGAAGCCATGAGATTCATTCAGAATCTTGTCTATGTTTGGGTCTTATGACTTCTTTCATGATCATCTGTTTATTTGGGTTTTCTACACTGTTTAGTGCAAGGGATTCTCATGTGGGAGTTCCACTCTCTTTCTTGGTTCAGCTTGTTGAAGGGATCTAAGAGGAGAATTCTGGGCTACATTTCCACTATCAGACTTGGGGTCAAGCAGTCACCAAACTCTACAACACAGTCTCTTGCAGAAAATGCGTCATTTCTGAAGGTGATGCTGTGGCAGGGTTAAATCCCTTGATTTTTTGCTAGTTCTTGAGGAGAAGGGGCTCTACATCTCCTAGAAGGCTAGTAAGGTATTTTGCCATTTTTATGTATTGATCAGCTATCTTAGGTATTTTTCAGCTATATTAAATACTGATTTTCAGTATACTACGTGATTTTTTGTAGAACTGCTATTTTATACTTGTGCACTCATGAAACCCTTGTCAGGTTGTCTCCAATTTTTATAAAAGAGGCTAAACCTCCATATTTTTGGCTCCATGATTAATGAAATCTCCAGATATGTTATGATACATATTTTTCTGTAGAAACCCTCATTAAATAATGCTGTTACATGATCCAGAAATTATGTTTGTTAAAAGTCATGGGGTTTGGGTGTTTTTGAGCTATATTGAGCTGGGGAGATCTGTTTAACATAGCTAGAATGATTTGTTTCTGATCCCACTTGGTATGTAAGGGTTATTAAGCATAAAATAAAGGATCCAAGTCCTATTTCTCACTTCTATAATGTAATTTTATGAAAACAAGCATGTTTACCATCCATAGTGCTGAAATTTCTGAAAAGGAATATTACAGTGGGGTGCACACAAAGAAAGTTTAGGAGAACAAAAGGAGTTTTTCAAGTTGATAAGGTTGAGGTTTGGTCATGTAGACACGAATATCATGGAGAAGTATGATGGTCGGAAATATCTTCGTGAGCATTTATCTCATTGGATAACAGCTTGGGGTCCAGAACCTGAAAAAGAGTGGGTTCACATGTTCTTCCATTCCTTGGACATGACACCTCAATAGTGTTATCTTGAAAAAAAAACTGCACAATGGAACTACGGATTGGGACGAGATGATAAAAGGATTCTTGTTAACTTATAGCTTTGTTGATGGCTGGCAGTGTATTAATGAGGCCCTCTAAGAAGTTAAGGCAGTAGTATTACGAATTACCAAGGAAAAAAGGATGTTGGTACAAAATTATAGGGATGCACAGTTGGAACAAGCCCATGAATGTTACAATTTGACCGTAGAGTAAGGTGAGGAGGATCTACGTGATTTTAATATTCCTGAGTGAGAAGGACAACGCGAGGCTATATGACCCGAGAAAGCAATGCCGGATGTAGCACAACCTGTCAAGACTCAACAAGTCAACATAGTCTTAGAGGTGAAGTCCAAATGTGCCAAGATAAGTAACTATTGGAATGATGACACAGTCAGCAAGGTCACTGATTTTCTGCATGAATACCAAGACCTGTTCCCTCCAAAATTCTCGGAATTAAAAGGCATTGTGGGTGATCTAGGAGTGATTCACGTCACTATGAAGCCTGATGCAAAGCCAGTCAAGCAACGCCCATATTGGCTAAACCAAAAGTACAAGGAGAAAATGAGGGAAGAACTCGACAAGATGCTTGACGTTGGCATCATTCAACTAGTCGAGGAGTCTGAGTGTTTTAACCCTATGGTGGTCCAAGAAAATAATACTAAGGGGAAAATACATATTTTTGTTGATCTCCGCAATTTGAACGATGCATGTGTCCATGATCTGTTTTTGACACCATTCACAGACGGAGTATTGGATAATGTTGGTGGGCAAGAAGCCTACTCATTTATCGATGGATTGTCAGGGTATCATCAAATCATGATTGCACCGAAAGATAGAATAAAGATGACCTTTGCTATTGAGTGGGGGTCCTTTAAGTACATTGTCATGTCATTTGGTTTGAAGAATGCGCTAGCTATATTTTATAGGGTTTTTGTTGCATATTTCAAAGAATATATCCACAAGTTCCTGGAAGTATATTTTGATGACTGGAAAGTCTTTTGCCTATTAAAGAAGCACATGTCTAGTCTGCGCTTGATGCTAGAAACCTGCAGGAAGTATCATATCTCCTTAAACCAAAAGAAGTGCATTTTCTGTGTAACATATGGTATTTTTTGGGACATTGTGTGAAAACAAGGATTGATGGTAGACCCTGTGAAGATTTTCGTGATTATCAATTTAGAACCCCCAACAAGTATAAAAAAGCTAAGCATGATGCTCAGACATACAAACTATTAGAAGAAGTTTATTAAGGCATACACACATATTACTGTGCCAATGGAGACATTATTAAAGAAAGATGTCAAGTTTTTCTTGGCTGGCGATTTTCATAGGAGTCTCGATATACTAAAAGAAAAAATGGTGACTGCACTTATTATCATCTTCCCAAATTGGAAGAAGGAATTTGTGTACACGTCGATGTGTCCTCTATAGCTTTGGGAGCTGTGTTAGTGAAACCTGGAGAAGGAGATATTGATCACATCGTAGATTTTTCAAGCAGGAAGTTGTCTAAAGTAGAGCGGAACTACTCCACCAAAGAGTGGGAAGGGTTGGCAATGGTATACGAGTTGCAAAAATTCAGACATTATCTATTGGGTGTGCACTTTAAAATTTTCACGGATCATTCTTCTTTGAAGTACCTGGTTAATAAGCCTGTGTTTGGGAGCAATACTTGCCTATGGTTTTTGTTGTTCCATTAATACGATTTTGAGGTAATTGTCAAGCCAGGACATTTAAATGTTGGACCAAATCATTTGTACAGAAACGAGACAGGGGAGGAACCAACAAATATTGAGGAAGGAATACCTGATGCGAAGTTGTTCACTATCAAGGTTGCAGATAAGCACTTTCTAGATATCATTTAGTTTCTCTCAATGAGAATCGCACCTGGGAAATAAAATACGTAGTATAGGAAAGAGTTGGTCATAAGGGAATTTTTTTTACTCTGATTGCAGGACACCTGTATAAAATGGGGGCCGATGAGGTCCTACGAAGATATGTTCCTAAGCATGAATGACAAAACATACTAGTTGAAGCACATGGGGGGGTAGCTAGAGCTCACTACGTAGGAAAAGCTATTGCGCAAAATATTCTGCGTGTTACATTATGGTGGCCTATGGTACAAAATATTCAAAGGAGTATTGTAGCACATGCGATGTTTTTTAGAGGACTGGAAGGCCATCACAAAGAGATGAAATGGTGCTACACCCCTAAGTTACATTGCAAGCTTTCGATAAATTGACGATAATTTTTTGGGACCAATCGATCCATCGGGAAAGATGCAAATGCACTAGTTAGGCCCGTATATTGTCCAGATGTGACTGAAGGAGGGGTAGTCCAGCTAACCAAGCTAAATGGGGAATTTTTCCCTAGTCGCATGAATGATAGCAGATTAAATTTATACAAATAAGACTTCATCCCTGGAAGTTCGCAATGACTATATGGCCGACATAGAGTCTTGATGCTTCGATCAGTTGGTCAAGGGCATGGGACTATAACTGGGTTGTAGATACAAGCGAGCGTGTATCAAGCAAGCAAGCTTCAAGAGAGCATGGCTCAAGCAAGAAAAGTTAGATATTTGGAAACAAAAATACACTGAAGAAGTCCCACCATTGAAGGATTTCTTGAGTGACATCAAAGTGAAGATAGTACGCACACCACCATTGTGACTCGGGACGAGTCATAATTTTGTGTTGGGGGCCTCTTGGAAATGGAATCCCTAAGAAGTAAGCAACAGAGAAAGACTTTTCAGATTGAGGAGTGGAGCGTGCAGTGAAAAGTCTATTTTGATTCATAGGGGATTTGGGGTGTGTCAAAGCCTCTTATTATGTAATGGGATGGGACAATTTGTGAACATTGGACTCCGCCCATGGTTTTGGACCATGGTATTGTAAATTCCAAACCTATATAAGGAGTCTAGATAGAGGTCACAACTAATTTTTAACGATAGATTCGATGAGATGCATTTTGATGTAAGATTGTTTTAAGTCAGAGTCTGTGTTTTGGGGTTAGAGGAAAGGCTCCTGCAGCTATGTGCGCTGAAACCTTAAGAAGTATGAAAATATGTGCGCAGACCCCTGCAGCTGTGTGCACATGGTGGAACTGAATTTATGAGAAGGATTTGGATATTAATGAAAGAACTGTTGGACATATATAAGTTTGACTGATGTGTTCTATTTTACTTACTATTTATGAATATTTGTGTTGAATAATGGTTTTTATCTGTAATTGAATAGAACAATATGGTATATGGTTGTTTACTTTGTTTAAAGCATGAATAAATAATATCACACATTCTGTTAGTAAGTTAAACATATGTGTTGAACAACACCTATATTAATGATAGATCTGACCTACGAAGCCCTGTAAAGAAGGAAAAGCCTTAAAGCCACAATCCTCTATCCCTTTGGATGCATAAACTTGGTTCTAGCATCCCCTTATATTGCCTTGGGTGACACTTCAATCTGCGCAAGCAGGTCGTTTCTGAAAGGGCCTTTAATAGTGGGTTTTGTTGGACTGTGAAGTCACATCGAACCTAGGTATAGGCCCCATCAAGCCAACTGTTATATGGAATTCTAATCTACGGATAAACTAGTCTTCCCTGAGTGTGGTGTTTCTTCACTCAGAACAAAAAAGGAAAGGTAAATTCTTTTCTCTCTAAGATAAACATAAAAATAGAAGATGAAGAGACTTACTTGTGATCCTTCGCTCTCGTTCTTCTTCTTTCTTCGATTTTGTCGATCTCAATAAAAAAAAAACTCGCTAGATCAATACCTGCAATCAAAACTAGAAGACATCAAAAAATGATACAAATATAGAATATCTATCTATCATAACCATATTGAACTAACTAAATCTTAGAATACATGCACATATTGAGAATTCATTCACAAGATACAAATGCATATATGGGGGAAAGAACAAATATCTTTATTGCAGTATTAGGAGGGATAGATTACAACCAGTCGATCAGTTTGCTGTCAACCTGCTCCAAATTCATCCCATCCTCATCACACCAAGCATCAATCCAACAACATCACAATACTTCAACTCTTCAAGAATTGAGAATGCAACAACATAGTTACACTACATAAATTACTTCCTCCCTTTTTCACTTACATAAGTGCTCAATTTATAAGGAAGTTGTAGGTAGTTTTTGAATAAATTATATTTAATGTCTTTCTAATAATATATGACACATATTTCCAGGTTCAATGGTGATGGATAAACACATGTATTCGAAGTATGACACCTATAATCTCTTCTAGAAGGCACTGAACATGTGGAGATTCCTAGAACAATGATGATTTCGCTCCCAGGAGACCAACACACCCTTAAGTGTCAGGAAGTGTTTTGAAGAGCACCCTTGCATGGGGGTAAGTGATTTGAAACACACTTAAGCTGATTCAGAGGAGCATTTATGAGTCAATGGGTCATTTTAACTATACTTCAAATATTGGAATTCTCATGAGTTAAAGCCATCAGTGGAATGAATTCTCTAGGGAATGTAGCAATTGAATTAGGGGATGATAAACCCTGTTTGTATTGAATTAGGGGACGATAGAACCTATTCATAATGGTTCTAAGGGATGATGCCCAAATTTACCTATAACAGCTTCCCCTTAAAGCATGAAGTGAAAATAATGATAATATTTGGATGAGATTATTTACGGTGTGATAAGTAGGATCTGAAGCGGACGATCATCGGCATCAATTTGAAATACATTACATCATGATATCTTGTACATATTGGACATGAATTGCTAAGTGAGCATACCCATTCTCAACACATAAACTATCATAACACGTACATAAATCAGAAAGTCGTCTACATATATAGACATGCCTACATATATAGGACCATGATAGAATGGCCATATGTATGTAAAGCCATCGTATAGATGATTTGGTACAATTCCTGCAATCGCAACCAAGATAGATGAAAATATATTTGGGGTATTCTATCTCGTTTACTCGATCTTTCAAGTACAAGTCTAACCATGCAAATATGTGATCTGAAGTCGAACATGGGAAGACATCATCTGATTACCAGCCAATTATGTAAGCCATTAACAGACGTGAGAGAAACCATCATTGATGCTAATAGTTCTCAAGGTACTACAGTACAATTTGCAAGGAATGAATAGATGATTTGATGTCGAACTCCAAACAAAATATTTCGGTCAAAGGTCTATGATGTCAACCTATCGCTGGAAGCAAGAAACCTGTCGTTGATGTAAGAAAGTTCCAAGGCACTTGAAAGATGTTTCTAAGTCAACTTCCTGGATGATGAGACGATGTCGACAGGAAGCGACTTGTAACAGATACAACATTAAACGAGAGTAATTATTTTGGAGGAAAAATGTGACTTGATGAAGCAATGTTCAGTGATGGCGGACATGAAAATTAAGGTTTATGAATATTCTAGAAGATGAGGAATTACTAGATGACTTCTCTTGAACATATCAACGACACTGAATGGATTGGAAGCATTGACCCAAAACTGAAGTGATGGATGGTATGATAGACCATAGGTATGATAAACCATCAAGAATATTACCCAACCCAAAGACACAAAGATGAAGTGAAAGTGTCATGTTCAAGAGAGACCTGCTATCATAAAGTGTTTTGTTATTTTTCCCAAATTTTCCCAGTCATTGCTGACCAATACCTCTTTATTTTTTAACAAGAATGAGGAGGATAACATATGTTTGATCTATAATTTGACCCTTTGGGTGAATCCATCGCTATTTGATGCTTTAATGAGTCTAGCAAGAGTGAATCTCGATCTTGTCATGATCGGACAAGTCCGTCGCTATTTGAGGTTTTAACGAGTCTAACGACAGTGAAAAATCGATCCTTTTTCATGTTTAGAGAGTTTGCAAAAGGGACGAAAAGAAAACTCCATAAGTCCTGTTGGGGATCTGTAATCAGCAATATTGGAAAAGTCCGATCACAGAAACAACATCGTTTCAACCAACTTTGGGATTCTAGGATCTAGCCCTCCTGAATCCGGAGAGGGATCTCTCCAATAAGTGCAAAGATGGATTTGTCTTTGAAGTTTTGGGTAATGATATTAGGATAGTTATGAAGACCAAGGGTTTGTTTTGTTTTTGGATGCTTGATCATGAATACTGTTTGAGGTGGAAAGTCCTATGTGCAAAGAGTTTCAAAGGTGAGAAGTTGCAAGTGAATAGAACAGCTAGGCTAAAAAGATAGATATAACGCTGGTTTTTAGTCCATTGGGCTATGGAGTCATAAAAGGGCTTTAATTGAGCAACAAAATCAAGAGTGATCCAAGGGGAAATTCATCTACACCACAAGATTATTGAGATTAGAGTGATGGAATGGAAACAATAAAGTGTTGGAGGGGTGGAAACTGATAATAATTTCACAAGGGATTTATAGTCAGTCCAAACAAAAAAAGCCTCTTAAGTAACTGTTTAAAACCAACCAAGTGCAGGGCTAACCATTCACTTCTTGGGCAAGTTTGTATTAAAGCAGCTTAAATGACAAACAATCCAGTAATCCACATAATTACCTTCAGAAAGTATGAAAACACATAAGGGAAGACAGAGTATAAACTTAAGATTAGATAAAGTACTTTTAAACCTAGTCTGCTTTCAGTTAATACCAAGGGAAACTTTCAGAATCTGCCTTTGGAGAATAGAAGCTAGAAACAGGGCAAACCATCACTTTCTAGTCTAACTTTAATAAGAAAATAAGGAAAATAACTTTCAAGAACAATGTTTAAAGCAAACAGTAGGACGAGGGAAGTCCAACATTCCTAACTGCTTAAACTGTATTGAATCATTCCTAAATAAGAAATTTGGAGGAAAACATTGAGATAAAGCTTTTCAGTCAGAGAAGGTTACTGATGTACAGCAGGTCCTAACTCTATAAATTTTGTTCTTTATCAGAGAATAGTGAACAAATATGGCATACATAGAAGGAAAATAATAACAAAGAAAGGGCACTTCACTAGTGATATAGACCAGGATCCCAAGAAACAACTTGTTTATTGATGTCAAACCAATTATAGTCTTCTAGTCCAATGTTTCAGTTCAACAATCATCTTCACTATTCAGCCTAACAAAAATAACACAAGCAGAGCTGCAAGGGCTAGTAAACACTATTTACAGATAGAAGTCTCAAGCTCAGATGTATTTCAAAGTTCTACAACCAACAGTTTCTCATCTTCTACAGAAGTATTTATAGAAGAATGAGGAGGTGTGATCTAACAAAAGATATTAAGGACAATTAATATAGATTCAAGACTTCTCGGCCTTTGAGGGGCTCGATGGAGAAGTTTACAAACATTCTGTCTGCATTAACTATTTTACATTTATGAATTAAGCTCGGTGGGAGCTTTTATTGACTTTAAGGCTTTGTGTCATGCTTGGAGTAACTCTGCAGATATTTATGCATTTATTTCCTCACAGAAGTAACTCCTTGGCTGCGTTGAGGCAAAATATCTGATTCTGTAATAAGTTCACCCTCTGTTTGAATGCTTTGAGGAAACAGGTGGCATTTATGGTAGCTGAGGAATCAATTCGCCTCAAATGTGGCGGTGGAGGGCTGACTGTCTGTTTAAACACTTATGATTTCTTTTAATTGTGTTTTAATTCTGGCAATTAGGCTTTTGATAAGAATTCTTAGCCGTAATTCCAAAATCTGTCTTCAATCTTCATTCTGCTGTGCTATGTCTTCAAAATTGATACTCTTTAACTGTGCTTTTTAATAAAACAGTGTCTTGTCGATGTGCAGGGCCGCACAGGTATTTTAAAGGCATCAATGCCCATGAAGCATTGATAAAATGTTGAATCCGACCCGTGGATGGCTTCTCTTTAATAAGTTGAGGGCATGAGAATCGTCATTCTCAGCCCTTGACTTTTCTTCATTTATAATGAAAAAACCATTAAAACACTTGCGAAAAAATAAAATTATTAAGAAATTCTGCATTTTTGGGTTAAACTGCTTAGAAGGCTGCGGGGAGGAGCATGGCTGTTGGATCTGGACACGTGGACGGTCCAGATCTAATCGGGGGATCGCAATCGGTGGGAGGAGAAAAGGGGTGCGATGAAAAACTCTGATGCGATTGTGCGATTGGAAGGGCCGAGGTGATTAAGCGATGGCCGTTGATCTAAGGACGAGATCAACGGTGGATAATGAATCGGGGGACTGGCCGATCGGGGGAGGAAATATAACGCGGCGATTTAAGAAATTCGATGCGATTGAGAAATGCGATGCGATTGAGCGCCGGTCATTTGATCGGTCAACAATCAACGGTGGAGATGAACTGGGGGAAAACCCTTTTTATAATGTATAAAACCCAAAGTTTTTAAATAAAACAAAGGTTTTTACGGATCGGGGAGGGATAAATATATAAAGTGGATAGGCACCCGACTGCAGGGCCTTTGGACTTTATGAAATGTTATATGCCCGGGGCGTATATAAAACAAAGGGCCTAATCGCAATCGGAACTTCGGGCCCAATCTTTCAATCTACCCATTGAATTTCCCCGATGCGATAAGCACCTTGGGACCTTTAACTCTCAGTCCTGGCCACAGGCTATATGAAGTAAGAAGGCGGGGGGCGGAGTTTATATATACAGGGACTCAATCGCATCGGAACATTTTGATGCGGTATTTTCGATCAACCCATTGGATTTCTCTGATGTGATTGCGCGATCGGCTCTTTTCAATCAACCCATTTATATTTAGCATGTGATTTTGGTTTTTTAGATTAAACTTTGGAAAAATGGGTTTTAAGACTTTACAAAGAAAAATGGATAGGGAATGAAATTTTTACAAGGTTTTAAGCGCTGAGGCAGGCTTTATGGTTTATATGAAAGATAATATAATCGGGAGTTTTAAACACAAAAAGGCTAATCGCAATCGGAACTTTTGGTCCATGGCAAAAGACTTGCGCACTTTGAAATTTTGCGATGCGATAAGCGCCATGAGGGACTTGGCACCTGGTTCCTGGGTGTAGGCATGTGGGGGAAGTGGTTAGGACTTAGCCCAAGGGGCTTAAGTCCATAATAATAAAAATTGTTTTTTATGAAATTTTCAAAATTTTTAATGGATTTTGGAGGTTTTGGTAAGGTTAAAGAGTTAGTCTTTAACTTTATAAAAGTTATTTTCATGAGGGGAAGAAGAGGAATCATGAAAACAAGGGAGTTTTTATGGAGAAAAAGGGGAGAAAATGAAGGTTTGAGAAGGGGGAAAATGATGGTTTCTCAGCAGTCTTTTCTCATGAAATCAGCATAATTTATGAGTATAAAATGGGAACAACAATGAAGATTTAGGATAGAGGCATGAGGCCTTTCAAGATTCTTCAAGAGCCAACAATTTTTAGTAATAAAATTTTTTCTTTGAAGGCTCGAAAAAGTCTTAGCCACATTTTTCTATAACAAATATTATAGGTGGCTAACAAGTCCTTTTTCGTAAATTTGTCGCTCATGTCTGAAAAATTGTAAAATGATACCTGAGAAAACTTCTTAGCCATGTTCAACTAAGGTGTTCCTTTTTTGTAAATAATCTATCTCAGTCTGGAAAAGGGTTAAACTTATACTGAGTAGATGTCATTTCATTTCCTTTTACGAGCTCAAAAAGACAAGTGCTCCACAATATTTTCACATTAACGGAGTCTGAAAAGAGCTAAAAGAAGACTCCAGGGGGGTTCCTTTTTCGATGTTTAACAAAGCTCGAAAAAGAGATAAAAGTATGCTCTGTGGTCAAATCATTTTTGGATAATTGTGCACTTCAAACTCACTGTATCAGTTGTAAACATGTTCAAAGAACCATCACACATATTAAAAATACCTGTTTCATAGTAAATATGATTAAAATTAATCAAAATGACTAATAAAAACAAGTTTTTACCATTTCATTTTACCATTCCATAGTTACCATTTGAAATTTAGGAGCTCTGAACCTGTTTTTCCCTCAAACTTCAGCAGTCGATTGCGACAGTCTCAGTGGACGATTTCTCGCATCGTTTGATCCAAGTTGTAGATCTGAACCTTCTCTTCCTTTATTTTAGAGTGAGTTCCATTGATGCAACTGCAACATGTGACACTGATCATATCTGGTCCTAGAGATCCTTGGATGCAACGATGGGTCAAGTTGATGGCTAGGCATGCCGATTAGACAACTATCATATTTTATACTACACACTTTGCCTGGCTCTGACAATAGAATATCGCCATAGAGGATTATCCATACATAGGCGTAGATTTCTATGGAGATCTAGATTTGATTTTACCAGATAGCGCTCAATGGGGTGTAGTGGGTAAAAATGTTTTGACCATGTTTTTTTATTTTAATTTTTCTACATGTTTTTGTATTTTTGATTTTTTCCAAGACTAAACTAGATATTTTTATGTAAACAAATGTGGGTCGCGTTCAACCAGTGGGTTGACCAGAGTAGGCAGCAGGTGAACCAGCAGAGAGGATTATCGGGAGAGAAGTCCTTCGAGATTTGGATTTGACTAAGAATATTGATGAGTTGCAGCAACATATAGAAGGTTTGACTCTTGGGATACCGGATGCCCGAATCGAGGAGTTACCAATGAGGATATTGCATAGGATAGCTTAAGCAATTGCTTGTTATCATGAGCATCACTATTTTTACTTTTGACATTTTTGTATACATTTTGAGGTCAGATGACCAATGTGTCTTGGGCACAACTTTTGTAAAAACCTAACTATATATCTATTTGCTTCAATTTTTTTCCTATGTTTAATGTGCAATCCTATTCAATTGGGTGATGTGAATTGAAAATTTATCTTTACATGTGTTTTAAATGTTTGTTTAAAACATAATTTGCTAGAGAATCAGTTAATGTGTTCAAGTTTCTGGAAATGTGTTGATATTGAATGTAATCAAAACATATTTCCAAAATTCGAACTCTAAGGAACATACGATGACTTTTTGGATTTCAGGCAGTATAGATGCTAGTAAGTTGAAGTACGAGAAGCTGTGAGTCTAAGCTAATGATGATGCAGTTAATGCTAAGTGAAATGGAATTAGAAAGGAGTTCCATCAATGGACTATACTCAACAATATTTTTTACGTACTACAACTAGCACCATCAACATTCCCAACAAATGGTTCCAAAGATTTAGACATCTGCGATAAAATGTAAAGTGTATTACTAACTTCAAGAAAAATATAAAAAACAAACTAAGATAGACATGCAATCAAAGCATATATACAGTATAATATAAAATTTTACTACGCTCAATTAAGCATAGTAAATTTTAATATACAAACTATTTTGAGGCAGTGCCAACAGAATTCCATCATAATCAACTAACTTGTAGGTGCCCTTAGCCAGAAATATTTTGACAATGTAGAGGCCATGCCATAGTGGCTCAAATTTTCATATTCCTATCAAATCAACTTCTTGATCATAAAGCAAGATCAGGTCTCCCTGTGAGAAGATGTGAGGCATGACATTGCGGTCATATTACGCCTTAATTCATCTCTTATGTGCTTCGTTGGCCAATGTGGCTTCACGACGCATTTCATCTAGATGGATGAGGTTAAAAAGACATGCTTATTCATTAGAGTTGTCAGGTAGCACATCAATAGCGAGTTTTAATGACGAAATTTCACATTGGACTGGTAAGATAGCTTCTAGACCATACACCAATTGAAAGGGAGTAAATCCGGTTGCATTTCTCACCCAGGTTCGATATGCCCATAAAGCAGAGTACATGATTAAATGAAAATTTCAGTTTATGAAACCCTATCATTCATTGAAGCATTCACTTAAGGATCTTGTTATTGGCTTCAACTTATCCATTAGATTATGGATAATAAGGGGTAGAACTATCATGCGACAATCCTAATTTGGTATTCAACTCATTCATCATGTTATTGCAAAAATGCTTACCATGATCTGTAACTATAGCTTATGGTAAACCAAATTGAGAAACGACATGATTGAAAAAGAACAATGCAGATTTTTCACCTGCGTTATTGAATTTAGGCATTGCTTCGGCCCACCTGGTAAAGTATTCTATGGCGAAAATAATATAATCATGATCCCTAGTCGAACGAGGGTTGCAAGTCATGAAATCAATGCCCCATTTTGCAAATGGTCCCACAACGATGATACGATACATTGGTGCTAGCGGCATGCAGATTTTACGATCAAATATCTGGCACGCATGACAAATTTTGATCGCGAGAATCCAGTCGCGGAATAAGGTTGGCCAGAAGTAACCGACATGGATAATATTCTATACGGTAGTATAACCAAAAAAAATTCCACCAAAAGCACCAATGTGAAAATTTTTCAGAAATTTCTCAGCCTCCTTGTTAGCCACCTATAAAAATTGTCATATCAAATGGTGGCTAAAAATTTTTTAGCCTTCAATAAAAAATTCATGTTCAAAATTGTGAGTTCTTGAAGTCTTATGATGATCTTTATCCTTTCAGATAATATTCACTATTGTTTCCCTCATAATCCTGAAAAATCTGCTGTTTGCCTAAAGAAGGCTGCTCAAAACCCCATTTTCCCATCATTTTTACCCCTCCTTTCACTCATAATTGACCTCCATTTTCATCCCCTTTTCCTCCATAAAAACCCCTCCATAAGCCTCCGTTTAACCTTCAAATTCACTCCAAGACCCTTTTAAAACCATTTGATCCCCTTCCATTTAGTTTAAAAACTCCTTTTCCTTCTACCGGAACCCTCAAATTGTTTTAAAAACTCTGTTTTTAAGCCTAAAAACAGTGTTTTCCATTATAAAGGTTTTTAGCCCCTGAGGGCTTAACTCTCGTAAACCCTTTGCCTCATAAGATGTTAAGCCCCGCAACCGAGCGCTAAAGGGCTTAAAACTCTTTCCTGAACCTTACTTTCCTTTGTTATTTCATAAAACCCGACTTTCCTTTCATTTCTTCTGTTCCCCGACGAAAAGGTTTAAATAAAATTGAGCCGTTGATCTTTGCAGATCAACAGCCATCGGCTCGTCGCATCACAAAATTAAATCACATAGAAAGTTTAAAATCGCATCGCAAACGTTCATATGACCCTTTTCTTGGTTCTTTTCCTTTTCTCCAATGCGATCCCGCGATCGTTTCTCTGCTGTTGATCTGATCTACTTCGCCTAGATCCAACGGTCCATATCGCTTCATTATCCAAACCTGTCGTTCTACCTTTTGCCTTCACGATTAAATCTCCACCGTCAATCTAGTTTTTAGATCGACGACTCTCGCCCCATCGCAAAATCGACAATCACAAAACCTTTATTTTGTTCCTTTGACCTCCACCGATTGCGATGCCCCGATGAAATCTCAGCCGTCGAATCCACAAGAACCAACGACTCAGATTGAATCGCACTTCGCTCAAAGGCCCTTACCATCGCATCCGCCGATTAAATCTCCACCGTTGATCTCTCTTAGATCTAACGGCCCGCGCTTAATCACATCGGCGCATTCCATTGTCACTTTGCTTTTTCCTCCCACCGATTGTGATCCTGCGATCAGATCTCCATCGTTGATCTTCTCCGATCAGACGGTCCACATTACTTCCACTCTTCAAACCTCGCCCTTTTCATTTCTCCCCCTTTAACAGATCTCGACCGTCTATTCCCATGATCCGACGGTCAGGATATAAACCGCCATTGACCTCACTTATCTTTTCTGCCCATGCATCTTGCCCTCCATCGCGTGTGATCCGCACTGTTGGATTTGCTGCCCCTCATTTGACGGCCAAAATTGTGTTTCGTGTTATTTTTTTGCCCGAACATTAACACCTAAAAAATACGCGAAATAGGCGGTATTTGGAGGGACACGTGTGAAACGCTGACCTATACTGCATTTTTTTGGCGAAACTATTTACCACCCAAAAATAATGCGCAAAACCATTATGGTTTTCCGCCTTACCACCTTTCTCCGCTGCGTGGGCATTTCATTTTTTAATCCTGGCCGTTGATTGATTTGATCGGACGGTTCCATCTTAACTTAACCCCAAGCCTTTTTCACTTTGTTCATTCCCCAAGCAATGCCATTGGATGATATCATTCGTCGATCGCTTTAGTCCGATGGCTCTGATTAAACTTGCCCACCAATTGCATTTCCCCCACCATCTGAACTCCCGATCAAAATCCGCCGTCCATCCTCCTGATCGAACGATCCAGACTTAATCTTACCCCCCATTCACTTTTCACCCAAATCTCTCCCAAAAGACTCGATCGAGCAATCTCCACCATTGATTATTCTAAACCAATGATTCCTATTCGCTCTCGCACCCAAAACCTCCAAAGCAGTTTAAACCTATCCTCGCAGGATTTTATTAACTTTTGTGTGTTTTCTTACAGGTTATTAAGGTTTTGTTCACAGTTTTAAAATGAAACAAAATCCAGGGATGGCGATCCCCAGGCCATCTATTCATGGAGAAAGTGAACCTGTAGGGTTCAGATTATGATTCCACCTATGTCTCATAAGCATTGGTGAACTCACAAAACCTCTGCGCGCATACAAAACAACAGAAACACAGTGAATATCAAATAGCCAAAGAGTATCAGTGTCAAAGGATAGGATCAAAGAAGAAATGAAGATTAATGATTCTAAACAGAGTTCAAAGGGATTAGGGCACCAATTCGAGAATCAAATTCCTAATCCACAGTTGTTAAAGGATAAAGACCGGAAATAAAGATCAAGGTCTAATTAGGCCTAAAACACAGAGTAAAGCAGATTAAAAGTGTTTTAGGAATAAACAAAGAGATATATTAGTTCGAAGGGCCTCCACTGCCACATCAGAGGCTAATTGAATCCTCTCTAGCTACCAAAGTGCCACCTGCAACTTTCAATAACTTAGAAGAAGGCAGAGTTATTGCCTCAGTCAGTGATATTTTGCCTAAAGATAGCCAGAGTTATTGTTAACCCGCTTAAGAGTTTTAAAGTCAACAAAATCTTCCCAGCAGGCTTAATACTTAATGAAAACCAATTAATACAGAGAAATATTGGAAAAATTCTCCATTGAGCCCCTCAAAGGCAGAGAAGCATTAACTTGTATTAATTGAGCCTAGAGATCTTTTCTCTCGTTCCACCTCCTCATTTCTTCTATAAATAATTCTGTCGAAGATGAGATAAAGGTTGGTCTCTGGATATCTGTTGCATGTAAATAGTTTACTGAAGCTATTGTAGCCCTATTTGTAATTGAAGATACCTAAGCTGAGATGAAAAGTTTGAATTTGTATTTATGGGATCCTAATCTATGTCAATGATGATGTGTTTCTAATTGTAAATTGTTATTTTCTTTTTGTTTCCATTCTGTCAAATTTTCTCTGATAAAGAACAACAAATATAGAGCTAGGATTTACTCTTTAAAGTACCCTACTCTCACTGATAAGCTTTATCTTTATGTTTTCCTCCAATTGTGTATTTAAGAATGATTTAATACAGTCCAAGCAGATAAGGAATGTTGGTGTTCCCACGTCTTACTGTCTAAAATTTAAACATTGTTCTTGAATGTTATTTTCATTTCATGCTAAGTAGAGTTAAACTAGGAAAGTTTATGGTTTTCCCTGTCTCCTAGTTCTTTCTCCAAAGGTTGTTTGAAAGTTTCCCTGAAAGTATGTTGAAAGCAGGATAGGTTCAAAGTCCTTACGTGATCTTAAGCTATTCTCTGTGTTTTAAATTTTTTCTATTGAAAGTACATCAGAAGCAGGCTAGTTTCAAAGTACTTACCTGATATTAGATTACTTTTATGTCTTTTCTTAAGTGCATGCCAAAAGCAGGATAGTTTCAAAGTACTTACTTGATCTTAGGCTACCCTTTGTTCCTTCATCTGTTTGATTTCCCCTCTTATTGTTTCATTCCATGAAATCAACTTAAAGAAATCCTTTGACATAGATGACTTGCCCCATGGACCACTCTTGAACCTTGTTGTTTCAATTAAATCCTTTATGACTCCATAGCCCAATGGATTGAAGCTTCTCCTTGCTTATCTTGTTAGCTGAACCATTCTTTCACTTTCATACACCTTCACCCTTCATTTAGACTTCCTTCACCTTCATTATACCCTGGCCCAACCAAAACCAAACAAAAACCCTTGTTTTTAATAACTAGCCTAATATCACACCAAAAATACCTTTAAAGATAAATCAATATTTGCACTTATAGAGAGATCCCTCTCTGGATTTAGGAGGGCTAGATCCTAGAATCCAAAAGTGGTTCATATGTAGGCTTTGCAGTTTGTATTTTTCAATCTTGCAAATTACAGAGACCTAAGATTCTGGGGACTCTGTTGGGGACTTCTGAGTAAAATCCTTAAAAACATAACACTTATTGTTCAATGCAGTATAAGTAGCTCTCTTTAAGCACTACCAAGCATGTTGGTAATAATGATAGGACTTATTTGAATCAGTGACAAACTAAGTGACCCTTAGGATTCTCATAGAGCTTATCAAACCTTGAAGGAATTGGCTAGCTAAGCCATAAGAGTAAAATCTCTTTGTCTCATCACCATAGCTAAGTGTTGAAATAGATTTAGGACACTCTCATAACCTATAGGATTGAAAAAACTCAGAAAACCCAAAACAATTTTAGATTGGTATTCATAATAAACATGGTGGTGGAACCATAAAACATTTTACCTCTAGAAAGAGCTAAATTTTTTTCCACCTGGCTATTCCATGCTCTACAACTCCCAAAATACCAAATGACTCCACTGGTAGAAGACTCTGAACTGGTTGACAAGATACAGTGACCTATTTTATGATTTACAAACATGGATTTAGATATAGACCTAGAAGACAAACATATGGTCATGATGGAAAAATTGATGTACATGCTTGGAAAGAGAATAGAAAGGTATGAGGCTAATTTAAATATTAATGATCTTGAGTAGCTCATGCTTGCTTCAGATCAAGAACAAACTCTACCACTACAAGACATGTATGATGAGAAAGATTATATAGAAAACAATGAAGAAAAATTTCTAGTCATGATGGAAAAGATGATGTACATGCTTGGAAAGAGAATAGAAAGATGTGAGGCTAATATTAATATTGGTGATCTAGAGCAACCTATGCTTTTCCCTGATCAAACACAAGCCCAATCACCTCAAGACTTAGATAGTGACCAAGATATGTATGATGATCAACACTTTATAGAAGATGATGAGCAAGCTTACAAAGAAAGCAATGAAGAAGGTTGTCAAGAAATGCTTGACTGCCTACCTATGTCTTGTACTATGCTGATAAGAGAACTTCATGACCAAATTGCAAAAAATTATAGTGAGCAGTGCTTTGAGGAAACAAGTAGCCACTTAGAAAATGCAGAATCCGATGTGGAAGGAGAACTAGCACATATAGGAACTCCCCCTCTAGATTATAACCCATATCAGATTACACAAGAAGAGTCACATCCTGATAATGTAAAAGAAACAACTCATGAACCTTATATGCAAACTGAGTATCATAATAGTCATGAGGAAATGTTTGAAACAGAAGAAGATTAGGAAACATTAGAAAATCCTCAAGTTTTCCCTGCGAGCACAAGTGAATATCCCCTAGAAGAGGCTCAAGAAGACATCAGGCCTCAAAATCAGCCAACACAAGAGAAAGAGGACTACTGTACATCTGTCCTAAGCACAAAGGAAATTCCTTCTCTCTTGACAGAGGAAGAGATTGATCTAATATTGAATAGACAGCCAGCCTCCAAATCTTCATTTGAACCAAACACTTCTGCTCATCTACCTACTGAAACTTGTTGTCTTGAAGCATAAAACAAACTTGCAGATCAGCTCAAAGATAAGCCAACTGATAACCCAATATGCTTGATTGGTGAAATTGTTTTTTCTAATGATTTTTCAAATTTTGATCATTCTGATGATAATGATGAGCTTCAAGCAGAAACTAATCATGCAGGGCAACCAACATTTGATTGGTGTTATGAGTTTCACTATCATCAGCTTGAAAGCAGCAATCAACCAATCCAATCCATCACAAATAGCTTTCACATAATTGGGAATCAGAAGCCTTTCAGCTCAAAGTGTGAAGAGGAGAGCAATGAAGAAATTTTTGAGCAAGTTAAAACCAAGGAGCCTTCTCTTGAAAAAGAGGAAGCAATTGAATGTACCCCTGCTCAAGAATATAATAGCCTCTTCTCATAGTTCAGTCCACTAAATCAGAGCATACCAGGACTTCTAGAGGAAAACACTGCAGTATATGATGAGTCCTCCAGTTCAGATAATAATGAAGATGAGTAAGACTGTCTTCCTCAAAATAATCTTTACTTTGATCCAGTGGAAAAAGAGGAGATAATCTTGGTAGAACCATATCTTCCAAATACTTCTGACCAGGCATTATTTCAAGATCCCTATGTTGATTTCCTGAAGACATCTGAAGAGGGGATAAAGGTTACAAACAACAGCATATCACCGAGTACAACGAAATTTTTTAGAACTGTTGCTGAAGTGCAAAGAGAATGGGAGTGGCCCTGCCTATCCCACATGCTCAAAGAGATGAGAAAAAACTAGTCATGGAACCATCTAATTGACTGGATGTATTGGAAAAGAGAGTTTGTAAGTTAAAAATGTAAATATTTCAAGTTATATTAGGTTAGATAGGAAGTCAATAAAGCTCAGTTTTGAGCATTTAGTTAGTTGTTGATTTCTGCTTTGAAGAAAAATAAAAAATACAAAAAAAATAGAAAAGAAAAGAGGGCAGAAATGAAAACAAGAAAGGTACAGCCCCATACCAAAAAAGAGAAACAAAGTCTGAAAGTGTGCAAGCTCAAATGCCACTCCTAAAAACACACTTCTAGTTAGTCATATAGCCTAACCGTGACTAATTAGTTTTTCAATTTACTGCTGATAGGTTAGTGAATCAGATTTTCCAAACAGCTCAATCTTGGCTTATCATTAAGGTAGATTAGGTTAGAAAAAAAAGGTTCAAACAAGCTCAAAATCTGAACCTATGAAATTCAAAAGAAGAATGGCTCTAATCAAATCAAATCTTGAGCCATAGGTAGAAAACAAGCTGGTTCTAATCTGCCCAAAACTTGAACCAGGAAGGAATGAAAGACAACTCAAACAAATTTAAAACAGATTTGAAGAAATAATGAAGGATGTTCTTGATTTTTAGATCTTAAGCCTTCACCATTTTGCTTTAATTTTCTGCAAATAATAGTCTATGTGCAACTTGTTTTTATGCCATAGATTCACAACAAGTCAGATTTCTTAATCCTGGCTTGGCTATTTTTAAATTTCTGTTCTAGAAATTAGAGAATAAAAATCTGTCAGACAGTCTAATCCTGATAGATACTAGTTAGGTAGAGAAGCTTATGAACTCAATTGTTTAATCTGAGTTCATGGAGAAATAAGGGTAGACTTAGATAGTTTTATGTTTTCAATAAAAGAATAAAATTTTTTATGTTTAAGGTTTGCAAGTTCAAATGCACCTTCAGAAGAAAAAATGCTAGGAAGTGGGTTGTGTAGGTAGTTGTTTGAGGAAGAATTTTTCTACTGATATCAAATGCTCTAATCATCCTACAAGCAGCCGATCAAAGAAGAAGAAAAGTTTTTCAAGGTAAAAAGCCACTGATCTACATCTAGGGAATACTGATTTGAGGTTCTTGACACCTCCAAGGAGCTGCCATCCCAAGTTGGAGCTACTGTTAGCCACCTATAAAATTTGTCATATCAAATGGTGGCTAAAAATTTTTTAGCCTTCAAGAAACAATTCATGTTCAAAATTGTGAGTTCTTGAAGTCTTATGATGATATTTATCCTTTAAGATAATATTCACTGTTGTTTCCCTCATAATCCTGAAAAATCTGCTGTTTGCCTAAAGAAGGCTTCTCAAAACCCCATTTTCCCATCATTTTTACCCCTCCTTTCACTCATAATTGACCTTCATTTTCATCCCCTTTTCCTCCATAAAAAACCCTCCATAAGCCTCCATTTAACCTTCAAATTCACTCCAAGACCCTTTTAAAACCATTTGATCCCCTTCCATTTAGTTTAAAAACTCCTTTTCCTTCTATTGGAACCCTCAAATTGTCTCAAAAACTCTGTTTTTAAGCCTAAAAACAGTGTTTTCCATTATAAAGGTTTTTAGCCCTCGAGGGCTTAACTCCCATAAACCCTCTGCCTCATAAGACCTTAAGCCTAGCAACCGAGCACTAAAGGGCTTAAAACTCTTTCTTGAACCTTACTTTCCTTTGTTATTTCATAAAACCCGACTTTCCATTCATTTCTTCTGTTCCCCGACGAAAAGATTTAAATAAATCTGAGCCGTTGATCTCTGCAGATCAACGGCCATCGGCTCGTCACATCGCAAAACTGAATCGCATCGCAAGTTTAAAATCACATCGCAAAAATTCATTTGACCCTTTTCTTGGTTCTTTTCCTTTTCTTTGATGCGATCCCACGATCGTTTCTCCGCCGTTGATCTGATCTACGCCGCCCAGATCCAAAGGTCCATATCGCTCCATTCTCCAAACCTGCCATTTCGCCTTTTGCCTTCATGATTAAATCTCCACCGTCAATCTAGTTTTTAGATTGATGACTCTCGCCCCATCACAAAATCAGCAATCGCAAAACCCTTATCTTGTTCCTTTGACCTCTGCCGATTGCGATGCCCCGATGAAATCTCAGCCATCGAATCCACAAGAATCGATGGCTCAGATTGAATCGCGCTCCACTCAAAGGCCCTTACCATCATACCCGCCGATTAAATCTCCATCGTTGATCTCTCTTAGATCTAACGACCCGCGCTTAATTGCATCGGCGCATTCCATTGTCATTTTTCTTTTTCCTCCCGCTGATTGCAATCCTGCGATCAGATCTCCACCATTGATCTTTCCGATCAGACGGTCCACATTACTTCCGCTCTTCAAACCCTGCCCTTTTCATTTCTCCCCCTTTAATAGATCTCGACCGTCTATTCCCATGATCTGATGGTCAAGATCTAAATCGCCATTGACCTCACTTATCTTTTCCGCCCATGCATCTTGCCCTCCGCACCGTTGGATCTGCTGCCCCTCATTCGACGGCCAAAATTGTGTTTTGCGTTATTTTTGTGCCTGAACGTTAACACCTAAAAATTACGTGAAATAGGCGGTATTGGGAGGGACACGTGTCAAACGCTGACCTATATCGCATTTTTTTGGCGAAACTATTTACCACCAAAAAATAATGCGAAAACCATTCTGGTTTTCTGCCTTACCACCTTTCTCCGCTGCATGGGAATTTCATTTTTTAGTCCTGGCCATTGATTGATTTGATTGGATGGTTCCATCTTAACCTAACCCCAAGCCTTTCACACTGTTTTCATTCCCCAAGCAATGCCATTGGATGATCTCAGCTGTCGATCGCTTTAATCCAATGGCTCTGATTAAACTTCCCCATCAATTGCATTTGCCCCACCATCTGAACTCTCGATCAAAATCCGCCATCCATCCTTCTGATCGAATGGTCTGGACTTAATCTTTCCCCCATTCCCTTTTCACCCAACTCTCTCCCAAAATACTCGATCGAGAAATCTTCGCTGTTGATTATGCTAATCCAACGACTCCTATTCGCTCCCACGCCCAAAACCTCCAAAGCAGTTTAAACCTATCCTCACAGGATTTTATTAACTTTTGTGTGTTTTTTACAGGTTATTACGGTTTTTTTCATAGTTTTAAAATGAAACAAAAGCCAGGGATGACGATCCCAAGGCCATATATTCATGGAGAAAGTGAGCCTGCAGGGTTCAGATTATGATTCCACTTGTGTCTCATAAGCATTGATGAACTCACAAAACCTTTGCGCGCCTACAAAACAATAGAAACATAGTGAATATCAAACAGCCAAAGAGTATCAGTGTCTGAGGATAGGATCAAAGCAGAAATGAAGATTAATGATTCTAAACAGAGTTCAAAGGGATTAGGGCACCAATTCGAGATCAAATGCCTAATCCACAGTTTTTAAAGGATAAAGACCAGAAATAAAGATCAAGGCCTGATTAGGCCTAAAACAGAGAGTAAAGCAGATTAAAAGTGTTTTAGGAATAAACAAAGAGATATATCAGTCCAAAGGGCCTCCACTGCCACATCAGAGGCTAATTGAATCCTCTCCAGCTACCAAAGTGCCACTTGCAACTTTCAATAAATTAGAAGAAGGTAGAGTTATTGCCTCAGTCAGTGATATTTTGCCTAAAGACAGCCAGAGTTATTGCTAACCTGCCTAAGAGTTTTAAAGTCAAACAAATCTGCCCAGCAGGCTTAATACTTAATGAAAACCAATTAATACAGAGAAATATCGAAAAAATTCTCCGTTAAGCCCCTCAAAGGCTGAGAAGCATTAACTTGTATTAATTGAGCCTAGAGATATTTTCTCTCGTTCCACCTCCTCATTTCTTCTATAAATACTTTTGTAGAAGATGAGATAAAGGTTGGTCTCTAGATATCTGTTGCATGTAAATAGTTTACTGAAGCTGTTGTAGCCCTGTCTGTAATCGAAGATACCTAAGCTGAGATGAGAAGTTTGAAGCTGTAGAGACCCACTGGACTTGAATATTGTAACTCGTTTGAACATTGAATACAAGCTGATTTATGGGATCCTGGTCTATGTCAATGTTGATGTGTTTCTTATTGTAAATTATTATTTTCTTTTTGTTTCCATTCTGTCCACTTTTCTCTAATAAAGAACAACAAATATAGAGCTAGGATTTACTCTTTAAAGTACCCTACTCTCACTGATAAGCTTTATCTTTATGTTTTCCTCCAATTGTGTATTTAAGAATGATTTAATACAGTCCAAGCAGATAAGGAATGTTGGTGTTCCCACGTCTTACTATCTAAACTTTAGACATTGTTCTTGAATGTTATTTTCATTTCATGCTAAGTAGAGTTAAACTAGGAAAGTTTATGGTTTATCCTGTCTCCTAGTTCTTTCTCCAAAGGTTGCTTGAAAGTTTCCCTGAAAGTATGTTGAAAGCAGGATAGGTTCAAAGTCCTTACTTGATCTTAGACTAATTTTATGTTTATCTTGAATGTTTTTCCTTTTGAATATGCTGAAAGCATGATAGGTTCAAAGTCCTTACTTGATCTTAAGCTATTCTCTGTGTCTTAAATGTTTTCTATTGAAATTACATCGAAAGCAGGCTAGTTTCAAAGTACTTACCTGATATTAGATTACTTTTATGTCTTTTCTTAAGTGCATGCCAAAAGCAGGATAGTTTCAAAGTACTTACTTGATCTTAGGCTGCCCTTTGTTCCTTCATATATTTTATTTCCCTTCTTATTGTTTCATTCCATGAAATCAACTTAAAGAAATCCTTTGACATAGATGACTTGCCCCATGGACCACTCTTGAACCTTTTTGTTTCAATTAAATCCTCTTATGACTCCATAGCCCAATGGATTGAAGCTGCTCCTTGCCTATCTTGTTAGCTGAACCATTCTTTCACTTTCATACACCTTCACCCTTCATTTAGACTTCCTTCACCTTCATTATACCCTGGCCCAACCAAAACCAAACAAAAACCCTTGTTCTTAATAACTAGCCTACTATCACACCAAAAAGACCTTTAAAGATAAATCAATGTTTGCACTTATAGAGAGATCCCTCTCTGGATTCAGGAGGGCTAGGTTCTTATGTAGGCTTTGAAGTTTGTATTTGCCAATCTTGCAAATTACAGAGACCTAAAACTCCTCATGAGTGAGCCACCTCAAAATCGTATCGACACCATCACGATAAAGTGTATTTTCAACGATCAGATAATCCTTGGCTTGGAATCAAATACGTCCCTATTGTGAGCGAGAGGTATCGGGCCGGAATGTTTGGGTTTAGAGATAAATTATAAAATCCCCATACCAAGGGTCAGATGACCCAATTAGAAATAGAGACTCATCTGGAATTGATGGTTTCGATGTAGTTTCAATAATATCAAAGGGAAGGTCACTGATAAGCTCAACAAAAACCAAAGACTTCTTTGACTTGTATTTGATGAATTGCAAATCAAATTCCTGCAAAATGAAGATCCATTTTGAATATTCCCCCCCAGCAATTGACGTGACTGAAAGTATGTCATAGGGTTGCAATCTGAAATGACAATGGTGTTCCGGAGAAGAATATAATGGAGAAATATTTGGATAGTTTGAACGGCCGCCAAGGCGAGATTTTCGATGTATGAGTACTTAACTTCCGTATAATTGAGATTATGACTCAAATAATATATCAGATGTTCTATCTGATACTTTTCTTCGACTAAAACCATAGGAAATATTCACTTTGATAATCAAGGGATACATTAATGACGCTCGGATCAGGGTATCTCTAAGAGAATCAAAATAAAATTGTGCAACCTTTTCCAAATCGTAGGGAATCCCCTTTTTCAAGAGACGCGTAAATCCTTTAGCCATTTCAGCATATTTGGGTATGAACCTCCTTAGAAAGTTAGCCTTTCCTTGAAGTCTTTGTAGCTGAACTAAGTTTGATGGCGCAGGAAAATCGAGAATGGCCTAGACCTTTAGTGGGTCAATTTTAATTCCATATTTTGAGACGAATAATCCAAGAAAACGATCATAACCAACACAAAACACACATTTTTTTGGATTTAGGCGTATCTTGTAGTGTTTGCAGCGTAAAAATATATCTCTCAGATGCGTCGAGTGATTAGTTCTTTTTCGTGAATGCACAGGTAAATCGTCTAGATAAGGTTGAACAATGTGCTTAATGTCATGGAAAGTGTTAGTCATCAGTAATTTTTGTTGATAACAAAAGGTGACTAAGTAATGGTCCTAGATTTCTAAAAATAAGATTTGAGAAATATTGTGAGTTTTATAAATCTCAGTGCCTTCATTATCCTAAGTCAAACTATTTTCACTATCTTTTCCCCTCTCTTCCTTCTGAGGTTTTACCTCACTGCTCAAAAAAGAACTTCATTGTTGGGCCCGTTAGCCTCATTTCACTACCTCACCCTCACTCTCATTCATGCCCTTTTTCCTCTAAAAAACCCATTTCTTCCTTTCCTAAAAACCCTCATAAAATACCCCGCATTCATCATTTTTCCTCTAAAACATTAAACAATGTAAAAGATTCCTTTTAATTTTTTTAAAACTAATTTTTTAAGCATGTTGGGTTCTTTAAATTTTATTATAAAACCCTATTTTATGTTAAAAACCCGTTCTTCACTGAAATAGGCTTTAAGCCCCTTTCTTTCTAAAACCCCAGCTCCCTTTACCCTCATAAGATTCCGACCCTCCGCTTATCCCTAAGCCCTTCTCCCCATACAAATAAAACTCCGCCTCTTTCATTTTAATAAACCCCCAAAACCTTATAATAAAGGAACCCAAACCTTCAAAATATTAAAACAATGGGCCCCTCCTCCCACTATTCGGTGCCTCTGCATAAAACATATAAACCAATGCATTTCATTAATATCTAAGGCCCGAGGCCGCACCCTCCATTTAAATCCACCATCCAACCACACAACGCTACTTGTCTTCCACTTCCACCAACCCAACTGACTGTTCACTGCCTCCTAGATGTGCGATAACCATTGATCTCCCATCTCGAGATCCGACAACTAGCATCGCATATCGCAAATAAAGTTGTGATTGGATTATTTTTTCGCAACCCATGGGAAATCGACGGTTTTTCCCTGCCATGTGTCTCATCTTGAGACATATCACGCACCTCCTACCCAAAACCATTTACCACCTATCCTCTGCATGATAAAACCATTTCCGATTTTGAAAATCGCCTGCCCTCCACGCCCTTTTTCAAAAGTTTCCCGCTCCCGTTCAAATTTCTCCTAGTTTTGCCTCTGGAACCGTTCTCCCTGCATCATCTCCTCCTCTGCAAACACCCTATGACAGATTAAAACCCTGAAATACGCAGTGAAACCCTCCCTACAGGATTTTTAACTAGATATTTATGTTTTGTGCAGGTTTTAATGACATACACAAATGAAAATATTATGCAAGGTCAAAATTGATCATAGAGAGGGTCTGGATGATGATCCAGGAGCTCATAAAGGATCAATAATGACCAGAAGGTCTGTGCCAATATTTGCAATCGATGAAACATGATCATCGATGGATCAAATGAACCCTCCAGCCACAAAGAAAGCTTCCCCTCGCACATAAGGTAGAAGTAGTCAAAGAAACAGTGAAGAGAAGAAGTCAGAAGGATTAAAGGGCTAATCCTAAACAAAAGCCAAAACAAAAGGGTTAGCCAGTAAAAACAGAAGATTAAAGAAATAAAGGCAGACAGATAAAAGTCAAAGATGAAAGGATAAAGGAAAAAATATCAAAAGAATAAATCAAAAGGATTAAAAGAAAAGAATGGAGATCACAAACAGATTAAAGAAAATATGATAAAAACAGACAGTCAGAGCATAAATAAAGAGTTTAAGGCCTAATAACAGAGATTAAAGATAAAACAAAGGGCAGATTTACCCAAAGAAAATTCGAATGACTCAGCCTATGGCAGTTACTCTTCTCAAAATATATTTTTGCCACCTAGTGCTTCGTTTCCTTCAATAAAGCATCAGGCAGTTATTGAGCAGTCAGAGATATTTATATCTACCAAAAAATTATTGTAAAAGTTATGAATAAGCCTTAAAGTCAAAAATTTCACCTATTTTCCCTTAGGAATTAAGATAGAAGTTATTATTCAAAGAAATATCTGTAGATATTCCTGCCTTGAGCCTTGCATGGTCTTCAAGGTTAGGAATTCATTAACTCTGTAATAAATGACACTCAAACCCTAGCTTAGCTTCACCTCCTCATTTGTAGATAAATACTGCATCTGAACTCATTATCTTGTTGGAATTTTATGACTCTTTGGAGTAATACATAGTCTCTTGGAAGTTGAAAAGAAATTGATGTCTTGGAACTTATGGATGCCCTGATTTGTTTGTTGATGGAGGAGGCTAGATCACAGGATCCCTGAGCTTGGTTGTTGGTGAAGTGCTTCTAATTTGTTATTTTTATTTCCTGTTTCATTATGTTTCCATATTTCTATGTTGTAGTAGAATAAAATATTTAGACTAAGAAATGTCTTTTGAAAGCACCTTAGTTCTGTTTGTTCTTCACTGCCTTAATGTTTTCTTCTGCTAGGACATTTTAGAGAATTCTTAATTTCTCTCTAAACCCCCTAATATTTTTTATTTCACAAATAGTTGAATACGGTTGGTATCAATCATGATTTTTTGCTAGCCCTGCTTATGTGATGTCACTAAAACACTGTTTTTGAAGTCTCTCTCTAAAGTACCATTCTTTAAAGTCTGACAAAGAGGTTTTGTTTCAATCATACCCTTTTTACTTGCTTAACTAATTGTTTTAGAGATCTTCATAGCTATGATCACAGATGTTTAGGAGTCTCCTCTTCTCTAATTACAATTATATGTGTGTCTTAAGTGTTTTTGGTCCTTGAAGGTGAAATCACTAGAAGTTAAATGAGTTTCTCACCTTCTATATTTCATTGGAAAAGTTTGTCTTGAATAATTATCTGCTTTAGTGGAATAACAAATTTATGGTTTTCCTTGTCTATTGATTTCCCCTTCATGCCTATGATATTTAAGTACCTTTGTTGAAAAGTACATATGATAAAGGATTCTTAATTTCCCTTTGTCCTAATTTTCATTCTTACCATTCATGTCCATCTCATTACCCTTAAAAGACTTGAACATCCACTGACCAAGTTAGATTTTCCCTATGATGCTCCCTGATCCATTATGAACTTATCATGACTTTCATAGACTCCATTTCCCAATGACTTAGAAATTTATTCATTCTACCTATGTTTCTTGATCATCATACCCGACCAAAACAAACAACAAAAACCCATACTTAATAACTAGCCTAAAATCAACCCTTTAAAACAAACAAGTTCATATCCTTTGCAAACAAATAGAGAGATCCCTCTCTAAGTCTAGGAAGGCTAGGTCTTAGGGCTCCAAATACTGGTTTGATGTTACGCTGTGCATTTGTTCTACCAATCTGCTAAATCATGGGACACTAACAGAATGCACAATCCATTTCTCTCTGAAATGTTTCCCCAACATTATTTAAACCAAATGGGAGTTTAAGATAAGAAAATGTGCCCCACGGACAGATAAATGTTGTCTTATATTGGTCCTATGGGAGGATATTGATGTGATTGTAACCAGAGAATCCATCCATGAATGAAAATATTTCATAGCCAACACATTCGTCAATAATTTGGTCGATAAAGGGAGTGGGATAGTTGTATTTTGGACAAGCATGATTGACATCCTGATAATCAACACACACTCTGATTGTCCTTTATTTCTTCATGATAGGAACAATATTGGAAACCCAATCAGTTAGTGGAATAGGGTAAATGAAACCAACACGCAAAAGTTTTTCAACTTCTTCTTTAATGGTAGTAGCCTTATTTGGACGAACATGACGAAGGCGTTGACGTACCAGTTTGACATCAGGGTACATTTTAATTGTATTTTCAACGATATTAGAATATATGCCTAGCGTTTCCTCATAATACCAAGAAAATAAATCTTGGAATTCATGAAAAAGAGAGCGATACGTGTCGAGTTCAGATGCAGAACAAGACACGCCGATACAACATTGTTTCTGCTTTTGAAATTGAGCATATCTAGTGCGTGATTATCTTTGAAATAAAAAGACTTCCTCGGGTTGACAATTTATGTGGAGCTTGAATTGTGAAAGCAATTAAAGCGGCCAACGGTAGGGTGATATATTTTAATAAGATTATATTCGTTGTAAACTAGAAGACGAGAACGATGTTGATAATCGTCCCATGGTTCTCCTTCTGGAATCATGGCTTCCACAATGCTCTCATCAATCAAGAATGTGGATGAAAAAGGATTAGAAGGAGTACCAAAATCTAATGACTGATCAACCCAAACTATTAGCGATGATGGATCAGGATGCGCCTCCCAAGCCAAGAATATTGATTTCTATGTGGGCTCAATTGGGCTTGGCGGCAGAAATTCACCCACTATATCTACTTCAGAATTATTGGTAATCTTCCTTAAGTTAGATGAAGTGGAAGATATCATGTTGTAAGTATCTATATTTTCAATTTCTATCGACGTCGTGGGGGGTGGTAATGAAAAGGTGCCCATTAGGGAAGAATCCTTAAAGGGACCAACAAAAATGTTTTGAAGTGCTATCTGGGGTTTGTGAACTAATGGAATGCTTCCAGATACCTGGTAACTAGAGGAAAAGAAGGAGAGTTTATTAATGTCTGTGATAGCAATCATTCAAAAGTAAGTAGAAAATATCGTAGTCATAGTGTAAATCTATGGCTTTCCAGGTATTATGTTGTAGTCAAGGGGTGCGTCAACGACGTCAAATTAAATAGTTACAGTTCCCCCCCTCTAGTTCGACATGCAAGTTATGGATAATACCACAAGGCTTATATGTACGACCATCAAAATCTTTCAACGTCGTAGGAGATTGAGATAAGCGAGGCGAGCCAAGTGACATCTAAAAATTGATATACATAATACAAGTAGATGCTCCCTCATTAATAGTAGTGCGATGAAAGAGGTGATTTAGAACATTTACTTGGATTGAAAATGCTAATTCAACTTGTAATTGTGGCACATAGCCTGTGTGATTAAAGACTACAAGATTAGAATTTGTCGGGTCGATTCCACCAATTACCGACAACAAAGCTTGCTTCTGGGAGGGAAAATTTTGAAGTACCTCAAATGTCGACATAGGTGAAGGTGACTGAGCTAGATCTTAAACTATATTCTAATTTTGAGTTGCGCAAGCTCAAGGATTGAACGTTGATTTGTGGAAGACTCCCTTTGGTGGCTTTATTGTTAACTCTAGAATAATAGGTGGAATAATTGATTCAGTGGACGGATTCGTGGTCAAGGTATTAGGTTGATTAGTAGCTTGAATACTGTAATATTTATTTTGCATAGACACCAAAACATCAGTTTTTGGCTTTGTGATAAATAGCATAAGCACTTGGGAACTAGAAGTGGGATCCGTAGCAACCATGTTTGTGACCGGATTCAAAAAAGGATATGTCAGTGCAGCAGATGCAGGCGAAGTCTTAAGAAGATTTGAGACTTCAGAGCAGTGAGGAAAGTCTCGTGTAAAGTGCTCCTCATTACATATCAAGCAAGGGTAATGAGGTTTCCGAGAATTTCCATATTGTTGATAAGATGATCATTCCTGCTAGGGTGAATTTTTCTTTATCTTTGCTTTCCCTTTTTCTTGTTTCTAGGTTGCTTGTCACTTTTTCCTTTGTTAGATGACATGGAATGTATTTCGGAGGAAGGTGTAGGATCAGATGTAGTAGAGGTGTGATTGTTTGCAGAACTAATCATACCATCTCCAGCATGAGAGTCCTTACCAAATGGAGGAGGAACAGTAAAATTTGATCATGGTGCATTTGGAATTTTCTCATAGAGCATGCCATACTGAGTATAAATCAAATCTAAGTACTGGGCATGAACAATGAGTTGCTCTTCAATGACGACTCCGCATTTGGCTACATCCTCAGTGATATATAGTAGCAAGGACTTAATAAACCACTCAGCAAAAAGCTAATTAGGAACATATGTTTTGACCATTAGACAATGATGACGCCACTCATGAATATGATCATAAATGAGAGTAGAGTTGTCTGTTTAAAGTTGGTTAGTAATTCCATTCCAATTTCATATCATATGGGTAACTAGAAGTGGGTTAAAAAGGTAGTGACTAAGGCAGTGAAGTTATCAAATGAATCTCATGGTCATACCACTTTACAGCCGGACCAATAAGCAAACACTGAAAAAGACTTAGTCTAACAGAGTCATCATTTAAGGAGTTTGATGAACACCACAAATGATAAGTCATAAAATGCATTTATGGGTCTTCCGCAGGGTTTCCATTGAATTTAGGAATGTTGGAGGGTAATTTATGTGGTATCACCGACCACCAAGGAGAATAGTTGATGGGATCATTGGTAAGCCGATTTAAATCAGGTAATTCTAATGTTGCGACAAAGGGAAACTATCGATTCAAGTCAGGTTGAGCATAACCATGATAGGATTTTATTGCTTGGGCAACAAGCCTTTGTGCACTAGCATAAGGAATTTGTTGATGGTAACCCAGATAGGGGTTATTTTGTTGACCAAATTCTTGAGGGACCTATTTACCAAGTCCTAGATAAGATGGTTGTTGTTGGAATTGTTGTTGTGGCATTTGAGGCTGTGGCTGCCAAGGTGATTTCCTGCCAAGATTATAGCCCAAACTAGAATATATTGGACCCGTTGTGAATAGACCGGTAGGATCCTATGACATCCCATAAAAGGGTAATCCAGCATGTGGTTGTAAGATTCTAGATACAGGTGGTTTTTGTAAACCAGCCGAAGGAGGTGGAGTCTGGAGGCCCAAAACTTGAGGGTAATGGGTTGAAGGACCTACCTGAGACGATTGAGGTACAACCAACTGAGCTTGTAAATAGGGTAACGAAGTATTAATAGGTGGAGTAGATGTAGGCGCAATAGGCTAACCGGTTGGTATGAATGCACAACTATTTGTGGTTGAACGAGAAGGATAGGATGCTACTAACAAACCGTCATTCCAAAATTTGGGTGACCGTAAAACGACGAAGTAATGTCAAAATGGGTGACCATCGGTTCCCCACCCAACATGAGGAGTATAATAAGATGGGATATATTGATCTCCAAATGGTGAGAGTCCAGTTGAGATTGAACTCGATGGAAGGTACCCAGATGGACTAGATTGATGTTGAACTAAGATGTGTATAGAGGATCAAGTCGTTTAGTACTCATTAGAGATGTACCAGATAAGATACCAGAAGATGACATGGGTGAAGTCCATGGATTTGAGAAGGCACCAAAGTAGGTTCTAGATAATGATTGGTAACCCAATGGGACGAACATACCACCATAAAGATGTGACCATCATAAAAATAATGACAACATAATAACCATACTGCTTATTGGAGCTTTATAACCCAGCTCATGGTAGCATTTACAAAAAAACCATACATAAACATGTACATATATCGAAAACACATTTTCCTCCTCTGGAAAACAATGAACGATACATAGCCCTCGTTTGATTAACCATCCCCCATGTAGCTTCATCGGGCCTAAAGTGCTTCCATTTCACTTTAACTTCCTCAATTGCTGTATTCCATAGCATGAGTTGCTTCTGTTGCAATATGCACTGAGGTTCTGAATGGAATTCTCCTTTTGGTTCCACCTGCAATACATGCCAATCAATAACATGATCAACATACTTTACATATATTTTTAGAAATGAAACATGGAAAACATCATGTACATATATTTTTATAAATGAAACATGAAAAACATCCCGTCCCTAAATATCACCAAGCCATCTTTCGTAAGATGATAATCCACATATTTATCACCTATACCCTGATGTAATCTATGCATAAGCTCCCTATACTTGTCATCCTGTTGTCCTACTAGTAACATCCGATCTTGTAAATATTTCCTATATGAGCTCACTGTTGCAACATAGTTCAACTGCACTTTCCTACTGAGAGCATATTCAACCGTGTTCTATTTACCCTTGATGTATCTAATCTCGAAGTAAAACTCACCAAGTGTAGGAAACCATCTAAATTTCTTGGAATTCAGATTTAGTTTTTCAAAAAAATATCTCAACCCATTGTGATCACTCATCAATACAAACCTCTTGCCAAGGAGATAATGTCTCTACATTATCTCCACTACCATGAATAATAACTACCAAATCAAGATAATGAGTCACATAGTTCTACTCGTGCTCATTTAGTTTCCTAGAATCATATCATACCACCTATCCCTCCTGCATAAGGACTCCACAAAGACCTCTCTTACAAGCATCTGTACACACTACAAAATCTTAATCTAGATCTGCAATATTTAACATTGGAGCGTTTGCCAACAACTATTTCAATTATTCAAAACAATTTGCACATTCCTTTGTCCATTAAAATTTCTTACCTTTTCTGTTGAATGATGTAATAGGATATGCAATGTGTTAGAAGTTCCTAGTGAACCTCCTATAGTAACTTGCTAATCCCATGAATGATCTAACTTCATCCACATTTCTAGGAGTTGTCCATTCCATGATAAATTTTATTTTTATGGATCTACGACTATGCCTTCATTGGAAAAAACATATCCCAAGTAAAGTACCTATTTATGAAAGAAACTGCACTTTCTAATATTGGCATACAACTGATGCTCTCTTATAAATCTCAACAATGCTGCTAAATGCTTGACATTATCTTCCTCATTCTTAGAATATATCAATATATACTCAATAAATACAATAAAAAACTTATCTAGATAAGGACGCAATCCACTATTCATCAAGCAATTATTCAAATGAAAAGGAACTAGATAAAATCATAATACCTATACCTTTCTTGAAAGAAATCTTGTAGTTGTCCTATTCTTTGATGCGTACCTAATGGTATTGTGATCTCAAATCAATCTTTGAGAACACTGCTTCTCCCTTCAACTGATCAAACTAGTCGCCAATCCTCAAAAATGGGAACCTGTTCTTGATCGTCACCTTGTTTAGTTGTATGTAATCAATGCAAAATCTAAGAGTACCATCCTTAATTTTCACAAAAAATAATGGCACACCCTAAGGCAATACACTTGGCCTAATGTATCCATTATCCAACACTTCCTTAAGCTCAAAATTCAAATCTAATAACTATGGAGTGCTCATCTTGTAAGGTGCCTTTGATGTTGGTGCTACCCCTAGTACCAAGTCAATAGAAAATTCTACTTCCCTGTGAGGAGGAAAGTCGAGAATATCTATAGAAAATACATCCTGAAACTGTTGCAATACGTGGTATCTCTTGTATATTTCTACATCCTCAACATCCTTACCCTTGTCATTGGAAATATGAACTGAAAACATCACACATTCCTTCCTGCAACTATGCTTAGCATGCAAAGTTTTGACCATCCTCACTAATAAAGGATTCTTCTTTCTCTGCAAGATTCTCTTTTCCCCATTATAAACCAGGAACTCAATATCCTTGTCATAGAAATCTACTTTTGTACTATGAATATAAATCCAATTGATACCCAAAATCATGCTATACAATCCCAATGGAAGTACATTCAAATGTGCTATTGTCAGCATACCATTCAACTCAAATTCATAAGCTCTTACCCAATAATGAATTCTCTTCTTAGTACTTATAGCTAACTGTACCAACCAGGACTATACATGCACTTATTTTATCAAGCCACACATATTCACCAAGTCAGGATTAACATAACTATATTTATATCCAGGATCAATCAAAATAGAAACAACTCGACCATAGAGCTTACCTTACTTATCAATAATGGATTACTGATGATCTTCCTCCTTTTTTTCCACAATTGCATAAATCCGAGGAATTATATGACCAACATCCCCAACTGTCTGTGCCTCCTGAGCATTATAGATCTGAGGCCTACCACCCTGGTACAATGGAAAATAATTCTTATGATGATATTTTCCACATATCAAACATTGAAACCGTCCTCTACCATCACCTTTAGTCTGCTTCTCTCCAGGATGTGACCCATGCCCCTTCTCGACTACATTGAACTTATTGTAAGGAACCACATTTTCTTTCTCACCTGCAGCTTGAGGTATTCCCCACTTTGGTTTCCACTTACATTTAACTCTCTCATTTCCTTTCAAATCGCGCTTAGGCTCAGCTATGCACTTTGATTGCTCATAACAATGCCTCAAATTCCGGATGGCCTCTTCCAATGATCTATGCTCATCAAACTCAATCTGGTCTCTATATACTACTGGAAATCCATTGATGAATCTCTAAATCTTAGCCTTATCAACCTTGAGATAAGGCACATACCTCAATATCTCCAAGAATTTGCTATTATACTTATCATCTGTCATAGAACCCATCTATAGGCTCATAAAACTCCTATACCCAAAAGAATGCTATATAATCCCAATGGAAGTACATTCAAATGTGCTATTGTCAGCATACCATTCAACTCAAATGCATAAGCTCTTACCCAATAATGAACTCTCCTCTTAGTACTTATAGCTAACTGCACCAAACATGACTCTACATGCACTTATTTTATCAAGACACACATATCCACCAAGTCAGGATTAACATAACTATAATTAGATCCAGGATCAATCAAAATAGAAACAACTTGACCACAAAGATTACCTTACTTATCAATAATGGATTCCTAATGACCTTCCTTCTTGTTTTCCACAATTGCATAAATCCGAGGAATTCTATGACCAACATCCCCAACTATCTGTGCCTCCTGAGCATTATAAATTTGAGGCCTACCACCCTGGTACAATGGAAAATAATGGTTACGATGATATTTTCCACATATCAAACACTGAAACCATCATCTACCATCACCTTTAGTCTACTTCTCTCTAGGATGTGACCCATGTCCCTTCTCTACTACATTGAAATTATTGTAAGGAGCCACATTTTCTTTCTCACCTACATCTTGAGGTATTCCCCACTTTGGTGTCCACTTCCATTTAACTCTCTCATTTCCTTCAAATCACGCTTAGGCTCAGCTATGCACTTTGATTGCTCATAAAAATTATTCAACTTCCGGATGGCCTCTTCCAATGATATATGCTCATCAAACTCAATCTGTCTCTATATGCTACTGGAAATACATTGATGAATCTCTAAATATTAGCCTTCTCATCCTTGAGGTAAGGAACATACCTGAATATCTCCAAGAATTTTCTATTATACTTATCATATGTTATAGAACCCATATATAGGCTCATAAACTCCTTATATCTATCACTAGTACCTATCTGATAAGTAATTCTTCCTGAAGAGTCTCTCGAACTCATCCAAAATAAAGTCTCATTCCTGAATACCCTTGACATTTTTCAAATCTTCCCACCAAATATTTTTTTTCCATTTAAGAATAAAGGTGGATATCTTGGCTTTAATGTTCTATGATTAGCTGTGCAATATGAATAATTTATTCATCTCAAGCAACTATGCCTCTGCATCTTCTCACTTATTCATCTCTCCATCAAATGTAGGAGGCTTCACTTTCTTGAACTACTCAGGAAAACACTCCCTCCTCCTGTAAGGATGATGACAACGATGATTGTGATGATGTCTCTAGGATGAGGAAATAGAATTATGCCCATGCATACCAGTCCTCATGTCAGGTGTATCTAGTGATATTCCACCTCTAATTGTGTACCCTCTATCCAACCTGTATTTGGAGTGAGACCTACTAACATATGCTCCATTAGTTTTCTCTTCATGTTCTTGAATAATCCTCAACTATAGTCTAAAAAGGCTCTGAAGAATCACTACAGTGACCTCCACCTGCTTCTCCTGAGCCATTGCAAGTATTTATTGAGCCTCAACCAACCTGTCATTGTATGCTTTGCAACTTCTAATCTCTTCCCTCAAGCTCCTCAATGTATCTTCTATAGCAGGAGAATACTTTTCTCCTTGCTACCCAACTGATATGTAGGGAGAGTCACATGAACTGTAGTCTACCATTTTTCTCATCATCTTTGATTCTCTTCTTCCTACAAGTGTACCATGTTAGATAAACCAAATAGATATCAAAATAAAATCCATACCGCAGTGATGTTCATGGGAGGCTTATCTCATATGCAAGATCATTCCAAATTATCATGTAGATGTATAATCATAAGCATATCCATATAACAACATATAAACATATCAACATCATGCATGACCATAACAAATATATACCATGACCCCATGATGAAAACCATAACCTTCAAAAAATCAGACTTTACCCCAAAGAGAGCACATCCTGCTCTGAGACCACCCTATAATTTCCTCCTCTTACATTTACTCGCTTTCACTGGTTTACCCCAGGTAAACATGAGCTCAGGGTCACTATGTTAACACTCAACCTCCTATATGACCTTAAATAAATAGAGTCAACAACTTAAGTCCTGAATTACTTCCCTCAGGTATTACAGGACCTCCAAGAGAAACCTAACCCCTCCAGGTGTCCAACCCTTGAGATAACTCTCTTTTTTATTGAACTAGAGCCTCAAACGTTCCTTTTCCAATGCATGCAAGTGACTATAGCCCTCTAGTTTCTCCCATAGGCCTACTTTCCAGTGACCATGGAATATTCTAGTCAGTTCTATGTTAGCGACCCCAAATTATAAGCCACTTTTTCAGGGATATGACTCAGGCCTCTGTCCAAAACTCAATGAAAATTTCAGAAGTGATGAATGACATAGAAAAAAAGGCTTCTGAACAAAAACTTGACCTGACCTCTCCCAACTCGGATTGACATTATATCAAACTCTTACTTAATGTGCAACCTATAGGACACGAATCCATATCTGAACATAAGGATCTGAAAACTTATCCAAGGTTTAACAAGAAGGACCAATTCCTTCTTACAATAGCTTTTATAACACTAATTAGGTCTTGTATTCATTATTCATTCAGTTACAAGTAAAAAAGTAAAGAGAGCCATTACTGATATGTGTCATAAAACCATTCTTATAACTATAATAAAAATAGATAATTAACAATGATAGAACAACCATTAAAGACACATAATAAAAAGTACATTTACTCACCAAAGCAAGATAAACTTAGCTCTTATTAAAGATAGAAAAAATCCAACTAGTTTCGAGACTTCCACGTATCACTCGACCATAGAATGATTTGAACCAAATCATTCTTTCAACTAGTCACCCATGTGCCATATTCCAAGCATGAATGTGGGATCTCATGGGATAAACCAATCCATAAAAAACCCGGGGAATACAGAGGTTAAACTATCTCCACCCTCACTATACCATGATATCACCTATATCAAATGCCAAATGCCAACATGAACATACCATGCATGTCAAAGCCAACTAGAAATTCATACATGCAACCTGTTACCTGCAAGTATTCCTTACGAGGAAAATTTGCTTGATCCTAAATTTTCCTTGCTTGATCCTTACATTCCTTTGATTTCCTTGTCCTTCTTTTCCTTGCTTGCTTTCCTTCTCCTCTTGGTGCTCTTCTCCTCGCTGAAACCAATTGGAAAATTGAATTGAGAAAAGGATACCAAATGATGGTCTAATGTATTTTTATCATTCATTCCTCTAATTCCTTCATTTTCCTTAATTTTATTTCAATTTCCTCCTCACTTGCAAACTGTGACCTTTCACCTGCATTTTCTCCTGATTCCCTTTATTTTCATAATAAAGTTCCAAAATACATTTTCTTCCTTTTCAAAGCCTTTTCCATTTCATTTTCCAATTTCCCCTTAGCCATAAACAAATCAAGTGATGCCCACAAGGATATTTTTCCCAACGTTCAACTTGGAATAAGTGTCCCTTGAACTTTGTCTTATTTTTCCTTTATTAAATTTTATTACATGAAATTTTAATCTGGGACTGTTACACTCCATTTGTTGTGTATTTTATCCTTGCAATGGAGTCTTGTTTGATATGGATCCTAGTATGTTGTAGATCATATATTTACCTACTACGGATCTATAGAGGAATTATTTTCCATTCACATCAACCATCCACCACCACTCTTTCCATGTTGTTACTATATCTAGCCATCATCATAAATCTAAGTAAGGTATAACAATACATGTTGTTGCACTTGTACTTGCTATTTCATTAATTTTCTATTACCCTCACTTTCTTTTTCAATTGGTTAAGGATGGCCTATATTTTAATTATAATATAAATAATTCTAATCATTATGAATTTCTAATGTCATTAATCCTTTTCATTTTTTTCTTGGTTCAGTAATATGTTGGCATATCTTTTGATCTTCAATTTCCATTTTCCCCTTATATTTCTAATTTGGAAAGCCAAATGGTATCATCCTTACCAATTGAACATTGTGTGCATGATTGATGTTATTATTTTGAGACATTGTTTTCCTACTACTTCCCCAAGACAATGCTTGCTATTACTCATTATTAATCTAGGATAGTGGTTTCTATTACTCTTATTTTTTTTCTACTGAATGTTACTTCTCTTCTTGATTGGAGGCATTGTAGTGAGGTATCAACCCATAATCCTATCCCAATTTAAAAATAATTTGGAGGTATGACAATTTTTTTCTCAATCCAAGCTAGATAACATATTTTAAGCAGTTGCAAGGGTTTGAATCCTCTAATATTCCTAATTTTGCACAAAGTTTCCATTTGTTCATCTGTCATTATGCACAAGATTTATGTGAAAGAGATTAGAGAACCCATTTCACCATGTATTGTAGAACCTAATTTCACCTTTTGCAACAAAACCTAATTTCACTCTTTGTGGTAGAACCCTATTTAACTTTTTTCTATAGAACCTAATTTCATCATTTTTTTGCAAAATTTAATTTCACTATTTGAAGCCTACTTTTCAACATTTTCACTAACTAGATTTATGAAAAAATTGTAAAATTAGACTTCGAGGAGATCCAAATCAGCATCCATGTGGAATAATGACACATCAGAACTCCAGTACACTCTGAAAATTAGTTGGTTGCAGTTGAAAAGTGTTATTAAGTGGATTTTTTGAATTACTCAATGAAAGAAGAGTCCTTTTTTTTTTCAAACTCTACAAAATAGAAATATCCCTAGGAAGTCTCCAAGTGACGTAATCATATTTGAAATAAGTCTCTGAGGTGGGAATTCGAAGCTAGCAAGGTGGAAAATCATTTGTATGAGTCCCCACTCTATAAATGAGAGATTTTTAGAGTTATAAGTTGTTGGATGATACTTTTTACACTACTACTATTGTAAATATTTTATATAAGTAATAGGCAGTGACTGTGTTTATGGTTCACCTAAGATTCTTGAGATGTTTCAATGAGTTTATGTGTTTCCTTTTATCTTGATGTTAAATTGCTCAGAATTCATTTTATGCATGCTCTGACTTCCTTTTAGCATTGAGCTATTGATTATCTCTATGTGTTAATGTTGTCCTTTCGTTGAAACATAAAAAGCCTCAGTTTCCATAAGTAGATACACTTGTCATTGAATTCCTTTTTACTGACTCCATGAGCCCAATGGTAGTGAAATCTTTCACATTTTTCACCTGCAACCAGATACACTAAGAAACTTAGAGATTTAGCCATATGTTTTAAGACCTGATTGAGAAAATTGTTAGATAAATTGAGAGAGCCCTATTAGGCTGAAGAGGCTAATCCTCAGTCAAAATTTGGTTTGGAAGAGTTACTCTAAGTTGTCTAGTGGAGCAGCCCATCAGTACCAATTTAGAGATAACATTTTTGTGCGTATGTCGGGAGTCTGAATACATATTTCCTAAAGTTTGTGCTCAAATAGTGAAGCTGAACTCTTGAAGGTAGAAGGAGCTCAAAACATTTCGAGGCTGCAGAAACTACCTTGGTGACTCCATTCTTAAAGAATTCAGAAGTCCATAGTTTGATAGTGACTCCACTGCTTGAAGATTAGTAGCTTGATGAAGTTTCAATATGAGTTCTATTTCAAGAAGAATGCTAGGTATGCTCCTATGGATCGGTCTCACATCCCTGGTATTCCAAATCCTATGTCAAGAGTTAATTGGTCAGCTTATCTTCCTATATTTAAGGATGAAGAAAAAGATAATGCTACTCTTCAATTGGTTAGATTCCATATGCATGTGCATAAGTTTCGAGTTGAGTTTTCTGAATATTGTCTCATGAAAATGTTTATGGCCACCCTAGAATATGAAGCTAGAACATGGTATGAAGGGTTGCAACCAGGAGGCTTGTTCTCTCTAAGAGATTTACATAAGACTTTCTTAGAACATTATGAGAAAAATCATTCTCCTTTATCACTGTTACAAGACTGCTGTGACTTTTGTGAGGTTTTCATTCCATATCTTGAAGGTCTTGGTGATAATGGAGAGCGCATGGATGAGGATATGTTAGAGGCACTTCATGATTTCTCTTCTTGTGTTAGTTTTCATGATAATCAAGAAGGTTTCCAGCAAGAAGAAATGTATTCTTTGCTTGAAGATAAAAATAGATCAGCAATTTGAAAGTCAAGTCATATTAAATGAAATTTATAAGGATTTGCAGCCTTATCATTCTATATGTAGTCAAAGGTATGAGTCAAATCATTCAAATTGTTTTTCAGCCCATTCCTTTTCTGAAATTTTATGTCAAGGAGAAACTCCTCAATATTAGGTTGTTGAAAATGCATGCATGAAAATTATGAATAGTGAAGTAACATGTGATGAAAGTTCACTTCTGGGTAAACTCGAGCTACATGAAGAGATGAATATACATGTTTTACCTTTTAATTTTGGATATCATAAAAATGACAAGGATGCTATGGATAAAGTTGTTGGTATAGGATCTGTTAGTGTTCAAAATCAAGATGACAACCCTCAATCAAAACTACCAAATATTATATTTGATTTGTTTGATACGAAAAATAATAGTTTTCATTAGGGGAATTTGTCTAAAATGGGCCTTTAATGGAAATTATAAAATGATAGTGGAAATAATAAAATAAGATTGGATTACCTCATCAAATTTTACAGGGAAAAAGGAAAAAACTATTTTTTCAACTCGTATTTTTAACTTATCTCCATATGGGTTTACTCAAATTTTGAGAGGGAACACTCATTGGATGCATAATTTGATTCCTAATCCAAGGAGTGCCCATGTTGAATACTTTTGATGGACTCTTCTATTTGAAAAATTAGAAATACATGAAAAGCATGATTGCAATCATGTTTTTATGTATTTCTCATTTTTCGTGTAGCAGGGTCCATCAAAAGTATGTAACATGAGTACTCCTTGGATGAGGAATTAAATTTTGCATCCAACGAGTACTCCCTCTCGAAATTTGAGCAAAAACTTAGGGAGATAATTTGAAAATACAAGTTGAAAAAGTAGTTTTTTTATTTTGTTATTTTTTAATATTTTTACTTTTTTACCTCAAAAATGGTGAATCATCCCCCATGGTTGACATCATCATCTTGAATCGTATTGGTTCTTATAAAATTTATTTTGGTTGTAGATTTTTCTTAGGAGGCCCATTTTAGACCTCAAAAGTTCTTTAATGGATACACACAATATGGATGTCATGTTTGAAGATGTTCAACGATGCATGGACGGTTTTGTTGATTTACACGAAATTGAAGATAAAGTTATTGGTGCCGTTTCATTTGATGATGTTCTTGGAATTGAATACATAAGACAAAAGAAGCCATCAATTGTGAATGAATTCAACTCTCATGGTTTTACTCATCAAGATAAGGTGGTTTTTCATGGTTTCCAAGATCCAATGGTAAGTTTGTTGCAGTCATCAGCCAAGACAAATTTTGTATTTCTTATGGAGTAGGGATTCAATTCTCATTTTAACTTTCCAATAGAAGACTCACTTCCAGTGTTGTTCAAGTACAGTCAAGGGGTTCAAGTATCAGATCAACTCATTGACTGGCTTTATTGGACGTTTCATGTCGCTTAAATCAACCATGAAGATTGCAACTATTAGGGTAGGTAGGAGCGTGTGTGAATAAGATCAAGTATTATGAGCATATTTCCAGCATGTACAGATTTATTCTTCAGCTTGGATTGCAGTTTTCAACAAGCTTGAGCCCGAGGAGAAGGCCATAAGAGTTTGAAGAAGTGTTCATCAATTCATATTTTTTTTTTAAGGAAGGCCCTGAAACTACAAGTTATTTGTTTTACCATAGAGGCACACCATCCCCAGTGGAGCCACTGTTATCACACATAAATCTTTAATTTTAATTAGGGTCACTCACCTAGGTTTCATTCTATCTCATAAGGTTGGTCCATGAAATTGATAAAAAATTCATGAAATAAGTCTTTATCCTGAGTTTAAAACACTTCATTAGTCATTTCATCTCAGTAATATCTATCAAATTCACCTTAGTTTCACATGCATTGGTTTAAAATTCATTTTTTAGCCACATATCTGATTTTTTGCAATTCTGACAATTTTGTAGCAAATCTGAGGATTTCTCTCTTTTTTGACTTTTTGAGAAGTCAAATACAAGAGCATTTCATGGAAAATGATAGGAGGATTATAAGAAAATGAGAGAGGTTATTTTTAACAACAGATCCGAGAACATTAACCTCTTTCACTTTTCTCAAAGGTGCTACAAATTGGGAGATTCATAGATGTCTTTGGGCTCTATTTTCAGAATGCATTTTTTTCCTATTTGAGACATGTTTTTCAAATGCAGTTCTCGGACACCTGGAGATGTTTTTAAAAAAAACAATAAAGTATTTTCTTCAGAACGAATTGATCTACAAAAAATTTCTTGGTTTCTCAACAACTATCAAGGATCTAGAGATATGAGATCATTTATGAGCCCTAAATTTCAGAAAAGACAACTATATTTTTTGTAATGTTCCAAATGGGGGAAAATAAGTTCAGTAGGGAATATCTTGAGATATTCCTCTATGGGTTCATAGTGATATGGAATAATAAAAACAGATCTAAACCAGAGATAGACTAGTTGGGAATTTACTGGTTATGTCACCTCTAAAGAGAGGGTGAGAACTAGAGGCTTCCTGACCCGTTCCAGACTCTGTCTATAGAAAGTTGGTGGAACACAAAAAGTATGGGAATAGCACACTCATATTGGATTTTTCAGCCCTTGGGATCCTTATATCTTTAGATCTAAATAATGGATCAAAAAGGAGCAAAAAACAAACAGGAAAGGAGTGGGAAATTCCACTTCCAGGAAAATCTGCAATAGGCTCAAGGGAAACGCTGTATAAGAAAACCAGTGCAAAAATAACGTAGAACAGTGATGAGTTCCCCTATATTAGGCTGTTTGGGACCTCCATGCTAAATTTTTGCAAAAAAAAGAAGAGTTTAGAGACATTAAACAGATCTCCCAAAAACAACACTAGCTGAAAATTAGCCAAGGAAAGAACTGGAGTGTGAGAGAAACCCCTCTTCAGGAATTGTGCAGTTTATACTGTAAGACACTAGATATCAGTCATTAAACTTGTGTTTCAGTATGGCAGTAGCAAATCAGACTTATAATGGAGTTCCTTTAGAAAAGCAGTAAGTTGCATGAGGCAAGAAGCAAGAATTCTTCAGAAATAAGAGCTGTAATACATGTAAAAGTTGCATAAATGAATGAAAAACGTTTTCTCTGAGGATCTTTAGCAGCTGTAAGTTAGAAATAAGATCTACAGTAGATATATGGTTGAAACATCAGATCCATACCAGATCTGGAAACTACACAACCTTCTTTACAAGATCCCCTTGGGATTTCATCAAAATACTGCATAATAAAGTGTAGATATAGCTTTTTATACACAGAACTACAGAAATATTTAGGAATTTCTGAAGATGAATTTCATTACAATACATATCAGATCTGAAAAATAGATATCAGCAAGCTACTCTATAAATCTTCAAGATGAGAGGCAAGCCTCAATCACCTCAGATCTTGTACAATGAGAGATCCAAATAGCAGTAGAAATTGTACATGAAAATAACGCAGTTCCCTAAGGATACAGCGTTGTAGCTTGAACATAATATTACAGCAGATAAAATATGCAGATCTGAAATCAAAATACAATAGAGACCCTCTTCCACAAGACACCCTCCCTGAGAGGAGACTCCAAAAACAACTAGATCCTTGCAGATCTAGAACCCCACTTGCTACACTTACGACAACAGCAAAACCCTCAGTGAACCAGCGTTGTCTATGCAAGCATAGCTTGGCCTCCAACTAGATAGTGGTTCAATCTAGCACACTTCCCTCCAAGATCTCCTCAAGGAAGGATGGATGATTCCTAAACAGGAGATCCTCTCTTTCTCTTGCTAAACAACACAGAGAAACGAAGTTGCCTTAGCAAGCTCAAAAAATGAAATATGATCAAAAACCTCTTCATGAGCCTTCTCCTCCCTTATATAAGATTTGGGTCTCTTGGAAAACCCTAAACCACTTAATCTTTTTGGTTCCTTTCACACTTGGAAACCCCTTCTAGAATAACGCAGTCCATCAAGGAGGTTCAATGAACCTAGACAACGTTGTTGACTTGGTCAAATAGGATCTCCTTTGGTGGTCTTGGTCCTTTCACACCTGTAAGATTTTATTCCAGTGGCCTAAATATGTCTCTTTTCACATAGGCACTGATTTATTCTCGATTTGCAAGAGGATTAGACATCCTCCTTTAAAATTTATTCATTAATCATGAAATACAAAATAAATAAGGAAAAATTAATGTTCCAAATTAGTTGAAGCTAATTTAGGAACGTTACAGTCTCCCCCTCCCAAATGTTTCTTGTCCTCAAGCAACTGTAAGGGTGCTGCCAAACTTCCCCTTCTTCTCTTGTGGCCTCCTCATCAAATAGTCTCCTCCATTGCTCTGAATTTTCTGCAATATCTTTATTCTCCGAATGGCCCTTCCTTAATATGCAAGTTTTCCCTTGATGAATAAACTCAAAGGCCCTCATCGTGAAGAAATGGAAGGTTGTTGTGGAAACCTTCTTGCTGATCCATGGCCTCCTCAAGATAGAAGTGATGACTATCATGGGGTTTTCATGATCCATGAAAGACTCCCATCTCCATGCTATCATCAAAATGAAGTGGATCACCTCCCAGCTTTGCAATCCATAGAATATATCCTCCCCAATACATATGAGAGGCATGTCACCAACCAACATATGGCTCACTTTACAAAGAGACAAGTGATCTATAGTGGTGGCCATACAAAATATCATGCTCCCATGGAAGCATGCAATGCAAAAATAATGGGGAATGCGTTCCCCCAAGGGCACATTCAACAAGTGTGTCTTTCCTCCAACTATGCCCCAACAAGGATAAAGACATCTTTAGCTTGTGGGATCATGATTAGAATCATGCTAGTTGCCATGTATGATAGATGATAAGGAAGATGTTCCCTCATGTGCAACCAGTGTAGTTTGATCCTCAACTGCCATAGAATAAGATATGTCAAGTGTCTTCCCCAACACTTATTTGTCATCTCATCCCTTTTGAATTCTTGAAGAGAATGCAACTTAGTTGGTGTAAAAGGATCACACCACGAAGAGCGTAATGGCTCCCCAAGATTCTTCAAAGGATGTCCTGCATCAATATAGTTCATGGCCTTGAGTGGCCCATGAAACCCATCAAAAATAGTGCCCCATCTTGGCACCATACCCTGCAAATGAGTGTCAGAGAAATATAACCATATAGGAGATACATTATAATGCTCAAAAAGATGAGCCTATCTATATGATTGCTTTACATAAATGGGGTAACTCATGGATGAGTTCCCTCTCACACTCAAAGAATAAGGAGGTGTGAATGGTGGCTCTTTCCAAGAGCTATGTTCCTCCTCCTCTACCATGTAGTCCATGCACATCTTCATATGAGAGTACACATCTTCTTTGAAACCTTCCCACATGAATCCACCCAAGAGAGTATGATATGCTTTGACAAAACCAGTGGGTTTGGAAAGCGGGATTTCATAGATGGCATCAAGTAGCTTCTTCTTGAGCTTGGAGTCTTTGTTCAAAAGGAAAAGATCAAAGAAATATATGACTCCATCCACCACCGTGAACCTTTTATCCGTCACTTCCCCTTCAAGAACCCCCCATGTGAAAAGGTCCTTGTGGTACTCCATCAGAAGTTGGTGATCCCAATAAGGATCTAGACTTCCCAAAAATGACAGCGCTGTAGAAGTCTGAAATGCTGCCTCCTTCTTCTCATGGCTCCTCCTCTTGATATAATTGACACCAAGATCACATGTTGAAGCCTCACAATCTTCTCTTTGCTGCCCCATGTGTAGCTGATCTTGATTAAAAAAATATTGAAGTATATGGAAATCAACCTCCCCTTGGGAAGTCCTTGACTTCAAAAACCTCCTCCTTTTGGCCCATGTATACAAGAGGGTTAGGATCCCCTTGCCATATTCAGAAATATCCTTTGTGAATGAAGAGATCCTGGGCTACCCCAAAGATATAGAGTATCCATGTACCCTCATGCTCATGCTGTTGTGGTTCTTGTGTTTTGGCCAAATTGGCAAGACCAAAAGACAAGAAAACATCAAACCACTTTGGGATCCTAGGATCTAGCCCTCCTAGATCTAGAGAGGGATCTATCTATAAATGAAAAGAATGATATATCTTTAAGGTCATTTTATGGTATTAGGCTAGGTATGAAGCACAGGGGTTTAGTTTTGTTTGTTTGGTTGGAGATCATAACTCAGAAGGTTATGTGAAGTGAAGAAGGAAACTAAGTAGTATGATGTCTCAGCATGGGAAGATAGGTCAAGGAAAGCATCAGTCCATTGGGCTATGGAGTCATAAAAGGATTTACTTGCATAAAAAATATCCAAGGGTTTCCATAGGGCAAGTCATCTATACCAAAGGATCTTTTTAGATAGATGGTGAGATGGCACATTAAGAAGTGGGGTGAAATAAAGAAACCAAAGTGTAGCCTAAGATCATGTAAGGAATTTTAACCTATCCTGCTTTTGACATACTTCAAAGGAAACTCTCGATAAATACACAAAGGGTAGCTTAAGATCAGGTAAAGAATTTTAACTTAGCCTACTTTCGTCATACTCTCAAGAGAAACAATCCAGCAGTCCTCATAACCACTTTCAGACAGTAGAAAACATTTAAGATTAAACATGGAGTAGGCCTAAGATTAGAGAAAGAATTTTAACCTTCACTGCTTTTGACACCAACTCACAGGGAAACTTTCAAGACAAACTGTCGGAGAGCAAACTAGAGGATAGGGCTAACCATAGACTTCCCTAGTTCAATCTTTACTTAGCATGAAATGAAAATATCTTTCAAGAACAAATTTTCAAGTTGTATTCAGCAATAAATGGGCTTAAAAACATTCCTTTACTGGTTATACTCTATAGAATTATCCCTAAATACACAATCAGAGGAAAACATAGAGATCAATATTAACAGTGAGATTTAGGGTACTTCCAAAAATATGTCCTAATCTATGCTTGCTGTTCTTTATCAGAGAATAATGGACAGTATGAAAACATGAAAGGAGACAATCACAGTAAGGAAAACATCACCAATAATATAGAACAGGATCCTGTGAATCTTCTTGTTCAATTGATGTGCAAAACCAGTCACATACTTTGAGCCCAGTGGATTTTTACAGTCCAAACTTCTCTTCCCACCCTACTATATTACAAACTACTCAGCTACTTCCCCTCAATAACAGTTCAAATAGTCAATAAAATCCCAACCCTTTACAATGAATCTTAAATGAATACTTATAGGTGAATGAGGAGGTGGAGTAGTAGATACAAACTTAAATGATTCTTTAAGACAGAGAGGAGGAAGTATTCGAATGCCCACTCTGCTTAATGTCTCTACATTAACATATTGGTACCCTTTAGGTTGGTTTAGAAGTCTTTGTCAGGTTGACAATAACTTTAGGTATGTCGCTTGAAGTACCTTTATGGCTGTAGTACTCCGTTTTATCTTCTGTGACAAGTAAGGTGAAGATTTTGTCTTTCAGGTCTTCCATACTTCATCACCAATGCACTGACAGTTTCAGGAGATTTCTGTCAGAATAATAACTATTATGGGCTCGATGAGGCATAGAGAATGCTGTGGGAATTTGTCCTTCTTAGGAAAAAGAACATTCTGCTGATATTAAATCACTGATATGGCTTGATGTGTGCTTTAGGCTTCATTAATCCTCTTTAATCATCTTCATGGTTCTGATCGTTGCTGATTGTGGATTAGGCTTCTTAGTCTTCAATATTATGCACTAATATTCTTAATCTTCTTTTGATCCTCTTTAAACTTTCTGATGACTTGTTTGTGTGAATATACAGGCTACAGAGGCTCTAGAGGGTTTATGTTAGGGTTTGATAACCTGATCTTCAATAAAACATGTTTCAAACCCTCTCAGGGATGTCTTCCTCTGCTATCTTTGGCTCCGGGGCTAGCTTTCTGTGCTCTATATCACCCTAACCATGACTGTGGAGACATAATGAATTCACCACCTTTAAACCCTACAAAACACAATAAACACGTTATAAAAACCTGAGGGAGTTAGGATGGCTACTTCGGAGGCTTGTGGGGATGGAGGCGCAGTGAGGAGAAGAGTGGATGCAGCTAAAAAATGGACGAAAAACCCTAGTAGAGCAGCTAACCAGGCGCTTTGGAGGTTTGGGCACGAGGATAAACTGGGACCGTTAGATCAGGATGATCTATGGTGGAGATCGCACGATGGAGCATTTGGGAGAACATATGAGGAACAATGAAACGATATCGCGATATAATGTGGGTCGTTAGATTAGGATGATCTACGGCTGTGATTAAAAGTATAATTGACGTTGTGGGGGGGTAGGCGGTATGGCGGAAAATCATTAATGGTTTTCGCGTGGGCTCTGAGGGGGTAAGTGGTTTTCCCAAAAAGAATGTGATTCCATAGAATAGGTGACACATGTCTTTTAAAACCGCTCATATCGCGTAATTTTAAGATGTTAAGCTTTGGGCACAAAAACTACGTGACATTGGATATCGACAATCAGATGTGGAGCGTTAGATAAGACGGCGTGGGTTGCACGCGATAGGCAGCAATGTGTGTGGGCGGAACATATGGTGGGGTTGAGTTAGGACCATTAGATCTGCGGATCGGACGGTTGAGATTAAAAGAGAAAGTGGAGTTTTTAAAAAAGAGGAAAACGAGGTAGGTGAATGAGCGGAAAGATGGGAGCCGTTGGATCTGTAGGAATGGACGACGGAGATCTAATCGGTGATCAGCGGAACAGTGAAAATGAGAAAGGAAAATGTGAAGTGCGATGAAATATTGGCCGTTGGTTCTTGTGTATTCGACGATTAGGATCAAATCAGGGAATTGGGCCATCGGAGGAAAATAAAAAAGGGAAAATTGTGTTTGCGATATGCGATTAAGCGCTGGCCGTAGGATCGTAAGAGATCAACGGTCAGGATTAAATTGGCGGGTGATGACGGAGGGCTATGGGCAGAGCATGATGAGATCCTGGCCATTGGTTCTTGTGGATTCAATGGTCCAGATCAAATCGGTGGGCACGGGTGATGAGTGAAGCGAAGAACCGATGGAGTGATGCGATTGAGCGCGGACCATCGGATCTAACTTGATCGATGGTGTAGATTAAATTGGAGGTCGGGAGGAGAAGGGGTTCATCGCATCGAAATATTGGAAGAATAAAGGAAAATTTGGGGAAAGGAGACTCCTATTGCGATGAGCGATAAGTATTAGCGCCTGGTTATGGCTCTGGGTCACATGCGGAAAAGGGGCTAGGGCGAAGGCCGAAAGGGGCTTAAGGCCTTAATGCCTAAAAACAAGTTTTTAGGCCAAATTGAAGGTTTTAAGGGGGGTCCGATAAGGTTAAAAAAGAGGTTTTAAACCTTATCAAAGAGAATTTATGAAGGGAATGAAGGAAAATGAAGTATGAATGAGGAAAAATGGGGAAGATGGAGGCCTTTGAAAACAGTTTCTTTCACAAAAATCAGGGTTCATCAATGGAAACAGCAGTGAAGATTCTTTGAAGGATAGAAGTCACATGGAGGCTTCAAGAATGATAGATTTACACAGGAAATGTTTCTCTTGAAGACTCAGAAACATATTTAGCCTCCTGTTTGCTTTGACAAAATATTATAGGTGGTTAACAGTGGCTCCACATGGGGATGGCATCTTCTTGAAGGTGTCAAGAATCTCAGATATAATCTTTGGAAGTAGGCCAGATGCCTGGTACTTGACCATATTTTTCTTCTTTGATCAACTGTTACAAACATGATGTATATTATGTCAGTATGAAACATTTTCCCAAACAACTACCTACCCATCCTAGTGTCCTAACATTTTTTCTTCAAGGTGCATTTAGACTTGCAGACCTTTCACATCATAAATTTTTTATTGAAAGCAAAAACTAATCTAATTCTACCCTTATTCCTCCATGAGACCAGATTAAACAGTTGGACTCATAGCTTCTCTACCTAAACTAATATCTGCTAGGATTAAACTGTCTGACAGATTTTCATTCTCTATATTCTAAAAAAGAAATTGAAACATAGCCAAACCAGGATTAGACTGTCTGATTTGCTATGGGTCCATGGCATAAAGACAAGTTGCACATGAACTGAACTTTGCAGAAATTAAAAACAAAATTTGAAGGCTTCAGATCTGAAAATCACCAGCATCCTTCCTTCTTCTTGTGACTCATATTTTGAGCTTTTTAGAGTCACCTTATTTCTTCTTTTAAACTCTGGTTTTGATCTTGTTAGAGCTGCTTTTTCTTCTTTTCTCTGTTGGTTCAAGTTTTGAGCTTGTTTGAGCCCTTCTCTTTCTATTTTTGTATTTTTTGAATTTTTCTTCAAAGTAAAATCAACAAATAACTAAATTCTCATAGGCTGAGCTTATTGAGATTCCTACCTACCCTACTCTAACTTGAAATATTTACATGTCTAGCTGACAAAATCTCTTTTCCAATACATCCAGTCAATATGATGATCCCATGACTGGTCTCTACTCATCTCTTTGAGCATGCTGGACAGGCAGGGCCACTCCCATTCTCTTTGTTTATTAACAACAGCTTCTAAAATGTTTCTTGTTGTTTGTAACAAGCTGCTCTTGATGGCCTTTGATCCTTCTTGAAATGTCTGTAGGAAATGAGCATAAGGATTTTGAAATAATACCTAGTTGTGAGTATTTGGCAAGTAGGCTTCAACCAGGATTACTTCCTCTTCCACTGGATCAAGGAACAGATTCTCTTGAGAAAGAAATTCTTCCTCATCTTCATTATTTTCTGAACTGGAGGACTCATCATATACTGCAGTGTTTTCCTCTTGTAGCTCTGAGATATTCTGATCTAGTGGGCTGATTTCTGTGAAAAGATTAATGTATTCTTGAGCAGGGGTCTGTTCCATTGCTTCCTCTTTTTCAAGAAAAGGCTCCTTGGTTTCAATCTGCTCAAAAATTTCTTCAATTTTCTCCTCTTCACCTTTTGAGATGAAAGGCTGCTGATTTCCAATCACATGACAACTGTTACTGATGATTTGAGATAAAATAGAGTGAAGATTCAATGAATCTTCATCTGCTACTAGACTTTCATAACTTTCCTCATCAGTATCATAAATAGCCTGACTTGGCTCATTACTTTCTTGAAGTTGATGGACACGATCTTCCTTCCACAAATCTACTATTGATGGCCCTGCAAGGTCAACTTCTGTTTGGATAACATCATCATCAAATAGATCAAAATTAGGAAAATCATTGAGGTACGTAATGCTACCAATCAAACATACTAGATTATCAATAGATCTTTCTTCATTCTGATTCACAGGGGAGCTTTCTGAATCTGTACAACAAAGTTCAGTAGATGAATGGGAAAGAGTGTTTTCTTTATAAAATATTTCAGAGGCATGATGCTTGTTTAATATTTGATCAATTTCTTCTTCTGTCAAAAGAGGGATTTCTTTTTCAGCATGGATAGAAGAACAACAGTCCTCTTTCTCTTGTGTTAATTGATTTGGAGGCTGGATGTCTTCTTAAGCCTCTTCTGGGGGATCTTCACTTGTGCTTGCAGGGAAACCTTGGGGATTTTCTAACGTTTCTTGATCTTCTTCTATCTCTAACATTTCCTCATGATTACTATGACGCTTAGTTTGGATACAAGGCTCATGAGTTATTTTTTCTACATTATCAGGATGCCACTCTTCTTGTGCAATTTGAGATGAGTTAGAATCTAGAGGGGGAGTTCATATATGTGTTGGTTCTCCTTCCACATCAGATTATTCATTTTGTAAGTGATCACTTGTTTCCTCAAAGCAGTGTTCTCTATTAGCTTTCACAATTTGGTCATGAAGTTCTCTTATCAACATAGTACAAGATATAGGTAGGGAATCAAGAATTTCTTGACAACCTTCCTCCTCATCTTCTATAGAGTCTTGATCATTATACATGTCTTGCATATTGTCTAGGTCATGTAGGGGTTGAGTTTGTTCTTGTTCTAGAAAAAGCATGGGCTACACTAGATTATCAATATTTAAATCAGCCTCATACCTCTCCATTATTTTTTCACTAAGTATGTACATCACTCTTATCATTCTATCCAATAAATAATTTAGCTTTTCTTCTATGTCCATACTTAGATCCATGTTTGTAAAAAGAGGTCACTGTATCTTCTCAACCAGTTCAGGGTCTTCTACCAATAGAGTCATTTGGTATTTTGGGAGTTGTGGAGTGTGGAGTCGCTAGGTGGAGGGTTTAAAATGTTTGAAGCAGGCTGCTGTCCACCATCAGCAATAAAATTCCAATCTAAAGAGATTATGGGTCTTCTGAGGTCTTAAAGATGTATAATATGAAATCTACTTAGAATCCCTAGTGGAGTCGCCATTATGTTGTGGTTCATGTGTTTTGGCCAGATTGGCAAGACCAAAAGACAAGACAACATCAAACCACTTTGGGATCCTAGGATCTAGCCCTCCTGGATCCAGAGAGGGATCTCTCTATAAATGCAAAGAATGATATATCTTTAAGGTCAGTTTATGGTATTAGGTTAGGTATGAAGCACAGGGGTTTAGTTTTGTTTTTTTGGTTGGATATCATAACTCAGAAGGTTATGTGAAGTGAAGAAGGAAACTAAGTAGTATGATGTCTCAGCATGGGAAGATAGGTCAAGGAAAGCATCAATCCATTGGGCTATGGAGTCATAAAATGGTTTACTTGCATAACAATTATCCAAGGGTTTCCATAGGGAAAGTCATCTATACCAAAGGATCTTTTTATATAGATGGTGAGATGGCACATTAAGAAGTGGGGTGAAAGAAAGAAACCAAAGTGCAACCTAAGATCATCTAAGGACTTTTAACCTATCCTGCTTTTGACATACTTCAAAGGAAACTCTCGATAAAGACACAAAGGGTAGCTTAGGATTAGGTAAAGACTTTTAACTTAGCCTGCTTTCAACATACTCTCAAGAGAAACAATCCAACAATCCTCATAACCGCTTTCAGATAGTAGAAAACATTTAATATTAAACACAGAGTAGGCCTAAGATCAGAGAAAGACTTTTAACCTTCACTGCTTTTGACACCAACTCACAGGGAAACTTTCAATACAAACTGTTGGAGAAGAAACTAGAGGACAGGGCTAACCATAGACTTCCCTAGTTCAATATTTACTTAGCATGAAATGAAAATATCTTTCAAGAACAATTTTTCAAGTTGTACTTAGCAAGACATGGGCTCACCAACATTCCTTGATTGGTTATACTCTATAGAATTATCCTTAAATACACAATCAGAGGAAAACATAGAGATAAAGATTAACAGTGAGATTTAGGGTACTTCCAACAGTATGTCCTAATCTATGCTTTCTGTTCTTTATCAGAGAATAATGGACAATATGAAAAACATGAAAGGAGACAATCACAGTAAGGAAAACATCACCAATAATATAGACCAGGATCCTGTGAATCTGCTTCTTCAATTGATGTGTAAAACCAGTCACATACTTTGAGCCTAGTGGCTTTTTACAGTCCAAAATTCTCTTCCCAGCCTACTATATACAAAATATTCAGCTACTTCCCCTCAATAAAAATTCAAACAGTCAATAAAATCCCAACCCTTTACAATGAATCTTCAATGAATACTTATAGGTGAATGAGGAGGTGGAGTAGTAGATACGAACTTAAATGATTCTTTAAGACAGAGGGGAGGAAGTATTCGAATTCCCACTCTGCTTAATGGCTCTGCATTAACATGTTGGTACTCTTTAGGCTGGTTTATAAGTCTTTGTCAGGTTGACAAGAACTTTAGGTATGTCGCTTGAAGTACCTTTCTAGCTGTAGTACTCCATTTTATCTTCTGTGACAAGTAAGGTGAAGATTTTGTCTTTCAGGTCTTCCATACTTCATCACCAATGCACTGACAGTTCCAGGAGCTTTCTGTCAGAATAATAACGGTTATGGGCTCGATGAGGCATAGAGAATGCTGTGGGAATTTTTCCTTCTTAGGAAAAAGAACATTCTGCTGATATTAAATCACTGATATGGCTTGATGTGTGCTTTAGAATTCATTAAGCCTCTTTAATAATCTTCATGGTTATGATCGTTGCTGAATATGGATTAGGATTCTTAGTCTTCAATATTATGCACTAATCTTCTTAATCTTCTTCTGATACTCTTTAAACTTTCTGTTGACCTGTTTGTGTGAATATACAAGCTACAGAGGCGCTAGAGGGTTTATGTCAGGGTTTAATAACCCGATCTTCAATAAAACATGTTTTAAACCCTCTCAGGGATGTCTTCCTCTGCTATCTTTGGTTATGGGGCTAGCTTCTGTGCTCTATATCACCCTGACCGTGACTATGGAGACATAATGAATTCACCACCTATAAACCTTGCAAAACATGATAAACACGTTATAAAAACTTGAGGGAGTGAGAATGGCTACTTCGGAGGCTCGTCAGGATGGAGGCGTAGTGCGAAGAAGAGTGGATGCAGCTAAAAAATGGATGAAAAACCCTGGCAGGGCAGCTAAGTAGGTGCTTTGGAGGTTTGGGTGCGAGGATAAACTGGGACCGTTAGATTAGGATGATCTACGGTGGAGATCACACGATGGAGCGTTTGGGAGAACAGATGAGGAACAATGAAATTATATCACGATATAACGTGGGCCATTAGATCAGGATGATCTACAACTATGATTAAAAGTACAATTGACGTTGCGAGGGGGGGTAGGTGGTATTGCAGAAAACCATTAATGGTTTTCGCATGGGATCTGAGGGGGTAAGTGGTTTTCCCAAAAAGAACGCGATTCCATAGAATAGGTGACATGTGTCTTTTAAAAACCGCTCATATCGCGTAATTTTAAGATGTTAAGCTTTGGGCACAAAAATTACACAACATTGGATATCAACTGTCAGATGTGGAGCGTCAGATCGGACGACGCGGGTTGCACGCGATAGGCAGCAATGTGTGCGGGCGGAACATATGGTGGGGTTGAGTTAGGACCGTTAGATCTGTGGATCAGACGGTTGAGATTAAAAGAGAAAGAAGAGTTTTTGAACAAGAGGAAAACGGGTTAAGTGACTGAGCAGAAAGATGGGAGCCATCGGATTTGTAGGAATGGACGGCGGAGATCTAATTGGCGATCAGTGGAACAGTTAAAAGGAGAAAGGAAAATGAGAAGTGCGATGAAATCTTGGCCGTCGATTCTTGTGTATTCGACGGTTAGGATCAAATCAGGGAATCGGGCCATCAGAGGAAAAGAAAAAAGGGAAAATTGTGTTTGCGATATGCGATTAAGCGCTGGCCGTAGGATCGAAAGAGATCAACGGTCAGGATTAAATCGGCGGGGTGATGACGGAGGGCTATGGGTCGAGCGCGATGAGATCCTGGCCGTTGGTTCTTGTGGATTCAACGGTCCAGATAAAATCGGCGGGCGCTGGTGATGAGTGAAGCGAAGAACCGATGGAGCGATGCGATTGAGCGTGGACCATCGGATCTAACTTGATTGACGGTGGAGATTAAATCAGAGGTTGGGAGGAGAAGGGGCTCATCACATCAGAAGATTGGAAGAATAAAGGAAAAGTCGGGTAAATGATACTCCGATTGCGATGAGCGATAAGGATTAGTGCTTGGTTATGGCTCCAGGTCACATGTGGAAAAGGGGCTAGGGCTAAGGCCGAAAGGGGCTTAAGGCCTTAATGCCTAAAAACGGGTTTTTAGGCCAAATTGAAGGTTTTGAGGGGGTCTGATAAGGTTAAAAAAGAGGTTTTAAGCCTTATCAAAGGGAATTTATGAAGGGAATGAAGAAAAATGAAGTATGAATGAGGAAAAATGGGGAAGATGGAGGCCTTTGAAAATAGTTTCTTTCACAAAAGGCAGGGTTCATCAATGGAAATAGCAGTGAAGATTCTTTGAAGGATAGAAGTCACATGGAGGCTTTAAGAATGATAGATTAACACAGGAAATGTTTCTCTTGAAGACTCAGAAACATATTTAGCCACCTGTTTTCTTTGACAAAATATTATCGGTGGCTAACACATGTCATCATAGATCTCTGATTTCTCCTTTCTCAGCGCAGATATCTGAGTGGGATTTTGCAATGTCCCTTTCAGGAAACTCCTCATCTCTCTCCTGAATGCTTGAGAGATTCTCTACACTGTGCTAGCTTCTCCCAAGGCTCCCTCCTTAGCCAAGTTTGTATATGCTGCCCATAGTTAAGAGAACACTTTAGATTTCCTCCTATCAAGAGGTGCTCCTAGTAGAGTACCTCCTTGCAAAGAGGTGTCAAGGCATAGAGTAGAATGTGGATGTAGGCAGAAAGATTTGTCCCTACCTTCAATGCATAAGTCCTCTTGCCTTCTTTGTGCTTCCAAGCTCTGAATTTGAGAAGAGTTCATGCTATCCACCTTGTGATGCCATTCCTCCTCTTCCACCTCCCCTATCTCCAAGACCTCATGATTAATCAATGATAGTACATGCTCCTCATGCATGAGATCCTATGGGACTCTTTGCAAGAGTGCAAGAGTCTCTCCTTCTGGAGAAAGTGCTCCAACCTCCTCCTCATGAAGTGCTTGAGGTGCCTTTGTTTTGACTACGTTATCATCTCCCGCCTTCTCCTCCTCTTCGATAACTGAAATTGTCCCATCATCAATGAGATACAATAGATCCTGATCAACTATTGAAGGAGAAACCTTCATGCTTTCCTCTTGAGAAGAGGACCCTTCACTCAATGGAGATCTTGCCCTTGGAAAGGCATCACACAAACTTACACCTTCCTTTTTCCCCCTTCATGAAGGAATCACTGGAAAAATGCTAAAGTTCTGGTGATATGGCTGAGTGCACATACCCATGAGATGAGGATTTAGAATTTTCCTCATGCACAGATCTTGTAGATCTGATTGGAAAATATTCTTTTTGAAACTCCTTGGGAGCTTCATTGCTTCTTCTCTTTTCTTCTTGCACATACTCCTTGGGGAGGCTCTTCTTAGATCTGAAAATATATGAGATTAAACTCAACTTCTTCATTTTTCCCTTGCTCTTGATTCACTGATAGCTTGATCTCACAGGCTGTGCCAGAGATCATGCTCTGATACCACTGTAATGTTCCAAATGGGGAAGAATAAGATCAGTAGGGAATATATTGAGATATTCCACTATGGGTTCAAAACAAGATGGAATAATACCAAAAAATCTAAACTAGAGATAGACTAGTTGGGCATTTACTGGTTATGTCACCTCTAAAGAGAGGGTGAGAACTAGAGGCTTCTTGGCCCGTTCCAGACTCTGTCTATAGAAAGTTGGTGGAACACAACAAGTATTGGAATAGCACACTCCTATTGGATTTTTCAGCCCTTGGGATACTTATATCTTCAGATCTAAAGAATGGATCCAAAAGAGGAGCAAAAACCAAATAGGCAAGGAGTGGGAAATTCCACTTCCAGGAAAATCTGCAATAGGATCAAGGGAAACGCTGTATAAGAAAACCAGTACAAAAATAACACAAACCAGGGCTAGGTTCCCCTATATTAGGCTGTGTGGGACCTCCATGCTAAATTTTAGAAAAAACAAATGAGTTTAGAGACCTTAAACAGATCTACTACAAACAACACTAGCTAAAAATCAGCCAAGGAGAGAATTGGAGTGTGAGAGAAACCCCTCTTCAGGAATTGTGCAGTTTCTGCTGTAAGACACTAGATATTAGTCATTAAAATTGTGTTTCAGTATGACAGCAGAAAATAATACTTATAATGGAGTTCCTTTAGAAAAGAAGTAAGTTGCATGAGGCAAGAAGCAAGAATTCTTCAGAAATAAGAGCTGTAATACATGTAAAAGTTGCAGAAGTGAATGAACAACGTTTTCTCTAAGGAGCTTCAATAGCTGTAAGTTAGAACTCAGATCTACAGTAGATCTATGGCTGAAACATCAGATCCATACCAGATATAGAAACTACACAGCCTTCTTTACAAGATCCCCTTGGGATTTCATCAAAATACTCCAGAATAAAGTGTAGATCTAGCTTTCCATACACAGAACTGCAGAAATCTCAAGGAATTTATGAAGAAGAATTTCATTACAATACATATCAGATCTGAAAAATAGATATCAGCAAGCTAATCTATAAATCTTCAAGATGAGAGGCAAGCCTCAATCACCTGAGATCTTATACAATGAGAGATCCAAATAGCAGTAGAAACTGTACATGAAAATAATGCAGTTCCCTAAGGAGACATTGTTGTAGCTTGAAAAAAATATTACAACAGATAAAATATGCAGATCTGAAATAAAAATACAATAGAGACCCTCTTCCGGGTGATCACAAGACACCCTCCCTGAGAGGAGACTCCAAAAACAACTAGATCCTTGAAAATCTAGAACCCCACTTGCTACACTTACAACAGCAGCAAAACCCTCAGTGAGCCAGCGCTGTCTATGCAAGCATAGCTTGGCCTCCAACCATATAGTGGTTCAATATATCACACTTCCCTCCAAGAGCTCCTCAAGGAAGGATGGAGGATTCCTAAACAGGAGATCGTCTCTTTCTCTTGCTAAACAACGTAGAGAAACGAAGTTGCCTTAGCAAGCTCAGAAAATGAAATATGATCAACAACCTCTTCATGAGCCTTCTCCTCCCTTATATAAGATTTGGGTCTCTTGGCAAACCCTAAACCACTTCATATTTTTATTTCCTTTCAAACTTGGAAACCTCTTCTAGAATAGCGTAGTCCATTAAGGAGGTTCAATGAACCTAGACAATGTTGCTGACTTGGTCAAATATGATCTCCTTTGGTGGTCTTGGCCCTTTCACACCTGCAAGATTTTATTCCAATGGCCTAGATATGTCTCTTTTCACATAGGCACTGATTTATTCTTGATTTGCAAGAGGATTAGACATCCTCCTTTACAATTTATTCATTAATCATGAAATACAAAATAAATAAGGCAAAATTAATGTTCCAAATTAGCTGAAGCTAATTTAGGAACATTACATTTTTATTAATAGAGGAACTTGCTGAAGGTGAAAATGTTGTTTCTTGAGGAGGATAAGAGGTAGTTTGAGCCTAATTTTCCTTAACATACTTCATAATATAGTCTTGCAGACCCAAAAAGTGAAATTTTGAAGAAAAGGGAGGATTTTGGGTTTTTTTTAGCAAATTAGGTAATTTCGTATCGAAGCCTAGGCTTGAAGGCCAGATTTTGCTACGAAACCGCTGTATGTGAATTTTTGCTTAAAATCACAGCTATGGTCAAAATCAAAGTGGGAAATTTTTTTTATTTAGCTCACTAGCCCCAAGGAAGATGCTCCAATAGTCAGAAAGGTCAAAGGTTATGCAAAAGGTGGATTTTGGAGTTTGCTACAAAATGAGTGCTATGGAATTTTCTGTACATGCCTGTTTTAGAAGTCAACTTCAAGTTTTCTTTTTGACCAAATGAAAAAGGCGTTTGGAAATATGAAAGAGGTTTTTCTTCAGCACAGACCAATCTACAAAAAACTCTCTCATTTTATGTAAATCCATCAGGGTTTGGAAGTTATGGACTCATATTTGGAGCCTATTTTTCAGAATTTTCACTAACCAGATTTATGAAAAATTTGTAAAATTCGACTTGGAGGAGATCCAAATCAACATCCATGTGGCATAATGACATATAATCACTCAATTACACTTATAAAATTAGTTGGTTGTAGTTGATAAGGGTTATTAAATGGATTTTTTGAATTACTTAATGAAAGAAGATTCCTTTTTGTATTCAAACTCTGCAAAATAGAAATATCCATAGGAAGTCTCCAAGTGATGTAATCATATCTGAAATAGGTCTTTGAGGTGGGAATTAGAAGCTAGAAAGGTGGAAAATCATTTGTGTTATTAATCACTCTATAAATGAGAGAGTTTTAGAGTTAGAATTTGTTGGAGAATTCTTTTAACACCACTACTATTGTAAATCTTTTATATCAGTAATAGAAAATGACTGTGTTTATGCTTCAGTTGAGATTCTTGAGATGTTTCAATGAGTTTATGTGTTTCCTTTTATCTTGCTTCTAGTATCTTAATATTAAATTACTCATAATTCAAGTTATACATGCTCTGACTTCCTTTTAGCATTGAGCTATTGATTATCTCTATGTGTTAATGTTGTCCTTTCATTGAAACAGAAAAAGCCTCAGTTTCCATAAGTAGATACAGTTGTCAATGAATCCCTTTTTACTGACTCCATGAGCCCAATGGTAGTGAAATATTTCCCATTTTTCACCTACAATCAAATACACTAAGACAATCACAGAGTTAGAAATCTTTTTTAAGACCTAGTTGAGAAAATTATTAGATAAATTGAGAGAGTCCTATCAGGCTGAAGATGTTAATCCTCAGTCAAAATTTGGTTTGAAAGAGTTACTCTAAGTTTTCTGGTGGAGCATCCCATTAGTACCAATTTAGAGATAACATTTTTTTGCATCTTCCAGGAGTCTGAAAAAATATTTCCAGAAGTTTCTGCTCAAACAGTGAAGCTGAACTCTTGAAGGTAGCAGGAGCTCAGAACATTTCCAGACTGTAGAAACTGCCTTGGTGACTCCATTTTTAAAGAATTCAAAAGTTTATAGCTTGATGGTGACTCCATTGCTTGAAGATAAGTAGCTTGATGAAGTTTCAAGATGATTTATATTGTAAGAAATAATGGCAGGTATGCTCCTTATATGGATCGATCTCACATCCCTGGTTTTCAGAATCCTATGTCAAGAGTTAATTGGTCAATTATCTTCCCATATTTAAATATGAAGAGAAATATAATGCTACTCTTCACTTGGTTATATTTCATATGCATGTGTATAAGTTTTGAGTTGAGTTTCATGAATATTGTCTCATGAAAATGTTTATGGCCACCCTAGGAGATGAAGCTAGAACATGGTATGAAGGGTTGTAACCAGGAATCTTGTTCTCTCTAAGAGATTTCCATAAGACTTTCTTAGAACATTATGAGAAAACTCATTCTTATTTATCACTGTTACAAGACTGCTATGACTTTTGTGAGGTTTTCATTCCATATCTTAAAAGTCTTGGTGATAATGGAGAGTGCATGGAAGAGGATATGTTAGAGGCACTTCATGATTTCTCCTCTTGTGTTAGTTTTCATGATAATCAAGAAGGTTTCCAACAAGAAGAAGTGTCTTCTTTGCTTGAAGATAAACTAGATCAGCAATTTTGACATTCAAGTCATATTACATGAAATTTATGAGGATTTGCAGCCTTGTCAATCTATATGCAGTCAAAGGTATGAGCCAAATCATTCAAATTGTTTTTCATCCCATTCCTTTTCTGAAATTTTATGTCAAGGAGAAACTCCTCAAGATCAGGTTGTTGGAAATACATGTATGAAAATTATGAACAATGAAGTAACATGTGATGAAAGTTCACTTTTGGGTAAACTCGAGCTACATGAAGAGCTGAATATACATGTTTTACCTTTTCATTTTGGGGATCATAAAAATTACATGGATGATATGCATAAAGTTGTTGGTATAGGAGTCGTTAGTGTTCAGAATCAAGATGACAGCCCTCAAGAAAAACTACCAAAAATTATATCTGCCATTTGTTTGATAAGAAAAAACAATATTTTTGATACACACAATATGGATGTCCTGTTTGAAGATGTTCAAGGATGCATGGATGGTTTTGTTGATTTAAACGAAAGGGAAGACAACTTAATTGTTTCCTTTTCATTTGATGATGTTCTTTGAATTGAATATATAGGACAAAAGAAGCCATCAATTGTGAATGAATTCAGATCTCATGGTTTTACTCATCAAGATAAGGTGATTTTTCATGGTTTCCAAGATCCAATGGTAAGTCTGTTGCAGTCATCAGCCAAGACAAATTTTTTATTTCTTATGGAGCATGGATTCAATTCTCATTATGAATTTTCAATAGAAGACTCACTTCCAATGTTGTTCAAGTACAATCAAGGGGTTCAAGTATCAGATCATCTCATTGATTGGATTTATTGGAGGTTTCATGTCGCTTGAACCAAGCATGAAGATTGCAGTTGTTAGGGTAGTTAGGAGTGTGTGTGAATAAGATCAAGTATTATGAGCATATTTTCAGCATGTACAAATTTAGTCTTCACCTTGGATTTTAGTTTTTAACAAGCTTGAGCCCAAGGAGAAGGCCATAAGAGTTTGAAGAAGTCTTCATCCATTTATGAATTTTATTTTATTTTTGAAGGAAGGAACTAGAACTAGAAGTTCTTTGTTGTAACACAGGGGCACACCATCCCCAGTGGAGCCATTGTTGTCACACATAAATTTTTAATTTTTATTAAGGTCACTCACCTACGTTTTATTTTGTCTCATAAGGTTGGTCCATGAAATTGATAAATTTTTTATGAAATAAGTCTTTATACTAAGTTCAAAATGCTTCATTAGTCATGTCATCTGAGTCATATCTATAAAATCCACATTAGTTTCAAATGCATTGGTTTAAAATTCATTTTTTAGCCACGTATCTATTTTTTCACAATTCAATAGCGAATTCTATGCAAAATAAGCAGATTTCTCTACAAAAATACCTGACAATTTCGTAGTGAATCTCAGGATTTCTTTGTTTTTTGAATTTTTGAGAAATCAACTTCAAGAGCGGTTTATGGAAAAATAGATTTGAATTATTAGAAACTGAGAGAGGTTATTGTAAAGAACATATCAAAGAACATTAAATTTTTTTAGGTTTCTCAATGGTGCTACGAATTGGGAGATTAAGAGATATCTTTGGGCTCTATTTTCAGAATGCAGTTTTTCCTGTTTGAGACATGTTTTTCAAATGCAATTATAGGACACCTAGAGATGTTTTTAAAAACACAAAGAGAGGATTTTATTTATAATGAATGGATATATAAAATCCTCCTCCGGTTTTGAAAAATGTATCAAAGATATGGAGATATGAGATCATTTCGAAGCCCTAAATTTCAGAAAAGACAACTCTGTTTTTATTAATAGAGGAAGTTGCTGAAGGTGAAAATGTTGTTTCTTGAGGAGGATAAGAGGTAGTTTGAACCTAATTTGCCTCAACATGCTTCATCATATCATCTTGCAGACCCAGAAAGTGAAATTATGAAGAAAATGGAGGATATTGGGTTTTTTCAGCAAATTAGGCAATTTTGTAGGTAAGCCCGGGCTTGAAGGCCAGATTTCCCTACGAAATCATTGTAGGTGAATTTTTGCTTAAAATCATAGCTATGGTCAAAATCAAAGTGGGAAATTTTTTTTTATTTAGCTCATTATCCCCAAGGAATACCCTCCAATAGTAAAAAAAGTCAAAGGTTATGAAAAAGGCGGATTTTGGAGTTTGCTACTAAATGAGCGCTACAAAAGTTTCTGTACATGGCTGTTTTAGAAGTCAACTTCAAGTTTTATTTTTGACAAAATAAAAAAGGATTTTGGAAATCAGAAATATTTTTTCTTCCACATAGACCCATCTACAAAAACCTCTCTCAATTTCTGCAAATACATCAGGGTTTGTAAATTACACATTCATCTTTGAAGCATATTTTTCATAATTTTCACTAACAATATTTATGAAAAATTTGTAAAATTTGGCTTGGAGGAGATCCAACTCAACATCCACGTGGCATAATGACACATAAAAACTCTAGTACACTAAAAAATTTAGTTGGTTTTAGTTGATAAGGGTTATTAGATGGATTTGTTGAATTACTTAATGAAAGAAGAGTCCTTTTTATATTCAAACTCTGCAAAACATAAATATCCCTAAGAAGTCTCCAAGTTATGTAATCATATTTGAAATAGGTATCTAAGGTGGGAATTCGAAGCTAGAAAGGTGCAAAATAATTTGTATGAGTCCTCACTCTATAAATGAGAGAGTTTAAGAGTTATAATTTGTTGGAGAATGGACTGAAAAAAGCACCTCGTGCTTGGTACACCATGATCGACAACAAATTCACTAGGTTGGGCTTCAACACAAGTGAAGAAAATGTGAACCTTTACCATATTGTGGCTGAAGGTAAATTATTGATTATAGTATTATATGTCAATGATTTCATTTTGACAAGTTATGAGCAGCTGATCAAATATTGCAAAGAGAAAATTGCAAGAGAATTTGAGATGAAGGATATGGGGCTCTTGCATTATTTCCTTGGTTTGGAAATTTGGCAAAGAGATGGGGAAATATTTGTATCTTAGGGAAAGTACACCAATGAGATTTTGAAGAAGTTTTACATGGAGAGAAGCAAACCCATGGATGGAATTGTATTTCTCTCATATTCTTTTATTTATAAAATATACAGAAAGCGAGGTTTTTAGCTAAGGCTTTCCCCAGATAAATATTTGTATTGCGCGATTGAAATTATTTCTATTTATTGTTCATGGGATTGTGCGATCATAATTGGTTTCAAAAAATTTTAGAGTAGATTAAAGTATTTTTTTTAGCATATTACAAATATCCATTTGAATCTACGTGTATTTTCTACGTAAAAAGAAAAAATTCTATCCTCTTCCCACAAAAAAATATGCTCGGCTCTCTGCCTTCTCACAACAAGCTCTCTGTTTCATTCCTTTCAACTATGCTCTTGCGCTAACTTCATATCGCTCTCATAGCTCACGCTTCTCAGCTGATATAACAATACTCCCTTTGCTCCCTTGTTCATGGAAATTGATGGTTTTGATCCTATGTTTCATATTGTACCATTCTTATTTATTGCTTCTCAAATCTTGAAAGTTCGCAAGAATGGGAACTATGTTTCTTATTTAAATTAGCAATATGTGCACAGGATGAATAACCTGGCTTTTTTTATCTCGTCGGTTCTTCTCTGTGAACCATTGTCCTCATTGCCTTGTCTCATTGCTTCCTACAAGTTTTACTAACTCCAAATACAATATTTGTTGCTTTGCATTTAATCTGATTTTTTCGACCCATTCATTCTTTTAATTCACTGTATTATTCCATCATATCCCCAACATATCGTAACCCATATAAAATGAGTGTTACGAAATCACATATCCCTAAAATTCCTTTAGCCCCTTAGTTCTTATCTCTTGGTTCCTTACATCTCCACGCAGCCATGTGCGAAACAATACCGGAGCCTCTTCTATCGGTACATGTTTCAAATGTCATTTTCATTGGAGTTACGAGGTCCTCATACTTTGATATACCTACCTACGAGATGACTTCATGCTTATGTCATCCCTCCATGTGGCGCCTCTTGAGTGATGACACATGTCACCCCAATTTTTCTAATTAGACCCCCAAAAATGCCACAACCAGCTGCCACATGTCCACAACTCTTGCCACATCATGTTGACATTATTTTCCACTTAAGGTCTTAAGGACAAATCAACTGCAACCATGTGCCTATTAGGAGGAGAGAGAAAGAGTCCTCATGATCCTTGGTTCTTTTCACCATTCCTTTCTGTTTCTTCTTCTTCGAAAACCTTGGCACTTTCATGAAATTTAAATTTATATGGCTTACGAGATTATGAGGTTTCGATTTTCACCACCCTCCGATAGCTTGCTCTGAGATTTGATGAGCTAATACCCCTGATATATCATGCTTCGATGTTCTTAGGTTCTGATGGGCTCAGACCCCCAATATAGCCGCTTCGATGCTCCGATGGCATCCTGCTTCGATGCTCCTATGCTTTGAGGTTTCGATGTTCTTAGACCTCTGATATAGCCTGCTCTGATGTTCCAATGTGCCGATGGTCTCCTGCTTTGATTCTTTGATGCTTCAAGATTCTGATGCTCCGAGGTTCCAATGTTTGGTCTCCTCTTAAGGCCTTTAATCTCCTTGTTAGCTCCCTGTAATTAGCAATATTGGAAAAGTCCAACTACAGGGAGAAACACTATTTCAACCACTTTGGGATTCTAGGATCTAGCCCTCCTGAATCCAGAGAGGGATCTCTCCAATAAGTCTAAAGATGGATTTATCTTTAAAAGCTTTTGGGTAATGATATTAGGCTGGTTATGAAGTCCGAGGGTTTTTGTTTGTTTTGGATGGTTGAGCATGATTATTATTTGAGTGGAAAGTTCTAAAATGGAAAGAGTTTCAAAGATGTGAAGTTGCAAGCAATCAGAACAAGTTTTGGCTAAAACGATACATATAACGTTGGTTTTTAGTCCATTGGGCTATGGAGTCATAATGGGGTTTAATTGAAACAACAAGGTTCAAGAGTGGTCCATGGGGCAAGTCATCTATGTCTAAGGATCTCTTTAAAGTTGATTTTATGGAATGAAATGATACAACAAGAAGGGGAATTAAACAAATGAAGAACAAAGAGCAGCCTAAAATCAGGTAAGTACTTTGAAACTATCTTGCTTTTGGCATACACTTAATAAAGACAGAAAATTAATCTAAGATCTGGTAAGTACTTTGAAACTAGCCAGATTTTGATGCAATTTCAATAGAAAACATTTTAGACACAAGGGAAAAACATATGAGAACGAAGAATAGTCTAAGATCAGGTAAGGACTTTTAACCTAGCCTGCTTTAAACACACTCTTAGGGAAACTTTCAGACAGTCTTTGGGGATAAAACTAAAGGACAGGGCTCACCATAACTTCCTTAGTTCATCTCTACTTAACATAAACTGAAAATAACATTCAAGAACAACGTTTAGCCTAGACAGTAGGACGAGGGAACACCAGCATTCCTAACTGCTCAAACTGAATTAAATCATTCCCAAACAACACAATTTGGAAGAAAACATTTGGATAAAGGTTATCAGTATTTTTTACTTGTTAGTGATGACTAGTTCAACAGCCTAGTTTTCCAACAGCTGATCTTAAAATTTGTCAAATTTTCCAGCTGGGAAAACACCCATAAAACTTTTTTGCTCTCCTTACTTTTTCAGTTCGCCCATGACAAGTTGAAATCCATTGATCAAATCCCACCTAACCTCAGCCATACTAAGTCTATCTGTCAGCTCTAAAAGGACAATCCAAGTTTGTTCAAAAACCTCCCCTAAGTTAGGAAATGGCGCTTTAAGGCATTTCACCCTTGGCAACCATCAAAAGGCCAAAAACCTCCATCTTCTACAGACCAATCATGATAGACCTCCCACTCTGCTAATGAAGTTAGTCACATCTCTAAGTCGCGCCACTTACACGCCCCTAACTCTCAGCACTGCACAGACCATAGTCTCAAGCTGATTATTAGGTGTTTTACACTGTTTATGGATTTTACAAGCGCAAGAAACATGTCAGCTCCTCAGAAGAAAATTATTGGCTCCACATGAGAAGACAGCTGCTTCTCAATGTGAACATGAGCCTAAGATGCAATTGCAGGACAAAGAGTTATTCATCAAACTCTTGCAGCTTCATTCAGCATGAAAACACAGTAGAAGAAAGACAACACTGTCAAACAGACTTGTAAATTGTCATGGCCAAGAACCTCCTTCATCTATAAGCAGAGGGTTAAGGCGCCTCCTTCATCTACAAGTAGAGGGCGATGGCCAATGTTGACTTGAAGAATTGCAAACTGACTGTAAGACAGGTTTGTTCTTAAACAGTGAAATAGTAACTACAGGTTTCTAAGGGAAGGTGATGATCAAAAACAGGGCTAAGATCAGAAATGTTCAAATCAAGAGAAAGCAGATTTTCTAGGTCTTATGTCCTAAGAAAGAGGATCAATTGAAGTTTCAGGCATCATCACCATGGTGCAACAAAAAGAGACTCCATTTATCAAAGCTATTGTAACAAAACATCTCTGCAGGGGTGCTAGTATGAATGGCTCAAATCAGTGATGAGTAAGAAGACACCTCAGTGAAAAGGACCTCTGTGTACTCTTATTTTTCTGTAGGGTTGTGGAATATAGTCTATGGTTTCTAGATAAACATAGAGAAAAATCAGGCAAGTAGTATACAACCCCAGACATAAGCCATCTTGATATCATTTAAAGAGCCAGTGCAAGTCCCGACATTGCAATCCTCATATCCACCTCAAAGACAAGTACATTCTTCAGATGCAGCAGGGTTGGTGATTTCAGAGCTACATTAGGAGGAAAATGGCTAATAAAAGCCTTGGTGTCTATGAGTAATTCTAGCTTCCATTTCACACCTCATATATTTGTATCCTCAACACAAAGATATAAACAGGTTATGATCTGAGTTTTAAAACCCTGGAACAGCATGCAAAGCTAATCAGGCATGTCATTATTGAAAGCAAATCCATTTATAAACAGGTGCCTTTTCAAATCTGCTTATAACAACTGACACAGAAAATCTGGCTTATCTCTTCAAGGGCACTGTAAATAAATCTACAGGTTCATAAGATGCAAGAAATACCTTGACACATTTTTTAGGTCCTAGAACTCATTAAGGGCAAAGTATGCATGCTACTGTCACAAAGGTAGGCATTTTCCCTTTTAAACAAGCCAAAACACTCTGCTGTCACATTTTGGATAAAAGAATGGATTTTAGGCAGCTACAGGCACAAGATGGTTTTGAGCCCCTAAGGCAAGCAGATTAAATACCTTTCAAAAGTAAAGACACAGTGAGCAAAGGGTAGCCTTTTGAATATATTATGAAGTGAAGAGGTATCATATCAGCACACTTTGAGCAGATGAAAGAATGTAAAAAGAAAGCGCTTTCTAGACAGGAGATGATCAAACATGGGTGGGTACAACTGCATTTTACACCTATAGTCAAAATTCATTTCACAATAGTCATCATTAACTCCAAAGCGAAATGTAAGTTTATGTTGCAAACAGATGGTCTGTTACCCTTGTGCACATATCCAAAACAAAAATATCAGTTGTGTGTTCAAAAATGGGGTTTCAAACTTCGGTTTAAACACAAAGGCTTTTCAAAAGAAACTTTGAATGAACCCTTTCAAATAAAGCATAAAGGGACCATCGGCCTTTGTGCATTTCAAAGGAGTAAAGACCGTTGCAAATTCATCATGTAAACACCCCAGCTTGAGCAAAACATCCTATTGAATTTCACAAGGCCAAAAGACGATTTTCAAATCAGTTTGCAGAGGTTTGAAGAAGTTTTAGGAGTGTTTGCACCGCGCGGCACTCCTGTACATGCACGCGACTTTCCTGGGCACGTTTTTTGCACAGCATTACAAGGGCGCGCAGTGCTCCTGTGCGAGCGCACGGCACTCCTATAGCCGCGGGTTACACAGGCCCAACAACGACCCGACAAGCCACCCGGCTGTGTTTTTGCGCGGCACTCTTCTCATCTAAAGTGTCGCGCACCTGATGACCGCTCGAGACGCCTCCAAATGCCTCCTAAAGCCGATCAAACCCCTCAAGAGACATCATCATCGAATTCTAAGGTATTTATGAGTTTTCATGATCGGTGCAAAACTGATGAGACAGAGTAAAGGGTTAAAATCACAGTTTTAACTATAGGTGTGAATTTTGTGAAAAGAGGACAAGTTTGCTATAGTTGGTAAAACATCAAAGATCTGTGAGTTGTATAGATATAGAGAGGCTCTTTCAACCACTCTCAAATAATAATAAGGGATGAAAAAATCTGTTCTAAAGTGGTAGGCTTAGAGTTAGAAGAGTGGAACATCACTCCTACTTCTAACCATTATCATCATACATATATTACTTAACCTATATTCAAAACCTGCCTCGGTGTGATGAAAAGTAAGATCATGGTTGCCCTTTGACCATGAGCCCACCAAAACCGATGAAAGCAGAGTAAATCAGTTGGAGGTTTTTTTGTCAAATTGGTGCAAAGACTGTAGAATTTAAATAGGGCAGGGTTTGGTTGAAAAGGAAGCTTATATGGTCGAAGGCTTCAGGTTTCTATTTTACAAATCAGAGGCCAAATAAACTCTGTCCCTTATTGAACAGTGAACCTTGAATTTTGTATTATTACTGGTTGAAATTGACTAGGTTTTTATATCATTATATGTTTGGTGAGCTGTATATGGGGGTTAATGTTTTGATCGAAGAGGAGCTTCTCGGAATTGGACTGCTACAGGTTTTGTTACCACAGCATAAAAAACTTTCAAACTCTGTCATCATATCCATTAACAAGTGCTTTTTGTTGTGGAGATATCCTTTGTTTAAAAACTATGATGTAGTGTTCAAGTTTATTTGTTAAGTTGGTATTCAGAGGGTGGACAGGGGATTTTATAGAAAGAAAGGGGTTCTATATTGAAAAGGGAGACTTGATTGTTTGAAAGATAAAACTCCTACAACCTCTTGTTGAAACTTTTGAAGCATTTTAAAAGATCTGTCACATTTATTGACTGGGTGTCTGCACTAAAGGTGACTGTATATCTGGTGTGAGCTTTGTTGGTTGATTGGCATATTAGACAAGGGTAGGAGTGTGAAGTTGAGAAGTTTGCCATTGGTAAAAGATACAAAATAGGTTGTTGAGCTCCAAACATCACAGAGCAGGGTGACCTTGTCACTATACACAGCAAATTCAATTGACAGCCTATCTTCATCTCACTGTGTTTTTTTTTCTTTACTGGCTGAAATACATATCAAAGGTTGAGAAAGCTAGATTTTAAAGGAGCAGAGGTTTTGTATTGAGAGGGATATTGTGTACAAACATCCAAATACATTGTTTCCTTATCAAAACAGTGGGTTGACAGAGTTTAGCTTAAAGAAGGCATTTTAAAGACAGTGAGGTAGTTTGGTGCTTCAAGAACATATTTAGCCCAAAATTCCGCCCAGGCAAGAAAGAAGAAGCGGTTTACACAAGAGATATGAGCCAATTTCTACTGAGGAGGTCAATGCACATCCATCCATCCTCTTCAATTTTCATGAGGTAGGTTGTTTGGATTTCTGCCAGAGAGTACAGGAGGTCAAAAGTTTCTCGCCCTTGACACACCTATGTGCCTTGAGGTTCCAAAGCAAACATTTCTAGGTAGCAGGCCTTGATTTCAAGTTTTCCCCGAGGTCAGTATCTAAAGCCACCAAAATCCCCTATCTTGGTGAGAAATGGTTCAAGCAGGCCTATCTAGACTTGGATGACTACAAACCTTTCATCAAGCCCGAGCACAGAGAAACATGCACTGCTATTTTTCCTTTCTCTCATCTTCTTGCCAGCTATGCTCCTCTTATGAAGATCATAATGAAGTATTTTACTTGTGAAGGGAGATTTACTTGAGTTTATGCCTACCATGTCTGACTATTGATGCATTTCACTAGAACTAGGAAGCTCAATCTCCCTTACTTTTTGTGCAAGAGCATCGAGAAAATGGCATCCTTAGTCTAGAAGAAGCCTCCATCTCAGCAAATAGCTTCTCTCTTCCATCATTCTATGATCAAAATCATCATTCTTCATTAGCTGGCTAAGAAAGGGGTTTCTTGGGATGTGTTTATCAGTCACCTGGATTTCTCCGCTGTTCCTCTGGTCCATATATCTCCCACCCTGCCTATTCATCGCCCTTTACCTTTATCCAGCAGGCCTACTCCTAGAAGGCTCAGGATCACCACAAGACAGTCAGGACAAAAAGAAGAGGAGGAGCATGAACAGGTAGAAAAAGAGGAGGACAGGCATGAAAAGGTAGAAAAAGATGAAGGACAGCAGCTTGATAGTGATGGAGGTGAGCAGCAGCTTGAGCCACTAAGTGAGCATGGAGTTGAGGCACAGCAGATGCTTTATTTTCATGGTCAGGGGCAGCAGGTTGAACCACAAATTGAACAAGGGGTTGAGGCACAGCAGCAGCTTGATTTTGATGGTCAGGGGCAGTAGGTTGACCCCAAATTGAACAAGGGATTGAGGTAGAACAACAGCTTGATAGTGATGAACAGGGACAACAGTTTGAGCAGCATGGTGAAGGTGAGCAGCAACAGTCTCCTTATAACATACATCAGTCTTCTCATGATACATTACAGCCTCCTCAAGTTGCACAACAGCTTCAAGAGGAAATTTTTTTTTTCGGAAGGTGATAAACAAAGTGACAAGGGCAAAGCCATCATGCTTTCCTCTCCCAAGAAGACTAAGCCCAAGACAGCAAAGAAGCAAATGCTCAAGGTGGTTACTCCAAAAGTAACAGGATCTATCCGGAGTAAAAGAAGATCACCCAAGAAACCTCTCACTAGCATGCCAAGAAGGAAGAGTGCAAGATTAGCCTTCAAGGGCAAAGGGAAAGGCAAGATAGGAGAAAGTCAAGAACATGGAGGTGCATTGGCTATCATCCCAATCCAAAGTGATGACAGCGATAATGAGACCCGCATTCTAGAGAACCTTCTAATCCATAGAGAAGGGCAAATTGAGGCATTGGAGAATGATCTTCATCAGGCAAAGAACTTCAATCATTTCTTGGAGACCCAAAATAGACAAATGAGTGTCCATGTGGCAGTTTATGAAACACAGGCAATTAAATACAAGAATGAGGCTGCCAAAGCACAAGCAAGAATAGAGGAGCTCGTAGGTGATTTTGATGAGGGTGAAGAAGAGGACCAGCCTAGGCGGAAAAGGCCTAGAACCATAGGGCTTAAAAGAGCCCTTGAAAGGAAAAAGGAAGAAGAACAAGCCCATCTTCAAGCCACTCCCCTCACTACTTGAGCAAGAAATTGAAAGCAATAAGGAGGCATGGCTAGAAAGAGCCAATAAACATTTGGAGATGAAGCTTGAGAAGGAAAACAGAGACTTGGAGCTGCAAAGGAAGATGACACAACACTATCAAAAGCTAAATCAGTTTTCCCAACGCAAGTTAAAGGCCACTCAAGAGAAACTGAAGGAAGCAAAGGGGAAGCGCCCGGCACGGAAAGAGAGGAAAGGCACATCAACACTTGACATTTTGGCTTCAGTTTCGGAGCATGTTTCCAAGGACCCTTGAGGGTCATGCATACCAATTTTGGGCCCATTTTGACATACTTTGGTTTTTTGGCATTTTTGAGTTTTTGGTCAAAACTCATGAAATTCGCCTTTTCATTTTGGGGATTCATCAAAGGAGGAGAATGGTATCATTGGATGCCATATTTTCATGAGCACGCCCTCAGTGATTTTTAGGAGATTTGGATATCATTTTCCCCCTCAAAATGGCATAAAATTCTCTCTTTTTGCACAACTCTGCCCGGTCTATCAGCAAACTGTAACTTTTTGGCTTTTTACACACAGGTGCAGATTTGGAGGACTCTTGGGCATCAGAATGGGGAAATTTCAGTTGCACTGGAAATTAGACACTTAGAGCTTTCCAACGAGCTATCATGAGCCTCGTTTTGACACCGGGAAGGCTGCCAAATGTTTCCGGCAAGTCAGGGGACCTTTTGCCGATGAAAATTTGAAATATTTTTGTAATTTTTGAACCTCTAAAATCTGCTTTTTCCAAATGTGCGTTTAGCTATTTTTGCACATGAAAAATTATGCAAAGTCAATTAAATTCCCTTTTTTAGCATTTTTTAAATATTTTATGAGATATTTTGTGCCTTGGGCTTTGCAAAGCCTCAAGGACAAGTTTAGATATTTTGATTAGGCCAATGAGGATGCAAGTTGAACCATGAGGTTTTCCTCACTTGAGCCTATTTATTCCACCAGCTCTCATTTGTAAACAAGGCTGAACTTGAGAAGAGAAGCAATATATTGGTCATATGAGCTTTGAAGGAAATACTTGTGTTATGATTTTGGATTGACTCTTGGATGTTCTTGGATGAATAAAGAAGGATTGTTGATGGATTCCATGACTTGGTAGAATGGTATAGTGTCTCTTTCTATGTTATTGTCTTCTAGTTTTCATTCATGAATACATGTTTCTTGCTTGCTATAGATCAGTAGAGAACAAATTTGAGACATGCCTATGGAGGCACCTCAAATTTCATGTTTCTTCATAGCCTCTTTGTTTTCTTCTTCCTAAGTAACATTAAAGAATTCTTGACTGCTCTTTAAATATTTAGGATATTGTTGCTTGTTTCATTCATGGTTTTATACATGCTAAGAAGGACTTACGATACGCCCTGATTACCTATGGCTAGCTATAGTTCCATCCATGAAACTTCTCTTTGATTGATTAGATTATCATTTTGTTTGAACCAAGGAGGCCTAGTTTCGATCTAGCCCTTTGCCTAAAACTATGCAAATCTTGTTGCTCAAAGTGCCCAATAACTTGAAGTACTGTGTTTAGGCGTTTCGGCATAGTGTTTTGAGTTGTTTGTCTTCCTTAAGTGTTTTCCCCAAAGTTTGATAGCCATTTTCCAAAGTTAGAGGGTCTTATACTTCTATGTATGGCTTGAATGTTTATTTCTATGTATTGATTAGCTTGTAGTTACACTTTGCATGATTAATGGTTTTCCCTACCATGTTTATGTTATCTATTGAACTAGTTATGCTTGAAACTCTTTGTTGTTCACAAACTTGATGTCCATTTACTCCATTTTTCCCAAAGATCCTTTCTACCTTGAATCAAATCGGCCCTTCAACAGCCTTGTATCGTCATCTAATATCTTTCTTAACCTTTTGACCCCATAGCCCAGTTAATCTAACATCTTGTTATCTATTTTATATCTATGATCAGTTTCATCCCTCACAACTTGAAAAACCAAAAAACTTACTTCATAACTAGCCTAAAATCAGAACACAATAAGCGAACAAACAGATATCCCTTACACATATAGAGAGAGCCCTCTCTGAGTCCAGGAAGGCTAGGTCCTTGGGCTCCAAAGCTTGGTTTGATGTTACACTTTCATTTGGCTTACCAATCAGCCAAATCACGGGACCCTAACATAATGGTGATCACGGTGGGACTTTGAGTATTAAACAAACTTAGATTCCCTAGACCTTAAGAGACCTTTGAGAATAGTATCTGATTGACTTATCCCACTGCTCACTAACATAATGGCGATCACGGTGGGACCTTGAGTCAAAACATCCTAGGTATCCCTTAGGAACTCTCAAAATCTCAGTCAAACTTAGAAGAGTAGAATCTGGTTGTCTCACCATCCTAGCAAAATGATGAGTCAGTTATAGGATACTCTTCCAAACCTCAGGACTACATAAAACTCAAAAAACCCCAAAACACTCCCTTAGATTGGTTTTTGACAGTATTGGTGGTGGACCATACACATATATCTCAAAAACAACCAATTTCCACCTGGCGACTCCACTAGCCTCCAGTAGGCCTTACTATTTTATCTAACTCTAGATTACCATCCAATTGATCTATCCCATCGCTCACTAACATAGCGGGAGATGGTGGGACACTGAGTACATGACAGTCTAGCAAACTCTTATAGACTCTTTGGTCCTTTAGATATCTAAACAGACCAGCAGTCCACAGACTCACTTAGAGTAAACTCTTGTTGTTATCACCGCCCTAGCAAAGTGTTGAAACAAGTTTAGAATACTTTAAACCATAGGCTGCACATAAAACTTAGAAAATCCAAAACATTCCCAGATTAGTTACTGGTGGTGGACCATAGCTATCTTCACAAAACAACCAAGTTCCACCTGGCGACTCCACTAGTCCATCCCTTTTATTTTGACCATCCTTCACCTTAGTAGAACTTTAGAGAGACCACTCATCCAGAACATTCACCAATACCATTCTCTCTAAACTCTAGATCCAAAATCTGGCTTCACGAAGAATCAACACCAGATCCCATCCAGACCCAAATCCCCCTATCATAGTAGATGACCTAGAGAAGATTCTGTGGCAAGCTTCCGAAACTGACCATCTAGCTACTGGTAGATCCATCCGTAAAACAAGATCAGTACCTGAACATCTCACTATCCTACCGGATTCACCTTTTGAATTAGAGTCATCAAAAACTCTTTTCAGAAGCAAGTCGCATAATAAGATAAACTTTGACGATCTTGAACCCCTAGACCAACCACAGAGTCATAGTAGAGAAGCCTCACCTTCCACACCCTCCCCCCAAGGACTTTCAGCTTCTCCATCACTTTGGCTCCTACCATCCCAGATCTGCTCAAAACCAGATCACTAGTCCAAGTTCATCCGCCACACCTGTCCAAACCGCCACTGTTCAAACCACCTCAGCTCATCCCACTAGTCCTCATCTTGTACATCATCCATTAGCTCCCGTCATGGCAGCCTGGTACGCACCTTTGGTGTTGCCACTACCTTTGGCTCCTCTCCCAAATAAATATCAAGACAAAATCCCACACTTTACAGGAGAAGACACCACCACACCTCAACAGCATATAATCAGGATTAGTGATGCTTTTGAATACCTGGAGGTACAAGACGAGGCCGTCAGAATGAGAATATTTTCCCAAAGCCTGGGTGGAGAACCCAAAACATGGTTCAAAAGCTTAACTCCAAACAGCATCCACAACATGCCAGAACTATGTCAAGTCTTCAGAAATAGGTGGGAAGTTCGAAAGAACCCTATTCAAATCCTGTCAGAATATAACAACCTAAAACGGGAAAATGGGGAAAGTGTCCAGGCTTACTGCACTAGGTTCAATAGTGTGTATAACTCCCTCCCACCTCATTTCAAACCCCCACTTGGTTTAGCCTTGGAAAAATTCCCCGAGGGTTTCGATCCGGACATGACATATCATCTGAGAGACAAAGATCCCCCTACCTTAGAGGAAATGCAACAAATAGCCATAAAAGAAGATGCCAACTTAGCAGAAAAAAGGGCTAGGACTAGATCAGAAAGAAAGGTCACATATAAAGATGAGGTCTCCACTTCATCTCCTTCCCTAGATCCTAGAATAGATGATTAGTCAAAACCATGGCCAAAATGTGGGAAAGGATAAATGAAAAGGCTGCTGTAAGAGACAACCAGCCAAACCCTCCAAACAAAAACTGAAACCAAAATTTTAGGAGGGAGCAGCCTCAAAACAGACCAAGGGGAAACGACCAACAAATTAGGCCACCATTTAATGAAAATTATGTGGAAGAAGAAGATAGGGATACAAAACCCATTGATGAAAGTCATTTGAACCTCATAGGGTTTGATAATGAGAGCGAGGTGTACCTCACAGAAGAAGAACAAGCGTTCTTTTCTCCTAATCAGGATGAGGCCAACTATGAAGATTTCGACGACCCTGCCATAGATTTTCAAAATGCCATAATAGAAGCTCACCGGCAGTATGACCTTAGAAGAAAAAGAAATCAAGATAATTCCAAGAAAGGTAACTCGGATACTGCTAAAACCCGTGATACCATCCTTAGGAAAGCAGTAAACAGTAACAAAATCGTGGTCGAGAAGAATGACCAAAACAAAACTAAAGTTACCCAAACTAGTCCTGACTCAGATGCTCCTAGTACTTCCACAAAAGTTCCCGAAGCGACTATGGCGAACAAAATCCCGAAACAAAGCCAACAAACTCAGAACATAGAGAAGGTCATGGCTGAAAAAGTTGAAACAAACATATCCAAACTTCAGCTTCCTTTTATCTTTGAAGGTGAAATCGCCAAGATCAAGATCACCATGCCTCTTACCAAACTCATCGCCCAAAGCTCTTATAAATCCCAAGTGTTAAAGGTCCTAAATCTAGGGAATGATGCGAACACTGTTAATCTAGCTGATGACACTCTTGAAGTTTTGTTTGGTCCAAAGATAGAGGGAAAATTCCAAGAGGGAACTACTCTTCCATTTTACATTAGCCTAAACATCCACGACCAAATCCTCCACAATGCCATGCTAGACTCCGGCGCCTCGCATAATATTATGCCGAAGGTAGTAATGGAAAGACTAGGCCTGGAAATCACAAGACCATACAAAGACTTGTATTCATTTGATTCGAGTAGAGTCAAATGCCTGGGTTTGATCAAAGACCTTTGTTTTAGTCTGGCCCAAATACCTGCGAAACATCTAATCATGGATATAGTAGTGGCAGACATCCCTCCCAAGTACGGGATACTTCTATCCAAATCTTGGGGAGCCAAAATCCAAGGGAATATTCAACTGGACATGTCATACGCCACCATTCCTGTGTTTGACCAAACAAGAATACTCTACTAAGAGTCACACATGAAATACATGATTAGTAGTCAAGAGAGACCAGACAACATTCCAATGTATTCCTTGCATTCTGACCTGAACTCTTTTATTCTGCATATTGATGAAGACATGGAGGAAGAGTCAGAAGAGACTGAAATAAACTTAGATCCACCACATCAGCTGCCCCTGGTGCTCTATGATGAACTAGACACTCAAAACTACCATGATCATGAACAGTTGTGTCTTGAAGAAAGTAAGTATGTCCCTTCTGAGGTGGGATTAGAGAAAGAAGCGCAAACCCTTATGTACTATCAAGCGAATTTCTCTAACCCTAGTCAAACACCAGGAGTAACCTGTGGAAATTTTTTCCGGGTAAAGGCTTTAGAAGACTTACACATCATAAACCTGTTTGGAACTCAGGAGAAGGGAAGTTTAATGTTTCTACCATACCTCAAATATTTACCACAACATAACTCTTGTACTGCAAATGAAGCTTTGACTGTAGCCTTAACATCCCAAATTCCGGAAAAAATACCTGATAAACTTCTTATGAGCAAAGATGATAGCTGCAGTCCAAACATACCTGATTTACTTGAATTAGCTCATATTCTGTCTTTTCACCAAAGATTTAGAAATGCTAGAATTAGCAATCTCATACAGAATACCATTTCATACAAGGAAAATAGAGGAAAATACTATGCCACTACCTCTCCCTCAAAGAATAACTTTGAAAAGAGAAAACATAACAATCTGAACCAAACTTTAATAATCAAGGATAAAACAGCTGGTCATAGGGTCTGTTTCAATTTTAGAAATACTACTGCATGTCCCTATAACAGAAATTCTGTTTTTTCTACCCAATACCATGATATACCAATTAAAAGTGCTTTTAATCATGTATTTTCGCAAGATGATATTTCAGGTTATGATCAAAAGATTCCCTTGCAAAGTAGACATCTTAAAGATTTTTTTCAGTTTGCAGGAGGTAGATCTAGCTTCAGAATCAAAATTGCAAAACCACCGGATATCAGAAATCTGTTCATGAAAGCCATGTTCCCAGTTCTCAATTTCTGCATTTTTACATACCTTGATGATGTCATTATCTATTTCAAGAATGACCAAGAGTACATGCATTACTTGAGGAAGATGTACAGTAAGGAAAGGAGTGGAAATCAGATATTCAAAGAGGTACAGTGGGAAGATACTGGTTCATTCAGAGATTCTTGCATGAATCCCTATGTCATGTTAGAGAGAGAAAACTTTCCAAATTTCTCTTTTCAGGAGTTGAGTGGGCCAAGAGTGAGAGGAGATCCTTACGAGGATAAGATGCTTAAATTTCGTCATTTCCAAGATTTATGAGTTTGAAACATTTTCATTGTATATACCACTGTTTGAAAAATACATAAACAGAAAAGTAAAAAAACATCAAAAAATAGAAAAGAGGGCGAGTGAAGATAGAACAAAAGCCCCATGCTCCAAAAAATAGTCTTTCAGAAAGCGCGCAAGTCCAAATGCTGCTACTAGCACTTCAATGTCTTGTTCAGCTATCTAGCCTAATCATAGCTGAGCATGTTTAAATTTATTTGCTGATAAGTTAGTGAGTGAAAAAGATTGGTCAACATTGCGTAAGATTGACTTATCACAGAGTGTAGATTAGGGATAGATTCTGGTTCCACATGCCTAAAACAAAACCAAAGAGAGAAGCGAGGGATAAAAAATACATTGTACATCTTAGCCCCGCTTTTCTAGTTTTCCTTTTGTTGCAGAATAATATTTGTGTGCAGTTTGTCCTGTCATGCCACAAATACATGACAAATCAGACAGTTTAACCCTGATTTGATCATTTTGAATTTCATGTTTTAGATTAGAGAACAAAATCCTGTCAAACAGTTTAATCTTGACAGTTGATCTAGTTTAGGTAGAGCAATGAAGAAGTTCATCAGTTTAATCTGAACTCCCGGAAGATATAAGTGTAGAGTTAGATAGGTTCATTTTGAAAAAATAAAAATATGCATTGTCAAAAGGCTGCTAGTTCAAATGCGCCAAAAAAGGAAGAAAAAAAATGTTAGGAAAGATAGTGGGGTAAGTAGAAATATCATCGATGCTAATCATGTTGTCTCTTTTAGAAGTAGCATCAAAGGAAAGTGAAAATTTGCGCCAATGGGTATGGCATTGGTCTTCATAAGCCACAGATTTGAAATTCTGGACACCTCCTGAAAAGGAGCTGCCCTCCCCAAATGGAGCCACTGTTAGTCATCAGTATTTTTTACCTGTTAGTGATGACTAGTTCAACAGCCTAGTTTTCCAACAGCTGATCTTAAAATTTGTCAAATTTTCCAGCTGGGAAAACACCCATAAATTTTTTTTGCTCTCCTTACTTTTTCAGTTCGCCCATGACAAGTTGAAATACCATTATCAAATCTCACCTAACCTCAGCCATACTAAGTCTTCCTGTCAGCTCTAAAAGGACAATCCAAGTCTGTTCAAAAACCTCCCCTAAGTTAGGAAATGGCGCTTTAAGGCATTTCACCCTTGGCAACCATCAAAAGGCCAAAAACCTCCATCTGCTACAGACCAATCATGACAGACCTCCCACTCTGCTAATGAAGTTAGTCACAACTCTAAGTCGCGCCACTTACACGCCCCTAAGTCTCAGCAATGCACAGACCACAGTCTCAAGCTGATTATTAGGTGTTTTACACTGTTTATGGATTTTACAAGCACAAGAAACATGTCAGCTCCTCAGAAGAAAATTATTGGCTCCACATGAGAAGACAGCTGCTTCTCAATGTGAACATGAGCCTAAGATGCAATTGCAGGACAAAGATTTATTCATCAAACTCTTGCAGCTTCATTCAACATGAAAACACAGTAGAAGAAAGACAACACTGTCAAACAGACTTGTAAATTGTCATGGCCAAGAACCTCCTTCATCTACAAGTAGAGGGTTAAGTCGCCTCCTTCATCTACAAGTAAAGGGCGATGGCCAATGTTGACTTGAAGAATTGCAAACTGACTGTAAGACAGGTTTGTTCTTAAACAGTGAAATAGTAACTACAGGTTTCTAAGGGAAGGTGATGATCAAAAACAGGGCTAAGATCAGAAATGTTCAAATCAAGAGAAAGTAGAGTTTCTAGGTCTTATGTCCTAAGAAAGAGGATCAATTGAAGTTTCAGGCATCATCACCATGGCGCAAAAAAAAGAGACTCCATTGATCAAAGCTATTGTAACAAAACATCTATGCAGGGGTGCTAGTATGAATGGCTCAAATCAGTGTTGAGTAAGAAGACACCTTAGTGAAAAGGACCTCTGTGTACTCTTATTTTTCTGTTGGGTTGTGGAATATAGTCTATGGTTTCTAGATAAACATAGAGAAAAATTAGGCAAGTAGTATACAACCCCAGACATAAGCCATCTTGATATCATTTAAAGAGCCAGTGCAAGTCTCGGCATTGCAATCCTCATATCCACCTCAAAGACAAGTACATTCTTTAGATGCAGCAGGGTTGGTGATTTCAGAGCTCCATTAGGAGGAAAATGGCTAATAAAAGCCTTGGTGTCTGTGAGTAATTCTAGCTTCCATTTCACACCTCATATATTTGTATCCTCAACACAAAGATATAAACAGGTTATGATCTGAGTTTTAAAACCCTGGAACAGCATGCAAAGCTAATCAGGCATGTCATTATTGAAAGCAACTCCATTTATAAACAGGTGCATTTTCAAATCAGCTTATAACAAGTGACACAGAAAATCTGGCTTATCTCTTCAAGGGCACTACAAATAAATCTACAGGTTCATAAGATGCAAGAAATACCTTGGCACATTTTTCAGGTCCTAGAACTCATTAAGGGCAAAGTATGCATGCTACTGTCACAAAGGTAGGCATTTTCCCTTTTAAACAAGCCAAAACACTCTGCTGTCACATTTTGGATAAAAGAATGGATTTTAGGCAGCTACAGGCACAAGATGGTTTTGAGCCCCTAAGGCAAGCAGATTAAATACCTTTCAAAAGTAAAGACACAGTGAGCAAAGGGTAGCCTTTTGAATATATTATGAAGTGAAGAGGTATCATATCAGCACACTTTGAGCAGATGAAAGAATGTAAAAATAAAGCGCTTTCTAGACAGGGGATGATCAAACATGGGTGGGTACAACTACATTTTACACCTATAGTCAAAATTCATTTCACAATAGTCATCATTAACTCCAAAGCGAAATGTAAGTTTATGTTGCAAACAGATGGTCTGTTACCCTTGTGCACATATCCAAAACAAAAATATCAGTTGTGTGTTCAAAAATGGGGTTTCAAACTTCGGTTTAAAAACAAAGGATTTTCAAAAGAAACTTTGAATGAACCCTTTCAAATCAACCATAAAGGGACCATAGGCCTTTGTGCATTTCAAAGGAGTAAGACCGTTGCAAATTCATCATGTAAACACCCCAGCTTGAGCAAAACATCCTATTGAATTTCACAAGGCCAAAAGACGATTTTCAAATCAGTTTGCAGAGGTTTGAACAAGTTTTAGGAGTGTTTGCACCGCGCGGCACTCCTGGGCACGTTTTTTTCACAACATTACAAGGGCGCGCGGCGTTCCTGTGCGAGCGCGCGGCACTCCTGTAGCCGTGGGTTACACAGGCCCGACAACGACCCGACAAGCCACCCGGCTATGTTTTTGCGTGGTGCTCTTCTCATCTAAAGTGCCACGCACCTGATGACCACTTGAGACGCCTCGAAACGCCTCCTAAAGCCGATCAAACCCCTCAAGAGGCATCATCATCGACTTCTAAGGTATTTATGAGTTTTCATGACCAGTGCAAAACTGATGAGACAGAGTAAAGGGTTAAAATCACAGTTTTAACTATAGGTGTGAATTTTGTGAAAAGAGGACAAGTTTGCTATAGTTGGTAAAACATCAAAGATCTGTGAGTTGTATAGATATAGAGAGGCTCTTTCAACCGCTCTCAAATAATAATAAGGGATGAAAAAATCTGTTCTAAAGTGGTAGGCTTAGAGTTAGAAGAGTGGAAAATCACTCCTACTTCTAACCATTATCATCATACATATACTACTTAACCTATATTCAAAACCTGCCTTGGTGTGATGAAAAGTAAGATCATGGTTGCCCTTTGACCATGAGCCCACCAAAACTGATGAAAGCAGAGTAAATCAGTTGGAGGTTTTTCTGTCAAATTGGTGCAAAGACTGTAGAATTTAAATAGGGCAGGGTTTGGTTGAAAAGGAAGCTTATATGGTCGAATGCTTCAGGTTTCTATTTTACAAATCAGAGGCCAAATAAAATCTGTCCCTTATTGAACAGTGAACCTCGAATTGTGTATTATTACTGGTTGAAATTGACTAGGTTTTTATATCATTATATGTTTGGTGAGCTGTATATGGGGGTTAATGTTTTGATCGAAGAGGAGGCTCTCGGCATTGGACTGCTACAGGTTTTGTTACCACAACATAAAAAACTTTCCAAACTTTGTCATCATATCCATTAACAAGTGCTTTTTACTGTGGGGATATCCTTTGTTTAAAAACTGTGATGTAGTGTTCAAGTTTATTTGTTAAGTTGGTATTCAGAGGGTGGACAGGCGATTTTCTAGAAAGACAGGGGTTCTATATTGAAAAGGGAGCCTTGATTGTTTGAAAGATAAAACTCCTACAGCCTCTTGTTGAAACTTTTGAAGCATTTTAAAAGATCTGTCACATTTATTGACTGGGTGTCTGCACTAAAGGTGATTGTATATCTGGTGTGAGCTTTGTTGGTTGATTGGCATATTAGACAAAGGTAGGAGTGTGAAGTTGAGAAGTTTGCCATTGGTCAAAGATACAAAATAGGTTGTTGAGCTCCAAAAATCACAGAGCAGGGTGACCTTGTCACTATACACAGCAAATTCAATTGACAACCTATCTTCATCTCACTGTGTTTTTTTTTCTTTACTGGCTGAAATACATATCAAAGGTTGAGAAAGCTACATTTTAAAGGAGCAGAGGTTTTGTATTGAGAGGGATATTGTGCACAAACATCCAAAGACATTGTTTCCTTATCAAAACAGTGGGTTGACAGAGTTTAGCTTAAAAAAAAAAGGGCATTTTAAAGACAGTGAGGTAGTTTGGTGCTTCAAGAGCATATTTAGCCCAAAATGCCGCCCAGGCAAGACAACAGAAGTGGTTTACACAAGAGATATGAGGAAATTTATACTGAGGAGGTCAATGCGCATCCATCCATCCTCTTCAATTTTCATGAGGTAGGTTGTTTGGATTTCTGCCAGAGAGTACAGGAGGTCAAAAGTTTCTCGCCCTTCACACACCTATGCGCCTTGAGGTTCCAAAGCAAACATTTCCAAGTAGCAGGCCTTGATTTCAAGTTTTCCCCGAGGTCGGTATCTAAAGCCACCAAAATACCATATCTTGGTGAGAAATGGTTCAAGCAGGCCTATCTAGACTTGGATGACTACAAGCCTTTCATCAAGCCCGAGCACAGAGAAACATGCACTGTTATTTTTCCTTTCTCTCATCTTCTTGCCAGCTATGCTCCTCTTATGAAGATCATAATGAAGTATTTTACTTGTGAAGGGAGATTTACCCGAGTTTATGCCTACCATGTCCGACTATTGATGCATTTCACTAGAACTAGGCAGCTCAATCTCCCTTACTTTTTGTGCAAGAGAATCGAAAAAATGGCATCCTTAGTCCAGAAGAAGCCTCCATCTCAGCAAATAGCTTCTCTCTTCCATCATTCTCTGATCAAAATCATCATTCTTCATCAGCTGGAGAAGAAATGGGTTTCTTGGGATGTTTTTATCAGTCACCCAGATTTCTCCACTATTCCTCCGGTCCATATATCTCCCACCCCGCCTATTCATCGCCCTTTACCTTTATCCAGCAGGCCTACTCCTAGAAGGCTCAGGATCACCACAGGACAGTCAGGACAGCAAGAAGAGGAGGAGCATGAACAGGTAGAAAAAGAGGAGGATAGGCATGAACAGGTAGAAAAAGATGAAGGACAGCAGCTTGATAGTGATGGAGGTGAGCAGCAGCTTGAGCCACTAAGTGAGCATGGAGTTGAAGCACAGCAGCAGCTTGATTTTGATGGTCAGGGGCAGTAGGTTGAACCACATATTGAACAAGGGATTGAGGTAGAACAGCAGCTTGATAGTGATGAACAAGGACAGCAGTTTGAGCAGCATGGTGAAGGTGAGGAGTAGCAGCCTCCTTATAACATACAACAGTCCTCTCATGATACATTACAACCTCCTCAAGTTACACAGTAGCTTCAAGAGGAAAGGTTTTTTCCGGAAGGTGATAAACAAAGTGACAAGGGCAAAGCCATCATGCTTTCCTCTCCTGAGAAGACTAAGCCCAAGACAGCAAAGAAGAAAATTCTCAAGGTGGTTACTCCAAAAGTAACAGGAGCTATCCGGAGTAAAAGAAGATCGCCCAAGAAACCTCTCACTAGCATGCCAAGAAGGAAGAGTGCAAGATTAGCCTTCAAGGGCAAAGGGAAAGGAAAGATAGGAGAAATTCAAGAACATGGAGGTGCATTGGCTATCATCCCAATCCAAAGTGATGACAGCGACAATGAAGCCCGCATTCTAAGTGTACAATCCATAGAGAAGGGAAAAATTCGAGGCCATTGGAGAATAGTGTCGAGCGCGAAAAGAACTTCAATCATTTCTTGAGAGATCCAAAATGAATGACAGATATGTAAACAGTTAAGCAAAACACAAAATAATTAAATACAAAAACAATTTTGAGAAACTGTAACTGCAAGAAATAGAGGAGCTAAGTAGGTGATTTTGATGAGGGTGAAGAAGAAGACCCGGCCTAGGCGGAAGGGCCTAGAACCATAGGGCTTAAAAAAGAGGCACTTGAAAGGAAAAAGGAAGAAGAACGATCCCATATTCAAGCCACTCCCCTCCTTTGCACTAACTTGGCTTAGCGAAAGATTGAAAACGATAAGGAGGCATGGCTAGAAAGAGCCAATAAAAATTTGGAGATGAAGCTTGAGAAGGAAAAACGAGAGACTTGGACGCAAAGGAAAGATGACACAACACTATCGAAAGGCTAGAGATTAGTTTGCCGAAGCGCGGCCAAAAGGCCACTCAAGAAGGAGCTCTGAAGAGACGAGGAAGCGCCCGACACGGAAAGAGAAGAAAGGCACATCAGCACTTGAAATTTTGGCTTCAGCTTCGGAACATGTTGCTAAGGACCCTTGAGGGTCATGCACCCCAATTTTGGGCCCATTTTGACAATTTTTGGTTTTTTGGCATTTTTGGGTTTTTGGTCAAAAACTCATAAATTCGCCATATCATTTTGAGGATTCGTCAAGGGAGGAGAATCGTATCATTGAATGCCATAATTTCATGAGCATGCCCTCAGCGATTTTCAGAACATTTGGAGATCATTTTCCCCCTCAAAATGGCGAAAAAGGCTCTCTTTTTGCACACTCTGCCCGGTCTATCAGCAGACTGTAATTTTCTGGTTTTTTACACACAGGTGCAGATTTGGAGGACTTCCAGGCATCAGATTGGGGAAATTATAGTTGCACCAGAAATTAGACAATCAAATCTTTCCAACGAGCTATCATGAGCCTCATTTCGACATCAGGAAGGCTGCCAAATATTTCCGGAAAGTCAGGGGACCTTTTTCTGATGTAAATTTGAAATATTTTTGTAATTTTTGAACCTCTAAAATCTGCTTTTTCCAAATGTGCGTTTAGCTATTTTTGCACATGAAAAATTATGCAAAGTCAATTAAATTCCCTTTTTTAGCATTTTTTAGATATTTTAAGAGATATTTTTGTGCCTTGGGCTTTGCAAAGCCTCAAGGACAAGTTTAGATATTTTGATTAGGCCAATGAGGATGCAAGTTGAACCATGAGGTTTTCCTCACTTGAGCCTATTTATTCCACCACCTCTCATTTGTAAACCAGGCTGAACTTGAGAAGATAAGCAATATATTGGTCATATGAGCTTTGAAGGAAATACTTGTGTTATGATTTTGGATTGACTCTTGGATGTTCTTGGATGAATGAAGAAGGATTGTTGATGGATTCCATGACTTGGTAGAATGGTATAGTGTCTCTTTCTATGTTATTGTATTCTAGTTTTCATTCATGAATACATGTTTCTTGCTTGCTATAGATCAGTAGAGAACAAATTTGAGACATGCCTATGGAGGCACCTCAAATTTCCTGTTTCTTCATAGCCTCTTTGTTTTCTTCTTCCTAAGTAACATTAAAGAATTCTTGACTGCTCTTTAAATATTTACGATATTGTTGCTTGTTTCATTCATGGTTTTATACATGCTAAGAAGGACTTACGGTACGCCCTGCTTACATATGGCTAGCTATAGTTCCATCCATGAAACTTCTCTTTGATTGATTGGATTATCATTTTGTTTGAACCAAGGAGGCCTAGTTTCGATCTAGCCCTTTGCCTAAAACTATGCAAATCTTGTTGTTCAAAGTGCCCAATAACTTGAAGTTCTGTGTTTAGGCGTTCCGGCATAGTGTTTTGAGTTGTTTTTCTTCCTTAAGTGTTTTTCCCCAAAGTCTGAAAGCCATTTCCCAAAGTTAGAGGGTCTTATACTTCTATGCATGGCTTGAATGTTTATTTCTATGTATTGATTAGCTTATAGTTACATTTTGCATGATTAATGGTTTTCCCTACCATGTTTATGTTATCTATTGAACTAGTTATGCTTGAAACTCTTTGTTGTTCACAAAATTGATGTCCATTTACTCCATTTTTCCCAAAGATCCTTTATACCTTGAATCAAATCGGCCCTTCAACAGCCTTGTATCGTCATCTAATAGCTTTCTTGACCTTTTGACCCCATAGCCCAGTTAATCTAACATCTTGTTATCTATTTTATATCTTTGATCAATTTCATCCCTCACAACTTAAAAAACCAAAAAAATTACTTCATAACTAGCCTAAAATCAGAACACAATAAGCGAACAAATAGATATCCCTTACACATATAGAGAGAGCCCTCTCTGAGTCCAGGAAGGCTAGGTCCTTGGGCTCCAAAGCTTGGTTTGATGTTACACTATCATTTGGCTTACCAATCAGCCAAATCACGGGACCCTAATAGCCGTAATCCTCCAAAACTATGAAAAAAGTCTTCAATCCTTCGGTTCTGCTGTGGTGAAGGTCTTCAACACTGATACTCTTTTGTTTGATTTTAATTCTCTATGTCTTGTTGATGTGTAGGGTTATAAAAGGGCTCATATGGCATCAATGCCCATGAAGCATTGAATAAATGTGAAGGTGAACCCTGTGAATGGATATTTCTTAAATAAAACAAATCCTAGAGGATTGTCATCCTCGGCTTTATCATTTCTTTCAAAATATTTGAAATTCATTTGAACCTGCAAAAAATGCACAACTGTTATGAAATCCTGCGTTATTTGGTAAAACTGCTTCAGAGGTTGTGGGGAGAAGCGTGGCCATTGGATGACAACATCCAACAGCGGAGATCGTGCGTAGAAGTCAAAAGGAGAGCGGTGGGAGATTTGAAGTCAGAATCGTTGATCTATGATTGACCAAGAAGATCAACGATCGAGAATAACAGTGAATTAATAATGTGAAGGGGTCACATTATTTTGAAAATAGAATAAAATGCAAAGAAATAAGGTTAAAAGCCCTTTGGCAGAGGAAAATGCAAAGGAAAGAAGATTGGGGTTGATGGATAATCGTGAGCCATCGGATGAGATCAGCCCCACGAGATCAACGGTGGAGGATGGTCTATAAAGACCCTTTGGAAAACGTGGAGGGCGATAACATGAAGTGAGATTAAAACTAGGCCATTGATCTGTAGAGATCAATGGCGAGTGAAGCATGCGATAAAACATAATAGAAATGGGAAAATTGGTTTCGGAGGTGAAAACCACGGGTTTCGCGCAGAGAAAAGGCGGATAGGCGGTTTTTCCTTTTGGAACGCGATATGCGTCATGAGGTGACACGTGGCATCAGAATACCACCCATTTCGCATAGCCTTTGGGAAATTAACATTCACGCTTAAAGTTACGCGAAAACGCGCATCGACCGTTGGATCTGGGATCTTAGATCCGACGGTGGAGAACGAGCACGATATCGGATAGATGCACGGGAAGAAGCAGGGGGAGTGGTTTCAATCTGAACCGTTGGATCAAGGATTGGACGACTGAGATTAAATCTGGAGTATAGACGAAATAATACAAACGCAGAGAATGGGTTAAGAAGGACCGTTGATCTGCAGAGATCAACGAACGAGATTTGGCCAAAAACATTATGAAGGGGGGGCGCATAAATTTTAACCAAAGTTGGGAAATGCAATTTGAATCGTCTGATCTGGACACGTGGACATTCCAAATGCAATCGGAGGCATGCGATCGGCGAGGAAGAACTTTGAATGGAGTCGATGCGATTGAGCGCTAGCCGTCGATCTGAGGATCAGATCGACGGTGGGGAGTGAATCAGAGGGGCTCAAAAGGCAGAGGAAGGGTTTATGATCGGAGCAAATGAGGTCCATCGGATTTGGGAAGGCGGGGAGGAGATCAACAGCTCACGATTGATCAGGAGATCGCCAATCGGGAAGAGGTAAATACAACAGGGAATGTGCCCTTTGAATTTTGCCGATGCGATACTGCATGGCCCATTGATCATTTTAGATCAACGGTGGATATTGTTTTAAATCATGCACCGGCGGAAACCCTTTAATACTTACGAAAACCCAAAATTTTCTGAAATGCAAAGGTTTTATGGCTCGGGGCAGGTTATATATATGTGGATTGGCACCCAGTTGCGAGGCTTGTGGTTTATATGGAAACAAAAGGCTCGGGGCTTATACATGGAAAGGGCCAATCGGGATCGGGACTTTAGATCGAGCTTTTCAATATACCCATTTGAAAATCTTCGATGCGAGATTATAAGGATCGTTGATCGGGAAACAAAATCAACGATCTTTCTTCATTAAATAACATTGCACCAGCGGGTTTAGATCAAAACTTAGGATAAAAGGGTTTTATGAATTTACAAAGGAAAATAGCAATCGGGAATGGGTTTATATAATTTTTAAGCGCCGGATGCGGGCCCAAGGGTTATATGAATCGGTGATTGGATCGGGGCTATGTAATAAGGGGCCAATCACATCGGAGGTCTCAATAAAGCAAAAAGACTTGCGCGCTTTTTTTTGTTCCGATGCGATAAGCGCTTGGGACCATAAGCGCTCGGTTCCAGCACCAAGGAATATGGTGGGGAAGTGGTTAGGACTTAGCCCAAAGGGGCTTAAATCTTAATACAAAAAAGTGTATGTTTATGATTTTTTCAGGGTTTTCTGATGGATTTGGGGGTTTCAGAAAAGTTTAAAAGTGAGTTTTAAACTTTGTAAAGAGGATTTCATGAAGGGGAAATGGAGAAAAATGAAAAATAGAGGAAATCCATGGGGAATAAAAGGGGTAAAAATGAAGTTTAGTTTGAAGTGAAAGAAAGGGAGAAATGGTGTTTTGCAGCAGTCTTTTCTCTATGGAATTAGCAGAATTTTAGAGTTTAAAATGGAAACACCAGTGAAGGTTAAATAGAGGTCATGTTGTCTTCATGAGTCTTCAAGAGATAACATTTTTAGCAATAAAACTTGTTTCTTGAAGGCTCCAAAAATAATTTAGCCACCTTTTGATATAAAAATTTTTATAGGTGGCTAATAGTGGCTCCACTTGGGGATGGTGCCTTCTTGAAGGCATCAAGAACTTCAGACCTGCATTCTCTGGGAGGCTAATCAGCACCTTATCCATTGGGCTACCTTTATTTACTTGGATGTTCTTATTTTTCTCTGGAAAATGTTAGCAGCCATGAAAAAAAAATGGATCTTCATCAACACAAGCTTTCTACCTACCCAATCCTACTGATCTAACATTTTTTTCTTCTTTAGAGTGCACTTGGATTGGAAAAATATTTTACAACATTTTATTCTTTTTGAAAGAAAAAATTCTAACCTATTTCTACTTCTTATTTCTCCATGAACTCAAATTTTATATGTTTCTCTACCTAATCTACCAATCTGTTAGGATTAAACAGTCTAATCATATTTTTACTCTCTAATTTCTAAAACAGAAATTTAAAAACATACAAGTCAGGATTGAACAGTCTAACTTGATGTTGATCTATGGCATAAAAAACAAGCTGCACATAGATATTATTTTGCAGAAAATTAAATCAAAATGGAAGGCTTAAGATCTGAAATTTCAAAGCACTTCTTTCATCTTTTTTCAGCTCTGTTTTGACTTTTGTTTGAGTTGTTCTTTCCTTAAAATCTGGTTCAGATTTTGAGCTGATTAGAACCATTTTTACCTCTATTTTGACTCAGAAATTGAAACAGTTTTGAGTCATTCTTTCTTTGGACACTTAGGTTCAGATTTTGAGCATGTTTGAACTTGTAATTTCCAGCCTAATCTACCTACTGATAAGCCAAGATTAAACTTTTTGGAAAATCGAATTCACTATCCTATCAACAGTAAATTTAAAACTAATTAGTCAAGATTATGCTGTATGACTAATTAGAAATATGTTTTTCAGGAGTGGAATTTAATCTTGCACACTTTCAGATTTGTTTCTCTTTTTGTTGGTATGGGGCTGTACCTTTATTTTTTTTACAATCTGCCTTCTTTTCTTTCTTCTATTGTTTTTGTATTTTTTATTTTTCTAACTTTGAATGCAATGATGGGTGAAATATTTATAATGAGAAAAAGATAAAAAAGATTTCATAACAACATAGGATCAAGAGAAGTAATGTTTAATCATCCTACCATTGACAGGACCTCCAAACAGTTCAGCTCCATTCAACTCCTGTAAGAAATAGGCATTGTTACCAGCAGCAGAATGGATGAGATAAGGGCCAAGCCATAAGTTGTCAAATTTCCCATGCTTTCCCTTGTCTTCTCTTCTCGAGTCCCACTTTAAAACTTTTTCCCCAACATTAAAATTGTTGGCCTTAGTTCTTCTGTCGAAAAGCTTTTTGATGTTGTCCCGCTTTTGCAATGCTTTGTTATAAACCTCCTCTCTGGTTTGTTGAAGGTGAATGGTCTAATTTATCCTTCTGATCATGTCATTATCTTCAGTTTGCAACTCTTGAATCAACTTCATAACTGGTACACCAAGGCTGGTAGGAAAAATTGCATCTGTACCATACACAAGCTGGTAGGGTGACATACCAATAGATTTCTTCAATGTCAATCTGTCAGCCCAAAGTGCATGAACAAGCTTTTTGTGCCAAGACTTCTTGTTGTCCTCCAACAGCTTCTTGATTATGTTCACTAAACTCTTGTTTGAGGATTCTGCAAGTCCATTACCTTGAGGGTAATAGGCCGTGGAATGACCCAATGTTATGTGATACTTGTGACAGAATTTAACCATCTTCTTCGATCCAAATGCTGCTGCATTATCAGTGATGATATTGGTAGGGCAGCCAAATCTAGAGAGAATATTAGTCTCCATGAATTTTATAATAACAAAGTCATTGGCTTGCCTAGAAGGGATGGCTCCTATCCATTTGGTGAAGTAATCTGTGGCAGTGAGAATCCATCTATGTTGGGTAGAGGATGATGGATGGATTTCTCCTATGAAGTCAAGTCCCCACTGTTGAAAAGGGGCTTCAACAGTGATTGGATGCAGAGGTAAGGGTAGCAGCTTCCTTTTGCCTTAAAAAAGGTGGCATTTATGACAGGCAATGATCATCTTGTGTACATCAAGAAAGAGAGTGGGCCAATAGTAACCAACCCTTAGGATTTTTTTGGCTGTTGTCTTCTAGTAAAGGTGGCCTCCAAATTCTCCCTCATGGACCTCGTGCTTAACCTTCTCTGCATCATACTCAGGCAAACATTTAAGCAATATACCGCTTGCATTTTTCCAATAAAGACATTTATCTAAAATGCAATAGTTTACAACTTTTAACTTCAAAAACCTTGCCTTTGTTTTTTTCAAACTAGGGGGTGTATTCAAATTAAGCAAAACATAAAGAATATCAACATACCAAGAGGAATTCACAAAATGATCTTCAACAATGGGAGTTGATATTTCCTCTTGTTCATCTAAAGCATTAAACATATTAATATCAAGAACTTAAAAATTGGATTTAGCCATTAATCTAGCTAGACCTTGGCCTTTAATGAGTTTAGTGGGCTTTATCTCTAAATCATATTCAAGAATAACAACTATCCACTTACCTCTCTTACCATCTGGGTCCTGTGTTAGAATGTATTTCAAAACTGAATTTGGGACAAAGGAAATGATATGGGAATGCAAGATGTATACTCTGAAGTCTTTTAAAGCCTTAACCAAAGCAAAGGCTTGCTTTTCCATAATGTTATACTTCAAAGGAGCATCTCTCAATGCCTTGCTAAAGAATGCAATAGGCTGCTCTTGTCCTTGTGGATTTTTTTGTAAAATGACAATAGCTATTGTATGTTCTGATGCAAATGAAAAAATATAAAAATATTTTAAAAAATCAGGACTTATTAGAACCGGTGTTTTGGTTAACGCTTGTTTCACCAGCTCAAAAGACTTCTTCGCTTCCAAGGTCCATTTTACCCCTTGCTACATTTTCAGCATGTTTCTAATGTTTCTAAGGAGCTCAGCCAAGTTGGGTATGAACCTTCTCAAGAAATTAATCTTTCCAATGAAAGATTGCAATTCCTTGATGTTTCGAGGATGAGAGATTTGCAATATGGCCTCAATCCTCTTTGGATCTATCTTAATACCCTCTTCTGAAATAATGTGCCCAAGAAGTTTACCTTCGTGGAGCCCAAACAGTGTTTTCTTAGGGTTTAAAGATATCCCAAACTTTCTGCATCTCTTGAAGACTGTTCTTAAATTTTCTAAGTGCTCTTCATCTGTTTTTGAAAAAACAGTAACATCATCGAGGTATATAATGATGAAGTAGCTCAATTCTTCCGAGAATGATATGTCCATGGCTCTCTGAAAAGTTTCTCCAACATTCATTAGACCAAAGGGCATTTTCACATACATGAAGGTGCCCCAAGGTATAGTAAATGTTGTCTTTAGTTGATCATCGGGGTTGACTAAACTCTGATTGTACCCTGAATAGCCATCAAGCAAAGAAATTCTTTTTGAACCAACTACCCATTGTAAAATATGATCCATCTTAGGTAAAGGGTAGTTGTCTTTTAATGAAGCTTTGTTTAAGTATCTAAAGTCTATACAAAGCCTAATCTCTCCTGTTTTCTTCCTAACTGACACCAGATTAGACACCCACTCAGAATATCTAATAGGGACAATGATACCAGCTTCATACATTTTTTTATTTCATTCTCAACCAAAGGTAACTGAACAGGGTTTATTATTCACAGTTTTTTCTTGAATGGCTTTTGGTTTTCCCTGAGAGGGATTTTGTGCTGAATTATTTCAGTGTCATAGGATTTAAGATCTTTGTAACTCCATGAAAAAACATCAGAAAATTCTTTAAACAACTCTATGTATTTAAGTTTAAAGTGAGCTGGTAAAGTTTTAGACAGTTTGATCATCATTGGTTTCTATTCACTGCCTATATTGCACTCTTCAACTTCAGTCTCTACAGGTTCCAACTTTGGCTTCTTGGCCACATCGTTAAAATCAAACAACTCTTCTAAAGGGGCTAGACCCTTTGGAAAACTCTGATCTTTAGACTGTAGGGTTTCTAAGTCCTCTGTTTCTAACTCTGCATTCATCTCTGTTGTGTTTTCAAGTTTGGTAGACAAAATATTAACATTAGAAAGCTCAGGGGAATGTTCTTCTTCACTAAGAAAATTTTCTTCACTATTGCAGTCTGTTTCATAATCTGAATCCGAACTGTGTAGTTCAAATTCATTTCTGAATTGCATGAAGTCTTCTATTTGTTTGTCTCCGTCAAACACTTGTCAATACTTTTCGTTATCAGGAACGGATAGTCTGAACTTAATTTGAGTTGTGCAGTCTTTGGTTTCGTATGGCGTTAAGCATGTTCTAGCCGCAAAAGCTAAGCTGTGGGCCGCGATATTTCTTTTTCTTGGGACAAAAATTAACTGGGACTCCTCAAAATTTTTCAAAAGGTCCATGACATCATTTCGATAGGCCCTAAGTCTGGGGTGATTAGCATTTTATTCCTTGTTGACCTGCCTAACGATTAATTCTGAATCCGCATACACTTTGATTCTTTTGGCTCCTAACTTCTTCAACAAATGCAAGCCTAAAAGTAGGGATTTAATCTACAAGAAATTCTTTCTGTGTGGTTGTTCTCAGTGTTGTGAATCTAGACACCCACACTAGCATTGCTTCTAGTGCACGACCCATCAAAGTACATACTCCATAGAGGACTAGTTTCAGGTTCCTTCGTTTGATTACTGTCCTCTTCAACTACCATGCTTTCTGATTGTTCATGAGTAGCAATGCTTATTTGAATCTGTTTTAACTCCTTGGGTTTTCTACTGCATTGAGGGTTGTTTTCTTGACTCTCAAGGTTAAAAAGCGATGGACGCATGATTTGTAGTTCAAGACCCGTGTTTGGTTTGCTGTGGTTTAAAGGTTTAGCAAACTGCTTTGACACTTCTGTGTTGTGCTCTTCTTCCTCTCTATCGGCCATCAGTTCAGTTAAAGTGACTTGTTCACCCAATATTTCATCATTAAAAAAGATGAATGAATCGAGGCCCGTATTTACAGAATACAGAGTAGAGTTTTGAGGTCTGTCTTGACTAGTCACCATGTACTACATATGGGACTCCCTGTAAAGTTTTCTTGTCTGATTAAACACAGGGATGGTCGCATAGGTCATTTCCATCTACATAGTCCCTTGTAACTTAGCCCCCTAAGACCTAGATAACAACATTCCATATTTTGGGGGCACATCAGCCACAACTATATCCATGACCAAAAATTTGGCTGGAATCTGGGCTCAGTTAACACAAAGGCCTTTGATTAATCCTAAAAATTTTACTCTTCTTGAGTCAAAGGAGTAAAGGTCTTTATAAAGTCTGGTGATTTCTAGACCCAGGCTCTCCATCACTGCTTTGGGCATTAAATTATGAGAGGCCCCGGAATCATGCATAGCATTATGTAAAATCTTGTCATGAACGTTTAAAATTACATAAAAGGGAGGAACAGGTCCCTCTTGATACCTACCTTCAATCTTTGGACCAAAAATATGCTCTGGTTGGTCATCATTAAGATTAACTATGTAATTATTATCCTCTATGTTTAAAGCCTTCAAAATTTGGGTCCCATATACATTCTGGGCAGCTAACTCAGTCAAGGGAACAGAGATTTTAATCTTTGAAATTTCTGGCTCCAAACTAAAAGGAATTTGATTCTTTGAAGTGGTTGTCTCAGCTCTATTAACTACCACTCTATCAGAAAAATCTGTTTGCTGATTTTGTTTATTCACATTTGACAAAATTGTTTTAACAAGAGCATTAGCTGAAGTGCTAACACTACTAAGGTCTGCACTCTGTTTTACATTTTTTTGAGTGACTTTCTCTGTACTTTTATCAGAATTTCTAGCCACTACTTTGTCCTTTTGTTTTACAACTTTAGGCTTGTTTATAGTGCTGTTTTGTGAAGATTTGTCAGAGGTTTTGGTTTTGGGAGTTTCTTGATTGGTTTTACTTCTAAGGTCATAATCTTTTTGTGACTCTATGATGAAATTTTCCATGTATTGATAATAACTTTCATTATCATCTCTTTTGTCATCATAGGGCGTGTACAGGCCTTGTTTCCTATCATAATGAACCTCAAAGTCGTCATTATCTACTCCCAGCATGTTGATATCATCTTCCTCTATTTTCTCATCTGTTTCCTCAACCTCACTCACATAGTTTTGATGAAAGGGAGGAGTGATCTGTTGCTCATCTTCCCCAGGTCTATTTGGAGGTTGGTTCCTTCTGAAATTATGATTTTGGTTCTGGTTTATGTTTTGAGGAGCATTTTGGTTTTGACTTGCTTGTGCTCTCTCAAGGATGCTCATCTTCTTCATCATCTCCTCCATCATTCTTTCCATTTTTGAGCTGGAAGTAGAAGGTGTGGCTTCCTCTATGAAGGACACTCTCTTCTCATTCTTCATTCTTCCTCTTTTCTCCATTAAGTTAACTTCCATAGCAAGAGCCCCTTTTTGCATATCTTCAAGGGTTAGAGGATCTCTTTCTCTTAGCTGATAGGCCATCTCAGGTTCAAACCCTTCGGGAAACTTGTTTAATGCTGAACCTTGTGGAGGTTTGAGATCTGGGGGAAGTGCATTATATACATTGTTGAATCTGGTACAATAAGCTTGTACAATTTCCCCAATGTTTCTGTGGAGGTTCTTGTAATCAGAAAGTATTTGGAGAGGATTATTCTTCACTTCCCATTTGTTTAAGAATTTCTGATGGAAGGCTTGGAGATCATTGACACTATGGGGGGCTAAGCCTTTGAACCATTTTCTTACTTCTCCCCCCAGAATCTGAGAAAATAGTCTCAGTTTGACAGATTCATCATCAATTTCATTTCTGTCAAAGTAGTCATTCATTTTATCCACATGCTATGATGCAGTAGTAGCATTACTAGCATCATATAATGGTATTTTGGACTGATATTCCCGTGGAAGATTGACTAATGGTACAGGAAGGACTAAGGGAGCATACCATGCTGCCTTGATGTGTGGTGGAGGTGGATTAACAAGAGAAAAAGTGGGTTGAAGTGGAGTGGTTTGAACAGTGGATGTAGGATGAACAGATGTGGATGGACCAGGAATAGATTGTTGAGCTGATCTTGGATGAGAGACACCTAAATTATGAAGGAAATGTAAATCAAGCGGTGTTGTTTCTCTACTACCAGGATGTTCACTTGTTTCTGGTGATGAAAGTGAAGACTCGGAGTCTATCTGAAGTATATCATCAAGTGATCTAGTTCTAAATGGATTTACTAAGTCAACCTGTGATTTTTGTAGAGCTGAAAGATTTTCAGGAACTGAATTAGCTCTCAAGGGTGATCTGGAAACACTTGAAAATTCAATCTTAGGAGACTTCCTAAGTATACTTTCAAGGTTATCAACTATCTCAAGTGGGTCAGGGTCAGGGTAAGCTCTAGTATGGATCTTTCTAGGAGCCACTATGTTGTATTTCTCGGACCCAACTAAACAAGAAAAGTTCAACCAAATATGACAATCTTTAATAGGTTAACTAATCTTTTTTACACAAATTTAATCCTACAGCCTTCTAATTGAGTTTATATGATGTTACAAAGATTATGGGTTTTCCTAGTGGATTCTTAAGGTCTGTTTATGATTGTGGAGTCGCCAAGTGGAAGTTTTTAGCTCTTTTGGAGGTAAAAGGTTTTATGGTCCACCACCAAGTTTATTGAATACCAATCTGAAATATTTTTGGGTTTTCTGAGTTATTTTTTAGTCCTGTTGTTTGTTAAGAGTGTCCTAAATCTGTTTCAAAATTTAGCTATGGTTATGAGACAAACACAGTTTACTCTTATGGCTAAGCTAGCTGATCCTTCAAGGTTAGATAAACTCTTATGAGAATCCTAGGGTTTTCCTAGTTTTTCACTAATTCAAACAAGTTTTACCATGATTACCATCGGTTTCGTAGAGCTTGAACTAGAGGCTGATTTTTACTCACTGCACTATGTTCTTGAATCAAGGGTTTCTTGAGGTCTTAAAGGTACCTAGGCCGAAAAAACACTCAAAGTTCCCAGTGGAGTCGCTAAAGATGTTAGCTCCCTGTAATTAGCAAGATTGGAAAAGTCCAACTGCAGGTATAAACACTATTTCAACCACTTTGGGATTCTAGGATCTAACCCTCCTGAATCTGGAGAGGGATCTCTCCAATAAGTGCAAAGATGAATTTATCTTTAAAAGCTTTTGGGTAATGATATTAGGCTAGTTATGAAGTCTGAGGGTTTTTGTTTGTTTTGTATGGTTGAGCATGATTATTATTTGAGTGGAAAGTTCTAAAATGGAAAGAGTTTCAAAGGTGTGAAGTTGCAAGAAATCAGAACAAGTTTTGGCTAAAAAGATAGATATAACGCTAGTTTTTAGTCCATTGGGTTATGGAGTCATAATAGGGTTTAATTGAAACAACAAGGTTCAAGAGTGGTCCATGGGGTGAGTCATCTATGTCTAAGGATCTCTTTAAAGTTTATTTTATGGAATGAAATGATACAACAAGAAGGGGAATTAAACAAATGAAGAACAAAGAGCAGCCTAAGATCAGGTAAGTACTTTGAAACTATCCTGATTTTGGCACACACTTAAGAAAGACATAAAAGTAATCTAAGATCTGGTAAGTACTTTGAAACTAGCCAGCTTTTGATGCACTTTCAATAGAAAACATTTTAAACACAAGGGAAACACATATGAGAATGAAGAATAGTCTAAGATCAGGTAAGGACTTTTAACCTAGCCTGCTTTCAACACACTCTTAGGGAAACTTTTAGACAGTCTTTGGGGATAAAACTAAAGGACAGGGCTCACCATAACTTCCTTAGTTCATATCTACTTAACATAAACTGAAAATAACATTCAGGAATAACGTTTAGCCTAGACATTAGGATGAGGGAACGCCAACATTCCTAACTGCTCAAACTGAATTAAATCATTCCCAAACAACACAATTTGGAAGAAAATATTTAGATAAAGGTTATTAGTCAGAGAAGGGTACTGATATACAGTAAATCCTAACTCTATGCTTGTTGTTCTTTATCAGAGAAGATGGAAAAAGTGAAAACAAAAATAAAATAACAATTTACAATAAGAAAAACATCACCGTTGACATAGACCAGGATCCCATAAATCAGCTTGTATTGATACTTCAAACCAATTATAGCTTTAAGTCCAATGTTTCAGTTTAGAAATCATCTTCACTTCTCAGCCTAACTATTCTATCACAAACAGATCTTCAAGAGCCTTTGAACACTATTTACAGGTAGAAGTTTTGAGCACAAGTATATTACAAGGTTCTGCAACCAAAATTTTCTCATCTTCTACGGAAGTATTTATAGAAGAACTGAGGAGGTGGGATTTGATAAAAGATCTCCTGGGTAAATTAATACATACTTTAATACTTCTTGGCCTTTGATGGGCTCGATGGAGAAGTTTACATATGTTTGTCTGTATTAATTGTTTTACATTTAAGAATTAAGCTCGGTGGGAGCTTTTGTTGACTTTTAGGCTCTATTTCATGTTGTAGTAATTTTGCTGATATTTTTGCATTAAGTTCCTCTGGCAGAATTAAATATTCCGTTGCGCTGAGGCAAATATATTCTTTTCTGATCATAACTCGGCCTCTATTGAATGCTTTAGGCTACAGGTGGCATTGGGTAGCTGAGAGGAATCAATTAGCCTTTGATGTGGCGGTGGAGGCATCCTCTGACTGATAAATCTTTTGATTTGTCTTTAATTGTGTTTTATTTCGGAGGATTAGGCTTTTGATTTTCGATCTTAGCCGTGATCCTCCAAAACTGTGAAAACAGTCTTCAATCCTTCGGTTCTGTTGTGGTGAAGGTATTCAACACTAATACTCTTTTGTTTGATTTTAATTCTCTATGTCTTGTTGATGTGCAGGTTTATAAAAGGGCTCATATGGCATCAATGCCCATGAAGCATTGACGAAACGAGAAGGTGAACCCTGTGAATGGATATTTCTTAAATAAAACAAAGCCTAGAGGATCGTCATCCTCGGCTTTATCATTTCTTTCAAAATATTTGAAATTCATTTGAACCTGCAAAAAACACACAACTGTTATGAAATCCTGCATTATTTGGTAAAACTGCTTCAGAGGTTGTGGGGAGGAGCGTGGTCGTTGGATGACAACATCCAATGGTGGAGATCGTGTGTAGAAGTCAAAAGGAGAGCGGTGGGAGATTTTAAGTCAGAACCGTTGATCTATGATTGACCAAGAAGATAAACGGTCAAGAATAGCAGTGAATTAATAATGCCAAGGGGTCACATTATTTTGAAAATAGAAGAAAATGCGAAGAAATAAGGTTAAAAGCCCTTTGGTGGAGGAAAATGCAAACGAAAGAAGATTGGGGTTGATGGATAATCGTGAGACGTCGGATGAGATCAGCCCCACGAGATCAACAGTGGAGGATGGTCTACAAAGACCCTTTGGAAAAGGTGGAGGGTGATAATATGAAGTGAGATTAAAACCGAGCCATTGATCTGCAGAGATCAACGACGGGCGAAGCGCGCGATAAAACATAATAGAAATGGGAAAAGTTGTTTCGGAGGTGAAAACCATGGGTTTCACGCAAAGAAAAGGAAGATAGGCGGTTTTGCCTTTTGGAACGTGATATGCGTCATGAGGTGACACGTGGCATCAGAATACCGCCCATTTTGCATAGCCTTTGGGAAATTATCATTCACGCTTAAAGTTACGTGAAAACGCACATCGACCGTTGGATCTGGGATCTTAGATCCGACAGTTGAGAACGAGCGCGATATCAGATAGATGCACGGGTGGAAGCAGGGGGAATGGTTTCAATATGAGCTGTTGGATCAAGGATTGGACGGCTGAGATTAAATCTGGAGTATAGAAGAAATAATACAAAGGCGGAGAATGGGTTAAGAAGGACTGTTGATTTGCAGAGATCAATGGCTGGGATTTGGCCAAAAAAATTATGAAAGGGGGGCGCATAAATTTTAACCAAAGTCAGGAAACGAAATCTGGACCATCTGATTTGGACACGTGGACAATCCATATGCAATCGGAGGCATGCGATCAACGGGGAAGAACTTTGAATGGTGCCGATGCGATTTAGCGCTAGCCGTTGATCTGAGGATCAGATCGATGGTGGGGAGTGAATCGGAGGGGCTCAAAATGCGGAGGAAGGGTTTATGATCGGATAAAATGAGGTTCGTCAGATCTGGGAAGGCGGGGAGGAGATCAATGGCTCACGATTGATCGGGAGATCACTAATCGGGAAGAGGTAAATACAACATGGAATGCTCCCTTTAAATTTTTCCGATGCGATACTGCGCAGCCCGTTGATCATTTCAGATCAACGGTGGATATTTTTTTAAATCATGCACTGGAAGAAACCCTTTAATACTTACGAAAACCCAAAATTTTATGAAATGCAAAGGTTTTATGGCTCGGGGCGGGTTATATATATGTGGATTGGCGCTCGGTTGCGGGGCCTGTGGTTTATATGGAAACAAAAGGCCCGGGGCTTATACATGGAAAGGGCCAATCGGGATCAGGACTTCGGATCGGGCTTTTCAATCTACCCATTTAAAAGCTCTGATGCGAGATTATAAGGATCGTTGATTGGGAAACAAAATCAACGGTCTTTCTTCATTAAATAACATTGCACCGATAGGTTTAGACCAAAACTTAGGATAAAAGGGTTTTATGAATTTACAAAGGAAAATAGCAATGAGGAATTGGTTTATACAATGTTTAAGCGCTAGATGCGGGCCCAAGGGTTATATGAAGTGGTGATTGGATTGGGGCTATGTAATAAGGGGCCAATAGCATTAGAGGTCTCAATAAAGCAAAAAAACTTGTGCGTTGTGTTTTGTTCCGATGTGATAAGTGCTTGGGACCATAAGCGCTCAATTCCAGTACCAAGGCATATGGTGGGGAAGTGGTTAGGACTTAGCCCAAAGGGGCTTAAGCCTTAATACAAAAAAGTGTATTTTTATGATTTTTTTCAGGGTTTTCTGATGGATTTGGGGGTTTCGGCAAAGTTTAAAAGTGAGTTTTAAAATTTGTAAAGAGGATTTCATGAAGGGGAAATGGAGAAAAATGAAAAATAGAGGAAATCCATGGGGAATAAAATGGGTAAAAATGAAGGTTAGTTTGAAGTGAAAGAAAGGGAGAAATGGTGTTTTGCAGCAGTCTTTTCTCTATGGAATCAACAAAATTTTAGAGTTTAAAATGGAAAGAGTAGTGAAGGTTAAACAAAGTTCATGAGGTCTTCATGAGTCTTCAAGAGATAACATTTTTAACAATAAAAATTGTTTCTTGAAGGCTCCAAAAATAATTTAGCCACCTTTTGATATAACAAATTTTATAGGTGGCTAACACTCCTTATTTCAATAATCAAGATATTTTGATTCCAATGGCCATTTCAATATTTCCATGTACCATTGGAAAGCTTATCCTGAATAATTTCTACTGGAGATGACCTGATGTAGTATTTGAGCCCATTTTAAACCTAAAATATGGCTCTAAACCTAAAGGACAATGCGAAGGACCTGGAACTCCAATTCACCATAAGCATCATTTTATGGCTTTTCAATAAGCTTTCTACTATGGTGATTCTAATAGGTCCCTATATTACTAGTGTAGTCCCTTATTGTTGTTATTGTAGCCCCCTTATTATTATTGTTGTACCCTTGTAGTTCCCATATTTTTATTATTTTTCCCCATAAAAAACCACTATTGTTATGGTTGTGCCCTTACATTATTATTGTTAGGTCGGCTAGGATTATATTGTGACCCCATGGACTCGTATATATAGAAAGGAGGTTTTGTAATTCTTATCATCCAAGAAGTGTTCATTTATGTAATGTAAAGGAGGTTTCCCCCTCAAAGAGGCTGATTTCTTAGTCTTTGATCTATATTTTCTTCTATTTTGTGATTTGGTTTCATAAATTTTGGTTTTAGAGCTTTGGATTCTAGGGTTTTGTTGCTGCAAACATGTCATCATGGAATTTTCACTATAAATTTTTTCATACGAAGTTTCAGAAGCTAAAAAAAAACCCATTTGAGCCAAAATCTTGAGGAACGTCGTGTACAAATTTTATATGTTGGTTCGCTGTATTTTTGGAGATATGATCTGAGTGAGTTACAGTTTTTTCACTCTCCATAATTTCATCTCAAACAAGTGGTCGAGGGAAAATCGTCATAACTTTCGTTTCAGACATTGGATGGGAATTCTGTAAAAATTGGTTGAAAGTTCACAAACTTTAATTTCTATTTTATCTATTTCAGAGTCGAAGGATGAAACAATTATACGTGGTACACCATAAAAGTTCTCTATACTAAACCAGTCCATAATTAGTTCATTATGGGAGATTGGACATAGCTTTGTATTGAAGAATCCAAATTAGGCCTGACCTGTGGAATTGGTAAGAAGACTCAGAGGGATGCTACAGGAATGAAGCTAAAATATTGGAGATCTAATCCAAAATCACAAAGATACATCAGAATCAATATTGAGCTTCTCAAAATCATGAAAAAGTTGTGTACTTTTTTTTTAATTTCATAACTTTTGTTAAAAAAATCAGTTTGAAGTGATTCCAAGGGCATATTGAAGCATAGACAATAGTGTTGGGTTCTATAGTTCCTCCAAAGTATAATTCCAAACCCGTTAAGCCCTCAGAAATCTCTACTATGATGCATGAAAAGGAATAAGTGCAACATGATATATCAAAATTATTAGGCCAAGTGCAACAAATTTCGCTCTTGCAAAAAGTAACCAAAAATGGAATGGAAGCTGAGATGGATGGTTTGAAGAAAGAAGTGAAAGCGAAGATGGATGCTTTGAATAATGACATGGATGCTAAGGTGTATGGTCTGAATAATGGCATGGAAGCTAATATGGATGGTATAGAAGGCAACATGGAAGATTTGAAGAAAGACATGGAAGGTTTGAAGGAAGTTTTGGAAAAATTGCTACAAGAAAAGCTTCCTATTGGTGAAAAGGTAGTAGAGGAAACTCATGATGAGAAAAAAATAAATGTTATTCATGATTTCATAGACTCTAATGTTGGATTGAAGACCCACCATATTCCAAATATAGATATGAGGAATTTTTATGGCAAGGAGCCCGTAACATGGATACTACAGATGGAGAAATACTTTGATCTCTATAATGTGAAAAACACACAAAAGTTACGCATTAAAACCTTATATTTAGAACAAAATACATTTGTATTATATCTATTACTTTTCTCTCATAAATAAATTGTCACTTGGTCAATTTTTACGGAAGAAATGATAGCACATTATGAGGATACAAAGAGTAACATGTCCTTTAGCCAATTGATAAATCTCAAACAAAAGGGTTCAATGGTGGAGCACATTGAGGACTTCCAAAATTTGAATATAAGGGTAAAGGATATTGCAGAGGATCACATGATTGATGTCTTCATAGGAAATTTAAAGGATATCATCCAACATTATGTTCGTCTTTCGGAACCTGATTCATTGGAGAAGGCATTCAGTTTAGAAAGAAAAATTATGGCGACAAGGAAGCCTACCACTCGCAACTTTAAAGATGGAAGCATTTCTACTTCTAGAATTCAAAAAAATACAAGGTTGACACCACAAAAATTGGAAGGAAAAAGAGCAAAAGGGTTTTAATATAGTTGTGATAGAAAATACACTAAAGTTCATAAGTGTGCTGAGAAGAAATTGTTTTGCATAGATTGTGAAGAGGAAGAAAATGAACAAGAAACTTCAAAACAAGAGGATATACACCAAGAAACAGCCCTAGAGGAAGACGAAATGAATGTGACCATATATTATAATGCATTGGCAGGAATTACCACTCCTCAAACTCTCAAGATAAAAGGACTTATCAAGAAGAAAAATGTAATAGTGCTAATTGATTTGGGTAGTACCCATAATTTTATTCATTGTAAGGTAGCCAAGGAATTGAATTGCTTCCTATACCTAGCACCAAATTTTTAAGTGATGGTTGCAAATGGAGGAAATATAAATTTCTCTAGAAAGTTCCATAATATCAAGCTAACCATGGGAGAATATGTATTGAATAGTGCAATTCTTTCCATTCCAATGGGTGGTGTTGATGTTGTACTAGGAGTACAATGGTTACAATCTTTGTGGGCGATAACTTTTAGTTTTCAAGAACTTTTCTTGATTTTTTTTTGGGAGGAAAGGAAGTTGAATTACGAGGTATCGCAGGGAATCTAGAAAAGATAATAAGGTCTAATGTCATGAAAAATATTTTGAAGAAAGAACATTGTTGCATAATTGCACAATTATTCTCACTAAAAGTTCCAACATCAAAATCATTTATTTCTCCATATCTCCAAAAAGTCCTAGAAAATCATTCCAAGGTGTTTGAAACTCCCAAAGGACTCCCACTTATTCATGATCATGATCATGCTATTCATTGGATTCTAGGAAGTGTTCCTCCAAACATCATGCCTTACATATATTTTTATGTCCAAAAGAGAGAAATTGAACGTATGATTTCAGAAATTCTAGAGGCTGGTATAATTCAACCGAGTCAAAGTTATTTCTCTGCTCCATTAGTATTGGTGCAGAAGAAGGATGGATCATGGTGCATATGTCTGCATTATAAGGATCTCAATAAGCTCACTATTAAAGTTAAATATCTCATTCCTGTGATTGATGAATTATTGGATGAATTACATGGATAAATTTATTTCACCAAGTTGGATCTTTGTTCAGGATATCATCAAATTAGAATGAAGACTGAAGACATTTTGAAAAAAACATTTAGAACTCATGAGTGTCATTATGAATTTTTGGTCATGGCTTTTGGTCGTACCCATGCACCTTTTACATTTCAAGGGTTGATGAATTCCATTTTCAAACCCTTAGAAAATTTGTGTTAGTATTTTTGAAGATATACTAATTTACAACATGTCTTGGAAGGATCATGTTCAACATGTTGATAGGGTACTCAAACTATTGGAGGAGAAACAATTATATGCAAAAACCTCCAAATATTTCTTTGGAGTACAAGAGGTGGAATATCTGGGTCATATTGTATCTCAGGAGGGTGTTAAGGTAGACCCTAACAAAATTAAAGCCATTAAGGAATGGAAACTCCCCACAACCATAAAGTAGTTGTGAGTATTTCTTGGGTTAACAGGGTGTTATCACAAGTTTTTTAAGAATAATGGGAGAATAGCAGCACCTCTAACAAAATTATTGAAGAAAGATGCATTTTCATGGACTCCTAAATAAACTAAGGCCTTTGAACATCTTAAAGAGGCAATGTACCTAGCACCGGTCTTAGCTACACTAGACTTCACAAAAACCTTTATTGTGGAATGTGATGCCTCAGGAAATGGAATTGGTGCTGTTTGAATGCAAGAAGGAATACCATTTCTTTTGAAAGCCATCCAATCAAAGGAAATTATTTACAAAAAGATATTTATGAGAACGAAATGTTGGCAATACTACATGCACTAAATAAATGACGACCTTAACTAATGGGAAGACACTTCAAGGTAAAAAATGATCATGATAGTCTTAAATACTTTTTGGAACAAACACTGTCTTCACAAGAGCAACAAAAATGGGCCACAAAGATGTGGGGTTATAACTTGGAAATCATCTACAAAAATGGGGAAGCTAAATTTTGTTGTAGATGCACTCTCAAGAAAGGATGATGATGTGGAAGCATTTCTTTGTGTCATTTCTATTATCCAACCAGATTGGATAACCAAAACAAGGGAGGAATGGAAAAATGATGAAGAAGTGTGGACACTCATTCAAAATTTGCAGCAAGATCCCAATACAATTGATACATTTAGTTGGAAAAATGATTCCTTATGGTATAAATATCGCTTATATATTTGTAAGAATTCCCAACTAAAAAAAATATTCTTTTGGAATTGCACACCTCTTCCTTAGGATGACAGTTGGGATTTTTAAAAACTTACCATAGAGTGAAGAAATATTTTTTTTGGGATGGTCTTAAATTTGATATTCAAAATTTTGTGGCAGAATTTTTGGTTTGCTAGAAAAATAAATTTGAGACAATTAAGACCTCGGGTCTGCTACAACCTTTATCCATTCCAATTCAATGTTAGGAGGAGGTTTCAATGGATTTTATCACAGGTTTACCTAAGTCTGAAGAAAATTGTGTCATCATGGTGGTAGTTGACAGACTTACAAAGTATGCAAACTTTTGTTAATTATCTCATCCATTTAAAGTGAGTATAATTGCTACAGCATTTATGTTAACAATTCAAAAGCTACATGTAAACCCAAAGATTATTGTAAGTGACAAAGATCCCATTTTCACTGGACTATTTTGGACGGAATTATTTTCTTGTTTGGGTACTCAACTATCTCATAGCTCATACTATCATCCTCAATCCAATGGGAAAACTGACATAGTGAACAAATGTTTAGAAGGATATCATTGTTGCTTTGTATCTAATAAAAAAACACAATGGGTGAAGCGGTTACCTTTGGTTGAATGGTGGTATGAAAATTCCTTCAACACTGCAACAAAAATGACCCCATTTATGGCACTTTAGGGATATCATCCACCATCTATCACATCATCTTTAAGAGAAAATTATAAGTTTCAAGCAGTGAAAGATCACATCGAGCATCAAAAACAAGTTCTCCAACTCTTAAAGGATAATCTAAATTTGGCATAGAATCGAATGAAACAACAGGCATATCAACATCATAGGGAGAGAAGTTTTGATGTAGGCGACTGGGTGTTTTTACGGCTGTAACCATACAAACAAATGTCCCTCAAGAAAGCTATAAGGATAATAAATTATCGCCAAAGTACTATCATCCTTACAAGGTGTTACAGAAGATTGGTATTATGGCATACAAATTGGAGCTTCTTGCATCTTCCCGAGTGCACCCAATTTTCCATGTATCATGCTTAAAGAAGGTTATAGGTGACAAACTTCCAGTCCAAACAATATTGCCAAAACTTGATGAGGAAGGAAAAATCATATTGGAACCCGAAGCAGTCACAGAAACAAGAACTCAACATCTAAGAAATCAATCAATTTCAGTGTATCTCATCAAGTGGAAGAACTTACCCATTGAAGTCCACATGGGAGGATGAAAATTTTATACAGAAGCATCCAGAACTACTCAAGCGTTGAGGACAACACTTTTTTGAAGGATAGGGGCATGCTAGGTCCCTATATTACTAGTGCAGTCCCTTATTGTTGTTAGTATATCCCCCTTATTGTTATTTGTGTACCCTTGTAGTTCCCATATTGTTAGTATTGTGCCCCATAAAAACCCACTATTGTTATTGTTGTACCCTTACATTATTATTGTTAGGTCGACTAGGATTATATTGTGACCCCATGGACTCCTATATATAGAAAGGAGGTTTTGTCATTTGTATCATTCAAAAATTGTTCATTTATGTAATGTAAAGGATGTTCCCCCCTCGAAGAGGCTTATTTCTAAGTCGTTGATATATTTTTTCTTCTCTTTTGTGAGCTAGTTTCATAACAGATTCTCTACCAGAAACCTGCAGTTATCATTGGACTCCTCCTGGACACTTAATCACCATTTTCATCCAGTAAAACCACAACCACCACTAGCCATCTAGACAATGTCGATTGTCCAATAAAACCACCAAAATAAAAGGATAAGAGAAAAGGAACGTGAAAAAAGAATAAAATTTCATGACAAAATCAAGCAAGTGTTGAAGGTTGATCTTTATTCAATTTGAAAATGCATTATCAAACTATAGAGCTATTTCAAAATGACCAAATTAATTAATGACATGATTTTTGATGAACTTCCAACTATACAAACATGTTGTTACAACTATCAAGTTAACATTTAGCTTAATTCTCCCTTAGAGCTCACAAATATTTTATAATTATACGCTCATTGGAAATAGGACAGTAATGTTTCCGTGGAAGTTACCCTAACTATTTAAGTGTTTATTTTTATCAGTGCATCTAAATGAATTCTCACTTTTCCAAAATTATTTTTGTTGTTGAGAAAATAATGGAGGAGGAATTTATCCATCAATTTTTTGTAATATTATATAAATTGCATTATGATCATAGGTTCATGGTTTTGATTTTGTAAAAAAAAAGTAAACTTTGCACTATTGTATAATTAGTTTCTTAATATAATTGTTGGAGCACTTAAGTTTCATGTTCCAACAAGGTAGAGTGGATCATTGGAGGAATTTTGATGTCTAAAATGGGCCTCCTAAGAAAAATGTACAACCAAAATAAAATTTATAAGAACCAATAGGATTCAAGATGATAATGTCAATCATGGGGGACGATACACCATTTTTGGAGTAAAAAAGTAAAAAGATTAAAAAATAATAAAATAATAAAACTACTTTTTCAACTCGTATTTTACACTTATCTCTTTAATGTTTCACTAAAATTTCAAGAGGGAGTACTCATTGATTGCAAAATTTTATTCCTCATCAAAAGAGTGGTCACGTTTCATACTTTCGATGGACCCTGCTACACTAAAAATGAGAAATAAATCATGTTTTTCATGAATTTCTCATTTTTCATGTAGCAGGGTCCATCGAAAGTATGAAACATGGGTATTCCTCAGATGAGGAATAAAATTCTGCATGTAATGAGTGTTCCCACTCGAAATTTGAGTAAACCCATAGGAGATAAGTTGAAAATATGAGTTGAAAAAGTAGTTTTTTCTTTTTTCCCTCTAAAATTTGATGATGTAATCTAATATTATTTTATTATTTCCACTACTATTTTATAATTTCCTTAGGAGGCCCACTTTAGACCTCAAAATTGCTCTAATATGATGGTAATATTCCTCTTATTTTATTTCTCATCTTTCAATTTAAATCATGATATATGTGCTTTTGTTTTAGTATTGAATGATAAGATTGATCATTATTGATCTGTTTCTTTTATTCATATTGAAACATTAAGAGTTTAAATGGTATGTAAATGTTTCGAGTGAACATAACGCATTTAACAATTTAAATGAATTGTATTTCCATTCATATTTGAGTTACTATAACAAAGAAACTAGTGATATACATCCCTTATTATTTCTATATTTTCTTGTTTACATACATAAATACTTGGGATGTTTATAATTATATTAGTTCATATCTTTCTTATTTTTATTAGATTAAGTTATACAACTCCTTGTATAATTTTCCTTTCATAAATTTAATTTTATGCCCACAATAAGTCTCCATTCATTGGATCTCCGATGGGGGTGAGAACTTCAGCGTACATGGCAACCAAGCCCCATGAATGAAAACAACTGGTTCGATGGCGAGGGATTGGCCTCCCAGTCCCTTCACCTAAACAGGCTTAACGGAAAAATTTATGGCGAATATGTGATACTTTGTTTCCTCTTGGAGAACGAGGGTGTTGTAAGGTTAACAGGCGAGATAGAGAGGAAGCTTAGCATTTGTAACTGTGTCTTGGTCTAGTGTTGGGATCCTAAGTGGCTTCTTGTGTGTAAGAATAAGCAAAGAAGAATTTCTTTCAACACTGGCGAGTGGAATTCGACCTTCTTCTGTGACTTTTTTTATGGTGGTATCAGTCACATTTATTTCCCAAGATACCCCGGGCTTTCCTGCGCTTGCATTGTGTGGACACTGGTAGATGAAGGAAATTTTTATTTCGATTTTCTATGGGTTATAGAAATTTTGAGTTGTTGGGTTGATAAAGGTGCCCAGTGGTGGCACTATAGGAGGTATAGATCAGAGTGCTTGCGCCTCTGGGCAGAATTCCCCTTCTCTGAAGCCTGCCCTGGAAATTGGTGCTACTAGTGTTTGGTGGAAGGTTCTTGGTAGGTGGTGGTGGTTCTTGATGGTCAGAATCCTGGTGTGGGTTGTGTGGAGCATTTGGGGTAGTGTCGGCTTAGGGTATGCTCTCCTTGGATTTTCCTTCTCTAGATGCTCGTGTTTGTGTTAGGGTTACAATTTGGTGGCAAAGCGGAAGGTGGAGCATCATGGGTGACCTTTTAAGGCATCTCAAGTATGTAGGGATACTTGGATCTTGGGGGTGGTGTTTGTGGAAAATCCTAGCCAGATGAAGTTGGATATTTGCTGGTCTTGGTCCTCCTGATTCGACCCAAATGAAACCTTATGAGAGTCGTGGGTGCGATTCCCTTTCGGCCATGCCTGACTTTGTGGGATCGATTGAATTGGAAGTAGTGACGACTGATGCTCGCTATGATGGTAAGACAGTTGGTCTCTCCCAAATTGCTAGTGTGGGAACGTGTGGCAGTCGTGGTGGAAGAAAGCGAGACTCCAATGGTGGTGGTATTTTGTGGGCACAAAAAAATCAAGGCCAAGGTGGTGGGTAATGAGGTAGCACAACTAACTGAGGATCTAGTCATCGTGTTTCTCACAACCGACAAGAAACTCAACATTGTTGCTTGGAATATTGTCACAAAATAATGAAAATCTAATGGATCAGGTGGGTGTAGCAACTCAGGTTGGTTGGGAGGATCATGTTGTGATGATGGCTACACTGGATAAGATGCACTACCTTGAGTGTCAGGTCAGGGAGCTAGTGGTGGTGGTCTGGCGAGGTCAAAACCACCTTGCAGAAAAAGTGGAAAAGCTGGAGACTTGGATGGCGCACTAAGAAGGGCACGTTAGGTGAAACTTCTGTCCTCCGTCACCTCAAGTAATAACCCTAGAAAACCCAGCTTTCATCACGTTGGATGACTACTATTATCTCATGTGTTTTTTATGTATTGTATGTCTTTTGGAGCCTCTGGACCTCTCACTTGTGGATGCTATCTTTACCCTCCTTTTTGTATTTTTGTCACCTATGGAAAACACTGGTAAAAAAAACTAATTGGGGTGAGACCACCTACTTCTTTCTCTGTTGGTTGTACATATTTGTCTCCATATGAATAAAATATTGAATTAGAAAAAAAAAACCTCCATTCGCTGGAGTGAAACCTCAGTGGTAACTGAACCCATTTAACTAGTCAATATCACTATCCCAAATGGAATGGGATCTAATTGATATCTTGGCCAGACGATTTCCTAAATTTTGATCTAGCCAATTATGGCCATCACCAGGTCCATGGGATACTACAATGAAAACACACTCTTTTTTTCTCTCTCCCTACCAAATCTTGGCATTTTACTCATATATGAAACAAAATGCACTAAAATAGAGTGAAACCCCTTTTCCTCCTAGTGGCTTGGTTATAACACAACCCCATAACCTACTCGTGGTTGATATTAACTCATTCAACTCTTAACGAGAGTTAAATTATGGAATCTTTTAGAGACTTCTTCATTATGATTACATGGCTATACCATTTTCCATGAATAATGGGGGGCGATGTGGCACCCTATTGAATTACGGTGGTCAAAATAAGAAGGTAAACCATTATGGGAATTTTGAGGTCTAAAATGATCCTCCTAAGGAAAATAATAAAATAAGACACATGAATTCTTAAATAAAAATAAAGGAAAATATTTTTTTAAATTGTATTTTCAACATATGTCGTTGTAGGTTCACTCAAATTCCATGTGTAGAAACCCATTGGATGCATAGTTAAATTCCACATCCAAAAAGTACCTGCATTTCATACTTGTGAGTAGATCCACATAGACAAAAATTTAAAACATGTTTTTTCATGTCTTTTCATTTTTTCTTGACATGGATCTATTCATAAGTATGTAGAGTGTGTATTTTTTGGATGTGGAATTTTATTCTTCTTATAACAAGTGTTTACTCTTGAAATTTCAGTGAACCTATAAGGAGATAAGTCAAAATACAATTTAAAAAAAACAATTTTCTTCTTTTCGCTTCAGAATATTTTCCTTTAGGGATGAAATCACCTTCTTAAATCCCATTAGTTCTTTTAAATTTAATTTTTTTAGATTTTTTTTTTCTTGAGATCCATTTTTAATTCTAGGTTCCTTTAATTTACCAAATGACATAACATTTGAATATAGATTCTAATACAATAAATTATTGTCGTTGGAAAGGTATCTATTTGTAGAATATCACGAGAAGGTGGAAACTTAAGCAACAAAATTTTAATCATCAATATTTTATTTCATGCCTCAAACTACTAGCAAAAGGTTTCATACCTCAATTTGTCAAACTGGGACCCACCACTAAAAATGGGCTTGTGAGCTTTTTCCCCTTTTCCCACTCTTAAAGCTTCAAGATGGATCACAAATTATATAATGATCCAATATTGTTCACTAGCTATATTATTGAGTAAATTGTAGTATATATTCTTTAAAAAAATATCTCAAAAGTTTTGAGAGTGCTTTGAAGTGGGATCAATGTTAAATTAACTACAACATTTGTTTTCTAAGTAACATATTCCCCTGACACTTTGCATCATTCCAAGGATAGTACTTATGTTAAACCATAAATTCTACAAGTCATAATATTAGGTCAACGACTTGGCTCAAAGTTGTACAATAATATATTAATTAAGAGAACATTTCACTTTAAGGAATTCAACTTGGGGGGGGAGGATAACACTCCTCTCAACCACTTGAACAAGACACAACTAAATAAAGTACAATATGCATAAAAAACTTTTAATTTTGATATCTAGCGTTAATAAGAAATTGAAATGGGTGTTAAGTGATATAAAAAATTATAAATTGTACCCTGATTATTTTGAATCACTTGCATGATTCCACAAAATTCATTATGTGATTTATTGTTCAATGGTGGCTTAATGAATTATTTTGTATTGCGGTGGTAAAATATTCCAATGATTGGACTCTCATAGGAGTTGAATTATTGAATTATTCATCCACATCCACTAACCCAAGTGTACTTGGTGTGCCCTTATACAACCTTAAAACATATTATAAAATAGGTTACCACATAGTTCAAATGTCATCTTATACTTCTCTTTTAATATGTGTTAGAATTTATTCTCAAAATTCTAAAGTGTTGTTAATTTCATATCAACGATAGGATATCATGCACCATAATCCATGCATAATCCAATGCACTACTCTATTATCAATGATGTTTCCCATTTCAAATGCATGATGTTCCAACAATATGTATACCATGTTATTAATGTAAATGATGGTTCAATAAAATACTAGCTATGTCAATAGCTTAAAATTTATAACTTTTAATATGGTCACAAGGAACAACTTTCATCTCATCTATGTTAGTGAATATATATCAAATTTCTTCCTACAACCATTCATCAAATATAACACATGTAATTTCATATCAACAATGGGTCATCCTGCATGATAATCTATGCATAATCCACATGCCCTATTATAATCTCAATTAAAATTTCACTTTAAAATGCATGCTTCTCGAACAAACTATCGACCATGTCAATTAAGAATAATGATTGCACTTCGAATTATTAATACTCCAAAAAAATATTGACCATGCTAATAACATTACATATATAGATTTACATATGGTCATAAGGACCACTTATCATCTCGTCGATGTTTCTGAAGAGAGAAAATTCGCACCTTCAACCATTCATCCAATATAACATGTAATTTATCAAAAATGAAAGATAAGGATAATGACTATCAAAAGGCAACTCTTTTCCAACAACTCAAATAGAATCATATTGATATTTGGGATATTGTCATAGCTATATGTGATTCAAATTTTAGTGCATAGTTCTCCCATTTTTTATGGATTATCATGGCTTTTGAATCAACCAATAAGGCTTATCCTTTTGAAAATATCATGGAATTGGGTCGAAATTGGAATTTTTTTTTCTTCCAAAATTTGAGAAGAAAATTAATTCTAAAATTTGTTTTAGTAATGCTTATAGTACATTGACCTAGTGTATGAATTAAAATTTCTTCTTCTTGGTTAACTACTCATCTTCCTTGGATGTAAGGAAATAGGTTAGCCTTCCAAGACGAAGGAATTTGGCAGGGGTGAAAGCATACCTGCTTACAACTGCCACTGAGTCATTACAACCATGTGGCTTTCCTTGAATAATTGTAATTAGTCTGCATCTGCAAATAGAAAGTTACAATAATGGATATACACATTACTAGTTCAAAAAACTAGGTTATGATAGGTTTCCCATGTAAAAAAAAAAATACAATTTATCTTGTATAACTTACAAAAATAATAAAATGCTTGTGATATCATTATCATTTCCCCATAGATTTACGATTGCATGTGGCCATAAAAAAATAGAATATGTATGGATATGTCATTGTCAAATTTTATATGTCATTTTTTGGTATATGAGTGGCCATGAAGAAATATTTGCACACAAAAATATCACATAAGAACAAAAAATATTCTAAAGATCACATTTTATTAATCACAATAAGAATACAACACACCATCACATGTGTTTAATAATAATACCCTTGCAAAGTGAGATTATACCAGAACCCACAGAAACTCACATTTATAAATAATGAGAGTTGTTCAATAATATGACTATGTGTTTGAAAATATCCAGCAAAAGGGATCTTTTTTTCATGTAATTAATGAGATACTATTGCATAGCCCTTGGTTGGTCAACATAAAGTTACAATTTATTTTCAATAATTTTAAAATAGACATGTTAGTTTTATCTTTTGGGTATGTGTTTTATTCTTTCCACGACTAGCCCCACATGTTGCTAGGTTGTGCCAAGTGCATCGGGGGCGTTGTAGGGGGGATGACAGACCCCCCTGCACGGGGTCTAGGGCAGCGACTCAAGATTTTTTTTTTTTCCTGTGGACCAAATGATGGTTGGGTGGACCCAAGGATGGTGGGTAGACCTACCCATGGTTTTGCGGATGGTTTTTGCCACGATAATTTTTCCCATGCTATTTTGTAGATCTGGTCAAGGGAGTTATGGTTATGTTCTAATCTAGTGTTAATGGATTAGGGTTTATGAATGCTTTGACATGTATATAATGTATTGTAACAATGAAAGTAATATAATGAAAAATCAATATGGTTTTCCTGAATTTGGGTTCGAGGAGAAAATATTTGTGTATATTTTTATGTTCTCACCATAAAGTATATTTTTTGCTTTTTAAGAATTCTTTTGCAAGTAATTTCTATAGAAGGTGAAAAATTACACTGGAAATGTGCACATTTGTCTCATTAATTACACTGATTAGAGAACATGTTGAAATGCGAACACAACCAACAAAAATAGTGAAATGGATTTTGAAAACATGTAGGTCATTAGTTATTTTCCCCCAAATGATCGAAGGTATCCAAAAATTTCAAAATCCCCTTTAAAAAATTTCTTCTTAATTGTAGAAAATATCCATGAACAACTTGACATCCCAAATAAGAAGGAAAAAACAATGAAATACAATGCAAACCTTAAAGGAACTTCAAAAAATAATACATGATGTTGGGCATATTTTTGTCATTGATGGAAACTAGTGTCATTGATGTCAAATGGGAAGTCTAAGGAATCGGTTGTGTCATTCATGAATCAAAGGAAGTAGTATGATAATCCAATCACTTGACATTCTCTCTTCAAATGATATCAAAGTGGTCCAAATTTTATTGAATTTTTTTCAAAGTTATGATGCTCAAATAAATCTATGGATGGTATGATTGGATAGTTCCAAGTGGTCTATTTAGAATATATGGGAGAATCATGTGTCATACATGAGTAACTTTTAGCACAGACTTAATCTTGAAAATTAATATATTAATTATTTGAATAGAATGAGTCCATAATATGATCCATAGTTTCCATTTATATGTTGACGTTCAAGTTCAAAATAAGGCTCATCATGAATAAAAAATGGTTGAGAGAAGGAGGAGAGAATACTTATTCATAATTTTTTTGTAGTTCCATTAAATATTTAATAATTGAAAAGCATGGGGACATAACTAAAATCCATGATAATTGTTTCAACATCTATTTATAAATATCATTTAGTTTTTTTAAACCTTTTTGTCCTATTGGTGAAAATAATGGGTTCGATCATGGATTTTTCTACATTTGGTGAGCACTATTACATTGGGACCATTATTGGTTTTGAAAATTTAACAATGTTGAAAATAAAAGATTGTTATCCACTTATTCCTTCAAGTGTGCTAGCATTTGGAGACCATTTCCTCCATTTCTCTCTACATGTGTAGGTTGGTTCTCAAATTCCAAGTCTAACTCTTCTTTACTATAATTTGTGACACTATCCATCACAATGGATTGACTTGAATTCCCATTTAATCACTCTCAAATTTTGATTTACTTGGCTTTTAGTGGAGATATATCAATTTCACCCAACCTTAAAATACCTAAATCAATAGTTCCTAGCCTTAATATACATTTCAATAGAAATATTCATGCATAGATGAATGATCACCTCCTCCTTGGTGCTTATTAAAGGAATTATGGGGTGGGAAATTTAGGAAAAAAATATCCTACTAAGTTTATAGTAGATTGATTTCACTGAAAATGCAAGGGAGCCGCACAAATGCCACTTATATGGAGATTCTCAAAACAATATCATTTGGTTAACAAATCACCCCCTCAAGGATTGTGGGAAAGGGGGTTGGAGATTTTAGGAAAAAAATTCAAACATCTAGGGCTCTAGGATATTATCCATAACTATTATGTCTTTCTTGTATCAATGTTAGAGATACTAATATGGATTTAGCTTAGATTGATTCCTTGTAAGAGTTACTTTCACACTCCTATTATATATTAATACTATTGTACCTAACGGTCCCATGTTTGACCAATTCATGGTCACTCATAGGTTTGAAATTACTAAAACTATTTTTATCTCATCTTATCTTAATTTAATATAGTGGTTTAAAAAAAATATGAATCTTGTCCTTGAAATATAATTTATGCATCCACGGTGAGGGTGTTATTAAAGGTTAATGGGGAAGTTGGGGATTGTGCCCTCCACCCCATGGAAAGGATTATAATTAATGAAGGGGGTGGTGTGGTCACCCCCATGTATTCTTAAGTATTTAATACATTTTTATTCCATTTCCCACGACATATGGAGCATGCAAAGGGAGAGTAACGAGCTAAGACCTGGGGAATTGAGGCTCTACTCGCAAAAGGACAGAAAATTTGAGAACACCGACTTGGTTTGTTGTCACTACAAATTATTGGGGAGGTTTGCAATGAATGGTATAACAATTATTGTTATTTTAATATTTTTTTGGACATGGAGCACCTGGATGTTATTATACTACTAGACTAAAGTAGAGTATGGGATGGGTGGATCAAATTTGGTTGTGATATTGACAAGGATTTGGGAGAAAAAATCCAACCAGGAATTTTGGAAACCCCTTAGGCTTCAACCTCCATGGCTTGGACAGAGTCAGGATTTTTAGTTCTGAGGTCGCTTCGTTAGATGTTCATCTCTATCAAAAGAAGTTTAGCACTTGTTGGATATTTCTTAATTCTATTTATATTAATCATTTTGATACTACTGTTGTGCTTGATGTCTTGGTTTTGATATTGATCTTATTTTTTGGTGGTGAATTTTGGTGTGGCTTTCTAGTGTTGTTTTTTATTACAAATATTTTGGTGAATTGTAAGTTTGGGGTCCTACCTAGGCCCTTGAGTAGTTATCTATGGCTCAATTTTTGTGTTTGTAAAAAGTTGTCTTTTTAGAGTATTTTACATTGGGTATTCTTGTACACGCGTTGGATCTTACCCCTTGTTAGTCTTCCCATTATTATTCCACTAAGACATTTGAATATGTGTTATATTGTTCCCTATCTCTAGTCTCTAATTATGTTAAGTGTGGTGGCTACGAAATTTAACCTCTCAGTAAGAATGGAATTCCAACGTATGAAGAGTCATCTTGGAGGGGTAGGCTAGAAGCCTCAAGGTCGTAACAAGGATAAAAAACAAGCCCGAGAGGTTGCTGATACGTTTCAGGCAGTTGTTCTCCCATGTACTTGCGGTGAAATTCATCAAATGAAGACTTTGACTGCTAGAGAAAGGCATGCCTTGTTTGATTATGAGCTTGTGGATGCATTTGGATAGTGAGTCCTTGACCCTAGTCATACCAGTGGTACGAGAAACAATATTTTAATGCCTTCTCCTTATATTTTCAAATGAAAACCCTGTTGGGAAATATATCAACTAAAAAATAAGTGGAAAGATACAATATATTTTCCAACTTGGAAGATGTAAAAAAAATACAATGAAACCAACAAGTTTGTCTTGAATAAATGGATTCGAGGTTGGAAAATATTGAGCACCACATTCCATGTATTTATGTTATCCTTGCTCCACCTAGATCGATTTCAAATATTCTGACATGGATCACCTCATCAGACTCTTAATAACTATTATGTTTGCTTACATGCTGTTGTTTTGATATTTGACTATTGATACTCTTACCATGCTTAAGTTGCTAAAAAGGTTATAATTTGGAATAATTACTCTGTAAGTAGGTGGCCAAAAATATTTGGTTTCACTCTGGGTAGGTTGAGACCAACTATTGACTAAACTTGTTTATGATGGTAATTGACTAATATATCTATTTACAAAGATTTTGTGAGGAAATATAAAAATGATTTATAGAAAAAAAGAAATAAAATTTATACAAATTTAATTGAATATGTGTCTGTTACCTATGACAAAGAGATATATGCCCTAATGCAAGTTGTGAAGAAGTGGAAATATTGTTGGATGGGAAAGAAGGAAATAAAACACATAGGTGGCCATCCACTATAGTACTTGCAGGACAAGAGTGAGCTAAAACGAACTAGACATTACAAGTGGATGAGGTTTTTACAACATTTTCATTTAGTGACCAAGTAAAGTAAGGGAAGCATAAAAAAGCTAGCCAACATGCTTTCAATGCCACCAAAATCAAATATCACAACTTTGGAAACTCTAATGCACTTGAAACCTTCACCCATGATGCATATAGAGAGGCATATTCATAAGATAAGGACTTCAAGGAGGTGTTTTAGTAGTTGTCGAGCCAGATTCATGTGCATGATGGTGAAAACATATTTGACTACAATCTCAAGGATAGCTTACTCTATAGGCTAGATAAATTATGTGTTTCTAAAGGTGAGTGACAACAATCGATTAGAGAGGCTCACACTTATAAGGTTGTAGTGCACTTTGGTGTAGGGAAGATAATGGCCAACTTGAAGAGGTATTCGTATTGGCCTGTTGGCTTGAGGGGTCCTGACCCAGGTTCAGAGGTTAAGGTTTTCCAACAAACCCATATACTATTGGCCCTTTCGGCAATGACCTAATTTCACAGGCCAAGGTCTCACTGAAGTAGTATGGGAGGGTGCTAGAACCAAGTTTCCGCACGCTAGGAGAGAGTAGCTAATTTAAGGCAGATCTGCGTTGCAACTTATCAAGTTTGCACATAATGAGTTTATTCGCAAGCTATTAACAATATAATCAGCACATAACAATGACAAAGCTACTATCACTAACAGATATAATCAATACATTCGCATACACGTGCGCATCAACAATTACCATCACAAAACATTATAATCGCAGCTAATTCTTAGATCACAGGTACATTCACAGCTTAAATAACATCACAGATGCACTTCAGTAATAAACATGATCAATCCATATACCATAAATATAATTCAAATATATTTCGCATTCATTAGTATCAAAAAAACCCAATTACAACCCAAAACACAACCCGCGCACACAGCCAGCGGGATCCGCACACAACAGGACTGAGGATCTCCACGCACACAGCCAGCAGGAGTCCTTACCCAAAACTACCCAGACAGATCTCAATATTTTTCACATAGCATCAATATTTCTTCTTTGTTACCTCCAAGATCCAACTATCTATCTATTTATATCATTTCAACCATTGCTATCCTATGGTCCTCAAACCATGGTTTTCAGACCCTAGATTTTCCCTTTAACCCATTACAAAACATTGGGGCTTTGATCCGCCCCAAAACCCATATGCAAGAACAACTATTACAAAATTATACAAAAAACGCAGCTTAGGGAGCCCCGTTCCAACAGGCCCCCAACATAATCTTGTGACTCGTCTCGAGTCACAACGGCTGTGGGGTTTGCATCTTCGCCTGAAGCTTCTTGATCGCATCAACCAGGGGGGAAAACACTCCTTCGCTCTATGTAGCAGTGTTTTGTGCAATATCCACCAACTTTTGTGAAGTTGGGCCTTCAATAGTAGCCATGACACTTTCTAATGTCTGGTTCAGTTGTTTAACTGCGACATCCACTTCTTGAGATAGCTTAAGGGCTTCATCAGCCCAAGGCTTGAGGTGGTCACTGAGAACCTTCTTTTTGTGGCGGAGCGCTTCAATGTAATCTCGAAGTGTTTGGTTGGTATACAGTCATGCCAGACGTTGAGATGGAATCAGAGCGAGAAATAGATAGGGAGACTGTGAGAGAGAACAGAGGATATTACAGCGGATTTGCTGTAGGTTGCATCTCTTCATTTTTGTTGGGTAATAGAAAGGAAGGACTGGCAGTTCGGGGTGGACGTAGCCCAAACTAGGTGAACCACGTATATTTGTGTCTCTCTGGTTTTATGTGTTTTGTGTGCTTATGTTTTCCGCATATTTCATATGTTGCATTGCTCTATAATATTTAGTTTTCTAACAACTGGTATCGGAGTCGAAGGTATATATGGCTGATAAACTCGCAGGAAAGAAGGGTACCTGGTTCGAGTGGGAGCAATGGCGGAAGATGGTAAGTTTAGGGTCGAGAAATTTAACGGCCAAAACTTCCCGCTGTGGAAGATGCAGATGGAAGATTATCTGTATCAGAAAGATCTGTACCTACCATTGAGCGGAAAAACAAAGAAGCCGACGACTATGACAGACGCAGAATGGGATTGGCTCGAGAGGAAAGGTTTAATCTAAGACGTTGTGCTCCTCGCAGCTGTTAGTCGCCTTCAATATTTCGAAGGAAAAAATAACAGAGGGTTTGATTACAAGGCCACAACTATACAAAACCTCGCTCAAAAAACAAGGTATTTCTTATGAAACGATTATTTAATATGAAGATGTCAGAAGGTGGATCTGTTGCAGACCATTTAAATGATTTTAATATAGTTACCAGTCAGTTAAGTTCTGTAGGGGTAAACTTTGATGATGAAGTTAGGGCTCTTTTATTTCTGTGCTCATTGTCAGTAATATAGAATGGTTTAGTTATGGCTATTAGTAACTCTGTCTCTGGATCTAGTACTTTAAATTTTGATGATATTGTTGGTGCTATCCTTAGCGAGGAAATGCGACGGAAAAGTTTCGTGAGACACTTCCAGTAACGCTTGAGGCTGTCCATTCACGGGAAGAAGAATGGAAAGAGGAAAGAGCTCGGGATATCGCAGTAAATCAAGGAAAGGCATATCCAAGTCCAGATTGGGGATAATGTGATGGAAATGCGGAAAGAAAGGTCACCTAAAGAAAGATTGTAAATGTCAGAAGGGAAAATAAGGAGATGCACAACAAGAAAAAAATATGAAGCAAATGTGACAAGTGATGTGTTACAAGATGCTTTGATTCTTTCTTTCGAAAATGTTACTGATTCTTAGGTTGTAGATTCAGGGGCCTCATTCCATGCCACACCTGATAAGAAATATTTTCATGACTATGTTCAAGGAGATTTTGGACAAGTCCATTTGGGTGATGATAAACCCTGTAAAATTGTTGGAATGAGTAAAGTTCTTGTAAAACAACAAAATGGAAACCAATGGTTATTAAAGGAGGTAAGTCATGTTCCAGATCTGAAGAAAAATTTGATTTCAACAGGGCAGTTAGGTAGTGAAGGTTGCGTGACAACTTTCACAAATAAAACTTGTAAGGTCACCAAAGGAGCCCTAGTAATAGCAAAAGGCGAAAAGGTCGGTACATTGTATTTATGAAATGGTATTTCTAACTCTGTTAATGCTTTAACTTCCAAAGGAGCAGATGCAGCATTATGGCATCATAGGCTCGGACACATGAGTGAGAAGGGGATGAAGATTCTTCACTCAAGAAATTTTTTGCCAGGTTTGAAGAATGTTGATTTTGATTTCTGCGAGGATTGCATTTATGGAAAACAGAAGAGAGTCATATTTCTAAGAGTTGGTAAAGAAAATAAGAGAAAAAAATTAGAGCTTGTGCATACAGATGTATGGGGACCTACTCAGGTATCATTTCTTGGTGGCTCTCGTTATTATGTTACTTTTATTGATGATGCAACTAGAAAAACATGGATTTATTGTATTCAGAATAAATCTGATGTATTTGATATTTTCAAGAAATGGAAAGCTTTGGTTGAGATTGAGACAGGAAATAAGTTGAAGTGTCTCAGATTAGATAATGGAGGTGAATATTGTAGCAAAGAGTTTGATAGGTACTTTTCAGAGCATGGAATTCACAGAGAGAATATAATTCCAAGAACACCACAAGAAAAAGGTGTGTCAGAAAGAATGAACAGAACAATCATGGAGCGTGCAAGGTGCATGAGATTGCATGCAGGATTTCCTTTACAATTTTGGGTAGATGATGTAGATACTGTTGTTTATATAATAAATAGGGGGACTTCAAGTTCCTTGGATGGTGGTATTCCAGAGGAAGCATGGACAGGTAAAAAGGTAAACTACTCTTTTTTAAAGCCTTTTGGCTATGAGGCCTTTGTCCATATTAATAAAGAAAACAGAACAAAGCTTGAGGCAAAATCAAAGAAATGTACCTTTATTGGATATGGTGTTAATGATTTTGGTTATTGCTTATATGATTATGAAAATCACAAAATCATTAGGAGCAGAGATGTAATATTCAATGAAAAGGTCTTGTATAAGAATCAGTTGCAGGAAAAGAGATAGGAAAAAGAAAACAAAGAATACACAGTTCTTGATGAGATCACAGAAAAAGTAAAGGTGCTTGAAAATAATAATAATCAATAACAACAACAACCACCACAACAACAAAAGGAACCTCAAACACCTGAAAGTGGTGTTAAAAGATCTACCAGGATAAGTAGACCCCCTGAACGATACTCTCTGTCATTATATTATTTATTGTTGACTAATTCTGGTGAACCTGAATGTTATGAAGAAGCAATGCAGGTTGAAAGAAGGAAGAAGTGGGAGCTAGCCATGAAAGAAGAGATGGACTCCTTAATTCATAACCAGAATTGAGACTTAGTCAGGTTTCCTGCAGGTAAAACTACATTGCAAAATAAATGGGTTTACAGGCTGAAGGAAGAAGATGGAGGAAAACAGAGGTACAAAGCTAGACTTGTGGTGAAGGGGTTTTCACAAAAGAAAGGTATTGATTTTGATGAAATATTTTCTCATGTTGTTAAGATGACTTCAATCAAAAATATTTTAAGTCTTGTAGCAGTGGGATATTTGCATCTTGAATAGTTAGATGTAAAGACAACATTTCTCCATGGAGATTTGGAGGAAGAGATCTATATGGAGCAACCAGAAGGATATGAGGTCAAAAGGAAAGAAAAATTAGTGTGCATGCTAAAGAAGAGCTTGTATGGCTTAAAACAGGCTCCAAGGCAGTGGTATCTAAAATTTGACAAGTTTATGTCTGAAAAAGGTTATACTAGATGTCACTCTGATCATTGTGTTTATCTGAAAAGGCAAAATGATGGCAGCTATATTATATTTTTATTGTATGTAGATGACATGCTTGTTGTAGGGTCTAACATGTATGAAATAAATGTGCTCAAAATAAAATTGGAAAATTCATTTGCAATGAAGGATTTGGGAGATGCAAAACAAATCCTTGGTATGAGAATAACTAGAGACAGGAAAAATCGCAAATTAACATTGTCTCAAAATGAGTACATACAAAAGGTGTTGAAAAGATTTAATATGCAGAATGCAAAACCGGTTAGTACACCTTTTGCTAGCCATTTCAAACTTAGTAAGGAGATGTGCCCCAAGACCCAAGAAGAAATGGATTATATGTCGAAAGTTCCATATGCATCAGCAGTTGGAAGCTTAATGTATGCAATGGTCTGCACAAGGCCTGATATTGCACATGCAGTGGGAGTTGTCAACAGGTACATGAACAATCCAGGAAAAGAACATTGGATGGCAGTGAAATGGATTCTCAGATATTTGAGAGGTACCAAAAATCAAGCATTATGCTTTGGTGGTTCAAAAATTTCTCTACAGGGATATGTTGATGCAGATATGGCAGGTGACAAAGATAATAGGAGAAGCACTACAGGATATGTATTTACTGTAGGTGGAATAGCTGTAAGTTGGGTTTCAAAAATCCAAAGTGTTGTTGCACTTTCAACAACAGAAGTAGAGTATGTTGCTGCTACAGAGGCTAGTAAAGAAATGATTTGGTTACAAAGGTTTATGAATGAATTGGGTAAGAAGCATGATATGGGCACGTTATACAGTGATCGCCAAAGTGCCATTCATCTTGTAAAGAACTCAGCATTTCATAACAGGACTAAACAAATACAGCTCAAGTACCATTTCATACGGTCAGTATTGGAAGATGGACAATTCAAGCTGGAAAAGATACACACTAGCCAGAATCCTGCAGATATGATAACAAAAGTTGTAGCCAGGGAGAAACTGGGATTATGCTTAGTTTCAATTGGTCTTCAAGGATGAAAATGAAGATAAGAAACAACCAGGTCCAAAGAGGAGTTATTGTCCAGCAAATGAAGCAGCGTTGCAGTTGCTACAATCAGTCTCCAAGTGGGAGATTGTTGGGTGTGGAGCCTGATTATCTTGTTTGATATCACAGCGTTGGACCCTGTACCTTAATGGGGCGACAATGCCGCCCGTAATTAAATGCTACCTGGGGGGTTCAGGGGGGGGCGGCTGCGACTTTATGGAGCCCCCCCCTGGCGGGGTGGTTTCAGGGGCAGTGCCCCTAAAGCTAAGAACAAATGTAAAATTTCCTTGTAAAAGTATAGTAATTTCTAGTCAATCTGGGCCATTCATTAGGCGGATTATCTGATGGTAGAAGTTATGTTTAATTTAGGGTTTTTTCCCTAGAAGGAAACCCGTCGCTTTTTATGAGGGTATTGATTGTGTGTGTATTCTCAGAGTGAGAAACAGATAGGGAGACTGTGAGAGAGAACAAAGGATATTACAACGAATCTGCTGTAGGTTGTGTCTCTTCATTTTTGTTGGGTAATAGAAAGGAAGGATTGGCTGTTCGGGGTGGACATAGCCTAAAATGGGTGAACCACGTATATCTGTGTCTCTCTGGTTTTATGTGTTTTGTGTGCTTGTGTTTTCTGCATATTTTATATGTTGCATTGCTCTGTAATATTTAATTTTCTAACACAAGTGGCAATGAGTCGGTCAATCTCCTCGTCAACGACCATGTATGGTAGTGATACCCACGTGAGATCCTTACGGCCTTGGATATGCACATTGTGCATCATGACTTAGAATGCTGTGATGCTCTTATACTTGTCATATATCGCTGGTGACAAGCGCGGTCAGGAGTGGATTGCTGTTGCAAGCCCGCTCTGAAATAGGACCCAGAAGAATTTTTATCCTCGATGTGCTGCTCATCCTTTGAATCCCACAAATTTGCGTAGCGTGCCCCCTCACACATATCTAGCTTGAGCTCAAGGAGGACCAAGTATTTAGGGGCTTCCCATGCGACCAACGCTATGAGGAGCAGCAACCAGGAGTAGCAGAATGCCCTTCCATGGTCCTGGGCCTCGTGCACGTTCTCCAATAATTCATTACATAGGAACTGGGACCTGTTGAAGCAGACCCCATTCTCGCAGTGGCCAACAAGCTAAATTACGTAAGCGAGGATAGTGGCAACGTAGCACTTGCGCATCATTTTACATGCCAACAACAAGGTACCCATGTGCACCTCGGGATCGCTGATGGTACTGATCATGAACCCCCTAGTATTTCACTCGACATGGTAGTCATCACGCACCTTACCGATGATCTGTTGCTCATACTTCTTGTCGACGCACTCCATGGGGAGACCTGTAATTCGGTGAATGAGAAAAACATCAATGGGAATGCGGTCCTGGATCCATAAGCTGTCGTCATGGACCAAAGCTAGTAGCTAACACACAATTCAGTTGGTAACATTGTTGTGGCCAAAGTGAGGCATATGCAACAAATTTAATAACCCGGAACCAGCCAACCCACTTTCCCACGCCATGGGGACTACCCTCAGCACGTCATCCTCCAATACCCTTTCGAGATATAATTCTTGTGCCAATTATGGGAAGGCCTCTAGGTTGGCTAGGTCATGATCGTTGAATTTTATCGAGTGGAGCTTGCCAAAGGATTCTCCAATTATGGGGACCTCACCTGAAATCATAAGCATCTGCAGGTAGGTGTGAATACCTTCAAGATTCTTAGGCATGCACACCGAGGGCCTACAAGGTTGAACAAGGGTGGTAGCTAGTTTTTTGGTTCAACGATCCGGGCTTCTTCCTGACCAGATAGAGGTCTCTTTGATGGGTTAGGTGAATGTGCTTGGGGTACTGTTCACAAGGATTTCAAGTTTCAAGGGGAGGTACATGTCTTCACCCCAGTCCATTTCACATTCCTTCCCTGCCCTTGCTCATGGCCTTTTCCGTTCCCCTTCTTTTTCTCCACCTACTTTCCCTTGCTCGGTGTGGACACAACCTCCTCAACTTCAGGGGCGACTTCCATTACTTCATCGGATTATTTCTCCATCGAGGCCACAGTCTGCGAAGATTTAGCAGGATTGGACACAGTCATTCGTGCACGAAAGATGAGCACAAGGTTTCTACTATCGGAGGGGGCAGCACGCCCAGACATGAACAAAGTACAATAGTTGCTAGAAATTGTAAGGCACAGGTTGTTCAGAATGCACGGAACCCTCTTCTGAGCTCCCCTCCTGCTTTTATAGCCTTGGGTAGTGACTAATGGTTGGGTGAGGTTTATTCGAAACTTACCATCAAGAAAACTATAAAAAATATTCGAAAATCGCCTCATTAATTGCCGACCGCACGCTCCTTTCAACGGTAAAATTTTCTTTTTACCCAATGTTACTATTCCAACGGCTAGTTTTCGTAGCTGTGTATTACCCCTGTGCTACCAATGCACCTCCTTCGGCTTCTAGACTTGTGATCGACCCCTGTGCTCCCAACACACCTCTCTGGGCCTCCAGACCTACGATCGATCACTGCGCATACCACAGACCTGCCTACACGTATTCCGCCCCATACAGCTACTCCGACCATATTGTCATTTGATTTGGTATGGTTTGAGCTGACTACCATTGACATATCCTGGTACCATATCACTGCGCAGTGTGGCTAACCGGATAGTTCTTCCCTCATTAATTTCCTTTACCATACAGGGACCTAGCCAGTGCTGACGGAACTTCCCCGAGTGCTTCGTGAACTGGATATTGTATAACAGGACCAATTCTCCCTCTGCAAAGATCTTTTTTCGAATATGTCGATCATGCCATGATTTTTCCTGGGCTTTATAAACTTGCTGATGGAAGTTAGCAATGAATATATATTCATCCAAGGCCACGAGTTGCGCTAAACACTCCTCCATGATATCAGGCTCCACCATGTTCGTAAAGGCTGCGATGCGCAGGGTAGGAACAATATACTCCATGGGCATAATGGCCTCCTTTACATAAACCATTCCTAATGGTGTTTTCCAGGTCAATTTCTTGCAGGTGGTCTAATAGGCCCAAAGGACCAACGAGATGCGCACGTCCTAACCACTTCGATCGAGATTATAGACCTTGGTCGGTGTGTGTTCTAAGATTTTATTAAAAGCTTCCACAGCTCCATTTTCTTGTGGGTGATACGTTCTTTTCGTGTGGTGGATCCAGAATTCTTCAGTCAAGGCTTGTATTGTTTCATTAACAAAATGTGTACCTTTATCGCTCATCAAGATCTTTGGATAGCCAAACCTGGTTAGAATATGTTCAAAAATGAAGTGCGCAACAGTATCTGCTTTAAAATCCTTCACAACATGCACTTCGGCCCATCTAGTTACATAATCAGTTGCAATGACGATGTAGCATGCTCATATCTTCCTCCCTGGCAGGTTGATGAGCCCAACGAAGTCTATGGTGCATTTTTCAAGTGCTTGTAGGGCCATCTGCGGTTGCAGGCGCATTTCATCTCTACATGACAGTCTTCATGTCCTTTGGCATGTTTCATAGGCTTTTCAATAGTTGTGAGAGTCACTATGAAGTGTGGGCCACCATAGCCCAGCTCGCAAGATCTTCTGCGTTGTCGCTTTCCCTGCGTAGTTACCTCCTACTACGCCCCCATGGGCTTTTGCTAAGATGGCATGTATTTCATGCTCCAAAATGTATCTTCGCAGCACCTCATTAGCTCCCAGCTTATACAAGTGGTCCTCTATGATGGTAAAGTCTGCTGCACAGGTTACCAGCTCTTTCTTTTGTTGTACCGAATACTCTGCAGGTGCCATCCCCATAGTTAAGAAGTGAATGATGTTAGCGAAGTGCACATCAACCATATTAATAGCAAACAGCTCCGCATCGGAAAATCATTCTTCTAGGTTGGTCGGTTCTTCACCACTTTCGATTTGGGATAAGTGGTCTGGCCCAACATTTAGTTTCCCCGACTTCACGATGATCTCAAAGTCATATTCTTGAAATAGCAGCAGCCACCAGAAAATATTTACCCCCAACACAGGCTTATTCACTAGGTACTTCAAATCCAAGTGATCTATAAACATCTTGAAGTGCCTTCCTAACAAATAATGCCAATATTTCTGCAGGGCGTATACCATGGCCAACCCCTCACACTCAGTAGTGGAGTAGTTGCGCTCTGCACTAGAGAGTTTTCTACTAGAAAATGCAACTAGATGGTCGATGTCTCCTTCCCCAAGCTGCACAAGGACAGCTCCCAGGGTGATCCCTGAAGCATCTACATGCACTTGAAAATCCTTTTCCCAGTCAGGGAATATGAGGATACGTGTAGAGACCATCTTATCCTTGAGTAACTTAAAGCTATTTTGACACTCCGCATCCCAAAAAAACTGAAACATCCTTCTTTAGCAACTTCTCCATGGGTGTTGTGATTAGTGCGTACCCTTGAATGAACTTCCTGTAGTAACCTGTATGTTCAAGGATAGAGCGCAATTGCTTCTCAGTTTTAGGGACTGCTAGGTTGACGATAAATGTGACCTTGGCGGGGTCAACCATCAGTCCCTGCTGACAGACTATGTGGCCTAGAAAGATCTAGAAAGGTACGCAAAAGATGCACTTCTTAGGGGAAATCTAGTGCTTCCTATAGGCGTCTAACATTATGCTAAGGTTCGAGATGTGATTCTTTACCAAACCAAATATTTCCCAATCATCAAAATACACCTCCAAGAACTTGTGGATGAAATCCTTGAATACTGCGACCACCACCCACGAAAAGATGGCAGGGGCATTCTTGAGCCCAAACGACATGACAGTGTACTGGAAGGATCGCCATTCAGTGGTGAACGTAGTTTTTCTACGATCTTTAGGTGTGATCCTGATCTGATGGTAGCTTAATAACCCATCAGTGAATGAGTACGCTTCTTTCCCTCCCACGCTATCAATAATTTCTTCAGAAAATGGTGTAGGGAAGGGGTCGTGAACGCAGGCATCGTTCAGTTTGCGTAGGCCAACATAGATTCTTATTTCTCATTTGGTCCTTTTCTCCTGGACCACCATAGGGCTTACCCAATCTGACTATTCTACCTGTTTGATGATACCTACAACTATCATTTTGTCAAGTTCTTCCCTAAATTTCTACTTATACTTGGGGTTCAATCGATAAGGGCACTGCTTAACAAGGCGTGCGTATGGTTTTAAAGTGATGCACATGACCCCTAAGTCCCCTGTAATCCCTTTGAGTTCCGATAATTTTGTAAGAAACAGGTCTTGGTATTCTATGAGGAGTTCCACGACTTTCCCAATAGTATGATCATCCTAGTAGTCCCCAATTTTAGCTATCTTAGGTTGCTCCTTTGTTCCAATGTTGACTTCCCTTAGCTTAAGAGGCTTAGTTACATCAATGGTCTGCAACGGTGGTCCAGCAACTGCATGCTCTCCCTCCGATTCTGGGATAGTGATATTTCATGGGTCTTCATCGCATTCCTCCATCTATAGATTGCGACAACTGACAATATCCTACATCTGCGTATCCCAGGCTAGTGCCCCATACTCCATATGAGGGCCTGATTCATCAAATACCAAGGAATCAATATCTTGTAAAGCTTCAACCAATGCCTCAGTTCCGCCTATCAACCCGAACGTCCCCAAAAAATCATCCCACATGGTCTCCCATTGGTGGGTGCGCTAGTGTAGCTCTGCATCCAGATACTATGTAGTGGGAATTGACCCTAAGGCATGGATAAACAGGTGGACCCATTCTTCCATGGTCCTTTCACAGCATGCCTCCATCCATGCAGCCACGTGTCTGCCTGGATCTCCTTGACCAAGGAAATCCTCTACGCGTAGGTGAACCGGAGGTTCAAACCGTAGAATCATCATTTTGCGGCATTCCTCCAAATTCTGGAATGTCCCCTTATGAGTTTCCCACCACCGCACAGGGGTCACGCACATGGCTAGGTTAAGCGCCCACATTCTTCATCCCTTGGAACTTCATCTTCAAATGTTCACAAAAAATCCTTGATACTACCATAACCATCAAAGTAGGGTAGTTCTCTTACCTCTGAGGAGATACACCGGAAGCTTTTCGTGATCCTGAGACATCGCAGTGCAGATACATCATGTAACCGATTCTGCTAATTTTCTATCTCCCCATCAGTGTCAGAGAGGCATTCACTGTCTTTCTCCCAAAAAATCACACCATCAGCTGTAGGATTAATCCAATCCTTGTCCCAGGCGGTGATTTTATAGATATTATCTATGTCATCTCTTTCGCCCACTGGTTCTGTATATCGCTCTCCTTTGGCAAGGTCTAGAGGGACTATCACTCTCGTACCCTCATTCTAAAAAACCATGCTCCTTTTCTTTAAGTTGATAATACCTCCCATTTCTATTGCCCAATCGAATCCTAGGAGTGCAAGATATGGGTCTGCATCTTCCATAATATGAATTACTTCAAAGTCTGTGCATACCTTAACTCCTGCAATATCTACCATAACCTTTGAAAACCTCCCCAAGGGTATGCTCTTCTATTGGTTATCCATGCGCAACTGTATAGTAGACCATTCCAGCTTAGGTTATCCCATCCTCTGCCATGTCTTCTTGGGTAGGACATTTGCATCAAATCCTAGGTCCAAAATGCCCTGATCCATTTCATAGTCACCGATCTGCACTGTTAGCTGCATTTCCCACCTAGTGAACTTCTTGTGCTTGTACAAATTGTGAACATCTCTAACCTCTATAGGAGGGTCGGTTCTTTACACGCAGCTGTCTATCAGTGTTTGAAGATTTTCTACTGCCCTCTGGTTGCGTAGGAGCTTCATACATGCTTGTAGGAATGGTTTAAATTTGTCATCTGCTATTAGGTTTGCTGGAGCCTTAGAGGTAGATGCCTCATCCTTGGCAAAGTCCTTGCTTGTTGCGATAAAGGTTTCTTTCTCCTTCTGTAGGTCCAAGATTTCCTGTTTGATAGTAGCCTTTTGGATAAGGGGTTCAACCGCAATGTTCTCCTCAGCTCCTACAGTAGCCATGTCGCTGCGCGTTATGACATTAATACTTGGTCCCTCATCGCGCGGTTCCCACTTAACCCTCTACACATTTTGTGTTGGTGTCTGTTGTTTTTCCTACATTTTTGCTATTAGTACTAGGCGATCTTCGATCACGTGATCCAATTGTCTAGAATATCGACAAGATTGTTGTGTAGGGCTTGGAGAGTCCCTTGCGAAGTGCCCTATTTCTCCGCAATTGTAACATATCAGTTGCCCTCTTCCCCGACCTATGCCTCCACCCCTTCCCCCTCCCCTGCCTCTTGCTGGGGAGCCTCTTCTACCTGAGGGAAATAGTGGTGAAGAAGGGTCAGCTTGTACCCTGTATAGGTTTCCTCAGTCTATCATTAAGTTATAGGTCCAATAGTTATATTTTTCATGTCCTACAGATGAGCAAAATCACCATTTTTGCTTCAATTCTGGAACATACGCACCAAGACGGGGGTAGTGGTTGGTATTATGTAGTCCAGCGACACGACAGTCAGTGCACCATAACGTCGGACCACTTGGTCCTGCAGCCTCTTTAGGACGCAATGGGCTAGGCCCCCCAGCCTGCATGTAGTCTGCCAACAGCGAACAATGGTCCTTGGTGTGGACAGACACTCTACATATTATGCACCATATGTCTGGGCTAGCTTACTTTCCACGCTCTTTCCGTAGATTCTAGATTTCGAGGTGCATTGCCTCCAGCTGTCCCTGGATCTGCAGCACCCCAAACTGGTCATAGTCTCTTGGCACAACTTCTAGCTTCATAGCAATCTCTAAGGCTTTCTCTTGCATCTCAATTGCCTACTGACCCATAGGTCCATGCAAGTGAGGTAGCAACATAGCGATAAACCATTCCTTGTGCTGCCTATCATCATACTTAAATTCCCCATCTCTAATAACCTTCTTTAACCATTGATCAGCCTCCCATATAGACTCAGTGGGTCCTTCTCTAAAGTCTTTCAGGTTAGTTACTAGCTGCGAGTAAGACTTAGGCTTCCGGAATTGTTGTTTAAAGCTTTCTTAATCTCTTGAATAGATGGATCCACATGCTGGCCTACGTATCCCATATACCAGTCCAAGGCCCTTCCTTCAAAGGTGAGGGATAGCTATGCTCTCTTTATAGAATCGGTAGCCACATTCTGTGTAGTCCATGCTGATTCTTCAATAAACCAAAATCGGTCCATATCTTCATCTCCTACACACTTGAAGGTGGGTAGCTTCATGTGTGTGGCCATATTGTCTTTTGGTGGTGGCCGAGGTGAGGGGGAGTTCTTTCCCTTACGCTAACTCGAAGGTGGTGTGGCTAGAGGACTATTTCTTGTGTGTGCAGCTGATTCCCTTAGTGGAATGTGGATGGATCTATCCCCTTCAAGGTTGGTTCGGTAGTACTTCCCACTTCGTCATGTACTCTTGCTCTGATCAGAGTTCATTCATTCAGTGTGGCTGCACAAAATGCCCTTTTCACACAGTAATATTTTAATTAACAATGGCAATGCTCGCAAGAACTTACCTCGGAAACCTTTGAAGAACCTTTTCTCTACCCCATAATAGGATAAGTACTGATCGACTGCAAATTTTGTTAGAAACCCTCCTAGCACGCTATCCACCGTTTGATCTACCGTACGGGTGATCATATTGTCAGTCTTCTCCAACTGTTGAATCAATTCCGGTGTCCACTACGTAACTTGATCGTCCTTCCAACACGTATGGAATTCTACGAACCTTGCTAACCACTCCTGAACCTCGTGCACAAAGGTTACAAAAAAAATTTGGTAGAATTCGATGAAGATGTACTTGTTCTTCCACTTCTCAACTATCAGCTTTGTGCTACGATTCTCCTTTACAAAAATTCATGAATCTGTCTTTCAAACTAGTCTTCAAGTTCCAACTTCTCAGGTCTCCAACGACCTCGTGGCATTACCCAATCTCTCTCTCAAAATTCTCCTGGTCTCAGCAATAGAACCATTTTTTGGCTTGAGGGGTCCTGACCCAGGTTCAGAGGTTAGGGTTTTCCAAAAAACCCCTATATTACAAGCCCTTTCGACAATGACCTACTTTCACAGGCCAAGGTCTCACCCGAAGTAGTATGGGAGGGTGTTGGAACCAGGTTTCTGAACCTTAGGAGAGAGTAGGTAATTTAAGGCAGATCCGCATTGTAACTTATCAGGTTTGCACATAATGATTTTATTCGCAAGCTCTTAACAATATAATCAACACATAACCATAAAAAAGCTACTATCACTAACAGATCTAATCAATACATTCACATCCACGTGTGCATCAGCAATTACCATCACATAACATTATAATCGTAGTTAATTCTTAGATCACAGGTACATTCGCAGCTTAAATAACATCACAGATGCACTTCAGTAATAAACACGATCAATCCTGATACCATAAATATACTTCAAATATATTTTGCATTCATTAGTATCCAAAAAGCCCAATTAAAACCCAAAACACAGCTCGTGCACACAGCCAGTGGGGTCTGCACACAACACGATTAAGGATATCCACGCACACATCCAGCAGGAGTCCTTACCCAAAACTACCTAGATAGATCTCAACAGTTCATACGTAACATCAATATTTCTTCTTCATTACCCCCTAGATCCAAATATCTATCTATTTATATCATCGCAACCCTTGCTATCCTATGGTCTAGAAACCATGGTTTGCAGACCCTAGATTTACCCTTTAACCCATTACAAAACATTGGGGCTTTGACCCGCCCCAAAACCCCTACGCAAGACCAAATATTACAAAATTATACCAAAAAAATAGCTTAGGGAGCCTCGTTCCAACATGGCCCAAGATGCAAGAACAAGTAGTTAGGTTTATAGGAAGATGCATGAATTGTTGTCCAAAAAAACCTGGTAATAGGGAACAAGGTCTATATCATCACTTTCCTATACCCACTCATCTTTGGGAAAATATTCCATGGACTTTGTGGGTGGTTTAACAACAACCAGGAAGGGACATGACTATATTTTTGTGGTGATTGACAGGTTTAGAAAGTTGTGTGCTATAACTCTATGTTAAAATACCATTATGAAAAATAACTTGCAAACATGTTCTTTGGATAACTATGGGTGCACCTTGGGATATGAAGGATGGACACAATATTTCTCAGTACATTTAGGACAACATTGTGGGAGAATATGGGCACAAAGTTAAATAGGTCTACAACATTTAATCAACAAATATATGGGGAAACATAAGTAGTCAACAATAATTTAGTGCAACGTTTGACGGGTTATAATTAGAAGCATCTGAAGACTTGGGATGAAAATCTAGTATGCATAGAACACTCTTATAGATTTAGATAAATGTACTTTTCGATTAATCACATCATTAGGATTGACTTAATCCTAATGATGTGATTAATCCGAAAGTACATTTATCTACATTATGGATCATAAAAGTCTTAGATCTAACAACACTCTCATAATAGAGAAATCCATACTTCTATGGATAAGTCCCCATTTGATACTTGTTTTGGATATTTTCCACCTTTACCTTTAGATATGTCATATGGACAAGAAGGAGTGAGGAAGGGTCTCACAGGGGATTCCTTTAGTAAAAATAATTATTGAGAAGAATAGGAAAATCCATATACAAGTATAGGAGACATTAAAGAATTCATTGGAAAAATACAAATCCAATCATGATTAGCTCACCATAGAGAATTCCTTTATGGTGGGAGACAAAGTATGGAAATAGTCGAACAAGGAGAGGCTACAGGGTCTATGATATCGTCCCTTTGAGATAATGGAAAGGTGGGAGATAATTCCTATAAACTCATTCTACCCCCACAAACGTGCATTTACTTAGTGGTAAATGTAGAGAATATGAAACTATATGAGCCTTCCATGTTAGATTAAGAAGAGGAACATGCCCTACCTTTTGTCAAAGATTTGGAAATATATGCTCAAGCAGAGTTGATAGAGGATACAAAGTTACATAAAAGATATATAACTAAAATATAGGGGCAATATGACCTTTGGAAAATGGGGTTGATAGAAAAAATTCTAGGAAAAGATAAATGATACACTTGAGAGAAGGAGGAAAATTTTCCTCACCTCCTTTAGTAGAATATTTTACCGACAAATATCCTCTAAAAATAGGGAGGTGTGATTGATATTGGACAATTTTATTATTTTTCATCCATATTGAAGATTTCACAGTGTAAAATTCGAGGAACCGACTCATAAGAGAATTTTTACTAGTGGGTCTTAGTTTAGTGAATTTGGGTTTGAAAAATTCTGGAAGTAGTTTGAGGCATAAAATTGTGAATTTTTAGGATAAATTTTTCAATTTAAGAATTGCACCTTCTAACACTATTCCACACATAGAATCCTCTCTAATGACATAAGAATTTTCTCAATTGGAGTCTGTATGGAAATGTTATATCATTAAGAAGTTGACCTTCTTGTTTTAACCACCATAATTTGAGAGGATGCCACATCAACCTTCATTATTCATGGAAAAGGGGTTGATCTGTCTAATAATTATGAAGAAGACTCTAGAAGATTCCATATTGTAACTCTAGTTAAGGTTGAAGGAGTCAAACTTAACCACATATAAGTTATCGATTTGTGTTATAACTGAGTCTCTAAGAGGAAAATGAGTTCCTTTCTATTTGAGTGCATTTTTTTTCCGTAGATGAGTAGTGTAGCCAAGAGTGGGCAGGAGAGACCAAACAAAGAGTGCTTATACATTGTAGCAACCCATGGGCCATAGGTCACACTTCCTTGTACCTGCATCCATATTCCATTCATAGAAAGAGAGTAAAGTAACCTCACCTTCTAGTTTAATTTTCTTTCAAAAACATTTCCTACTTTATATCTTGCATTAATTTGTGGCTTGTCAATTTTCACTATTCTTACTTGCCACATAATTATATTTTGCATGAAAATCAAATAAACTATAATTAACAATTCTGGAAATCTAAAGATTTCATATTTTCTGACATATTTCATAATGTAGATTTCATATTTTCTGACATATTTTAGTAGATATGCTGTGATGAATTGTTCAGTGGAATATCCTTGAAAATTTATGAATCAACTAACATTTTCAACACTATTTCATTGTACTAAAACCAACATAGATCCATCTTAAGTACATATCTAGCATAGATCCATCTTAAGTACATATCTAACATGAGCCGAGAGCGATCAAATTTCTTCTCGTGCAAACTTCTTTAGAGTGAAAAATATAATATTATATTTCATTATTTGAATAATATTTTTGAATGCTAAATATAGCATATATAGGACCAAAAAAACATTTTAACAATAAAAACTTATTCTTTTCATGATATGTACATAATATTTTTAAAATGATATATAATATATACATAATTGACATTAAAATATTTTACATAACATGTTCATAACGACAATTTATCACACATTTTTTTTTATCATGACAAACATAATTTTTCTATTTAGAACATAATTTTTATTTTTTACTTTTATTTTAAAAGGGCACGGATGGAAAACCTTACACATCCCCTCATACTCGGTTGTAGAATGGCTCAATTAATGGTCAATTGGGTTTATATAAATTCTAAACTTGATGGATAATATGTTTCCATGTGTCTATCTATTTCACTTTACCAATCATCCAAGCCTTCACTATTAAGCTTCTAGATATCGTATATGATGAAGAATGCTTATAAGGAAAATTATAGAGAAGAAAGAAAGAATGATATGCTATTTACTTACTAATGATTAAGAATGCGCCTCTTAAATAACTTGAAACCACTTCTTTGAAACCTATGACACTGTAATTGAGTCTTTGAGGTTGTAAAATCCATAGGTTTGAACATTTTTAGATGCCATTTCTCTAACAAATTGAAAAAAAAGAAAAATAAATGACTTAATCATGAGCTTATTTTAGCATAAAAAAGAGAATATTTACACATATGTGAATGGAAAAGAGTTATATGTGAGAAACTTGTTGATAACAAAAGGATAAACTCATAATTGTATTTATTATTTATAAATTAATCTACTTCTAAATTATGGATAACCACCTTTTCTTAGGGACTTCAAATAACACTAGGCCATACCACCAAAAAAAAATATTATATAAAATTAACGACTAGCCAAAAAAATTATCTTGAACAAAACTTCTATCTAATGTGGCATATAAGTTTGTATCTAAAGTGTGGGAAATGATAGTCTAATCTATTTGAGTTACTAAGTATTCATTGGGTGAGATAGTTGGGAGTTGCAGTAGTTTGTTGGACTCAAGCCCCCTTCAAACACAATAACTTATATTGATCAAATGCTAGGGAGAGGGAGATAGATGTCAATTGAATTCTCGACAACAATTCTAGCATCAATGCGATAAATAGTTTTATAATCAACACACCTCCGAACAATTTTCTAAACAACTTACCCGAGACAATTCGTCTAGTTACAAGAAATCTACCTCTGCTACGATGATCATCTACATTTATAAGCAATTTTAATAAAATTAAGTGTTGATAGTGCTAAACTAATTATACACCTATTGTCTTTTAGAAGAATTGAAGCTTTAATAGATTTTTAGAGCAATCGAAGGTTTATTGGTCATCTACATTACAAATTGCAACCTATTATGCTTTCTTTTTTATTTTATTTTTAAATAACGTTAAATAAAAAAGTGTTCTAGTTCCTTAGCAATCTATTAATATATCCATTTTCTAATGTACAATAATAATAATAAAAAAGTTTCAATACCTTAGGACTCATAGTGGCAATGGAAACCATATCTATAATATATCGTAACATCATTCATGTCAATTTCTTATTCGTTATTACATTGGCTTTAATAGCATTTAGACTATCCAAAAATTAGAGCTTATGGTTTATAGTTTAAACATTGAATTAACAAAATATTACAAAACAGAAAATGTTTCAAGAAAGAGAAATGTTAACGTGCATTGCTGGGGTACACTTTCTTGTGCAATTCCATTGTCCAGACGACTAGGGGAGCGGGCCGGTGAGGCGATGCGAGAAGCTATCGATGAAATTTGGTGAAATGTGATACGTTTAAAATTGGAAAAAATGGCTATTTTTCATGGGTCATCAATGAGAAGAACCATCCCATCCCTTCATAGAACGCCTCCGGCGTAAATATATGAATGACCGAAAATGGCAATGTAACATTGGTCACCAGTTAGAATAACCATCCCCAATTAGAAGGAATACGGCGTAAATATATGAATAGCGAAAAATATTCCAAAAGTGGCGATGTTACATAGGTCTTCAATAAGAAGAACCATTCCCTAATAGAAGGCCTTCGGCGTAAATATATGAATGGCCAGAAATATATGAAGTTAGTTTAGGGGATTTCGCTTAGATAGAGTCGAATCACTTTATATAGAACGATGGCGTTAGTTATGGTTCGTTCTACTGCAAAGACGGTGAAGTTCTTAACTTATTTGAAAAGAAGAAGTACCAAAGATATACGGAGTTCTTTGAGGTAATCCAGTTAGAGTAAAATCGATCCCTTTATATAGAACGGTGGACTGATCCAAAGTACCTATTATCAAACGTAGCCTTATACTTCACGACGGCCTTCGGGAGCTTTGGGGGCGCTCAACTGCTTTTTGACAAAAATGAAGATTACTTTTCTGTTTCTATTAGCTCTATGTTTCACAGCCTCTTCTGTGTTGCCAAGAGCGACTTCAATACGCACCCCTTATGATAAAGGAGCAGATTACGGCACTACGTTTGATTTTCAGCAGTATGGTGCAGCCGATACCCGTCGTACATTTGATGCTGCGCCGTATGGTGCAGCCGGTTCCGGTAATACGTTTAATGCTCAGCAGTTTGGAGAGGTCGATTCCCGTCGCCTGTTTGATGCTCCGCCGTATGGTGCAGCCAATTCCGGTAATAAATTCGTTGGTCGGCAGTATGGCGTAGCAGATTCCCGTCGTACGTTTGATGACGAGCAGTTTGGTGCAGCCGATTCCGGTAAGAAGTTTGGTGGTCAGCAGTATGGTGCAGCCGATTCCCGTCGTACGTTTGATGATGACCGGTTTGGTGCAGCCGATTCCAGTCAGAAGTTTGGTGCTCAGCAGTATGGTGCAGCCGATTCCCGTCGTACGTTTGATGATGACCGGTTTAGTGAAACTGATTCCCGTCGGACGTTTGATAATGAGCGGATTGGTGAACCCAATTCCGGTAATAGGATTGACGCTCAGCAGAATGGTGAAACCGATTCCCGTCGTACGTTTGATGATGAGCGGGTTGGAGCAGCTGAATCCGGTAATAAGTTTGATGGTCGGCAGTATGGTGCAGCCGATTCCCGTAATAAGTTTGATTCTCCGCCGTTTGGTGCAGCCAATTCCGGTAATAGGTTTGATTCTCGGCCGTTTGGGGCAGCTACTTCCGGTAATAGCTTTGATTCTCGGCCGTCTGGTGGAGCCAATTCCGGTAATACGGTTGGTTCTCGGCCGTCTGGTGGGGCCAATTCCGGAAATAGTTTTGATTCTCGGCCGTTTGGTGCGGCCAAGTCCGGTGTTACCACGTTTAACGTTAAGCAGTACGGTGCAAGAGGTGATGGCGCCACAGATAATAGCAAGGTGAGAGGTTGAGTTATATCAAGAAAGGATAATGCCATAAGTTTATCAATGTGGTCACATAATGAGTATATATCTAAGTTTATCTATGTGGTTGTAGTGAGTATATATCTATTTTAATCACTGGCAAATGAAGACTAGAGGGATCAAAAGACTCTAGACTCAACAATTTGATCTTTTCTATGTTATATCTAGGCATTCCTGGCAGCTTGGAATGCGGCCTGTTCTTCTGTTCAACCGTCTAAGATCAGTATACCAAAAGGAAATTTTCTGCTGGGTCCAGTAATATTTACAGGAGCATGTAAGAGTAATAGTATAACTGTACAGGTAAGGTGGCAGTAACATCCATTCCTTGGTATGAAGATCATGTGTTCGATTTAACATTTTTTTTTTTCCATTTTGAGCAACGAATTTTTTTGTGGCCGCAGTTAAGCGGGAACCTCATTCAACCAGCGGGCTACACCGGACAATACTGGTTGCAGTTCACGGAGGTAGATGGTCTAACGATTAAGGGTCGCGGACAATTGGATGGACAGGGAGCCGCCTGGTGGAACGCCTGTCAGCGAAATGGACAAGTACGTATAAAGTCACTCGTTTAATTTATGTGATTTGGATAGCATGACATCACATACCCTCATTCTGACCGAAATTTATGGTCTCTGTGCAGTGTAAACGGGGCCCAGCGGTATTGCCTCCGGCCATTTTTAACAAATTCAGTATTTAAAATTTCCGAACTTAAAATGTTTGAATTTATTTAGGTTGAGGTTGATAGTAGATTTTAGGAATATTTTTATTGGAAATATTATAAATATCTAATTTTTTAATTTCAAAATTTCAAAACATTTTCAAAATCTACCAATAATATATAATATTATTCGAACATGGGTGAAATGATAATATGCAGTCTTTACGATTGGCTAGCGTTACGAATGCTGTATTGAAAGGCATTACTTCCATTAACAGCAAGCAGTTCCATTTCACCATTGATTCGTCTGACACCGTCCTGTTACAAGGATTGACTATCCAAGCCCCCGCTGACAGCCCCAACACCGATGGAATTCACATAGATTCGAAGAATGTCCACCTCCGAAATATCAACATAGCAACAGGTGGATCATATTTCCCATTAGCATTCTAAAATTGTCGAGTATTTATTAATGTGCCGGAAAGAAGTATTAATGCGAAAGCTTTAATGTTAGAAATACTAACTACTCCGGAATGCAGATTTTAAAAATCCAAGTCCAGTCTACTATAAGAAGTAAATCTGATGTTTATATATACGTGATTGGTTCAGTATTATAATAATATGTAAGAAAAAGAAAGTGAATAAAAATTTCTATATTTTTTGTGCTTTCCTCTTCTGCCTTTTATATCATTTAACCTTATTGACAATTACCTTTGGCTGCACAGGAGATGATTGTGTTGGTATTTTGGAAGGTACCTCCAACCTTCTCATTGAAAACATTAATTGCGGACCGGGTCATGGAATCAGGTAAATTCGATTAAATTATTAAATTATATTTCGATTCGACAGAGAATATCTGCATTCAACGCACTGGCATGATAAGAAAGTTGACAAATGATTTGTGTTATCTTATGAAGTGTGGGAAGCCTGGGGAGATATCCTTCTCTTAATGGAGTCACCAACGTGACTGTAAGTGGAGTTCAATTCATCGGCACTATGAATGGAATTAGGATCAAAACATTGCAGGGAGGGAAAGGCGCCGCTACTGACTTCACATTTGAGAACATAGTAATGAAAGACGTACAGAATCCAATAGTCATTGACCAATATTACTGTCCAAGTTGTTCTGGCCAGGTACTAAGTGGAAAGAGCTTTTGTCTTTTCTTTCTTATATGAATGGCGATTAACAGTTTTTTTTTCTTGGTTATTCAAACATCATTAATGTACTGGATTAACCTTGGTGTTTATATTGGCTTTGTGGTGTAGAAATCTTCTGTGATTGAAAACAGTCCGAACGTGAGGATTAGTGGCGTGGTGTACAGAAACATCACTGGAACCTCAGCAACAAAGGAAGCCATTAATTTTGGATGCAGTAGAAGCGTGCCATGTCAAGGTATCCAAGTACAAGATGTAAGTTTGACTTTTGGAGAAAGTGCAGCTGTATCTCTGTGTAACAATGCGAATATCGTTGCTGCTAGTTCCGTGAACCCCCCCGTAGAATGCTAGAGAGGTGAATTCGTCCTCTAAATACCAACTGATCTATTATGTTGGTATTCCGCGCGCATGCATTGGCGATCTTCCAGTCTTTATTTGGCTTATTGTTGTTATAAGTTTTTCTTTGTAATCTCCATTCCGACGTTCGTTCCTTCGTGTGGAACTCCCTCTGTTGGGCTATCGTGTATTACATGAATTGGAATTCTAGTTTTTATACTAAACGCATGGCAGTTATTAAACATATACTACTAAAGGCCATAGCATTTTTTTTTTTTTCAAGGATTCTCTTAATAATTTGGATTATCTTAATCATTTTCCCGTATTCTCCATTTTATATTACACAAAAATGATATCTAAATTTTTATATCCAAACAAGAATACCATCATATTTTAATTACGTAGAAATGCATATCTATTTCAAAATCAGGGTGTGGCCTATTTAGTTTTATATTAATTATCACAAGCACATCATTTTATATTAATTATCACAAGTACATCCTGGTTTTTATTATTACAAAATCTTCCTTGTTATTTTTCATCTTTTATAAAAATGGAGTAAAACTTTATTGAAACAACCAAAATCCCAATAATTCAATAAATTAAATAACATAACATAATATTTCTGAACAAAAAATAAATTAATTAGTAAATTTAACTTTTATATATTTATTTTAAGTTTTATTTTATATATATTATAATTAATTGATTGTTAACGTTATCCTATAATATAAAATATTTAATAACAAAGTTGATCATTGTGATACAATCAATATAAAATTGAAGGAAATTTCAAACATTAAAAATGATATTGTCAAAAGCATTTGTATTAATAAACACCAGCATCAATATATTTGAAGTATACACGTAACATGAGCCTAGACATCAAATTTCTTTATCCATAATTTTTTTTAAATTGTAAAATACAATTAATTATTTTTCTTTATTTAAATTATATTTGTGAATACTAAATAATTTAAATATAAAACTAAATAAACATTTTAACTATACAATTTTTTTTTATTTAAAACATAATTTTTAATTTTTAATTTTATTTTAAACAAAATAAAAAAACTAACAAACTTACACATCTATTCATTATAATAAACTATAGATCAGTATAAGTAACACAGCCTTCAGATCCGCTACAATATATCATATGAAAAGTTATTCGTTTACCTCTTTACTTAATACATAAGTTGTTACAGAGTAATGGAGGGCAGCCAAACATTAACAAAAACTAAAAGGCAAGCGGTAAATGTTTTCTCTCCCTTCAGGTGTTTGTATTTTGGGTTGTGTTCGTCTGTCTGCTTCCTCAATCAAACATTAACTAAAAATAAATTAAATTGCAAACGTAGCTGGTAAAGGTTGTCTCCTTTAACATATATCATAAACCTTAAACATATATATTGTTTTATTAATATTAACCAAATCTAAAAATTAAACTCTAATATTTAGAAATCCCCGCATGAGAAATTACATAAATACATTTTTTTTTTCCAAAAAAAAATCAAGAACAAAAAATTAGCTCGATATTAAACCTTAAACATAATATATATAGAGTTTTATTAACCATATCTAAAAATTAAACTCTAATACTTAGGAATCCCGCATGAAAAAATACATAAATACAAATTTTTTCCAAAAAATAAGAACAAAAAATTAGCCCGCTGGAATGGATCATATCACTGCAATTACCATTACGACTGTGTCTCTGGCAATTAAATTCTTTATATACGCCTACAAGTAAATACCGGTTGATTCCTAAAATAATCAATTAAATTTTCTTTTGCAATGAGATTACCGAGCACACTAAGAAGTCTCTGTAGTCAAATTCCAACCCCTTGAACGAAATTCTACTTCCAGAAAGATATCAAAAACAAAATACATAAACACTAACTCTCTTTCGAGAAACAAGTTAAAAACATCAATGTTAAAAAAAAAAAAAAAATCAATCATATCACTGCAATTACTGTTGAGATTTCTATTAATTAATTTTGGAGAAAATCTCATGAATGTGACAACAATAAGACTTGTTGCTAAATTGACTCCATCGAATCCTGATGTGGAGTTATTGCATCCTATTTTGTTGTTCTTGATGTGGAGTTATTGCATCCTATTTTGTTGTGAGTGAATTTATGATTCTCCTTTTGCTGAATGAGATTGCTGATGCCTCTGTTTGGTAGACATAGCCTAGATTGGTTGAGTGAACCACTTTAACTCTGTTGTCTTCATGGTTGAATGTTGTGTGTGTTTGAGTGTTTTATTTAAGTTTTCCGCTTCTTAACTTCAACAATTACCATGCTATTAAAAACATCAATGTAAAAAAAATAAAAAAAAATCAATCCTATCACTGCAATTACCATGCCTATCCGCCTAAATTAGTACACAATGATTCATTATGGTTAAAAATGGTGTATATCCAAATATGTTATTAATAATTAGTACACCAAGAGTTTATTATATGGTTAGATTTTTTTTTAAGAAAAAAATAAGTGGTATTTTATTAAATTATTATATGGTTAGATATGCTCAAGTTATGGTTGAGAATAGTTTATTATAGTTAATATAGAGTTAGACTATGGATGACTATAGTTATTCACAACTAAATATTAGTGATTATGATAGATTAATTGTTATTGTTGTTCATGTTTGACCTTGGTTGACCATACTTACAATGGGTGAATATGGTTTGACCAATTTCACCATGGTTTACCATAGTTTTTTATCATATATTATGGTTGTTCATGTTGACAATGGATGACTACTTTTCACCATGGTAATCGTAGTTGATTCTGGTTGACCACATTGACTATGGCTACCAATGGTTAACCATGGTTGACTGTGGTTTATTGAAGGTGACCATGCTTGCTCATGGCCGACTAAGGTTGACAATGGTTGAACATGGTTGACTATCTATTGACTATGGTTGATCAAAGATGACCATCTTTGCTCATGGTTGACTACGATTTACTATGGTTGACTATGATTATCCTAGTTGATTAAGATTGGCATGGATAACTATGGTGACTATGGTAAAACCTAGTCAACCATGATAAACCACGCTTTGGCTTTTGTTTATCACATTACACTGTTGATTTTTTGTTTGTCACATTACAATGTTAATTTGTTTTTGTCACATTGCGACGATAATTTTTAGCTCATCATCTGTAATGTCAATTTTTTTTAGCACATTGTGCTGCCAATTTTTGTTCATTACATTGTGATGTTAATTTTTGTTTGAATCTATTGTGATGTTTATTTCTATTTGATGCATCATGACATTGATACTTATTTTTCATATTGCGATGTCAATTCTTGAATATGGTTCTCTATGGTCAAGACTATGAGTGAACATTATTGAACATGGTTGTCAATGTTTAACAATAAATGGATATGGATGACCATGTTAACCATGAACTAACATGGTGTATGGCAAACACATGGTTAACTAAGTTTGAGTATGGTTGAATATTTACACATTGACTATAAAGGTTGACTACAAACATTGACTATGTCATTACATTGTGACATTGTTATTTGTTCGTCATAATATGACATCATTTTTATTTGTCACTTGGAGATGTTGATTTTAAGTTTGTCATATTGTGTGTTTTTTGTTTGTTTCCACATTGCAACATTGATTTTTTGTTTATCATAATGCGGCATTTATTTTTTGTTTGTTATATTGCAACATTGATTTTTGGTTGCCTCAATTCATCATGAATTTTTTACTCATCACATGTGATGTCAATTTTTATTCTTCACATTGTGACACCAATTTTTGTTCATTAGATTGTGATGTTGATTTTTGTTGGATACATAGCAATGTTGATGTTTATTTTACATTATTTTGTGATTTTTTAGCAGGGTTTTTTATAACCAAATGTGGTTGACTATTAGCGAACATTATTGACCATTGTTGTCATTGTTTAAGTATAGATGTATATGGTTAACCATGTACACCATAATTTACCATGTTAACCACGAATGAATATGGTTGACCATAGTTGAGATAATTTTACCATGGTTCAATATGGTTGCAATGTTGAAACGAGTTATAAAATTATTAATATTAATATTGATATTAATATTAAATCCACTTGGTCCAATATGGTTGCACTGTTGAAACGAGTTATCAACTTATTATATTAACAATAATATTAAACCCTCTTAAACCTCGATTATAGTTTACCATGGTTGACTACAATTAGCATATAGTTGACTACATTCAACATATGGTTGACTAAGGTTGATCATGGTTTTGTATGGTTGACTATTTAAATATTGACTATGAATATAGACTGCAAAGGTTGATTATGTTTGTTTATGTCATCACATTGTGACATTGTTATTTATTCATAACAAGTTGACATCATTTGTTTGTTTGTCATGTTGTGATGTTGATTTTGGTTTGTCATATTGCGATGGTCATTCTTTTTTTTGGGTCATATTAACATGTTGATTTATTATTTTTCATATTCTGACATTGATTTTTTGTTTTTCATATTGTGTAGTTGACTTTTTGTTTGGCACACTCTGATGTTTATTTTTACACACCACAATGTGATGTGAATTGTTTTCTCATCACATGCAATGTTAATTCATGTTCATCCTATTGTGACACCAAATTTTGTTCATTAGATTTGGACATTGTATTTTGTTTGATATATTACAATGTTGATAATGATTTTTCACATTGCAATGTCAATTTTTAAAGATGATTGTCTATGGTCAACTAGGATTGACTATCGATGAACATTGTTGACCATGGTTGTCAATGTTTAATTATAAATGAATATGGTTGACCACATTTAGTATGGTTGTCCATATTAGGCATGGATGACCAGTGTGACCATGGTTGAATATGGTTGCACAATTGAAAATATTATATAAATCCAATGGATGGTAAATGTCAATATAAATTAATCTATAATAAGCATCAAAACACTTTATGATATATCATAAGTTGCTAAGATTAAAAAATCGTAAGAACTAATTAAATTATAAATTTATTTTAATGTTTTTTAAAGCTTGGTAGGACTATATCTTCATCATGTCCAATATATCACCCCAATAAGGGTGGCGAATTGAACCAATGACTTCACATCAAGGAGTGTCTTAAAATAACACCCGATAACTGTCTATCCAAGACCCCATGGAATATTTTAAATTATTATTATTATTAAAAGAATAAATATATAAGTTAAACAAATATACTTTGAAAAAAAACATGGAATGCAGTTCTTAACTATGGAGATTTACACTCACTTTATTCTTGCCGTGCTTCATATGTTTTTTTTTCCACAGAAAAAAATTGAACTTTCCATTATGTATAGATAGTCACATAGCATATGCAGAGCATTTCAAAACAACTCCATTCCCCTTTTATCGAAAGGAGAATGGTGGTCTCAACTACTTTACAACACTTAAAAGTATTGTCAAAGCAACCTGTATACAAAAAGATCAAAAAACAGAGGCACCTCCTCCAATTATTCATCATCCCCCGGTGTAAAAACCGAAACAGAGATGAGAACAAGAGGGGGTAGTGCCATCAAAAGCACAAGCTTCCAGTCCAAAAAAAGGAAATAGCGACAGTAAGAACTATCCCGATCTCCAGAAGTTTGGAAAACAATTTTTTTTTTTTTAAATGAGGACCCAGAAACTCCTTACATAAGGAAAACAATTCTAAGTCATCAATAGATAAGTGATAGTTTGTAGTTTATGAGCACCTGATTATGTACAAAAAGAAATAAAACATAAATTTTAATCAACTTGTCACTTCATATGTTGCATGTTCATATGGCATATTTTTAATTAATCATTTTAATTAAAAGATAAAAAAATGCATAACTACTAAATCTCAACATTTGATTTGTGTATAGTACTAAAAATATTCTAGAATATTAAGTGTATATTAAATCCCTACCATCAATGTAACAATTACTGATAATTAAATTTAAATTTTGGAAGCCCTATTCCAAAATAGACATGCAACATAATTGGGTAGATGAAATGGGTTTAACCTCCACACAATATTCTAAATATTTTTAGTAGTTGTCAAAGATTAAAGCTTGGACACTTATCTCGAAATAAGTTATATCCCATTTACCCTTTCAATTAAATTGATAAATTTAAAAAATGTCATATGAACAAGTGTCATATGAAATGAATTATGTTTTTTTAGGCATGTGGTATTGAGGAGCCATGGTTTTGGCACATAGTATTGTGACAAAATATATTTATAATTTATGAATATCCATGGTAAATTCAAGGTGAATTTTCATGGTTAAAAATGTTTTTACATTTTTATTTAAATGTATATATATGCTTAGCTTATATATTAATTATTGTTATAATTATTATTAATAATAATTTAAATAAAGTTATCATTTAGTTAATTTTTAAAAAAATTTAAAATATTGGCAATGTGATATGTATTATGAAATAAGTATTTTAATATTTATCATAAATTGATTCATATCTTTACTTATCATAAATTTAATTTATATGATTGCACTAATTATCATTCAACCAACACTTATTTTTCTATCATAATCTCATATTGTATTTAATTATACTTATGAAGAAATCAAAGACAAAACCTACCTGTATTATAATCCTAGTGAAACCATTATTAGTTTTTTTGTAATCCATATGAATGCTCCTATCTATTATTAGAAAAAACTTGTTTTTGAAAAATGCTTATAGTGATATCTAAAAAATGCTTTATGTTTTCGAAAAATGCTTACACAAAAATGATATTTAATTTTTTATATCCAAACAAGAATACCGTGATATTTTAATTACGTAAAAATGCATATCTATTTCAAAATTATGGTGTCACAAATTTACTTTTATATTAATTATCACAAGCACATTATGTTATATTAATTATCACAAGTACAAATTTACTTTTGGTTGATATATGATCTTCCCTATTATTTGTATTGTAACAACCAAAATCCTAATAATTAAATAACACAATATTTATGAATAAAAATTAAATTAATTAGTAAATTAAATTTTATATATTTATTTGAAGTTTTTTTTTAAAATTTAGTAGTGTCTTTTTATTCATTCCATAAAAACAAAACGCAGGTTATATCAAAATATACTACTTCTGATCTCAACTTGCCCATAGGAAACCAGGTTTGTTGGCCATCTTAAAGAGTTATAGGCCATTACAAACTTAAAAAGTTTAAACCGGTATCTTGCTATCTTTAAAAGTATATTGTTTATCTTATCATATGTGAAAATATAGAAAAAGTAAATGATATCTGTGTTCATTTCAAAAAACCAGAAGTTTAGAGTATTCAGTGTTCAAAAGACTCAATGGGTGCCAGGTCTTTCACACTCGACCCGGGCATGTCAAATTGGTGCATATTTTGGAGTTTTCTATCAAGACGTCCGAGACAGATGTTCTGGTAGTGCTGATGTAGATGGATCTCTTGGATATCTCTGCGAATTTCCGCTAGGATTAAGGCTGCCTGTAGGTGCCCCCCAATCTCTTGAATTGTGACAATTGCCTTCACCAATAGACATTTTAGGGTCTAGTAGATATAAATAGATTGTTGAAATAGAGACAATATACCATGGGTATTAACAGGATCTGTTAAGATTGGGTCCATATCTTCTGCAACCAGTTCTTCTTCCTCTTTCGCCTTGACATCCTGTTCCCACCCATAAATCAAGGATTTGACATGGCTGGGTGTTCCTTCCGATTAGGCTTGAAACGGGTTCTCCACTATTTCTCTGCCAAAATTCCGTCCTTGTTTGGATGTACCTGCTTTAGCCTCCCCCTTGCCTTTTCCATCCTTTTTTCCTGACTGAGCTTTAACCATTTTCCTTAGAACCCGGTTTCCTAGGAAATATCTATTCACCCAGCTCGACACTGGGATATTGACCCAACGTGCAATGGCCTATGGGTGAGAATTGCTAGGAAGACCTACAGTAGAATACAACATAGCAATATGAAGGTTACAAATACTATTAACAAGAGTATTGTGCTCACTTGGAGCCAGTAGATTCTTGAAAAACCTACCAGAAGAATATCAGGTTGCATGTTTGGAGACGTCGTAACATCGAGACCGGTCACAGGCTACCAAAAATTTGTATTCCAACCCTTTCAAATTTTAACTGAAACCATAAAATTTGATAGCAGGCTCAACAAAACCCCATGACACTTAACTCTAACTTCCTTACTAACCCCGAATACAAAAAAATACGACCCCCATACTCATCACAACAACTTCATTACAGACCCATGCCAAAGAACATAAATTGGCCCTTACCATCCCAAGAATTAAGTTTTTGGTGATTCTAATGACATGACTAATGGTTTTTACCAAACCTATGACATCGTTACTACCCAAACCCGTGTAACCATTCACTACCGAACCATTGCCCACACAGATATCATTATAGGCCATACAATCAATTTCCCAAAGTTTCCAACTACCATCAAGATCATTACAAAGGTAATTATGAAAAAGGATAGGGTTAGCTACATAGCCATGCAGAGGGAAAAAATACGAAGGATGCTAATGAAATCTGAGAGGAGAAAAAGAGAGATAAAACAAGCTTCCATAGCCGACAGAACAACGGTCCAAGGTCAGAGAAGTACATGCAAGGTCATCACTACACCATGAAATATCTTTCATGTAAGAAGCAAGGACTACAAACATATATAATTCGATGTAATACATCCATGTAGGGGCAACAGAAAGATAAGAGTCGAAGAAATGAAGACATGCAATGTTAACAGCGACTTCAAAATTATGTGGGTCATGGCATTACAATACCACCTCCCTAGTGATATCATCGTCCAGAGTATCCACCAAAACCCCACATTCAAATTTCAGAGAGGAAGAGTAATACAAATTGATTAGAACTAGGTTACCTAGAGTGTCAACCAGGACCCCGCACTCGAATTTCAGAGGGGAAGAGTAATAAAAATTGACCAGAACTAGATTACACAACTCCATAATGAAAATCATGTAGTTCAAATCATCCCCCTTCCTCTTAATCCACCCATGGTTATTGGGGACCTCATTAATGGTCTTGCTAAATATGGACGGAGGACCAAATACATAAAAAGCAGCAGTAATATTCATCGCATAGGTAGGAAGAAAACTGAACACACACCCTCATAGACGACACGCCGAGGTTGACAGAGCTCATGCCTGATCCCTTGAATTCCTCCCAGTGTTCTGTGATCCACTTTCCATCTTACTCCATACACTGGCATAAGGAATGTTGATATTAGACCTCCAATTCTCGCACCGATGCTTTCCCCTAGACCCTTCTGACATGTCTCTTTACATGCCTTGTTGTTTGGAAGGTTCCTTAAATGTGATCATAAATCTCCGTGGGTGGAGCTGCCCTCCGATATCAGCATGCGTCATATCTGCTGTAGATTGGGCGGTTGTGTACAATCATCACATCGCATCTCACTCCTCACCCCATGGCACCCCAATCGGGGGTTGTGGTTTTCATTGTTATCTCGTTCTACTATCTCTTGCAGAGTATCGAGACCAGCCTCCTGTACAGTTTGATCCCATGAGTTATCCAGGATCCTGCCTTGGTTATTACAACCTCAGTTTGGAAGTAGATCTGCCACCTCATTTCCTGACTACCTAACATGAGACAGAATTATGTAGTTGATGCTAGACATAATTTCCCTTATCTCCTGGATAAGTTTGGTTGTTCGCCAACTGCTACTGATATGCACCCAGCGTGCTCCTCTCTACAACTTTTGGAGTATTCTTGTAACCATGGCCGAGTGACCTTCCACCACAATTATATGGTAATATTATCTGCTTGCAATTATGAGTCCCTGTTTAACCTCATTAAGTTCAGCCTCATTATTATTGGCATAACTCAATTCCATAGCATAAATCCTTTTAACTTGGCCCCGACAATCCCGAAAAATTTCCCCTGCCCCTGCTTGACCTGGGTTGCCCTTCGAGGCCCCATCATAATTCATCTTAAGGAAGCCTTGTTGTGGCATAATATACTTTTCCCTTACCTTATAAACCATTGTATTGATTTTCCATGAGGCTAATGCCAACATTTGGGGATTAAGTTTTAGTTGAGCCAGGATTCGTTCCTCCTGTCCATTTATCATGCAGTCCTCCAAATCCCATTTTATTTCTAAGATACTCTCTCTTATGTTTTTAACAATGGTTTTCCATATTTCAGTAGTTTGTCATTTCTCGTCTCTGAACGCTCTCGTATTTCTTTCCTTCCAAACTATCCATAGTAGGATAACAATAGACATTGACCAGTATTTGTTGACAACCGGGCTTTGGTATCCCCCTCGTCTCCAATTTTCAATCGTGTGTTGGGCACTTGTATTGTTTCTATTAGTTTGCTGAAAAAATATGAATAAGTCTGCCACATAAGGTCAACAATGGTGCAACTCTTTAGCAATTTTTTTAGGGTTTTGGTATTTTCTCCAAGCATAACACAAAAAAAGGGTCCCAACATCCTTCGTCTCTGCAATTGATCCCAGGTAATAATTCTACCATAAACAACAATCCATAAAAAGTATTCGATTTTTGGCCAATGTTTATTAGACCAAACTCTCTTCCATAATATACCATTTGGAAGTTGAGCATTATTACCTTTAATTTTATAAGTTTCTTGAATTGTTAAAATGCCTTTGTTTTTGTATCCCCACCATATGATGTCATTCCCAGTAATTATAAGTAATTTTCTGGATTTCAATTCTTTCTTGAGGTTTCCCCACTGTTGTGTTTCTGGAGAATTATGCCAATGCTGCTTCTACTTCCACTTCCTCCAATACTGATCATTCTCTTCCTCCCAGTAGTGATAGACCGGTTTGATATTCACTTGGTTCGTAAATAGGAAAATGTCCGCTAAGTCAAGCCTAATGAAAAAAATTTCTCTCTACTTCCAAGAGTCCTCCAAAAACCGGGTTGTATTTCCTCCCCTGATCTCCCAAAAATAGTGGTCTCTGATGAGGTTTTTTTTCAAACAAGCTAATTTTTAGGTGTGTTATGTACCTGCATCTTATCAACAACGATATGCGGCATGTCATATTTTCACTCCCAGATTGTTTTTTAGAGATCTCTGCCCCCCTGTAACCATCTCCACCATAACTTTTCTCCCATTACCTGATTAAGTAGATAGGTGTCCCAAATAACTATACCTCACTCCTTTTTAGTTCTAATCAGATTATCCCAGGATAAGAGAGCACATTTGAGGTTTTTTTGAGATCCTTTCACTAGCATATTTGGCCCAATTTCCGATGGCCGAAATGCCGCTCTTGTGACACATAGGCGTCGCAAGAGCGACACTTTGAGGTGGGGAAAAACATCGATTCTCCTAAAGTTAGAATTCCAACACTTAACTTAATTGTCAGTAGAGCGACGCTAATTCCGACTTTTTTTGTGGTGTCACAATTCCGACGTTTCAAATTTTTCATCGCTCTTCCGATGAACAAAATCGTCGCAGTTCTGACGAACAAATGCATTGCTCTTCTGATGAACACAAGCATCGTTAGTCCAACACTACACATTTCCACAACCAGCACTTCTAAGCATCGCTCTTCCAACCAAAACAAGCATCGCTAGTTCGACACTACACAATGCCCCCACCGATGCTTCTAAGTGTCGCTCTTCCGACCAAAACAAGCATCGCCAGTTCGATGCTACATAATTCCCTATACGACACTTCTAAACATTGGAATACCAATGGTTCTAAATGTTGGAATACTGACGAAAAAAAAACATTATTTAAAAAAAACTAAACATCGAAATACCGACGACAACAAAAAAATATTTAAAAAAAAACAATTTTCCCGACCATTCTATTTCCTTGAGAACTAATTTGAATTTTTCATTAAATATCCTTTGCATCGTTGTGGAATCTTCCACTGAAGATAATTTTGGAGATAACAAGGTGTTTTCATGTTTTTTAAGCCAATTTGTTTCAGGAAATAGTGTAATGTGGAGGAATCATTGGTGCACTATATGAAAATATGAATTTAATCCTGTAATGAGTCAATACCACATGGTTGCTAGAACAAACTATCCCAAAAGGCTAGTTAGAATATTATTGTTGTGAATATAGTAGGGAGTCATTTAAATTTTGACCCCTTTAACAATGAAACTCATGGGAAATTTTTACTGGATACGTAGAGAAAGATCTAGCCACTTTTCATTCCCCCGAGGAAAATATCAACATATGAAACTATCAAATTTCGTGTGACATCTACCTTAATCTATTCATATAAATCCTGTGAAGGATAAGAACCACTATCTTTCTCTTCAAACAACCTTATAATACTTCCCAAACAAGATTATGTTTTTTATAATATCACTTTCTCACCAAATCACCTTTATATCTTGAAATACACTCCCAAGAACCAATTCTCAAAACTGAGGGAAAATAATTTGCGACATTGGGCTTGTCGACAATAGCTAGTCCTACCATACATTTTAGATCTTTCATTTTCCCCACCTCTAGACTTGATTTATTTAGAACTAAGGGAGTAGTCAAATCCATTTAAGAAATATTCATCTGAATAAGTTTTATGAAAGAAGAGGTTTTCTTCAACATTAAATCCAATACTCCTCCAATGGATGTAAAGAAAAAATAATTTAAAAGTGGTGTGCTTGTTATATGGCTCCCCTTCTACACTCAACATTATGTCAACAACATCAGACACAAAATCTTCTACTAACGCCCTTGTGAAAACATCATCAAACCATTCATCTAGTTGTAATGATACTTTATCTTTTGGTGTCAATGAAAATCAATGAAAAAATTCTCCTCCAATGTCATCTTGCACTCTCTGCATGCATAGATTTAACAATGTGGAAGGTGTTGCATGAAATGTTGCCAAAGCTTCCTTCCAGTTCCCCTAACACTACAAAAATACTGCAACACCGAGAGGTACCATTCCTGTCTTTAACAAACTATTTGACAATAGATACTCTCCTTTCCCATGCCTTATTTCTATTTTTTCCTATAACTCCACTCCATGATGGTTTAAATTCAAGTTCAAATATGAAATATGGTTTACAATGATGCACCATCCTTTAAATAAAACTAATATTTGCAACCCCTGTTTACTTTTCCAATTTATTTGTTCCCGATGAAGCAAGATATTCTAAAGTAGATACACAAGACATTCTTGGATGTAGTGTAACAAAAATATACCGAGGTTGACCTACAGAAATTTGATCCATATGGAGAAGTGAAATAATGATGTTCATCACCCAAATATTTTGTTGAATACTACCAATTGCCTCCAAATGCTCCTACATATCTTTCAAGAACCATGATGCTACTTGTTTATTTTTTAGTTTCATCATCGAACATACTTATTTCCATATATCCAAGAGTAGGGACAATAAATTGTATGCCATAGTGCATGTGAAGAAAATCAACATCATAACGCATATGCCATGGCACAATTTCATATTGAATGGGATACATATTCAAAAGTTCTAAAGCATCCTAAAACTTTATGTCTAGAACAACACTGAATAATACCATGTTCTTTTGCATAAACCTCACTCTCGAAAAACTTTGTCTCAGTTACATTATGTTTAACATATATGAAATTTTCTCAAACTTCCTCTTTTATTTTTAATAGAAAAATCTCCTACAAATTTTCTACATGCCCTTCTACATAATGCCAATGTAGGATTCATGATATATAACACCATTTACTCTGGTTGATAGACATGACTGTAGCAGTCCTTTTTGTTTTAAGAATCATCATATAGAAATGCAACTTTGGGGATAAGCATTCTTTAAAATTTTTATGCAACTCTTGGAGTTGATAAGCATCCTTAACCTAAAAAGAGACCTTGTTTTGGCGCAAAACTTTGAATACTTCCCATAAATGACTCACAACACTGTCAGCAAAAAGTTGGGTGAACATCAACTGGGCATTTTACTATTGAGGCAACGTACAAGTATTTGGTGATTTTGATAGAATACCTTTCCCTCATTACTTGTTTCTCAGCAGAAAAAACTCTTATAACTAAACCATATCATCAATCTAAAGTAGGTATTAACCATTTGATCATTTTATGTCAATGATCTTAATAATTTTTTGGGGAATTTCTTTAGAGAAGGAGAATAAATTTCTTGACTTTAGAAGGTAATTTAGGTAGTTATATTGATGAATGCACCATTTATTTGAATCTTTCAAGTGCAAGGTAATTAACCATTAAAATATGACACAAAAATAGGCTACTTATTAATTGAATTGTAAAAGAATATTATCTTGTAAATAGCACCATTGTACCATGCTACAGATTCCATCTTAAACTATATAGCATATGCAACTTTGTCCAGGAGTTTAGCAGTTTGGAAATTATTCAGTTATCAAAGAGTTAATTACATCCAATGCATGCAAGAAAGTCATCCTGAATCATAATGGGTCTCGCTATAAACTTTTAAAAAGACGATAGTATTTCGTCTATCCAATACACTATGTAAAACTATTCTTATAGTTCTTTTATTTGGAGTAGGTATCCTGAGTATTTTGATTTATTTTTACTAATTTGATATTTTATGCTTTCATATTTCCATATCTCATAATGAAACATATAACTCACCCTCAGGGTTCTAGTATAATTATTGGAAATTGAATCACTTTGAATGTAGACCATCTTGTTACTTCATTATTCCTCTAGGATGCATTCAATCTCATATCGATCCAAAATTTCAACCACCTAAAAATAGAAGGTGATTTTCAGTCTCTTCACAAAATGTATGGATAATTCAGAATTGTCACAACACAAAAGACTACCATCATAGGGTTTCAGTAATTCAAACATAGAAGGATGTGTGATAATGTAACTATAGGGTCAAAAGCATTCTACACTATGAGATGCAAGGAGACAAGAAACTCCAATTGGGATGAATATTATACCAATCAGCATAAATAATGAGATGACCTGCGTAGTTAAAACAAAAGAATTTTATCAAAGGTATTATAGTTGAACCCCTTGTAACATTGATGTTCAACATAGCCATGGTACTTTATACAAGGTGTCTGGGCTCACCCATGTTGGAGTCAGAAATGGTTTACAAGCAGGAAGATCCTACTATGTGAACTTTGAATCTGCAAAATCAGCATTAGGCTTTTCAAAAAATAAATCAAAGAAGAAAAACATATGTTACTACAAAATGTGAACATCAAAATACCATCTTTGTACCAACAACTGCAAATGGTAAAATAATATTAAAATACCTAAAAATACCTAGGTTTGGGATCCACCCCACTCCATTCCAAATTCTATTATCTTTGTTTTATACTAACTTATCGAAAGTCCTACAGAATCCCGACTAGTCTAATATGTGTGCCCATCCCTCGATATGAAGATGGTGATCATGATGATGATAATAAAAAACAATATCGATGATAGAAATTTTATAACAACATTATGAACTCGAGATTGTCTTCTACTACTAAGGAAATTGATGGATGTTGAAAAGTGTAACTAGGATCGGTCTCCATATTGACTATACAATTATGTATTTATGTAAAATAGAAGTCAAATATAATATAATATATTTATGTTATGCTTGCTTCATGGGTTTCATGAGCAAGGTTTTATTATAGGTCAATAGACTTATTCTTGTTGTCTATTAGGTTGTGTCTTATAGTCATAAATATAATTAAGGGTCATAAATATGAAGAGTCTAGTCGTCCAAAATGATCCAAGACCTTGTGGAAGAATGGCTCATAACAACCCTCAAGACAACCCATATTCAATGATAGAATAATTTCACTACATGGTGACCTAATACACAGTGATGAAGTCGGCTTACTATATGGATATAAAGTCGGCTCATTTATAGACAGGAACAGCTATATATACACTAGTATACTGTGCAGAAAGATAATGACATGGATTCAATTGCTCTGGGTTTTCAGACAAAGTTGCAAGATCTCAGTACAAGAAAAAGGTGTAGATTACTCTGAATAATACTACGGATTTTTGAGAGGATTCAATGCTGGTTAAAGAATAGAAGATTGTGTGATAAAGTTTGGTATAAGTGTGGGCTAAAGGACAGAAAAAGGTGCGGACTTATCTGAAGATTTTATAGTGGTTAAAATGAAAATATCTCTGAGATAAAGTGCAGGAAAATGACATGATCTAGTGCGGACTTCAAGTCAAAAGTCAGTACAAGTTTAAGGACTAAATAAGGTTCATATATCTCAGTGTGTTATCACAAAAAAGGAAGAGACTTTAGTTCGAGAATGAAAGGAAGGTAAATATGTGATTTACCTTCCTATTCTATAGTACATAAAAGGAAGTACTACTCCTTAATTGAAGAAGCTTCAGTGATCTTGTCTAAGAGCCATCAGTTCCATTGTTTGGGTGGACTAGATTAGTATTGTGGTATTGAGATAAGTATTTAAGTGTTGTATTCCACAGTAGACATGTATCTTTGTTTAAATGAAAAGGAAGTTTAATGATATGTTATTATCCTATCTTCTATCTACATTATGATTAAAATCATTGTATATTTATGTATTGCACACTTGAGGGGAAGTTAAACTAACCTAAGAAAGATGAAAATTATTGTGGAGTTCTGTATTATAATCTTATGGAGAAGATAGGCTAACCTATTTATGACAGTAAGCATTAACAATATCTATGATGAAATATTACAGAAAAGCCATTGATAATTTCATTAACGGTATCGATAGAGACTACATTGATGAATAAATTAAGAAATCGAATAATCTTTATTTTCAGTTGTTACAAATAGCATAAGACAAATCATCTTTCAATTTATTGAAGAACTTTTTTATTTAGTTGTTTGAGCCCAGGTTGGCATTCTATTAAGAGATCCAAGCCCTAACACTGACCTAGGAGCCGAATTTGAAAGACAAAAGGGTCTCTATTCATAAAAGGACAATTTGAATGTCCTACTTCTCTAATTAAAGAAAAGATAATCAAGGAAACATTATCATTACTTTAAGAAGGCTTGTAGCTGTATCTCTATGACACAATTTTTGACACCTTAACATAAAAACTAGCAAGCCTCATCTATTGAAGGAGAATTAGATATATTGGAGAAAACATTTCTTATTCTTGCTAAAAGCCCTAGTTTGTGGGCCAAATTTGAAAGGAGAAAATATTCAGGTGTCTTATTAGCGTAAGGATAATACTAAGAGACATTCATCGCAATTCATTTAAAAGAGTGTCAAGTTCTTGACTCTTGAACTAAATTGAAATTTCACTCATGTGAAAGTTGAATTCTCAAAAGGAAATATCAGTCCACCAGGGAAAATGGGAAGCCCTAGCTAGAGGGATGGATACCTATGCAAATTTGGCATGAAAACATATTTGTAGGCAGATCAATATTGGAATCATCATATATTCATGTATATAGTTGGCATAAGAAGAACTATTGAAATGACACTCATCTATTTTGAGGAAGTTGTGACATTTTGGAAAAATGATTGATGATAGTATCCTTTATAAATTCTAATGAGGGGAATTGTTCTCAGTCAAAGTTGTGAACAAGTCATGACCATTAACAGTATGGTACAATTTGTATCACTCTGTCGATTTACTGAGGGGTTGATTCAATATCCCACAGAAGCCGAGTTAGTTTCCCAAGAAATCAAGTCCTCAAACTGCCTTTGGAGGATTCATTCTAGAAATAAAAGATGTAGATCATGCTTAAGCATGCCTGACACTCTATTTTATCATGACAAACATTAATATGGTAACACTATTCATGTGTATAGCAAATATATATATGACATCATACTTGGTTGGGATATGTAATCCAATATACCTCTACCCAGATATGATCCAGTAATTTGAAATGGCATAATGAGATAGATATGCCATGATCTCTTCTTATAAAGAATATTTTGATTATTATAAACCGTGAAAATGGAAAGCATTCCTATGATCCCTTCAGCCATTTGCATTGAAGGAATGAAATATGAAAACTTCATTAAATATCTTGTTTCTCACCTCAATTTTGATCTACCTACTGTGGCATGTTTATTGTTTTGATATTTTACCTTAAATGATTGGTTATAAATACAATCATGTGTTACTTTCACTTGACCTATTTAAGTTGAAGAAGAGAAAGGTCATCAGACTTAAGATCTTATCATTTTCAAAGTAGTCGTGTTGTCAATCCGTATCTCTGTATACAATATCCTTATTGTCATAGGACTGTAAGCCGTGGGGTTCCATTACAATTTCCCCTCAACACTTTTTAAAGTCTACCATTACCAAAATTTCCCTTTCTCCCAAAGAAGAATTTGCATGGAATGAGGTTGACAGGATTTAATCCATCGAAGATCAAGGCACACCCCAAGGTGCTTGAATTATATCAGAAACTTACCAAACATAAGTAGGGTACTTTTATGATCGAGAACAAAATTGAATCCTATAGCCAAAAATTAGACTTATGATGACATTATTAGTCTTCAAGCATCTCTGGTAATGTGGCTTGGGTTCAAATATTTATTTGTGATAGGTAATGGCACTATTAAAAAATCATTCTAATTATTTTGGATCATGTTGAAAAATATTATTCTACGTGGATCTTCTTATCTTTATAGGCTAGTAAATTCAGCTATGAAGGATAATTGAACCCTGTCAAGAGGGTTAGAGGAAACCATAGTCCAAATTTCCCGAGGAACACAAAGCTGAATGAAAATCTGATAAACGTTGATAATAGATCTATTCTTCCAATGTGTAATAATTAATTTGAGGGAAAATCTTAAGTCTGAGGAGGTATTTACAATAAACGGGGAAAAGAGTTGAGAAACCCTTGAGGGGTATGGCCCAAGTCCCACTTAGATAATCATGCACCAGGGTCGTGGGAGAACCTGCAAAGAATATATTGGTCTCGATAAACCCTAGAAGAATATACCATAAATGAGTTTAAGAACATGAGGCCAAGAAACTTACCGACATCGACGTCATTTGTAATGGCTTCACCGTCTGGATTTTTTAGTGGCATCGTAACCACTGGAGAGCAAGGAATGCCAGAAAAAAGAAAATAAAATAGAACCATTAATAAATATAAGAAAAATGAGAATCAAATCTGTAATAGTTGTACATATTGAATAGGGAATACCTGTAGCAAACCCCTCCAGAACGAGCTCAACTTTCTGAAAGAGAAATTACCGATACTGTTTTGAGTGCAATACCCGAGACTGTTCTAGGTTCAATACCTATGCAAGAAGCATTATCATCAAACGTAAAACCTTGGCCTCTTGAACCAGTTCACGGGAAGGCAGAGCCATCAAACCCTTATCAAAATTGACAAAATGATCTCGGGATGAAACCCTGGGGGTAGGGTTCGGTACCTCAACGAACTCCTTTAGTCCTCAACCATTCGATCATGTAGGAGATATCCTTCAGCTCTTAGGTGGCCAGATATCCTCACATCTAATAATTTTCCAAACAAATCATCTAAATATAAAGATGATATATGAGTTGAACTTAGAATTAATTAATATAATCAAACATTATCCTAAGTTTGTAAATTATTGAGTCTACACCATGGTAATTATGCAATTATACAATAAAATTTAAAGTTATAGAAGTTTATGACATGTTTTTACCATGAAATATTTTTTTTGGGTATAGATCTTACATATGGAAATTAAATTAATTGAAAAAAGAGATTTATGTACTATTATTTAAATATTTATATACTTAAAAGGGGTTTAAATAAATAATGTTTGAAATATAAAAATTACACAACATTTAAATGATGATAATATAATATTTCAACATAAATTTGGTAATCTGTAAAAACCTTTAACCCAGAGCAAAGATAACTCAAATAAATTAATAAATTATAGTTTTTTTTTTATACTAAGATATAGATAGGTTGGAGATTGCAGAATTCATGTAATTGAGGACTGCTTATGTCAGTTTCAAATATACTTGGAGCAAACTAAAGGAATTTCAATGTTGTTTTGAGCATGTTGTGGATAGAACCTTTGAGAAATATTATAGATTTGTATGTGATTGTTACCCTTACATTTGGTATGAGAATGGACCAGTGTTAAAGGATGATGATAGGTAAAGAGACATCTTGATATCCTTTTTTTCCTTTTGAGGGGACATGAATTACATTGGGTCATACATGAAGATTAACCTTACCTTATTCCTATGAAATTAGATGCATTTGTGGACATTAGAAGACCATATTGTTTCCCTTTGAAATAAAATGTGTGGTGGATAATTGGGGGAAATGTGATTGTCCATAAAATGTAGATCGGATTTGGGGACCTTGTGGCTTTTTTCCTTCCACCCAAGTATTTCTTGGAGGTTTCATTTGAGGGTTTACTGGAAACAAACCTAATATGACCAAGAATATTAGTGTTTGAGCACCTATGTTTTGGGAGAAAGGCTTAGGGGTTATAGAATTTTAGGGGTTTAGGCATTTGGGGTTAATGGTAAAGGGTAAAGGGTTAGGGCATAGTTGATTTATGGGTTAATGGGTTGAGTTCTAGGGGCTGTAGGGGTTAGAGGATAATGAAAGTAGTTAAGGGCTTCAAGGGTTAAGGGTTAAGCATCGTGGGCTTAGGGGTTAGGGGATTTAGGTGGTTAAGTGCTTAAGGGTTATGGGATAGGTGTCAAAAGGATAAGGGGTTAGGGGTTAGGGATAAAGAGTTAAGGGTGAGGTTTAAGATGATAAGGGGTTAGGGCTTAGGGGCTTCAAATATTCTAAGTTAAGGGTTAGGGGTTAAGGGGTTAGTGTCTTAGGGTTTAAGGGATCAAGGGGTTAATGTTTTGTGAGTTATGACTATAGGGGTTAAGGGATTATGGCTGTGGGGTTAAGGGGATAGGGAATTTACTAATTATGGGTTAATGGATTATGGATTATGATAATGGGGCCCCTAATCAGTACCTTATCACAACTATTGGGGGTTCCCTTATCATTTTATCTCGATGCCTTTCCTCTAGGCCTCCCTCCCTTGATACAACCTCCCTCACACGATACGACCCGAATGCGTCTCCTGTGATGCCCTCACACGACATGACCCAACCTGCCCGAACGAAGGCACAAGGGAGCAATCAGAAAACGGATCGCACAAACGTGAAAAAGGCACACAAGTGGTCACAACTTAGCATTTTTTATACGATGACCATCACACGACCCGACCTGAACCACCCGTGCGTTTCCTTGGGCGCCCTCACACGACCCAACCTGACCCAATGTGACCTGACCCTCACACGGTTTCCTCACTATTTTGACATTTCGAATAGTCTGACATGTTCGTCGCAAGTTTGACAAGTACTGAAAAATTAAACCTGTTGTCACATTATATATATTTTTTATTTTTTATATATTTATTTATTTTGTTAATTTTTTTTTTTACTTATTATTATTTAGATAGTGGTTTAATTAAATTAAAAAAAAAACTAGGCCAAAATTTAAAAAAATTATAATTACAAATATAATCTAAACAGAAAATAGGTCACATGAGGTCGCGGGCATGACCTGACCCGCCCAAACGAAGGGTACACGAGAAAGAAGACAAAAAAAAGATCACACAAATGTGCACAAGGAACATGGGTACCCTCACATGACCTAACACGACCCAAATAGGATGTGTTCCTTGGGCACCCTTACACGACCTGACCTGAACCGATTCGCTCGAACATGTTTCCTTGGGCGCCATCATAGTACGACAGGACCCGACCCGACTCGACTAAGACACGTTCCTTGGGTACCCTCACACAACCTGACCTGACCCGATTCACCCTAAAATGTTTCCTTGGGTTCCCTCATAGTATGGAACGACATGACCCAACCCGACCCAAACATGTTTCCTTGGGTGCCATCACACGACCCAACCCGACCCGACACACCCGAACATCGAAGGCATGAGGGAGAAAATGGAAAACGTGTCTAACGAACGTGCAATACAAGGTACACGGGTGATCACAACTTAGCATTTTTTATACAGCAACCCTCACACGACTCGACCTGACCCGACTAGACCTGACCAAACCCACCCAAACATGTTTCCTTGGGTGCCCTCACACGAATCGACTTGACCCAACCCGACTTGCCCGAACGCGTTTCCCTGGGCACCCTCACACGACCCGACCTGACCCACCCTGACCTACTCGAACATGTTTCCTTGGGTGCCCTCACACAGCACGACCCGACCTAATCCACCGGAACACGTCCCCTTAAGTGTCCTCACACGACCCGACCCGACCCACACAAATGTGTTTCCTTGTACAGCCTCACATGACTCGACCCTACCCGAACACATTTTCCTAGGTGCCCTCACACGACATGACCCGACCCCACCCGACCTGACCTAACCCGCTCGAATGTGTTTCCTTGGGCAGCCTCACATGACACGACACGACCTGACATGACACGACACAAGTGGTCACAAATTAGAATTTTTTATATGACCACCCTCACACTACTTGACTCACCTGAACAAAGGGCGCACAAGAAAGAAAGCTAAAACGAATCACGCAAATGTGCACAAGGAACATGGGTGCCCTAACACGTCCCGACTAGGACGCGTTCCTTAGGCACCCTCACATGACCTGACCTGACCCAATTCACCGGAATGCATTTCCTTGGGCGCCCTCATAGTATAGCACGACCCGACCCAACTCAACCTGACTTGAACGCATTTTCTTGGGCACCTTCACATAACCCAACTCGACCCAACCTGCCTAAACGTCGAAGGCATGAGGGAGCAAATGGAAAACGGGTTGCACAAACATGCAGTACAAGGCACACCAGCGGTCACAACTTAGCATTCTTGATACAACCACCCTCACACGACCTAACTTGACCCAACTTGACCCAACCGAATGCATTTCCCTAAGCACCCTCACACGATTTGACCTGACCCGACCTGACCCGCCTGAACCCATTTCCTTGGGTACCCTCACATGACCTAACACGAAGGCATGAGGGATAAAACATAAAAAAATATCGTACAAACATGCACAAGAAACATGGGTGGTCACAACTTAGCATTTTTTATATGACCACCCTCATAAAACTCAACCCGACCTAACCCAACCTGACCCGACCTGAGTGATTTTCCTTGGGCACCATCACATGACTTGACTCGAATCACCCGAACGCATTTCCCTAGGTGCCCTCACATGACCCGACATGACCCTATTAGTCATCAATAATTTTTACTATCTGAATATGACTATAGATTGGTTCTAGATTTCTAAAAGCAAAATTCCCTGAATATTGTAAGTTTTAGAAATCTCACTGCCTTCATTATCCTTATAGGAAAATTTTCACTATTCTATAAACCTTGCCTTTTCATGGTTACCCTCCCACTCCTAAAAACTCCTTATGGGCTTGTGCCACTCATCTCCATCCTCTTTTCCTACCTATGACCTCATCACTCTATTTTTCCCATGCCCATAACTTCACTTTACCTCTAGGGTTACCTATAAACCTATTCCTTCCCATTTTCACCAAGTTCCTCAAGCATTGATGGTCTCAAAAATATCTCTGTAGGCTCTATAGATAAATCAAGTACATAGGATTTTGGATCTTCAATACACCACTTTTTCAATACTCTGTTTTACACTTGAAGACTCCAAGCCAAATTTCAGTCAAAGACCAGGTCAAAGAACCCTCCCACTAGGTCATTACGGTTTCACAGGTTGTAAGGTCATCTTTGATGTTTTAAGCACTTCTTTTCCTATGCTAGAAGCTGGCTCAGATGTAATATAAGATCAATACATGGTTATCAAAGAAAGATCTCAAAATTTCCAAAGAATACTATTTTGTCAAATTCAAGTGTTGCAAAAGGTAAATGTAACTTGACACTTCTGCAGGAGTGTTAAAAGCTCCATAATAAGAAGAAATTGATAAGGTAAATGGTATGTTCCTAAAGGATGACATATTGCAGCAAGGAAGACAGGAAGCACTTGTTCTTATAGAGAATCAGGGTGTTTTGAGCTTAAAGGTTTAGTAGGGTGCCAAACAGTGATCAAATGTAGAAATAACCATGGAGGAGGTACACCTAAAAGCCAAACATGAAGATAAGTCTTTCAGATATTATTGATGAAAAATGGAAAAAGGTGAGGTGAACTGGACATAAATGAATGAACTTAAAAGGGCTATAGAGAACTTAGAAGACAACGTTAATAATTGTTTTCAAGAATTCCATACACCTAGGGTTTTGAGAAGATGGTCAAAGAAGGTGAAATGATTAGTTAAACTCCATGATGACAACAAAGGGATTCTAAAGATGTCACTATTTATAAAGATCCCAAACTTGTCCAAAGAAGTTTGTCATACCAAAAAAGATCAAAAGATAGTTTGAGCTCCATGGTACAGGTAAAGGAAGATTTAGAAGCTGCCAGTGTGTGGAAACATCCCAAATTTTTCCAAGGTAAAATGTCTCACTACCTCAAAGAACAAGGATGTAAAGAGTATCAGTGAGAAAGGCAAAGTCAAATTTTTTCAATCACTTGCAAAGAAAAAGATTAGTTGACTTTAGGTTGGAGATAATAGGGTGTGGAAGCATTCTAAAAATCTATCAAGATGAACCTGTCATGCCTAGTGACTATTAGTAAGAAAGGTAAACTCAGTGTTTTAAGGCACCTGCAAATCAGAAGTGGCCAAAGAAGGTAAAAGGCATAGTTTGAATTCCATGGTGTAGGCAAAGGAGATTTTTGAAGGTATTGATATGTGATGTCCTCCCAGAGATGTTTAATGAGCTTGTTATGCTTCAAGGAGCAACAAGAAGGTCAAAATTCATTATCTCAGTCACCTACAGAGGAAACCGTGCAAAATTTTTAGTAAGAAAAGGTGAAAAAGATAAGTCCAGTATTGTAATAGAAGCCACAGAGGTTTTTTTGAAGATGTAGCCACTGTCTAAAAACATCCCGAGACTGTTAAAAGAGAATTCATCATGCCTCACAAATCAAGAGCAAAGGCCAAGTCAATGTTTTTGACACCTACAACAAAAGGTCAAAAGAGCATTAGTAAAAAAAAAAAAAATGAAAAAGGTTTTAGACATTAGGAAAGTGGGTTGTGGAAATAAATTAGATCATTTTCCTATAAAGGTTCATTTAACACTTCACATAACTCATTATTCACTTGCAAAAATTTGGAAGCATTCAGGAGAAAAAAGTCTAAGTTTCCAAGTCAAAATTGGGCAAGTTAGATTGGCAATGCGCGCCTAGAGTCGGGCATTGCTCCTTTGCCCGACTCACCCATATTTTGCGTTTAGGACAGGGTGTTGCATGCCTAGAGTCGGGCGATGTGCCCTTAGCAAGGTTTTCTCATGCAATTTACATGGTCGCTGCGCGCCTGGAGCAAGTCACTGCTCCTTTGCCCGAACCGACCCACCGTTTGCCTAGGTGCTGCACACTTAGCCAGGAGGGCCTCTTGCACCCTACAAGCACACAAAACACTTCAGAAACCCTCCAATTCTCTACCAGGTGTCCTCCTAACACATTTAGAGGTAATTGGATGCCCTAACTTCATCTTCAAGCATATTTTATGGTTTAAAATTGGATGAAATTAAAACCCTAAGGAGAATTCCCTCAATTTCATGCTTAAAATCACTGTTTAAGCCCCATTCATCTGCCCACTAAAGGTATCAGTCAACACAAGGGTGAAATAGGTTGTTGTATAAATTATCACTACATCTAGGTTTCCCCTCTAAATCAATTTCCTTCTTAGCCTTCTGTCCCTTTATTTGCAAAAATAATTCACTTTCCATTGCCACTCCATCATCTCACTTTCATCTCAAATACACACTTAGCCCAAGTATTTAAAAAATAGAGTGTAAAACAGATATCAGCAGTGGGTTATCATTGAATTATCTGCCTATTCCTCATTCTCATATACTTACACCTTCACTCATCCATCTCATTCACTTGTAAAAGGCTACCTTTTTCATCACCATTCCATTACCCTCTTCCATATCAGTTTCATAAGCAGAGCTAGGGTTTCAAAGGTAGAGTTGTTAAAATGTAAAGAGAAGGGGATCATGTTAGTGAAGGAGAAGGCCGAGTGCCAAGGAGACATCAACATAAAGGTGGGAAGATTAATAGATTTGAACCTCCAAACACAGATGAGTTGATGGCCTCTCCAATGACCGTTTCATGTTTCTAGAATGTGGGATGCTTTGATTTTTGTGAAAGAGTACAACATGTGCAAAGTCGCCCTGAGCTAACTAGGCTTTTCATTGTTAACTTGCATCACAAGAAAGTTAACCTTGCAGGAGTGACCTTTGAGCTATCCACAGATGCTATTTCCAATGCCACATGCATACCTAATGTAGGGGAGAAATGGTTCAAACAATCTAGCCTAGACATAAGCTACTATGAACCCTATTTAAAACCTAGGTACAAAGACCACTACAAATCCATCTTTCCTTTCTCACACTTTCTAGAGAGATATGCACCTATGATGAGGATTATTATGAAATATTTTACATGTGAGGGAAGGTTCTCCAGGATTTACTTCTATCACATTAGGCTACTCATGCACTTTACTAGATTAAGGATGTTGCATATGCCCTACTACATCTACAGAAGCATTGATAAATGTCCTATATTGTGGAAAAGGGAGGGTACCCTCATTAGATGCAAAGCTTATTTCATCACTCTTTGATTAATATGGTTGTGTTACACCAATTACAGTAGAAGGGCATTCCATGGGAGGTTTTCATCACCCATGAGGTGTTCACCAACCCACAACCCCATCCTCAGTAAAATGTGCCTTCATCATCTCATCCTCCTGTCCCTACTCCTCCATCATCTCCTGTTGATCATGTTTCACCATCTACACATATTCCTTCACCTTAGGACAATCCTCCTTCCTCACCCTCTCACAATGCATCAGACAATGAGGGAAATTATAATGAGCAATCAAATGACAATGAGATAGAGGGCAACAATGAATTAAGCAATGAAGAACAAGGAAATGAGGAGGCAGAGGTGAGTGATAAGGTAGAGAGCATGGAAAAATAAAACAATGATGATGTTGGCAATGATGAGGCACATAGCAATGAACATAATGACAATGGCTCAAAAAGCCTTAATGACACTGATAATGCCAACAAACAAGTCAGTGAAGAAGATGAGGGCACTGCAAAAGGCAGTGAGGATCCAGAACCCAATGAAGAAGATGTCCATGAGTCAGAAAACAGTGAGGCTCATGATAGTGATGAAGGCAGTGAAGAAAATAGTGAAAATGCATAAGGCAGTGTGGAAAAGAGAAATGAATAAAGCAGTAAGGCTAATATCAGTGAGGAACAATCAAGCAGTAAAGAGGGAAACAATGATGCAGAAATCAATCATGAAGAAAACAGTAAGGAAAATAAGGCTGATTTCACAAAGGACGATATCAGTAAAGAATAAAACATTGAATTAGAGAGAAATAAAATAGGAAGCAACAATGAAGAAGAAGGAAATGATGACCATGATGTCAGTGAGGGAAGTGAGGATAATGATGGTGATAATCTTGGAAATGATAAAACAGAGAGCATTGAAGCCCACAACAATAGTGCAAAGAACTATGATGATGATGGCACTAATGATGACAATGGGTCAAAGCGCCATGATATCAATGATGATACCAATGGAGATGGTAGCCATGAGAGCAGTAATGTTAAGAGCCATAGTGGCAGTGAAGATGACAACAATGATGGAGATAAGACATATGGCACTGAGATAAATAATATTCAACATCTTCCTTTGACCTACCAAAGAGGAAATAGGCAGGTGTTTGTTTCCCTCAAGAGGCAAGGGGCCATGCGTTCTACTTCAACTAAAGATCTTGACAAAGGTAAAGACAAGGTCATTGATGAAGAGAAAGAGGATGATCATGAGACTGAGAAAGAGTTTAAACTCATTCACATTGACAGTGATGATGAGAATGAGGCAAGGATCTCAAGCATGTTGATAAAAAACAAATACACCAAAATTAAAGACTTGCAAGCAAACCTAGGTGGGGCTAGGAATGTGATTCACTATTATGAGGTTGAAAACAAGCAGATGGAAGCACAAAATGCCATCTATGAGATTAGAGCTATCAGAGCTCAAAAAGAGGCTGCGAAGACAAAGGCAAAGCTACAAGAGGTCTTGGGCACTCCTGATGGCACTGAAGAAGAGGAAGAGCAGCTTCCCAGGAAGAGGCCAAGAACAATTGGCTTGAAGAAGGCCTTAGTCAAGGAGAAGGAGCAAGAGACAACATTGGCAGAGTAGCTCACTCCAAGTGAGCTGCTTGCCATGGAACTAGAATATGATCGGGAACCTTGGCTAGAGAGGGAAAACATACACCTAGAGGGTCAACTTGAGAAGACAAAGAGGGACCTTGACCTCCAAAAGAATATGGCCAAACATTATGCCTTGAGGAACAAAATTGCAAGGGCCAAGCTCAAAAGAGCGCTTGCTAAAATTCAAGCCCTCAAGGAGGCAAAATTGCAAGGGCCAAGCTCAAAAAAGCCCTTGCTAAAATTCAAGCCCTCAAGGAGGGAAAAGGTAATTAAAAACTTGAAATCCTTGCTGATACATCCCTATAGGCATCCCAAATACCATAAGCAAGTCAAATTCAAAATTTTGGAAACTTTTGATAATTTTGGTTTTTGGTTCTTTTGGAGGGCCAAGGGCATAGCGCCACTGGCGCTGCACTCTTTTTTGAGGCATCCATTGCAGAAATGGTTTAAATTTTTGTGTTCATATTGCCAATTACATCACACACACAAAAGTTCAGATCATTTGGAGCTGATTTGGTCCTCCAAAAGGGTAAACAACCTGCAAAATTCACCATTCTGCCCTCTTTTCAGAGATGGCGCTGCACCCTGATAAGTATTTGAAGATTTAGTTTTTGAGAAGGTAAATGGATTCCAATTAGAAAACGGAAGGAATATTTGGAAAGTAGACTTTATAATATTTCCAATGAGCTATCATGGAGCTCATTTGGACATCGGGAAGGCCTTCAAAACTCAGCTGCAAGATGACCTATTTTTCCAGTGCAGGAACTGCGCCCTTGGATCTTGGCGTTGTGCCCTTGCCTGCAAAGTCAACAAAAAACACAAATTTATTGAAAAATATTTTTTTGAGGTTTTTGAGGCAAATCACTCCAGATTTGGTTGAGGAGTTATGTTGGCATTTATTTTTGCATTTATTAGGTTAGATATTTTGTGCCTTGGGCCTTGCATGGTCTCTTTGGTAAAAAATGATATTTATGAGTAGTTAATGATGTTTTCAAACCCTAGTTAGGGTTTTGATCCTATTTTCTAGTTAAATACTGCATTGAGGCCTCATTTTAAATTTTTTTTGGTTGATGAGCATAATATGATATAGACTTTGAGTTTATTGGTGAAATAGGCTTTGATGTCTTGTGAAGGCTTTGGACTGAGCATCTAAGGATTGAGCACATTCTTAGGATTCATAAGCTTTGTTAGATGGTGATGTATTCCACCTTTATCTTTGTTTCCTTCAGTTTTTCATTATGTTCATGGTTTCTTTGATCATAGGATAGAAATAGGGAATAATATTTGCTTTCTTGGCACCCTACTTTCACCTGCCTCCTTTGATCTCTATGTTTTCTTCCTTGAAGTTTAGCTAAAGTGTTGGGTATGTGTTATGTTATTTCCGCGACTAATCACATGCGAGGAGGTAAGAGGGGGGGGGGTATAGATAGCCCCCCCTGTCGGGGTCCGGGGCAGTGCCCAGGCGAAAATTTTTGGTCCTTAATTTCCGGTGGGCAGTCCGCGCCCATGGTTTTGTGTATGGTTTTTCACATGGCTTTGGGGTATGATGGTTTTCATCCCCTGGTATTTTGTAGATCCATTCAAGGGAACTATGGTTATGATCTAATCCAGGGTTAATGGATTAGGGTTTATGTATGCTTCGACATGTATATATATGTGTTGTAACACTAAAAGTAATATAATGAAATATCAAGTTGGTTGTCCCGATTTGGGAGCCAGGGGAAAATCTCTGCGTTTATCTATTTTATTTTTTATGCTCTCGCTATTGTTTATTTTCTGTTATAAGATTCGTGTGTAGATAATTTATGTTCAGGGTTAAAACCTACATTTGGTATTGGAGTTGTTTCGGCTTCAAGGGGACACCTTTGCTGCCGAGGGTTTTTTGCTCGGGCCTGAGGTAGACCCTGTTCAATGGGAGATCTACGGGATCGATTCTTACGGTGAAAGATGATGGCGAGTGGCGGAAAGATAGAGATCAAGAAATTTAATGGTCAGAGTTTTGAGTTGTGGAAGCTCAAGATGGAGGATCTGCTGGTGGATAAAGATTAGTGGATCGTGGTAGATCAAGGTACTAAACCAACAAGAATTTCAAATGAAGACTGGAAGAAACTGGATTGGAAGGCTAAGAGCACAATACGGTTGTGTGTCTCAGATTTAGTATTGTTGAATGTATGGGAAGCTACGGTGAATAATTTGTGGGAAAAACTTGGGACTTTGTACCAATCTAAGTCTCTGGTGAATAAGTTGTTCCTGCGGAAAAAGTTGTATAACCTAAGGATGAAGGATGGAGAATCGGTGATGGAGCATCTGAACGCCTTCAATACTGTGGTAAGTCAGCTATCATTGGTTGATATTAAAATCTCAGATGAAGATAAGTGCATCGGTTTGTTGTGCTCTCTACCAGACTCATGGGACGGTCTGGTTATTGCAATAGATAGCTATACAACTAACTTGAATTTTGATGACATTGTCTTAGCCTTGTTGTCGGAGGAAATGAGACAGAGAAATATGGAGGGCCAGAATGGAGATGCCTTATCTATACGAGGAAGGTCCCAAAACAAAAACAAGAATAATGTTTCAAGTGGGAGATCCAAATCTAGAGGGAGATCTAAATCTCCTGGAAATTTTGTAAAGGTATGCTGGAAATGCGCAAAGGAAGGGCACTACAAAAAGGACTGCAGGACCCAATGCTCCAGAGTGAAGGGACCTAATGACGTTCTTCTCACAGAAAGGCAAACCACCTCGGATGAAGGTGGGGATGTGTATTTGGCTTCTTCTTCAAATACACATGTAGATCATGAGTCATGACTCAGGTGCATCCTTTCACTTCACTCCCCATCAAGAGTGGTTCTGCGAGTATGAGAAATATGATGGCGGTGATGTCTTCCTAGGGGATGATAGGAAGGCCAGAATCGTCGGACGTGGAAATGTGAAGCTAAATTTGTAAGGTGGAAGGATTAGAACACTTCCCAGTGTTCTGCATATTCCTGCATTGGCCAGAAATCTAATTTCTGTAAGAAAGATGGATGATGAAGGTGTAAAAACAGTGTTCGAGAAAGATGCCTGCAAGATGGTTCGGGGAGCACTGGTATTAATGCGGGGAGTTCGGACTGGAACTCTGTACAAGCTACAAGGTAGCACTGTTATTGATGGGTGTAACAGTTCTGTGGTTCCTGAAAGTGGGACGGAAAGTCTAGCTGTCTCTCGAGAAAAGACCATGCTATGGCATCAAAGGCTTGGACATATTGGAGAGAAGGGCCTTTGGATACTGCATAGAGATGGTATGGTAGAAGGTATGCTCAGAAACTACCGGATTTCGATTTCTGTGAATATTGTGTATATGGGAAGCAGAATCGGGTGAGTTTTCCTTCTGGTGCTAAGAGGGCGAACAAGATATTAGAGCTTGTGCACAGTGATGTGTTTGGACCTGTGTCGGTTCCATCACTGGGTAAGTCTGTGTACTATGTTTCATTCATAGATGACTTCTCAAGGAATACATGGATATATTTCTTGAGGAAGAAATCTGGAGTCTTTGACAGAATTAAAGAATTTAAGGCTCTGGTGGAAAACTAGACAAAGAAGAAGATAAAGGCGCTGAGGACAGATAATGGTGGGGAGTTATGCAAGAAATAATTTGAAGAGTTCTGTAAGAAGTGTGGTATAGCACGATCGAAGACTACTCCATACACACCTCAGCAAAATGGAGTTGCAGAAAGAATGAACAGAACACTGATGGAAAAGGCAAGAAGCATGCTCAGTGGTACCGGGTTAGGACAAGAATTCTGGGTAGAGGCAGTGGAGACCGCATACATTCGTTTAACAGATCACCTTCATCAGCGTTCGAGGATAAGACCCCACATGAGGTATGGACTAGTAAGAAACCCTCTCTTTCACATCTACGGGTATTTGGATGTGATGCATATGTACATGTTCCAAAGGAGAAAAGGACCAAGTTGGATAATAAATCTGAAAGGTGCATCTTTATTGGGTATAAGGATGGTTTAAAGGGTTACAAGCTTTGGAACCCAGAAACAAGGAAGGTTGTGTATAGCCGAGATGTGGTGTTTAGAGAAGGGAAAGATGTTGTTAAACATGAAGTCCTACCAAAGGAACCTGAGAAGATAGAGTTTGAGCTAAAGGAGGATGAATCAGACTCTACAATAGATGAAGACTCAGAAGATGAAGAGCCACAATCTCCAACTATTAGAAGATCAGTTCAGGAAAGAAGGCAACCAGAAAGGTATAGTCCATCTACTTTCTGTTCAAGTTTTTATTTAACTATAATTGATAAAGATCCCATAATGTTCAGGGAGGCAGTAGATTCAGAGGATGGAAAACTCTGGAAGGAGGCCATGGTTGATGAAATGGAATCCTTGCACAAAAATGAGGCATGGGATCTGGTGGAGTTGCCGGCTGGAAGGAAGCCCATTGGGAGAAAATGGGTGTTTAAAAAGAAGATGAATGTAGAAGGCAAGGTGGAGAAATACAAAGCTCGGTTGGTAGCAAAAGGTTATTCCCAGGTGCCGGGAATTGATTTTGGTGATATTTTTTCCCCTGTTGCCAAAGTTACTTCTATTAGATTACTTTTATCTGTTGCTGCTGCATTTGATTTTGAGATAGAACAGATGGATGTGAAGACAACATTTCTTCACGGGGATCTAGAAGAGGATATCTACATGAAGCAACCTGAAGGCTTTATGGTGAAGGGTAAGAAAGAACTAGTATGCAGGTTGAAGAAGTCTCTGTATGGGTTAAAACAGTCACCAAGGATGTGGTATCAGCAATTTGATACCTATATACGGGGACTTGGCTTCACCAGAAGCAAGGAGGATCATTGTGTTTATTTTAAATTAATTGGTGACCGTGTTATTTATTTGGTCTTGTATGTGGATGATATGTTGTTGATTGGAAATGACAAATAAATTATCCAAGATTTGAAGACCCAACTGTTCTCCAAATTCGACATGAAGGATATTGGCGTTGCCAACTATATTTTGGGCATGGAAATTAAGAGAGATCGGGCAAAGAGGAAGCTCTGGTTAAACCAGAGGAAGTATGTCGAGACTATATTGCAGAGATTCAATATGCAGGATAGTAAATCGGTGAATGTTCCTATTCCTGTGGGTGTAAAGTTTTCTGCTGAAACGTGTCCCAAGACACAAGAAGAAGAGGAGGATATGTCCCATGTTCCATATGCAAGTGCAGTGGGTAGCTTGATGTATGCAATGGTCTGTACTAGACCACACATTGCACATGCAGTGGGAGTATTGAGCAGGTTTAAGTCAAACCTAGGGAAGGAGCATTAGATAGTAGTGAGGCAAAATACATGGCAACCACTCATGCAAGCAAGGAAGAAATTTGGTTTCAGAGATTGTGTTTAAGTATGGGGTTGGTATAGCAAGCTATAAGGATAGACTGTGATAGCCAAAGTGCAATTTTCTTGGCTAAGAACCCTACTTATCATTCAAAGACAAAGAACATTGATGTTCAATATCACTTTGTTAGAGATATGGTTGAGGCTAAAAGGGTGTTGCTGGTAAAGGTGGACACTTTGAAGAATGTTGCAGATGCATTGACGAAGTCTGTGAGCACTCAGAAGTTCTCTTGGTGTAGAGAAACAATGGGTGTTGAAGAATTGGGCCAATGACTAAGCTCTCCTGTGGCCCCCTACGGAAAGAAAACAACAAGTGGGAGAATGTTGGGTATGTGTTATATTCTTTCCACGACTAATCACGCATGGGGAGGGTCACAGGGGGGGCGATAGCCCCCCCTGTCAGCGTCCAAGGCAGTGGCCCGGCGAAAATTTTTGGTCCTTAATTTCTGGTGGGCGGTCCACGCCCATGGTTTTGTGCATGGTTTTACACATGGTTTTGGGGTACGATGGTTTTCGTCCCTTGGTATTTTGTAGATCTGGTCAAGGGAACTATGGTTATGATATAATCTAGGGTTAATGGATTAGGGTTTATGTATGCTTCAGCATGTATATATATGTGTTGTAACACTAAAAGGAATATAATGAAATATCAAGCTGATCGTCCCAATTTGGGATCCAAGGGAAAATCTCTGTGTTTATCTGTTTTATGTTTTATGCTCTTGCTATTGTTTATTTTCTATTATAAGATTCTTATGTAGATAATTTCTGTTTAGGGTTAAAACCTACATAAAGAATCCTTCAATGCTCTTTAGTGTTACTGAAATGTTATGTTAAAATTTCTATTTGTTTGAAGGTAAGGTTCAAATAATCCTTAACTGCTCTCTAAGTTTACTTATCTGTTGTTTTTAAGGTTTTCTTAGTACATTTTAGATGAAGAATCCTTCATTTCTCTTCAAGTTTTTACTATGCTATCATCCTGAAAGTTTTTTCTTGTTTCTAGTATGTTAAAGGATCCTTGATCGCCCATTAACCTACTATACTCACAACTCCATGTTTATTTCACTCTCACTAAACCTAATTAGATCCATTTGGCCCTGTTAACTTGCCCTATGAAATACCCTTGATCTATTTTTACACGCTTCAAGACCTTTACAGACTCCATATCCCAATGGATTGATTCTCTCTTATTCTACCTATTTTTCTTGAAAACCTATCCAACCAACCAAACAAACAAGCAAACCCTAATCTCTATAACTAACCTAAAATCAAAACCCTAAACGTAACAAGCTAAATCCTTTACACAAGCATAGAGAGAGCCCTCTCCGAGTCTAGGAAGGCTAGGTCCTAGGACTCCAACGATTGGTTTGATGTTGCCCTTGTCTTTTTGGTCATTTCCAATCTGCCAAAATTGCGGGGACCTAACATAATGGTGATCACGGTGGGAGATCTGAGTCAGTAACATCTTAATTATTCCTTAAGACCTCGGAAAACCCTTGTCAAAACTTAGAAAATGAAGTGTTAGCCAAGATTAGTATCAAATTGATTCACCATAATAAGTAAAATGATTACTCAACTAGAGGACACTCATTAAAAACCTTAGTGTTACATAAAGAAACTCAGAAAACCCACAAAACATCTCTAGATTGGTTTTTGTAAATTTTTGGTGGTGGACCACAAGTACATATCCTTAAAACAATAATAAAAAAAAACATCCACCTGGTGACTCCATTGGCCTCTAGTAGACCTACTAACTCTACTAGTTCTTGTAGGCTTCCTTTGGGATTGTGTCAAATCATTCCTAAGTAGTTTAAAGGCCTAGTCAGACACTCTCTGAGTTCATTAAACATTAAGAGAGGCCTGCCTTTCAAAAATAGTCATAAACTTTCAGCCTCTCTGTACTTTGGGTCCGAAATTTGGCTTCACAAAGGATCAGAACCAGATCTCACCTTGACCCAAACCCCCTACCATAGTTGATGACCCAAAAAATATCTTGTGGAAGAATTCTAGGGTTGGATATTCGACTAGTGTTATACCAATTCATAGAGCAAGTTATGCCCCTGAACATCTCACAGCCTTGCAAGATACCCAATGTGACTTACATCATCAAAGAAACTATTCAGAACTAAGTCACAAAGTGGGATAGACCAGACAATCTTTGAGCATATCAACATACAATAGATCCCTAGTAGAGAAGCCTCTCCTTCCACTCCTCCTGATTTTCTGCTTCTCCATCACTTTGGCTCCTTTCATTCCAAGTCTTCTCAAAATCAGTTTTTTGGTCCCAATACATCTGCCCCACCCACTTGTACATCCACTGTGCAAACCACTCCACTTCATCCTCCACCACCACTCATAAAACCTCCTCTTGTAAATCCTCCTTCGATTCCATTACCTCCCATCATGGAAGCATGGTATGCCCCCCTCGTGCTACCGCAACCTTTACTGCCTTTGCCAAATGACTACCAATCCAAAATCCCTCACTTTACTGGAGTTGACTCTATCATTACCCAACAACATGTAGAAAAAATCAATCATGCCTTTGACTACCAATAAATAGAAGAGGAGACCATAAAAATGAGAATTTTTGCCCAAAGTCTATGAGGAGAAGCAAAGAAATGGTTCAAAAACTTAGCTCCTAACAGCATACATGACCTCCCTTCCCTTTATCAGACATTCATAAACAAATGGGAGATTAAGAAAAATCCTCTTCAAATCCTCTTGGAGTATAATAACCTTAAAAGGAATGTTGGGTAAAGTGTCCAAGACTACTACACTAGGTTCAATACTGTATACAATGAACTCCCACCTCACATGAAACCCCCAAAAGGCCTAGCCTTAGTAAAATTTCCAAAGGGCTTTGATCTAGACATGGCATACCAATTGAGAGAAAGAGATCCCATAACCTTAGAAGACATGCAGAGGGGAGATGTGAGTGTAGAAGCCAATCTAATTGAGAAGAGGGCTAGGATGAGGTCAGAAAAGAAAGTTACATACAAAGAGGAAACTATGGCCTCCACATCTGATACCAAAATTGAAAACCTAGTTAGGAAAATGGAGAGGATGATGGGGAGGATCAATTTAAATGAAAGAGAAACTCCTAAGGAAAACCAAGCAAATCCTAAAATTAGAAATAGGAACCAAAACTTCAGAAGAGACCCTCATCAAATCAGAAAAAGAGAAAATGACCAGCAAACCAGACTTCCTTTCCAAGAAAATTATGTAGATGAAGAGGAAAGAGAGGCTGAAGAGCCAGAAGAAAACCATGTAAATTTGATAGGCTCTGATAATGAGGATAATACTTTTCTCATAGAATAAGAACAAGATATTTTTTCCCCAAATCAAACTGAAACAAACTATGAGGATTCCGAAGACTACAAATTAGGATTTGAAAATGCTATCATGGAGGTTCATAGGTAGTATGACGTTAGGATTAAGAAAAACCAAGATGCCTCTAGGAAAAACAAACTAGATATTGTTGTTAGGAAGACCCCTGAAAACACTCCTAAGAAGACAACAGAAAACACAAACACCATAGCTAAGAAATTTGATCAAAACAAATACAAAAATAGCCAAAAAAATGGTGACCCAAGCTGCCCTAGTACATTAACTAGTGGCTCTGAAAAAACTCTTTTGACTAAGGTTCAAAATCAGAATCAACAAAATAAAATTGCAGAAAAAATCATAGCTTATAAAACTGATGTAAATATGCCAAAAAAACAAACACCTTTTAGTTTTGAGGGAGAGATTGCCAAGATCAAAATAACCATACCTCTTATTGAACTGGTATCTCAAGATGTGTATAGGTTCCAAGTTTTTAAAGTTTTTAACATAGGAAATGACATCGACACACTGAATCTAACTGATGACAAACCATAGTTTTTTTTTGGACCTGAGGTAGAGGGAAAATACCAAGAAAGAGTTGTACCTCCCTTCTATGTTAGCTTAAACATACATGAAAAAATCTTACACAATGTCATGCTAGACTCTGGTGCCTCACACAACCTCATGCCAAACGTAGTGATGGAGAGATTAAGCCTCGAAATAACCAAACCTTACAAAGACTTGTATTCTTTTGATTCAAGTAGAGTCAAATTTTTGGGTCTAATCAAGGATCTGTGTGTCAATTTGGCACAAATACCTGCCAAGAGCCTAGTCATGGACATAGTAGTTGCTGACATTACCCCGAAGTATGGCATGCTTTTATCTAGATCATGGGGAGCCAAACTTCAAGGCAACCTCCAAATGGACATGTCATATGCTACCATCACGATCTTTAACCAAACAAGGAGATTGTACTGGGAATCTCACATGAAATACATGGTAAGCAACCGAGATAGGCCAAACAACACCCCTCTCTATTCCATCCATTCAGACCTTGACTGATTTATCTTGTACAATGAATATGGCATTAATGAACAAGTAAATGAAAATGAGAAGGAGATAGGCCTACCAGAACAGCCAAATCAATCACCAAATGAAGAACATGACAGCCAAAACTCTAGTAGCCTTAAACAACAACATAATGGCAAATCTGAACTTGAAACACATTAGAACACGAGCTTTGATGGCTCATGTGGCAGAGCTGGTTTAGGAGTTGGTGTTTGGATACACAACACCAATGAAGGCCACTCCTAAAAACTATATTTTCAATGCACAAATAATATTGCAGAGTATGAGGCTCTTCTCCTTTGTTTACATTTGCTAAAAAACATAGGAGCTAAGAAGATTTCTATTCAAGGAGATTCCGAGCTGATAATTAGGCAAATCAAAGGAGAGTACTCAGCCAAAAATCCTAGACTAAGAGAATATAGGAATGCTATCTTAGATCTCCTGAAAAATATTGAGAAGTATGAACTTACCTACATCCCTAGAGCTCAAAACACCCTTGCTAATGAACTTGCCTTTACTGCCAGCACTTGCCAAATACGTCATGCCAATGAACAATACACAGTAGAAGTCAAGTGCAGACCATTAGCCCCAGATAACATAGATTACTGGCAAGTATTTGGAAATGAAAAATAGATTGAAGACTTCTTGCAGCCCAAAACTAAGTTTGAAATGTCAAAATCAAACTTAATCCATCAAGAAGATTGTTTTGATGAAGAACAAGCCCACAAAATAGAGCTGCCTTATACTGCTAACATAAATCTGCTAGAACATCCTCTTGAGGTAGAATTATTTGAAGATTTAGATCAAAAATACCTTGAGGTTTTACAATGCAAAGATATCTCATTACCAAGAGGTCTTGCCCCATTAGAAGAGTTGCTTGATTTTAATGATGTTGCTAGAGAGCCAAAAATGGAAACCACCGAGATTGATGTAAAAGAATGCAACATAGGTAGCATAGAAGAACCCAAAATGATCAAGTTGTCGAAAACTCTCCCTCCTCACATAAAACAAAAATACATTGAGCTGTTCAAAGAGTTTAAAGATGTTTTTGCATGGGCTTATGATGACTTGAAGTCCTATTACACAAGCATTATTCAACATAAGATTCCTCTCAAGGATAATCATAAACCTTTCAAGCAAAAATTGAGAAGAATAAACCTCATCCTAGTGCCTCTAGTTGAGAAAGAGATAAAGGAGATGTATGATGCTGGGATAATAGTCCCACTTAGGTACTCATAATGGGTTTCAAAACTTGTGTCAGTAAGAAAGAAAACCGAGGATATTAGGCTATGCATAGACTTTAGAAACTTAAACAAAGCCTCCATGAAGGACAACTACCCTTTACCCAAGATGGATCATATACTGCAAAGGGTGGCAGGCTCTAAAATAATATCATTGCTCGATGGCTTTTTAGGTTACAATAAGGTACTAGTACTTCCAAGTGATTAGCACAAAACTGACTTCACTACACCTTGGGGCACCTTCATGTATGTCAAAATGCCTTTTGGATTAATGAATGCGAGGGCCACTTTTCAAAGATCCATGGACATATATTTTTTCAAATACATAGGTTACTTCATAGTTCTAATTAGCCTTGACTTTACCAAGGAATTTTCATCTTCTCATTTGCATCAGAACACACTATTGCTGCAGTATTGCTACAAAAGAACATGATGGGACAAGAACAACCCATAGCTTTCTTTAGCAAGGCATTGATAGATGCACCTCTGAAATATAACATCATGGAGAAATAAGCCTTTGCCTTGATCAAAGCCTTAAGGTATTTCAGAGTTTACGTTTTTCATTCCCATGTCATTGATTTTGTTCCAAATACAGTTGTCAAGGACATTCTAAATCAAGACCCTGATGGTAAAAGGGGTAAGTGGATTGCCATCATCTTAGAATATCAGCTAGAAATCAGACCCACTAAATTGATCAAAGGACAAGTACTTGCCAAACTGATGGCTGAAGAAAACTTTCAAGCCTTAGACATGAACATGATACATTCCTTAGATGAACGAGAGGAACTGGCGACTCCACCTCTTGAAGAAGCATTCTTGAACTCACTCTGGTATGTTGATATATTGTATGTACTTGTTAATATAAATTCTCCTCCTGCTTTGTCCAAAACAAAAGCTACATTCTTGAAACAAAAGGCTTTAAATTTCTGCATTCTATATAGAGATTTGTATTGGAAAAATTCTGTTGGTATCCTGCTTAAATGTTTTCTTGAAGATGATGTAGATAGAATCATGCATGAGTTGCATGGGGGAGAGTGTGGAGGTCATCTCTACTGGAAAAACCACTGCCAACAAAATCCTTAGAGCTGGTTACTATTGGCCCACCCTTTTCCCTGATACCCACAAGCTAGTAATGACTTTCCTTAAATGCCAAATCTTTGATGGCAAGAGAAAATTTATACCTTTAAATTTACATCCTATCAGTGTTGAAGCTCCTTTTAAACGATAGGGTTTGGAATTTATTGGAGAAATCCACCCTACCTCATCTGCCCAACACAAGTGGATCCTCACTGCAACTAACTATTTCACCAAGTGGATAGAAGCCATTCCTTCGAGGAATGCCACTGACTTAGTCATCATCAAATTCCTTGAAACCAACATCTTCTCCAGATTTGGCTTCCCAAGAAAGATCATCACCGATAACACTGTTGCATTTAAGTCCAAGAGAATGGTGGACATTCTCTACAAGTACCACATCACACTAGGGCACTCTATAACTTATTACCCTTAAGGTAATGGGCTGGGTAAGTCGTCTAACAAAATTTTGTTGAACATCATCAAGAAGCTGCTGGAAGAAAACCAAAAATCACGGCATAGCAAACTAGTGCATGAACTATGGGCTGATAGACTAACAGCAAAGAAATCAATCAGTATGTCTCCCTATCAACTAGTGTGTGGCATGGATGCAGTTTTCCCAACATCTTTGGGATTTCCAGTTATGAAGCTTCTTCAAGAGGTACAATCAGAGGAGAATGATATGCAAAGGAGTTTGAACCAAACCATTCATTTGCAGTAGTCAAGGGAATAAATTTGCAAAAGAACATAAGAAGGACCAAAGCCAATGATTTCCAGATTGGAGACACAGTTATGAAGTGGGATTCGAGGAGAGAGGACAAAGGAAAGCATGGAAAGTTTGAAAATTTGAGGAAAGGTCCATACATCATCCATTCAGTTAGAGGTAACAATGCTTTTTTTTTACAAGAGCTGGATGGAACAGACTTATTTGGAGGTCCTATCAATGGCAGGATGCTCAAGCACTATTTTTGTCAAAATTCCTAGTTTTAAGATTTCATTGATTGCACATAACATTGCTTGATGAAATATAAAAAAACAAAAACACAAAAATAGATAAAAGAAGAAAAAGAGGGCAAGAAAAAAGAAGAGGTATAGCCCCATACCAAAAAAGAGCATTCACTGAAAGTGTGCAAGCATAAATGCCACTACTTGAAAAAAAGATGAGTCTTGTTCAGTAATCTAGCCTAATCATGATTGAACATGTTTTAAATTTTTGCTGATAGGTCAGTGAAAGAAGACTTGTCAAATCATTTAAGCTTGGCTTGTCAGTAGATTAGATTAGGAAAAGAAATTGTTGGTTCCCAAAGCATAAATCTGAACCAAAGAAAAATGAGAGGGATGCATAAAAAATTCTAAATCACAACCCTCATGTTTTCTAGTTTATGATTGTACAAAAATAATGTCTATGTGCAGCTTGCCCAAATTCCACAGCCCATGGAAAATTAGATTGCCTAATCCTGGTTTGGTCATATTTTCAATTTCATATCAGTAGGTTAGAGAATAAATTATGTCAAGCAACTTAATCTTGAGAAATGAATAAACTAGGTAGAGAATAAGAGAGTTCATCAGCCTAATCTAAACCCTTGGAAGTGATAGGGTACAAGTAGATAGTTCTTTGTGCTTTCAAAAGAAAATAATGTCAAGGGTTTTCCAGTCCAAGTGCACCCAAAAGAAGAAAAAATGTTAGGCAAAGTATGATGGGTAGGTAAGACTAATGTTGAAGCAATCATGTCCTTTCAGATTTTTTGAGATCATTGCTTCAAGAGAACATGAACAAAAGAAGGAAGAGAGATCTGCAAAGTGCAAGTAAGGCATTGATCTTCAAAACTCAAAGATCTAAACTCTGAGGTCCTAGACACCTCCTGAAAAGGAGTTGCCCTCCTCAAGTGGATCCACTGTTAGTCATCAGTAATTTTTACTATCTAAAGATGACTATAGATTGGTTCTAGTTTTCTAAGAACAAAATTCCATGAATATTGTGAGTTTTATAAATCTCACTACCTTCATTATACTTATAGGAAAATTTTCACTATTATATCAACCTTTCCTTTTCATGGTCACCCTGCCTCTCCTAAAAAATGCTTATGGGATTTTTCCACTCATCTCCATCCTCTTTTCCTACCTATGACCTCATCACTCTATTTTTCACTTGCCCATAACTCCACTTTGCCTCTAGGGATACTTATAAACCTATTGCTTCCCATTTTCACCAGGTTCCTCAAGCATTGATGGTCTCAAAACTATCTCTGTAGGCTCTTTAGATAAATCAAGTACGTTGGATTTTGGATATTCAATATACCACTTTGTCAATACTCTATTTTTACACTTGAAGACTCCAAGCCAATTTTTAGTCAAAGACCAGGTCAAAGAACCCTCCAACTAGGTCATTAGGGTTTCACAGGTTGTAAGGTCATCATTGATTTTCTAAGCACTTCTTTTCATGTGCTTTGAAGATCAGCACATGGTTATCCAATAAAGATCTGAAAATTTCCAAAGAAGACCACTTTGTGAAATTCAAGTTTTGCAAAAGGTAAATGTAGCTTGGCACTTCTACAGGAGTTCTAAGAGCTCCATAAGTTGAAGAAATTGATAAGGTAAATGGTATGTTCCTAAAGGAAGACATATTGCAGCAAGAAAGACAGGAAGCACTTGTTCTTGTAGAGAATCAGGGTGTTTTGAGCTTAAAGGTCCAGCAAGGTGAAAAACAATGATCAAATGCAAAAATAAATATGGAGGAGGTACACCTAAAAACCAACCATGAAGAAAAGTCTTTCAGAGATTATTGATGAAAAAGGGAAAAAGGTGAGGTGAACTGGACATAAATGAATGAAATTAAAAGGGTTATAGAGAACTCAGAAGACAACACTAATAATTGTTTTCAAGCATTCTAGACACCTAGGGTTTGGAGAAGATGGTCAGAGAAGGTGAAATGTAAGTTAAACCCCATGATGACAGCAAAGGGATTCTGAATATGTCACTGTTTGTAAAGATCCAAAACTTTTCCAAAGAATTTTTCCATGCCAAAAACGATCAAAATATAGTTTGAGCTCCATGGTGCAGGTAAAGGAAGATTTAGAAGCTGTCAGTGTGTGTAAACATCCCAAATTTTGTGAAGGAAAAATGTCTGGCTGCCTTAGAGAAAAGGGATGTAAAGATTATCAGTGAGAAAGGCAATGTCAAAAATTTTCAATCACTTGCAAAGAAAAATATGAGTTTACTTTAGGTTGGAGATACTAGGGTGTGGAAGCATCCTAAAAAGTTGTCAAGCTCAACCTTTCAAGCCTAGAGACTATCAGCAAGAAAGGTAAACTCAGTGTTTTCAGGCACCTGTAAATCATAAGTGGCCAAAGAAAGTAAAAGGCATAGTTTGAATTCCATGGTGTAGGAAAAGGAGATTTTTGAAGGTATTGATATGTGAAATCCTCCCAAAGATGTTTAATGAGTTTTTTATGCTTCAAGGAGCAACAAGAAGGTCAAAATTCATTATCTGAGTCACCTACAATGCAAAATTGTTAGTAAGAAAAGGTGAAAAAGATAAGTCCAGTATTGTAATGAAAGCCACAGAGGATTTTTTGAAGATGTAGATGTAGCCACTGTCTAAAAACATCCTAAAATTGTCAAAAGAGAATTCATAATGCCTCACAAAGCAAGAGAAACGGCCAAGTCAATGTTTTTGTCACCTACAACAAAAGGTCAAAAGAGCATTAGTAAAAATAAATAAAAATGAAAAAGGTTTTAGACATTAGGAAAGTGGGTTGTGGAGATAAATTAGATCGTTTTCCTATAAAGAGTCATCTAACACTTCACATAACTCGTTATTCAGTTGCAAAATGTTGGAAGCATTCAGGAGAAAAAAGTATGAGTTTCCAAGTCAAAATCGGGCAAGTTATACTAGCGCTGCGTGACTGGAGTTGGGGGCTACGTGCCTAGAGTCAGGCATTGTGCCCCTAGCAATTTCCTCCATGAATTTTCTTAATGCGCTGCACCTTTGCCCAGCTCGCCCATGACTTTCGTTTAAGACTGGGCACTGCGTGCCTGGATTTAGGCGTTGCGCCCTTGAAAGGTTTTCCCATGCAAGTTACACGGGTTTTGCATGACTAGAGCAAGGTACTGCGCCTTTGCTCGAACCAACCCACCGTTTGCCTGGGCACTGTACATTTTGCCAAGAGGGCCTCCTGCACCCTCCAAGCACTCAAAACACTTCAGAAACCCTCCAAGTCTCTATCAGGTGTCCTCCTAACACATTGAGAGGTAAGTGGATGCCCTACCTTCATCTTCAAGAATATTTTATGGTTTAAAATTGGATGAAATTAAAATCCTAAGGTGAAAGCCCTCAATTTCATGCTTAAAATCACTGTTTAAGCCCCATTCATCTGCCTACTAATGGTATAAGTCAACACAAGGGTGAAATAAGGTGCTATATAAATTGTCACTAGATCTAGTTTTCCCCTCTAAATCGATTTCCTTCATATCCCTCTGTCCCTTTATTTTCAAAAATAATTCACTTTCCATTGCCACTCCATCATCTCACTTTCATCTCAAATACACACTTGGCCCAAGTATTTCAAAAAAAAAGTTTAAAACATATATTAACAAGGGGTTATCATTGAATTATCTGCCTAATCCTCATTTTCATATACTTATGCCTTCACTCATCCATCTCATTCACTTGTAAAAAGCTGCCTTTTTCATCACCATTCCATTACCCTCTTCGAATATTAGTTTCATAAGCAGAGATAGGATTTCAAATGCAGAGTTGTTAAAATGTCAAGAGAAAGGGACTGTGGTAGTGAAGGAGAAGGCCAAGTGCCAGGGAGGCATCAACATTAAAGGTGGGAAGATTAATAGATTTGAACCTCCAAACACAGATGAGCTGATGGCCTCTCCCATGACTGTTTCATGTTTCTATAATGTGGGATACTTTGATTTTTGTGAAAGAGTACAACAGGTGCAAAGTCACCTTGAGCTAACTAGGCTTTTCATTATTGACTTGCATGACAGGCAAGTTAACCTTGTAGTAGTGACCTTTGAGCTATCCATAGATGCTATTGCCAACGCCACAGACATACCTAGTGTAGGGGAGAAATGGTTCAAACAAGATAGCCTATACATAAGCTACTATGAACCCTATTTAAAACCTAGGTACAAAGACCACTGCAAATCCATCTTTCGTTTCTCACATTTGCTTCTCATGATGAGAGGTATGCACCTATGATGAGGATTATTATGAAATATTTTACATGTGAGGGAAGCTTCTCCAGCTTTATCCTATCGCATTAGGCTACTCATGCACTTTACTAGATTAAGGATGCTGCATATTCCCTACTACCTCTACAGAAGCATTGATAAAATTTCCTATATTGTGAAAAATAAAGGGTACCCTCAGCAGGTGTGAAGCTTATTTCATCACTCTTTGATTAAGATGGTTGTGTTACACCAATTACAATATAAGGGCATTCCATGGGAGGTTTTCATTTCCCATGAGGTGTTCACCAACCCATAATCCCATTCTCAGCAAAATGTGCCTTCATCATCTCATTTGCATCAGAACACACTATTGCTGCAGTATTGCTACAAAAGAAAATGATGGGACAAGAACAACCCATAGCTTTCTTCAGCAAGGGATTGAGAGATGCACCTCTGAAATACAACATCACGGAGAAACAAGATTTTGCCTTGATAAAAGCCTTAAAGTATTTCAGATTTTACGTTTTTCTTTTCCCATGTCATTGCTTTTGTTCCACATACAGTTTTCAAGGACATTCTAAATCAAGACCCTGATGCTAAAAGGGGTAAGTGGATTGCCATCATCTTAGAATATGATCTAGAAATCAGACCCACTAAACTGATCAAAGGAAAAGCACTTGCCAAATTGATGGCTGAAGAAAACTTTCAAGCCTTAGACATGAACATGATACATTCCTTGGATGAACAAGAGGAACTGGCGACTCCACCTATTGAAGAAGCATTCTTGAACTCACTCTGCTATGCTGATATATTGTATGTACTTGTTAATATAAATTTTCCTCCTGCTTTGTCCAAAACAAAAGCTACATTCTTGAAACAAAAGGCTTTAAATTTATGCATTCTAGATAGAGCTTTGTATTAGAAAAATTATGTTGGTATCCTGCTTAAATGTTTGCTTAAAGATGATGCAGATAGAATCATGCATGATTTGCATGAGGGAGAGTGTCGAGGTCATCTCTACTAGAAAAATACTGCTAACGAAATCTTTAGAACTGGTTACTATTGGCCCACCCTTTTCCCTGATACCCACAAGCTAGTAATGACTTTCCATAAATGCCAAATATTTGATGGCAAGAGAAAAATTCTACCTTTACCTTTACATCTTATCAGTATTGAAGATCCTTTTAAACAATGGGGTTTGGAATTCATTGGAGAAATCCACCCTACCTCATCTGCCCAACACAAGTGGATCCTCACTGCAATTGACTATTTCACCAAGTGGATAGAAGCCATCCCTTCCAAGAATGCCATTGAATTAGTCATCATAAAATTCCTTGAAACCAACATCTTGTCCAGATTTGGCTTCCCAAGAAAGATCATCACCAATAACACTACTTCATTTAAGTCCAAGAGAATGGTGGACTTTTTCTACAAGTACCAAATCACACTAGGGCACTCTACAACTTATTACCCTCAAGGTAACGGGCTGGCTGAGTCCTCTAACAAAAGTTAGTTGAACATCATTAAGAAGCTGCTGGAAGAGAACCAAAAAGCATGGCATAGAAAACTATTGCATGCACTATGGGCTGATAGACTAACAACCAAGAAATCAATTAGTATTTCTCCCTATCAACTAGTGTGTGGCATGGATGTAGTTTTCCCAACATCCTTGGGAGTTCAAGTTATGAAGCTTCTTCAAGAGGTACAATTAGAAGACAATGATATGCAAAGGAGGCTGAACCAAACCATTCATTTGTAGCAGTCAAGGGAAGATGTTTGCAAAAGAACATAAGCAGTGAAAGAGAACATCAAGAATATATTTGATAGAAGGACCAAAGCCAATGATTTCCAGATTGGAGACATAGTTCTGAAGTGGGATTCGAGGAGAGAGGACAAAGGAAAGCATGGAAAGTTTGAAAATTTGAGGAAAGGTCCATACATCATCCATTCAGTTAGAGGTAACAATGCTTTCTTTTTACAAGAGCTAGATGGAATAGACTTATTTGGAGGTCCTGTCAATGGGAGGATGCTCAAGCACTATTTTTTTCAAAATTCCTAGTTTGAAGCTTTCATTCCTTGCACATAACATTTCTCGATGAAAGACCAGAAAAAAAAAACACAAAAATAGATAAAAGAAGAAAAAGAGGGCAGGAAAAAAGAAGAGGTACAACCCCATACCAAAAAAGAGCATTCACTGAAAGTGTACAAGCATAAATGCCACTACTTGAAAAAAAGAAGAGTCTTGTTCAGTCATCTAGCCTAATCATGACTGAACATGTTTTAAATTTCTGCTGATAGGTCAGTGAAAGAAGACTTGTCAAATCATTTAAGCTTGGCTTGTCAGTAGATTAGATTAGGAAAAGAAATTATTGGTTCCCAAAGCATAAATATAAACAAAAGAAAAATGAGACGGATGCATAACCAATTCTAAATCACAGCCCTCATGTTTTCTAGTTTTTTATTGTACAAAAATAATGTTTGTGTGCAGCTTGTCCAAATGCCACGGCCCATGGAAAATCAGATTTCCCAATCCTATTTTGGTCATATTTTCAATTTCACATCTATAGGTTAGAGAATAAAGTATGTCAACCAGCTTAATCTTGACAGATGAATAAACTAGGTAGAGAATAAGAGAGTTCATCAGCCTAATCTAAACTCTTGGAAGTGATAGGGTACAAGTAGATAGTTTTTTGTGCTTTCAAAAGAAAAGAATGTCAAGGGTTTGCAAGTCCAAGTGCACCCAAAGGAAGAAAAAATGTTAGGCAAACTATGATGGGTAGGTAGGACTAATGTTGAAGCAATCATGTCCTTTCAGATTTTTTGAGATCATAGCTTCAAGAAAACATCAACAAAAGAAGGAAGAGAGATCTACAAAGTGCAAGTAAGGCATTGATCTTCAAAACTCAAAGATCTAAACTCTGAGGTCCTAGACACCTCCTGAAAAGGAGCTGCCCTCGCCAAGTGGAGCCATTGTTAGTCATCAATAATTTTTACTATCTGAAGATGACTATAGATTGGTTCTAGATTTCTAAAAACAAAATTCCGCGAATATTGTGAGTTTTATAAATCTCACTACCTTCATTATCCTTATAGGAAAATTTTCACTATTCTATCAACCTTTCCTTTTCAGGTCACCCTGCCACTCCTAAAAATTGCTTATGGGCTTTTTCCACTCATCTCCATCCTCTTTTCCTACCTATGACCTCATCACTATGTTTTTCTCTTGCCCATAACTCCACTTTGCCTCTAGGGCTACCTATAAACCTATTCCTTCCCATTTTCATCAGGTTCCTTAAGCATTGATGGTCTCAAAACTATCTCTGTAGGCTCTTTAGATAAATCTAGTACGTTGGATTTTGGATCTTCAATACACCACTTTGTCAATACTCTATTTTTACACTTGAAGACTCCAAGCCAATTTTCATTCAAAGACCAGGTCAAAGAACCCTCCCACTAGGTCATTAGGGTTTCACACGTTGTAAGGTCATCATTGATGTTCTAAGCACTTCTTTTAATGTGCTAGAAGCTGGCTCAGATGTAATAGAAGATCAACACATGGTTATTCAAGAAAGATCTGAAAATTTCCAAAGAAGACTACTTTGTCAAATTCAAGTTTTGCAAAAGTTAAATGTAGCTTGGCACTTCTACAGGAGTGCTAAGAGCTCCATAAGCAGAAGAAATTGATAAGGTATATGGTATGTTCCTAAAGGAAGACATACTGCATCAAGGAAGACAGGAAGCACTTTCTCTTGTAGAGAATCAAGGTGTTTTGAGCTTAAAGGTCCAGAGAGGTGCCAAACAGTGATCAAATTCAAAAATAACGATGGAGGAGGTACACCTAAAAACCAAACATGAAGAGAAGTCTTTTAGAGATTATTGATGAAAAAGGGAAAAAGGTGAGGTGAACTGGACATAAATGAATGAAATTAAAAGGGTTATAGAGAACTTAGAAGACAACACTGATAATTGTTTTCAAGCATTCCAGACACCTAGGGTTTTGAGAAGATGGTCAGAGAAGGTGAAATGATAAGTTAAACTCCATGATGACATCAAAGGGATTATGAGGATTTCATTGTATGTAAAGATCCCAAACTTGTCCAAAGAATTTTTCCATGCAAAAAATGATCAAAATATAGTTTGAGCTCCATGGTGTAGGTAAAGGAAGATTTAGAAGCTGCTAGTGTGTGTAAACATCCCAAAGTTTTCCAGGGAAAAATGTCTGACTGCCTCAGAGAACAAGGATGTAAAGAGTATCCATGAGAAAGGAAAAGTCAAAAGTTTTCAATCACTTGCAAATAAAAAGATGAGTTTACTTTAAGTTGTAGATACTAGGGTGTGGAAGCATCCTAAAAAGTTGTCAAGCTCAACTTGTCAAGCCTAGAGACTATCAGTAAGAAAGGTAAACTCAGTGTTTTCAGAAACCTGAAAATTAGAAGTGGCCAAAGAATGTAAAAGGCATAGTTTGAATTCCATGGTGTAGGCAAAGGATATTTTTGAAGGTATTGATATGTGAAATCCTCCCAGAGATGTTTAATGAGCTTGTTATGCTTCAAGGAGCAACAAGAAGGTCAAAATTCATTATCTCAGTCACCTACAGAGCAAACAATGCAAAATTGTTAGTAAGAAAATGTGAAAAGATAAGTCCAGTATCGTAATAGAAGCCACAGAGGATTTTTTGAAGATGTAGCCACTGTCTAAAAACATCATGAGACTGTCAAAAGAGAAGTCATAACACCTCACAAAGCAAGAGCAAAGGCCAAGTCAATGTTTTTGTCACCTACAACAAAAGGTCAAAAGAGCATTAGTAAAATAAAAATAAAAATGAAAAAGGTTTTAGACATTAGGAAAGTGGGTTTTGGAGACAAATTAGATCATTTTCCTATAAAGGGTCATCTAACACTTCACATAAATTGTTATTCAGCTGTAAAAATTTGGAAGCATTCAGGAGAAAAAAGTTTGAGTTTCCAAGTCAAAATCGAGCAAGTTAGACTGTCGCTGCGTGCCTGGAGTCGGGCGCTGCGTGCCTAGAGTCAGGCGCTGCATGCCTGGAGTCGGGCGTTGCACCCCTAGCCATTTCCTCTGTGCATTTTCTTAATTTGTTGTGCCTTTTCTCGGCTCACCCACGACTTGCGTTCAGGACTGGGCACTGTTTGCCTGGTTTCGGGCGTTGTGTCCTCAACAAGGTTTTCCCATGCAAGTTACACAGGTGTTGTGCGCCTGGAGCAAGGCACTATGCCTTTGCCCGAACTGACCCACCGTTTGCCTGGGCACTGCACACTTGGCCAAGAGGGCCTCCTGCACCCTGCAAGCACTCAAAACACTTCAGAAACCCTCCAAGTCTCTGCCAGGTGTCCTCCTAACACATTAAGAGGTAAGTGGATGCCCTAAATTCATATTCAAGAATATTTGATGGTTTAAAATTGGATGAAATTAAAACCCTAAGGCGAAAGCCCTCAATTTCATGCTTAAAATCACTGTTTAAGCCCCATTCATCTTCCTACTAAGGGTATCAGTCAACGAAAGGGTGAAATAGGGTGGTGTATAAATTGTCACTAGATCTAGGTTTCCCCTCTAAATCTATTTCCTTCATAACCCTCTGTCCCTTTATTTTAAAAAAGAATTCACTTTCCATTACCACTCCATCATCTCACTTTCATCTCAAATACACATTTAGCCCAAGTATTTCAAAAATAGAGTTTAAAACATATATTAACAAGGGGTTATCATTGAATTATCTGCCTATTCCTCATTCTCATATACTTACACCTTCACTCATCCATCTCATTCACTTGTAAAAGGCGCCTTTTTCATCACCATTCCATTACCCTCTTCCATATCAGTTTCATAAGCAGAGCTAGGGTTTCAAAGGCAAAGTTGTTAAAATGTCAAGAGAAGGGGATTGTGGTAGTGAAGGAGAAGGCCAAGTGCCAAAGAGGCATCAACATAAAGGTGGGAAGATTAATATATTTGAACCTCCAAACACAGATGAGTTGATGGCCTCTCCCATGACTGTTTCATGTTTCCAAAATGTGGGATACTTTAATTTTTGTGAAAGAGTACAACAGGTGCAAAGTCACCTTGAGCTAACTAGGCTTTTCATTATTAACTTTCATGACAAGCAAGTTAACCTTGCAGGAGTGACCTTTGAACTATCCACAGATGTTATTTCCAATGCCACAGGCATACCTAGTGTAGGGGAGAAATGGTTCAAACAAGCTAGCTTAGAAATAAGCTACTATGAACCCTATTTAAAACCTAGGTACAAAGAGCATTGCAAATCCATATTTCCTTTCTCACATTTGCTGGACAGGTATGCACCTATGATGAGGATTATTATGAAATATTTTATATGTGAGGGAAGGTTCTCCAGCTTTACTCCTATCACATTAGGCTGCTCACGCACTTTACTTGATTAAGGATGTTGCATATGCCCTACTACCTCTACAGAAGCATTGATAAAATTTCCTATATTGTGAAAAATAAAGGGTACCCTTAGCAGATGCGAAGCTTATTTCATCACTCTTTGATTAAGATGGTTGTGTTACACCAATTACAGTAGAAGGGAATTCCATGGGAGGTTTTCATTTCCCATGAGGTGTTCACCAACCCACAACCCCATACTCAACAAAATGTGCCTTCGTCATCTCATCCTCTTGTCCTTACTCCTCCATCATCTCCTACTGATCATGTTTCACCATCTACACATATTCCTTCACCTCAGGACAACCCTCCTTCCTCACCCTCTGACAATGCATCAGATAATGAGGGAAATGATAATGAGCAATGAAATGACAATGAGAGAGAGGGAAACAATGAATCAAGCAATTAAGAACAAGGAAATGAGGAGGCATATTTCAGTGATAAGGAAAAGAGTATGGAAAAATAAAACCATGATGATATTGGAAATGATGAGGCACATAGCAGTGAACATAATGACAATGGCTTGAAAAGCGTTGATGAAACTAATAATGACAGCATACAAGTCACTGAAGAATATGAGGGCAGTGTAGAAGGTAGTGAGGATGAAAAAACCAATGCAGAAGATGCCCATGAGTCAAAAAAAAGTGAGGCTCATGAGATTAATGAAGGTAGTGAAGAAAATAGTGAAAAGATAGAAGCAGTGTGGAAAAGAACCATGAAGAAAGTAGTAAGGCTAATATTAGTGAGGAAGAATCAAGCAGTAAAGAGGGAAACAATGATGTAGAAACTAATGAAGCAGAAAACAATGATGAAGAAAGAAACAACGAAAATAAGGCTGATGTCTGTAAGGAGGATATCAGTAAATAAGAAAATATTTAATCAGAGAGAAATAAAGCAGGAAGCAGCAGTGAAGAAGAAGAAAATGATGACCATGATGTCAGTGAAGGCAGTGAGGCTAATGACAGTGATAATCTTGGCAGTGATAAAACAAAGAGCATTGAAGCCCACAACAATAGTGCAAAGAACAGTGATGATGATGGCACTAATGATGACAATGGGTCAAAGGGCCATGATAGCAATGCTGATACCAATGGAGATGGCAGCCATGAGAGCAGTAATGTTAAGAGCCATAGTGATAGTGAAGACGACAACAATGATGCAGATAAGCCATATGGCACTGAGATAAATAATATTGAACATCTTCCTTTGACCTACCAAAGAGGAAATAGGAAGGTGTTTTCTGCCCTCAAGAGGCAAGGGGCCATGCCTTCTACTTCAACTAAGCAACTTGACGAAGGCAAATAAAAGGTCATTGATGAAGAGAAAGAGGATGATCATGAGACTGAGAAAGAGTTAAAACTCATTCACATTGAAAGTGATGATGAGAAGGCAAGGATATCAAGCATGTTGATAAAAAACAAAGATTCCCAAATTAAAGACTTGCAAGCCAACCTAGGTTGGGCTAGGAATGTGATTCACTATTATGAGGTTGAAAACAAGCAGCTAGAGGAAAAAAATGCTATCTATGAGATCAGAGCTATCAGAGCTCAGAAAGAGGCTGCAAAGACAAAGGAAAAGCTAGAAGAGATCTTGGGCACTCCTGATGACACTGAAGAAGAGGAAGAGCAGCTTCCTAGGAAGAGGCTAAGAACAATTGGCTTGAAGAAGGCCTTAGTCAAGGAGAAGGAGTAAGAGACAGCATTGGCAGAGCAGCTGACTCCAAGTGAGCTTCTTACCATGGAACTAGAATATGATCGGGAACCTTGGATAGAGAGGGCAAACATACACCTAGAGGGTCAACTTGAGAAGACAAAGAGGGACCTTGATTGCCAAAAGAAGATGGCCAAACATTATGCCACGAAGAAAAAAATTGCGAGGGACAAGCTCAAAAGAGCTGATACTAAAATTCAAGCCCTCAAGGAGGAAAAAGGCAAAGAAAACCTTAAAATCCTTGCTAATGCATCCCTACAGGCATCACAAACACCATAAGCAAGGCAAATTCAAAATTTTGGCAACTTTTGATAATTTTGGTTTTTGACTCTTTTGGAGGGCCAAGGGCGTAGCGCCACTAGCACTGCTCTCTATTTTGAGGCATCCATTGCAGAACTGGTTTAGATTTTTTGGTTAATCTTGTCAAGTAGATCACACACACCAAATTTCAGATCATTTGGAGTAGATTTGGTCCTCCGAAGGGGTAAAAAAAATGCAAACATTCACCATTCTATTATATTTTCTGAGATGGCACCGTGCCCTGAGCAGTCTTGGGAGATTTAGTTTTTGTGCAGGTAAATGGAGTCCAATCATAAAAAAAAAATGCAGTTTTTTAACGTAGACTTGACAAGCTTTCCAATTAGCTATCATGGAGCTAATTTGGACACCGGAAAGGTGTTCAAAACTCAGCTGCAAAATGACCTATTTTTCCAGTGCAGGCGCTGCGCCCTTGTACCTTGGCACTGCACCCTTGCTTGCAAATTCAACAAAAGACACAAATTTAATGGAAAAGATATTTTTGAATTTATTAGGTTAGATATTTTGTGCCTTGGGCCTTGCATGGTCTCTTTGGTCAAAAATGATATTTATGAGTAGTTAATAATGTTTTCAAACATGGTTTTGGTCCTCTTTGCTAGTGAAATACTGAATTTAGGCCTTATTTTAATTTTTTTTTGGTTGCTAAGGATAATATGATATAGACTTTGAGTTTATTGGTGAAATTGGATTACCCTATCTTAAGCCCCCAAGAGGAATTGAAAGGTTCGGAACGAGAATGATTGACCAAGATAGAGAAATTATGGGTGGAGCTAAAGGATATGATCCATTGAACCCATCTCTGATCAAAACCATAAGCCTAAAGGATATTCTAAAGGTAGGTACAACTGAGATGGTCGTAGGCTTTAACAAGGTCAAGTTTTATCATCATACCTTTGGATTTAAGGGTGCAGAGGGAATGGATGGCTTCCTGGGCTATGAAAATACCATCCAGGATTTTTTCAATGAAAGTCAGATCTCTTAACCAAAATGCTTCGAATCTAAAAGGCCTCTTCTTATTCCTTTGTTTCATATCCACCTCCAGATGTATCAGCAAGTGGCCAGATCCCATACATGGGAGAATAGAGGAGTCATAAAATACATCAGTGCTGATGAGGTATTTTGATGCTAGAAATATGTCCAAGCAAGATGCTATCTGATGTGACCCTCCTTGCATGTTGTTCCAAGTGAATTTACCATTCACAATTGGTATATCCACTAATCACAAATCCTTTAGCATATCTCTAAACAACTCCATCTCAACCTCATCTCTCAATATTCCTCCTTTTTTCTCTTCTACTCTTGTGATCATGTTAAAATCCTTTCCCAACAACTAGTATTTCTCATTATGACTATTTTTCAACGTTTTTATACTATCTATGAAAGTCATCTTCTCTCCTGGGATGTGAGGACCATACACAGAGGAAACTAAGATCCAATATTTCATCCTGATTTGTATAAATCGTCCTGTTATGATATGTGGCAGAACAATCCACCCTTCCACCATAATCTATGCTGGGTTCCAAAGGATTTCTATACTGGTTGCACTTCCTCGCGAGTCTATAGCCATTACTTCATATCTATATTTCAAAAATTTTAGAATTTCCTCTAGTCTTTGCCCCGAGACTATAGTTTCCTAAAGGAGTACCACTTGCAATCTCTCTTTATTCAATCTTTCCTGTAGATATTGATGCTTTCCTTTATTGCTAAAACCCCTAACATTCCAGGAGATAACTATCATTGGGGAACTTTATGGAGTTGTTGAAATACCGTTGAAAGCGGTATTACCCTACCAGAGTTAACTAACATTTCCCCAACCATCTGAATAGATTCTTGCAAAGTCTTCCTGCCTTTCTTTTTTCCTACCTAAGGTTGGAAACTGATTTCTTGACTATTACCTTTTGGAGTACTGGGCTTATTCACCATATCAGCTTGTCTACATTCTTGGTAAATTAAGTATTGTTCAAAAGTTTCTATATACAGAGTCTTTTGATCTTCCAAAATAAATCTATCATCTAGATTTCACCATTCTTGCAGCAATTTTTTTAGAACCATTTATTCTGTACTTAAATCATATTTCGTTATGTCTACATCCATATCCTCTTGATCTAGCATCCGAGTTTTCTCATCTTTTTCACTCGGCTCTATTGAGGCTTTTCATTTCACCTTCATCTATTTTTGGCTTGTATTTCCTGGTCCTTCTTCTGGTGACTTCTCAACTTCTCTAAGATTGTCTCCTATTTCTTGTAAGATTTCAAACCTATTTTGATTGTTATTTTTCTTTGATGAAGTGTTTTGTTGGTTTTCATGCAGTTTTTTGTTCCGTCTTTTACTCGCCACCATCTTAAACCCATCACCTTTCTCCATGGGGTTTCCTCCTCCCTCCGGTTTCTTTCCTTCTAGTTGATCCGGGTTATTAAGAGGTTTGTTTTAACTGAATGTCCATATTCATGGAACTGTCTACATCTAAATGGGATATGTTCATATATATATATATATAGACTGATTGATTGATTATTATAGAACATTTAATAACAAAGTTGATCTTTGTGATACAATCGCTATAAAATTGAAAGAAATTTTCAACATTAAAAATGATATTGCTAGAAGCACTTGTATTCAAAAAAGTGTATTAATAAACACCAACATAGATTAATTTTAAGTATGGATCTAACATGAACCTAGAGAGATCAAAAATTTTCAGGTGGTCCATTAAATTTCTTTTCTTGCAAACATATTTAAAGTGAAAAATACGATTAGTTATTTTTCTTTGTATAAATTGTATTTGTGAATACTAAATAAAGTATATATAAACCCAAATAAACATTTTAACCATACAAATTTGCTATTCATAACATAATTTTGAATTTTGAATTTTATTTTAAACAGAAAAAGAAGATTGAAAAAATTACACGTCCCCTCGTAATAAATTGTAAAATAAACCTCTTGGCTCAATAATATTTCAACTACAACACAAGTAGCACTACCTTCACATCACGTACAATATATCATATGAAAAGTGATTCGTTTACCTCCTTACTTAATACACCAGTTGTTATAGAGTAATGAAGGGTCGAGAAACATTAACAAAAAATAAACGGCAAATGTTTATGTTTTCTCTCCCTTTAGGTGTTCGGTATTTTGGGTTGTGCTCGTCTCACCTTGACTTCTTTCTCAATCAAACATTAACTAAAATAAATTGCAAGCTTTTCATAGCTAGTAAATTTTTTTGTCTCATTTAATATCTATCATAAAACTTAAAATATATATACTAATCAAATCTAAAAATTAAATCTAATATTTAGGAATGCGCCTCATGAAAAAATACGTAAATACCAATTTTTTCAAAAAAATAAAGAACAAAAATTTAGCTCATTGGAATGGATCGTATCACTAAAACTACCATCACGACTGTGTCTCTAGAAATTGAATTCATTATATACGCCTACAAGTAAAAACCGGTTGATTCATAAAAAATAAATTTAGATTTTTTTCCCAATGAAATTACTGCGCAGACTAACGAGTCTCTATAGTCAAATTCCAACCCGTTGAACGAAATTCTACTTCCAGAGAGACATCAAAAACAAAATAAATAATCACTAACTCTCTTTCGAGGAATAAATTAAGAACATCAATATAAAAAAAGGAAAATCAATCCTATCACTGCAATTAGCATGGTGAGGGCTTAAGGCGATAATATCAGCGCACGGGACGGTGAGAGGGCACACTGCTTTCAGTATAGTCATGAATTCATACCCTATCAAATAATTGGGATTCGTGAAATATTGTTTCTTCTTATTTTTTTTAAAGAGAGGAAATTTTTTTAGTCAATAGAGAGTTCACATAGAGTTGCGGAAATGTCGTTAAACAAGACAACGCAGTTCCGGAAAATATTTTTTTCAACACAAAGACTTTACACTAAGTTGCGGAGAGGTCTTAAACAAGAGGATTTAGTTGTGGAAACTAAATCATGTGGGTCTTCATTTCAATATAGAGTGGTAGAAATCAAAATCGCAACTATAGTGGAGCAAATAAAATCAAACAATTTTACTCACGGTGATAGAGGATAAAATAAAGTTGTTGCGGTAAAACTCAAAAGTGAAATTTTCACAACCAAATCAAAACTAACCAAACTTTATATTATAATTTCAAAAAAATAAATACATTCACATATGGAGGTTGCATCTCCTTCATAAGTGAAAAAAGACTTCTTCATGAGTTTTACATTCACGAGGGGTTGCAGAGTAACAGACAGTAAAACCTGTAACTATTGTTTTCACTAGCCCACCAAAATTTGCTCCATCCGCAACATTACATGAGACTTCTACTTACATGTAAAATAAAAACATATATATATATATATATATATATATATATATATATATATATATATATATATATATATCTGACATTTAATTCATGACAAACAAAATTTAATACAATGGGATGGGCGGACATCATTTACTCAACATTGCAGATTAGTGAATGTTTTCCCATGCATTTTTACTGACCATTAATAAATTTCAAATTGAATTTTAATTAATTTACTCTGTTGCAGAATGGGTTATGTACTATGCTAAGAAATTAATTTACTCCATGTTCTTTAACCTACAAACACAATTCTCAACCTACAAAACATTCACTGATGAATCACTGCTTGTTAGTGTATTTAACGTGGTGGTTGAGATTAATTCTCCAAAACTCCCCCTTAATCACAACTTCTGCCACACCATTCCCAAACAATCTCTGAGATAAACAAAATGTTCACGTGCCAATGGATTTGTGAAGTTTTCTGGAAATTGTTCTTCCGACCTTTGCAAGAATCACCATTGTTACCTAATTCTCTTATGAAATTATATTTAACATCAATGTGCTTTGTCCCCTTGTGAAATACATAATTATTTAATAGTGCAATTGCTGAATTGTTATCATAGAAATAGTGGTTGTTCCATCTTGTTCATGACATAAATCTTGCAACATACTTATCATCCAAATTGCTTGACACACTACTGCTGTTGCAGCGACATATTTAGCTTCTGTTCTTGACAATGAAACTATCAACTGCTTCTTGGAAGCCCATGAAATGGCTCCCGAACCCAAATGAAAAACATATCCTGACGTGTTCTTTCTTTCATCAACACTTCCTATCCAATCACTATTAGTGTAACCAACCAACCTAAAATCATTTTTTGTGGAGTACAAAACACCATACTCCTTTGTCCCATTGACATACTTTAAAATCCTTTTGGCTTCTTGCCAATGTGTCTCCATGAACCTTGACACCAAATACATTGCATACATTATATCAGGCCAAGTTGCAGTCAAATACATTTGGTTTCCCACCATACTTTTGTATAATATCAGATTGACATTGCTGCTGCAATTTTAGTTGCTCAACTTCAACCCTGTTGGGGTTCCCATGTTTTGGCCAGATTGGCAAGACCAAAAGATGAGACAACATCAGAACCACTTTCAGACCTCAGGATCTAGCCCTCCTGGGTCCAGAGATGGATCTCTCTATGATGGGCAAAGGTATATGTATTTGGAGCTTTGTGTTAAGATATTAGGCTAGTTATAAGGCTCAGGTTTGTTTGTTTGATTTTTGTTTAGTTGTTGGGAATCAGGAAAGAAGGGTTCAATATAAGACACGGATGAGAAAAGAGGATTTTAGGCAAAGGAGGGATGATTCAAAGAACATCGGGACCATTGGGCAATGGAGTCAGGAAAGGGTTTACTTGCTATTCAATATGTGGGCTTTCAGTTGGGCTAGTCATCTAAAGTATTGGATCTTGAAGATGATAGTGGAGCAAGGAAACCTCCAAGGTGACTTTTCAGGAATCAGATCCAGGGATAGGACATGCCGTTGGACAACCTGTGATCCAAGACCTAAAAGGTTAACTCTTTAGACAAGGAAACAATAAATATTTAGAACACAAAGTTGAAGAAATGAGATCAGAGAGAGACTTTGAACTCTCAATGCTTCGGCCTCCAGCTTGAGGGAATCTAGGAAGGTTCAATTAATGAAAAGGACCCTAGTGAGACAGAGACAGAGTTCTAGACTTCCAGTATCCCAATTCATTCAATTAAAGCCTAACAAGAACATCTAAGAACAGATTCATTAATTCATACATCAGCTAGCAGTATATTTGACCACTACACTGGTTAAATTAGCTTGAAATCAATCCTCAGATAACACATACAGTAGAAAAACATTGAAGGAAGGGAGAGCAGAAACATAGGGTACCTAACAAGGGTAAATCCTATGCCAGATTTCTGATGCGTGCCAGAAGAAATGAAATGTAATGAACTAAAAAGGAAAACATAGACAAAGACAGAAAAATATCACCGCTGCTTTAAATCAGGATCCAAAGAAATGTGCTTGTCATATTAAAGAGCAACACCAGTCAAGTACAACATTACCAATATCTTGATACTCGGTCTGAAAACATCTTCCTCGGCCTATCTTACAACTTTACACAGAGAACATGTCTCAAGAGAAACAACTTGCAATTCACAGATAGCAGATCAACAACCTTTACAATGAGTTTCTTCATGAATTTATAGCTGAAAAAGAGGCATAGGAGGTAGATGAAGAACTAAATGTAGCATTAAAACTCAGAAGAGGAAAAGGGCTGAGGCTCCATTCTGTTTTAAATTCCAGGCATTTATCTTCAGTACTCTTTGGATGAAAGAGTGGTCTTCGACATGTTGCAATTTATTCCAGGTATGCCTTTGATGTATCCTCGACTGCAGTATTTGTGGTACTCTGGTGACTTAAACAAGGTAGAACAATGATTTTGGGGTCTGCCATACTGTATAATAAATGCCTCTGATAGCATAGGACTGTTTTCAGCGCTGAAATCTCCTCAGGAACACGGTATAGAATGAAAACAATATGGGCACTTTGTCCTTTCACGGGTAGGAACATTATTCTGATGGTGACACTGATATATATCGTTTTGTGTGCCCTAGGCCTTCTGTGTGATTCATGAGGTCTTCATTTTGATATTTTGCCTTTAAATTATTGGATTAAGGCTCAAAATCTTCAATTATAGGCCTTAAACTCTCTGATCTTTTACTGATACTCTCTGTTGCTCCATTACTGTCTCTGACTATGAAAACTTCGAGTTTTAATGGTGCTGGGGAGGTTTAACAGTGTCGAACATCGTGCATTGATGAAATCTTTCCTGCAGAAACCTTCCCGAACATTTCCTGCAATATCAGGCTCGAACAATGGCCGTCTCTACGCCCTATGTCACTGGAATAGTGATTGCGAACAATGAAGGTTTTTCACCACCTGTAACCCTGCAAAACACGAAAACATGTTAAGAAATCGATGCATGGGGTGGGCGGATGTAATGGTGGAGTGGAGGACAGGTGGTAGAACTGTGGAGGGATGTGCATGGATCATTCGATCATTGCATGGGGCGATGATCAACGACGAAGGGTAAATAATGGAGGGGTTTCAGAAAATGGGCGGAATACAAAAGAAATGAGAAAAATCCATCAAGGCAGGTGACGTGGAGATCTAGAGGGGGGGAGGATTTGATCCAGACTGTCTGATCTCAGGAGGAGATCGACGACTGTAAGTGCATCAGAGGGCGAAAGATGGTGGGCCAGGGGTCATGTTTGCTTTGGACTATCACCTGTGCATCTTTGGGGTGCGAACACCGTTGGATGGCCGGCCATAGATCTAACGGTGGACAACAATATCGCGTTGGGCCCGCAGTCGAACGTTAACGTGCGATGAGCGCAATTTTTCAACAGTGCTCGAAGCCACGTGTCGGCCGGTGAATGGCATCGCTGCCAAATGAAAAATTCAACGCGCCCTTCCAAAAGCAGTGCGATAGAAACCGTCGGTTTTGAACAGTGACTGTCTGCGGGGACCACTAGGGTGAATGAAATGTGGGACGTCGATCTGTGGATCAGATCGACGGTTGTGAAGTGATCGGGGAATGAACGGGGAACGCGAGAGCATTGGGGCTTGCAACGACCATTGGATTATGGGAAATCGACGGTGGGTAGCGCTCCTGAGACTTATTTATCCAATTGCGATAAGTGCTTTACGGGCTAGCGCTTGGTTTTACCGCTGGGTCATGTGGGGGACGCGGTTAAGGGGCTGGTCGGAAAGGGCTAAGCTATAATATATGAAAGAGGGTGATTTTTAGCCAAAAAGGAGGCGTTTTAAAGGCTAAATAGGAACTCAATAAAGGTAAAAAAAAAAGGAGTTTAAACTAAAATGAAGGGACTTCACTTGGTTTTAAAGGGGAAAATGGGTGGTTTAGGAGATTTTGGGAGGGATTTCTGGAGTCACAGGGGAAACTTTAGAAATGGGAAAAGGGTTAAAATGGGAAATTTTGCAGGGACACAAGGGTCAAACGAGGGCCTTTCTGAGCATAGTTATTTTCAGTCAATGAGGCTTTCTGGATGGAAACAGTAGTGAGGGTATTTTTGAAAGGAAATGGACACACAGAGGCTTCAAGGATGAGAGATTTTCATAGAAAATGTATCTCTTGAAGGCTCAAACAATTTAGCCACCTATTTGCTTGACAAAAATTTCATAGGTGGCTAACAGTGGCTCCACATGGGGATGGTTTCTTCTTGAAGGAGTCAAGAATCCATAAATGATCTTGGTGTAGGCCAGATGCCTGGTACTTGACCCATTCATTTTCTTTCTTGGATCAGCTGCCACAAATCATCAAGTCATCAAATCAGCCAAAAAATTCTCCCAAAAAATCTACCTACCCATCCTACAATCCTACCATTTTTCTTCCAGGGTGCATTTGGACTAGCAAACCCTTTACATCATTTATTTTTTACAAGCAGGAAAATAAACCTATTCTATTTCTACCCTTATTACTCCATGAGACCAGATTAAACTGTTGGCCTCATATGTTTCTCTACCTACTCTAATATCTGTTGGGATTAAACTGTCCAACAGATTTCTTCTCTACATTCTACAACATAAATTTAAAAACAGTTAAACTAGGATTAGACAGTCTAGTTTTCTATGCATCCAAGGCATAAAGACAGTTGCACACGAACAAGATTTGTAGAAAATTGAAACTTTGAAGCATCCTTTTGTTCTTTGTGACTCAAGTTTTGAGCTTGTTAGAGTCACCTTTGCACTTCAGAGGTTCATGTTTTGAGCATGTCTGAACCTCTCCTTTCTCTCTGTTTTTTGAAAAAAATTTCTCTTTTTCTTGAAAAATAACACAGCAATGGTATTTACAATGGAAATGGAACCTAGAAATTGGAAATCGGCAGTAGTAGTGTTTGAGCATCCTGCCATTGACAGGACCCCCAAACAACTCTGTACCATCTAGCTCTTGCAGAAAAAAGGCATTTGGACCCACAGTGGCCTGGATGATGTAAGGACCCTGTCACAAACTGTCAAACTTTCCATGCTTTCCTTTGTCTTCTCTCCTTGAGTCCCACTTCAGAAATTTATCTCCAATTTTGAAGTCACACGCTTTTGTTATTTTATCAAACAACTTCTTTATATTTTCCTGAACTTTGATAGCTCTGTTATAGACTTCTTCCCTTGTTTGCTAGAGATGAATTGTTTGATTTATCCTCCTTACCATGCTGTCTTCTTCTGTCTGAATTTCTTGGACAAGTTTAATCACTAGTACCCCAAGGCTAGTAGGAAACACTGCTTATGTTCCATAGACAAGCTGATATGGTAACATACGAATAGATTTCTTTGTTGTAAGCTTGTCAGCCCACAAAGCATGCACTAACTTGTTGTGCCATGATTTCTTGTTCTCTTCGAGCAGCTTTTTGATAATGGTCACCAAGATTTTGTTTGATGATTCAGCTAGCCCATTACATTGTGGGTAATAAGAAGTTGAATGACCTAGTGCTATTTGATACCTGTGACAAAAATCAATCATTTTCTTGGATCCAAAAGCAACAGCATCGTCAGTGATTATTTTTCTTGGGCAACCAAACTGAGAAAGGATGTGGTCTTCTAGGAACCTAATGATGACAGAATCTGTGGCATTCCTAGAAGGTATGGCCTCTATCCACTTAGTGAAGTATTCTGTGGCTGTAAGGATCCATTTGTGGTGTGCAGAAGAAGCTGGGTGTATTTCTCCAATGAAATCTAAGCCCTATTGTAAAAAGGGACCTTCAATAGTGATGGGTTGTAGAGGTAGAGGTAGGAGCTTTCTTTTGCCTTCAAAAATCTGGCATTTATGGCAGGAAATTATCATCTTATGGACATCATTGAAAAGTGTGGGCCAATAGTAGCCAGCTCTGATAATTTTGTTAGCAGTGGTTTTCCAATTTAGGTGGCCTCCACACTCTCCTACATGGAACTCTTGTTGAATCCTCTCTGCTTCAGTTTCAGGAAAACATTTAAGCAATAGGCCATTTGTATTTTTCCAGTATAAACATTGATTCAGAATGCAATAATTTGTGGCTTTTAGCTTTAGGAATCTGGCCTTAGTCTTTGATAGTTCAGGAGGGGCATTGAGGTTTGTGAGCACAAACAGAATGTCAAAATACCAAGGAGAGCTCTGAAACTTCTCCTCAACAGTGGGATCAGGCAATCCTTCCTGCTCATCCAAGGCATCAACCATGTTTATGTCAAGGGCTTGTAAATTTGATTCAACCATTAGTTGAGCTAGGCCCTGACCTTTGATCAGTCTTGTGGGTTTTATCTCAAGGTCATACTCTAAGATCACAACAATCCATTTGCCCCTCTTCCCATCTGGGTCTTGGGACAAGATGTCTTTAACCACTATGTTTGGCACGTAGGCTATGGTGTGGGAATGCAATATGTACACCCTAAAGTCCTTCAAGGATTTTACCAAGTCATAGGCCTGTTTTTCCATTATGTTGTATTTCAAGGGTGCATCCCTCAAAGCTTTGCTGAAGAAAGAAATAGGCTGTTCAATTCCCTCTAGATTTTTCTGCAGTAGAACTGCAACCACTGTATGCTTGGAGGCAAATGAAAATATCAGGAAATCCTTTGAGAAATTAGGGCTGATTAGGACAGGAGCTTGGGTGAGTGCAAATTTAACTGATTCAAAAGATTTTTTAGCCTCAACAACCCACTTAATTCATACACCTTTCTTCAGCATGTTGGTCATATTCTTGAGGTGTTCAGCTAAGTTGGGAATAAACTTCCTTAGGAAGTTGATTTTCCCAATAAAGGACTGTAACTCTTTGATGTTTCTCGAGTGTGTGATCTGTAGTATTCCCTCAACTCTCTATGGGTCTATCCTAATTCCCTTCTCAGATATAATGTGGTCGAGAAGCTTACCTTCTTGCAGCCCAAATACAGTCTTTTTAGGATTCAATGACAGACCGAACCTTCTGCATTTTTCAAACACCCTTCTCAGATGTTTTAGGTGTTCTTCAATAGTCTTGGAATAGAATGTTATGTCATATAGATAGATGACAATGAAGTGCCCTATTTCATTTGAAAATGCTATGTCCATTGCTCGTTGGAAGGTGGCACCAGCGTTCATCAGTCCAAAGGGCATTTTTACATACATAAAGGTGCCCCATGGAGTGGTAAAAGCTATCTTGAGTTGGTTCTCTGGGAGTACTAAAACTTGGTTGTAACCTGAAAAACCATCTAATAGAGAGATCCTTTTTGAGCCTACTACTTTATGAAGAATGTGTTCCATTTTTGGCAAAGGGTAATTGTATTTAAGTGAGGCTCTGTTAAGGTTCCTGAAATCTATGCACAGTCTGATCTCATCTGTTTTCTTTCTCACAGCTACAAGGTTTGAGACCCAATCAGAGAACCTCACAGGAACTATTATTCCTGCTTCGTACATCTTTTTGATCTCCTTTTCCACTGCAGGCAATTGTTTTGGGTTTATCCTGCAAAGTTTCTGTCTGAAGGGTTTCTGGTTTTCTTTCAAAGGTATTTTGTGTTGTATGATGTTTGTGTCATAGGCCTTTAAGTCCTCGTAGCTCCTGGAAAACACATCAGTGAATTCTTTGAACAAGTCAATATATTTATTTTTCATGTTTGTAGGCAGGGACTTGGACAATTTGATCATCTTGGGCTGATCTTTAGTGCCTATGTTGCATTCCTCGACATCAGAGTCTGTGTGTTCTATAGTGGGCTTTTTCGCTACATCATTGAAGTCAAAAAGGTCCTCCAAAGGTGCCAAACCTCAGGGTATGTTCTTATCTTTGGCCTGCAACACCTCTATTTCCTCATTATCTGCATTTTCACATTCTTCGTTTTGATTTCCAATCTGTTCGTTTAAAGTGTTTATTCCTATGTTACAAGGTGGTTCTTCCTCGTCTGAGTGATCTTCACTTAGGCAACTATCATTAGATTTCGAGTCTGAATCGGAAAATTCAAACTCGTTCCTGCCTATCAGGAAATCCTCAATCTGCTTATTTACTTCAAAAACCTGCCAATATTTTTCATTATCAGGTACTACATGCCTAAATTTGGTTTGAATGATGATTTTCTAGTCGCTAGGAGGCTTGTGATATGAAATAGCTATGCATGCTAATCCATTTGCAATTACGTTTTGACTCCTAGGGACAAACACCAGTTCGTATTCTACAAAGGTTTTCAATAAATCCATAGCGTCATTCCTGTACGCTCTCAGCCTGGGGTGTTTCACTGTGTATTCACCATTCACTTGTTTTATGATTAGCTTTGAGTCTCCATGCACAACTATCCTACGGGAAACTAATTTTTTCAACAGATTCAAGCCCAGGATAAGAGCCTCATATTCTGTGATATTATTTGTACATTTGAAGTTCAGGTTGAAGGCATGACTTTCTGCATAGTCGCTCTCTGTGTTATGTAACCACACTCCTACTCCTGCAGTCCTTCTAGTGCATGACCCATCGAAATTCATCTCCCATAAGGTTTCTTTCTCGGGTTTATCATCATTTGCCTCCCCAATGTGGGTTTCACTGGTCTGTTGCGTTACAGGATCTGCGTTGGACTGTAAATGTTTTCGTTCTTCATGGGGTGTATGAGTTAGTGAGGGGTGACTAGCCAGCTGTTCACATCATGTTTCTTGTTTACTCGGAGTTTCGTTTTCAGTGCACTTTCCACAAATTTCATCATTGTTTTCTTCTGAGGCTGCAGAGGCCATTATGTTGAAATTGATGGGCGTTACCTCACTATTTATATCTCTTTTTTCTAGCTCTGGCTCCTCTGAGGATTCATTGTTGCAAAGGATAAAGGAGTCCAAATCTGTGTGCACAGAGTACAAAGGAGAATTTTCAGGCTTTTCAGGGCTACTGACCAGGAATTTCATTTTTTCCTCTCTATACAGTCTTCTAAGCTGGCTAAAGACAAGGATTGTGGCATATGCCCCATCCATCTGCATTGTACCTTGCAGCTTGGCTCCCCATGACCTTGACAATAGCATACCATACTTAGGTGGCACATCTGCCACTACAACATCCATGACCATACATTTGGCTGGAATCTGGGTTAGGTTCACACATAGGTCTTTGATCAGGCCAAGGCATTTTACTCTACTAGAGTCGAAAAAATATAAATCTTTGTAGGGCTGGATTATCTCTAGGCCTAAGCTTTCCATAACTACCTTAGGCATTAGGTTGTGTGATGCCCCAGAGTCATGCATTGCATTGTGAAGGATCTTGTCATGGATATTGAGATTGATATACAAAGGTGGTACTACCCCTTCCTGAAACTTCCCTTCTATCTTTGGACCAAACAGAAGGGCTGGTTGATCATCACTCAAATTGACAGTGTTACTGTTTTCCCCTAGATTTAATGCTTTCAAAATTTGGCCTTTATATATATCCTGAGTGGCCAACTCAGAGAGTGGGACAAAGATTTTAATTTTAGCAATCTCACTCTCCAAAATGAAGAGAGATTGGCTCTTTGTGACACTCAACTCTGTTTTGTTAGCCACTGTCTTAGTGGCTGAATCAACGTGCTGATTCTCACTATGTACAGTGTTTGTGACATTTTTATCAGGAGCACTAACTGCAGTGCTAGTGTTGCTAGTTGGTCGACTTTGTTTATCAGTGTTTTGGTTGTCTTTTTCTTTGTTCTTCCCAGAACTCTCAGCTGCTGATTTGTTACTTTCAGCAGTTACTTTAGAAGTTTTCTCAGGCCTTTTCTTAATAGTAATCTCAGAAGTTTTGGGTTTGGAATTGTCTAAGCTCTTTTTTTCTTCCGAGTTCATATTTTTCTCTGATCTGCATGATGGCATTTTCAAACACTAACCTATAATCCTCAGATTCTAATCCTTCCTCATCCCAATATGAGGGTGAGGGCTGATCTTCTTCTATGGAACAGTTATGGATTGAGTTTTCTAGTTCAAACACGTTTATAGTGTTCTCCTCAGACTCTTCTATTATCCCCTCATTTTCATCAAGGAAGTTCTCTTGAAATGGGGGTATGACTTGTTGATCTGATTCTCTTTGTCTGTTGGGAGTGGTGTTGTTTCTCCTAAAGTTCTAGTTCTGGTTATTATTTTGATTCCTGTTTTGGTTACTGACTGTGACAACCATTTTTTCCATCATTTATTGTAGCTTTTCCATGTTTTTAGATAGACGGTCATAATTGGTGTCAGATGTGGAAGCTACAATGTCATCTCTATATGTTACCCTTTTCTCAGCTCTCAATCTTGATTTATTTTCAATCAAGTTAGCCTCTACACTCACTACTCCTTTTTGCATGTCTTCCAATGTGTTGTAATATCTCTCCCTAAGCTGGTAGGCCATGTCAGCATCAAAGCCTTCAGGATATTTCATTAGAGCCAAACCTTGGGGAGGTTTCATGTGTGGGGGAAGAGCGTTATAAACGCTGTTAAACCTTGTGGAGTAATCATGGACACTCTCTCCTACGTTCCTTTTCAGGTTCTTGTATTCTGCTAAGATTTGGAGAGGGTTGGCCTTAACTTCCCATTTATTGATGAAGGTCTGATATAAAGAGGGTAGATCTTGGATGCTATTAGGAGGAAGCCCCTTAAACCATTTCTTCACGTCACCTCCTAAGCTCTGGGAAAATATTCTCATTTTGACTGTATCATCATCTATCTCCATGTAATCAAAAGAATCTTCCATCCTGTCAACATGGTGCTGAGCTGTGGTAGACTATTTTGCAGTGAAGTGTGGGATTTTTGATTGGTAATCGTTGGGTAAGGGCACTAGAGGCTGGGGTAAAACCAGGGGTGCATACCAGGTTGCCATGATGATGTTCAGGTGAGGTAAAGGGTTAGCTTGAGAAGCTGGTATGTGGATGGCAGGGATACTAGGACCAGCAGTAGTTTGTTTAGCTGATTTAGGATGACCTAGCCCCAAGTTTTGAATGAAGTGAATATCAGGAGGTGTAGATGGGGGGGTCTCTTTGTCCCTTATGTGTTTACCACTTTGAGGTGGTGAACCAAGAAGCTCAAGGTCTGGCTGGTCTTGGACACTGAATGACCTAGTTCTTGGTAATCTTCTTTGAGAGTCTAGGTCAAGATGAGTGTCTGATAGAGCTGTAAAGTCTTCTGGTGCAGAATTAGCTCTAAGGGTATCTCTGGAAATAGTTGGTCTTTTAGATGTAGGGGATTTTCTGAAAATTCTCTTAGGGTTGTCAACTATTTCAGGTGGGTTTGGGTTAGGGTAAGCTCTTGTGTGAATGGTTCTCGAAGCCAGAATGTTGTTCTCCAACAAAGCAGCTTAAACCTACTTGTTACTTCTATTATGGCTAATGTTGTAATGGGCTCTGGTCTCCTAGTGGAGTCTTATGTGAACCAAGATAATCAGCAAGCCTATTGATCACTAGTGGAGTCTTTTAATCGTTTAGGAACTATGGAGTCGCCAGGTGGAAGGTTTAGGATGTTTCAAGAGGATATACTGTCCACCACAGTGTTTCTGTAATGTCCTTTTTAGGGAAATCCTTAAAACACAAAAAACTCTAACTAGAGATCGACTGGGAGGTCATTTACTAGATATTTCACCTCTGAAAGAGGATGAGATCTGGAGGCTATCTGGCCCTTTCTAGACTCTGTCTAAGAGTGTGGGAGAAAACCCAACAAGTGGTATAGAAGTTGATTTGCGAATAGGAGTGTTTAACTGCCAACCTAACCAGAGATTGTAGGTTTCTGAGGCTCTTGTGATGTAGTAGATGGAAAATACTCAAAATTTCCCTAGTATGGTCGCCATTATGTTGGTGATGACAATGGGAGACAGACCAATGTTAGCAGCTATAGACTCTCAGATTTTTCCCCAGTGGAGTCGCCATTATGTTGGGGTTCCCATGTTTTGGCGAGATTGGCAAGACCAAAAGATGAGACAACATTAGAACCACTTTTAGACCTCAGGATCTAGCCCTACTGGGTCCAGAGAGGGATCTCTCTATGATGGGCAAAGGTATATGTATTTGGAGCTCTGTGTTAAGATATTAGGCAAGTTATAAGGCTCGGGTTTGTTTGTTTGATTTTTGTTTGGTTGTTCGGAATCAGGAAAGAAGGGTTCAATATAAGACATGGATGAGAAAAGAGGATTTTAGGCAAAGGAGGGATGATTCAGAGAACATCGGGACCATAGGGCAATGGAGTCAGGAAAGGGTTTACTTGCTATTCAATATGCAGGCTTTCAGTTGGGCTAGTCATCTAAAGCATTGGATCTTGAAGATGATAGTGGGGCATGGAAAAACAAGAGTGAAGAAGAGAGCAAGGAAACCTCCAAGGTGACTTTTTAGGAATCAGATCCAGGGACAAGACATGCCATTGGACAACCTATGATCCAAGACCTAAAAGGTTAACTCTTCAGACAAGGAAACATTAAATATTTAGAACACAAAGTTGAAAACCTGAGATCAAAGAGAGACTTTGAACTCTCAATGCTTCGGCCTCCAGCTTGAGGGAACTTAGGAAGGTTCAATTAATGAAAAGGACCCTAGTGAGACAGAGATAGAGTTTTAGACTCCAAGTATCCTAATTCATTCAATTAAAGCCTAACAAGAACATCTAAGAACGAATTCATTAATTCATACATCAGCTATTAGTATATTTGACCACTACACTGGTTAAATTAACTTGAAATCAATCCTCAGATAACACATACAGCAGAAAAACATTGAAGGTAGGGAGAGTAGAAAAATAGGGTACCTAACAAGGGTGAATCCTATGCCAGATTTCTAATGCATGCCAGAAGAAATGAAATGTAATGAACTAAAAAGGAAAACATAGACAAAGACAGAAAAATATCACCGCTGCTTTAAATCGGGATCCAAAGAAATGTGCTTGTCATATTAAAGAGAAACACCAGTCAAGTACAACATTACCAATAGATTGATACTTGGTCTGAAAACATCTTCCTTGGCCTATCTTACAACTTTACACAGAGAACATGTCTCAAGAGAAACATCTTGCAATTCACAGATAGTCGATCAACAACCTTCACAATGAATTTCTTCATGAATTTATAGCTAAAAAAGAGGTAGAGGAGGTAGATGAAGAACTAAATGTAGCATTAAAACTTAGAAGAGGAGGAGGGCCGAGGCTCCATGCTGTTTTAAATTCCAGGCATTTATCTTCAGTACTCTTTGGATGAAAGATTGGTCTTCAACAGGTTGCAATTTACTCCAGGTATGCCTTTGATGTATCCTCGGCTGCAGTATTTGTGGTACTCTGGTGACTTAAACAAGGTAGAACAATCATTATGGGGTCTGCCATATTGTATAATAAATGCCTCTGATAGCATAGGACTGTTGTCAGGGCTGAAATCTCCTCAGGAACACGATATAGAATGAAAACAGTATGGGCACTTCGTCCTTTCACCGGTAGGAACATTCTTCTGATGGTGACACTGATATATATTGTTTTGTGTGCCCTAGGCCTTCTGTGTGAATCATGAGGTCTTCATTTTGATATTTTGCCTTTAAATTATTAGATTAAGTCTCAAAATCTTCAATTACAAGCCTTAAACTCTCCGCTTTTTTACTGATACTCTCTGCTGCTCCATTACTGTCTCTGACTGTGAAAACTTTGAGTTTTAATTGTGCTAGGGAGGTTTAACAGTGTCGAGCACCGTACATTGACGAAATATTTCCTGCAGAAACCTTCCCGAACATTTTCTTGCAATATCAGGCTCGAACAATGGCCGTCTCTGCGCCCTATGTCACTGGAACAGTGATTGCGAACAGTGAAGGTTTTTCACCACCTGTAACCCTGCAAAACATGAAAACATGTTAAGAAATCCATGCATGGGTGGGTGGATGTAATGGTGGACTGGAGGACAGGTGGTGGAACTGTGGAGGGACGTGCATGGATTGTTCGATCATTGCATGGGGCGATGATCAACGACGGAGGATAAATAATGGAGGGTTTTCGGAAAATGGGCGGAATACAAAAGAAATGAGAAAAATCCATCAAGGCAGGTGATGTGGAGATCTGGAAACGAGGAGAATTTTATCCAGACCGTCTGATCTCAGGAGGAGATCGACGACTATAAGCGCATCAGAGGGCGACAAATGGTGGGCCAGGGGTCATGTTTTCTTTGGACTATCACCCGCACATCTTTGGGGTGCGAATGCCGTTGGATGGTCGGCCATAGATCTGATGGTGGACAAAAATATCACACTGGGCTCGCAGTCGAACGTTAATGTGCGATGAGGGCGTTTTTTCAATAGTGCTTGAAGCCACGTGTCGGCCGGTGAATGGCATCGCTGCCAAACGAAAAATACAGCCCGCCCTTCCAAAAGCGATGCGATAGAAACCGCTGGTTTTGAACAATGACTGTCTATGGGGACCACCGGGGTGGATGAAATGTGGGTCGTCGATTTGTGGATTAGATCGACGGTCGTGAAGTGATCGGTGAATGAACGGGGAATGCGAGAGCATTGGGGCTTGCAACGACCGTTGGATTATGGGAAATCGACGGTGGGTAGTGCTCCCGAGACTTATTTATCCAATTGCGATAAGTGCTTTACGGGCTAACGCTTGGTATTAGCATTGGGTCGTGTGGGGGACGTGGTTAAGGGGCTGGCCAGAAAGGGCTAAGCCACACTATATGAAAGAGGGTGATTTTTACCCAAAAAGGAGGGGTTTTTAAGGCTAAAGAGGAACTCGATAAAGGTAAAAAAAAGGAGTTTAAACTAAAATGAAGGGACTTCACTTGGTTTTAAAGGGGAAAATGGGTGGTTTAGGAGATTTTGGGAGGGATTTCTGGGGTCACAGGGGAAACTTTAGAAATGGGCAAAGGGTTAAAACGGGAAATTTTGCAGGGACACAAGGGTCAAATGAGGGCCTTTCTGAGCACGGTTATTTTCAGGCAATGAAGATTTCTGGATGGAAACAATAGTGAGGGTTTTTTTGAGAGGCAATGGACACACAGAGGCTTCAAGGATGAGAGATTTTCATAGAACATGTATCTCTTGAAGGCTCAAACAATTTAGCCACCTATTTGCTTGACAAAAATTTCATAGGTGGCTAACAAACCCCATGACTGTTGGAGTTGGTGTTGGCTTGTTGTTTTGCATATTAAACCTCTCTAAAATGTCTACAACATATTTTTCTTGAGAGATAAAAATGTCATTTTATGTTTGCTTCACTTGTATGCCCAAAATATATCTTAACAACCCCAAGTTAGACATTTCAAACTCACTTTTCATGACTTCTTTGAAATCAATGATGAGGAAATCATCACTCCCAGTAAAAATCAATCATCTACATATAAAACAATAATAATAATCTAGCTGTCACTTTGTTTGATGTAGAGAGTAGGTTCACCATCACATTTTTCAAACCCATTATCCATCAAGTAAGCATCTATCATGCTATACCATGCACACGGTGCTTGATTCAACCCATAAAGATATTTCCACAACCTACACACTTTTGCTTCTTGGCCTTCTATCTCATAACCAGGAGGTTGCACAATATACACCTCCTCTTTTAGCACCCCATTCAGTAATGTTGATTTTACGTCCATTTGATACACTTTCCATTTATGTTGCATGAAAATCGATAACACTGTACACACTGTCTCCATTTTTGCATAATCTCTTCCATGCTACTACTTTTACCCTTTGACAACTAGCCTTGCTTTATGCCTTTCAATTTTTCCTTCAATGTTGCTCTTGGTCATATAGACCCACTTCACTCCAATGAATTCGTTTCCTTGTGGAAGTTCCACTAACTCCCATGTGTCATTCTTTTATATTGCTCCTATCTCTTCATTCATTACCGCAACCCATTTCTCTTCTTTGATTGCATCCTTAGTGTATTAGGTCATCTACTGAAAAAATAATGAAAATGAAGAATTCATACCACCACTGCTATCAACTTCATATTTCTCATAAATTTCATTTAAATTTCTGAATTTTGGTCTTCTTATGCTTGTGGAAGATGGGCTTAGTGTTGCGCTTGAAGTAGATGGAGTTGCAGATATTTGTGGTGTGCTTGGAAAATCACTTTCTTGGTTGCGTAACGCTATCCTATTATTTTTTTGTGGTGTTATATGTTGACTAATGTGTTGATCTTGTGTAGGTGGAGGAGGAGTCATCGTTGAGGAATTACTTGCTACGGTTAATTCCTCTTTGTCTTCATGTGACATACATGTCTTCACATTGACTGTCTTCTCTAAACTTCCATCCCATGCCTCGTCTTATATGAACTGAACATATCTACTAATTATTACCTTCTTGATTGATGGATTGTAGAGCTTCTATGCCTTGGATTCATCACTGTATCCAACAAATATACATTTCTCCCCCTTTTTTATCAACTTCTTCCCTCATCCGAGATCCAAATCGCATATATTCTTCCACTCCATTCCTCTTCAGGAACTATATTCATAAAAAATTTGGTTGGACACCTATTAATAATATATGTGGCACAAGTAAAAACTTCAATCCATTAATCATTTGGAAATTGCATTTCCTTCAACATACTCCTTGCCATTTGCATAATGGTCATATTCTTCCTTTCCACAACACCATTTTTCTGAGGTGTATACCTTGTTGTAAATTGCTTGTGAATTCCATGATCCCTGCATAAATGTAGGAAGTTACTTGATATATATTCGCCACCTTTGTTAGCCCTCAACACTTTGACGTAGTGTCCACTTTTCCTCTCAACAATAGCTTTGTATTGGCAGAAGTCATCAAACACTTCACTTTTCTATTTTATGAAGTAGAACCATGTCTTCCATGTGTAGTCATCTATTAAGGTCAAAGTATAATGGATGCCATCAATTGATGGTGTTTGCATTGGTCCACATAAATCTGAGTGGACAATCTCCAAAGGTTCTTTTTCCCTTATTGGCTTTCATGTTGGAAATGATTATTTTTGTTGTTTTCCCAAGATACATCCTTCACATAGGTTTTTCAAATTTTATGTGAGTGGCAATCCCTTCACCATACCTTTTCTATGCAACAAATTCAAATCTTCAAAGTTGAGATGACCAAATATCAAATTCCATAATCAGTTTTCATCTTTAATTTCTCCTTGAAAGTTTTCTTGTGTGACAACTGCTACATTTATTTCATCCTTTTGTGAATTAATTGATAGTTGTGCTTGAGCACCTTCTTCCTTCAAGTATGATTTTAGCTTGAGAGGAAACATTATATTGTTATTCATGTGAACTTTTGCAGTCATTTTTCTACTTGGAGGCTTATCCAATATTGTGCATGCATCATTCTTGAAAAAGACATTGTAGCCCCTTTGCACGAGTTGTCCAATTCTTATAAGTTTATGTTTCAAACCAAGGACAAAATAAACATCTGAAATATACTTCTTCTCTCCCTTGTTTGTTAGAATGTCCACTCTTCCTTTTCCTATAGTTGATACTTTTCTATCGGTCCCTAATGTCACTTCATATTTCACAACTTAATCTAAATTGGAAAACATTTCTATGTTCCATGTCATGTGGTTGCTACACCCTGAATCTAGAAACCATACATCTCCTTGTTTTTCTTGTGCTACATTACAAGCTAAAAGCATGCTATCGCGGTTCTGATTTCCCTTTATGAAATTTTCACTTGGTTTGTTACCTATGTCATATTTCTTCTTTATACATTCATTTGCATAATGACCATACTTATTACAATAATGAAATTGAAATTGAGATTTATCATACCTCTAATCTTGTGCTTGATTTTGGCTTGGGCCTTGACTTGGATTTTTATTGTTGTCTATTCCGCTTGAGCTTGAAGGGATGCTTCTTCCACCTTTGTGTGGGCTTCTTCCTCTTCCTCTGTAACTTGATCTTCCTTGACCTCTACCTTCACCAAATGAAACTTGTGTCGTCAAGGAATGCTACAATGATGAGTTTGTTGCTCATTTCAACCTATGATCATGATACATCAGTGATGCATGAATCCCATCCACTGAAAATTGTGAGATATCCTTTGTCTCTTCTATGGCCACAACTATGGCATCAAACCTTGCTGGTAGGGTTCTCAAAATTGTCTCAACTATTTTTCTTTCCTCAAGAGTCCCACCATGAGACCTGATTTGGGTAACCAACCCAATTACGTGTGTAAAAAATGAATCTACATTCTCAGACACTTTCATACACATTGTTTCAAAATCTCTTCTCAAGATTTGTAGTTTTGATGTCTTCACCTTTGCAATGCCTTGGTAGGATGTCTGGAGGGTATCCCATGCTTGCTTGGACTTCGTTGCTGCTGCAATACTTGGGAAAACACTTTCATGAACTGCCTAAAACTATAGAAGATGGATTTGGAGTCCTTCTTCATGTTTTCCCTCAAAAAATATCTTTCTTCTTATGTAAAAGCATTGTGTTTTGCTGCATCTGCTGGTTCTTGGAAATCATTCTCCACCAATTCCCAAATTTCTTGTGAAGAAAACAAAGCCTTCATTATTATAGCCCAATAGTCATAATCTTTTCCATTAAACTAAGGTATTGGAGGATTAGTCAAGCTTGTGCTTTTTGCTACCATTTTCACTGTGTAAAAAAGTATTTCTTACTCTGTAAACATTAACTCACTATTGGATAATACGCTACACAAAAAAATTTTAGAACACCTTTTAACCCCTTAGTAAAAACCTTGTTGTAATAAAATAATAAACCCTCTTTGATACCATGTTATAATGTTTTTTTTAAGAGAGGAAATTATTTTCCTCAACACACAGAGTTCACATAGAGTTCCAGAAATGTCTTTAAACAAGAGAACATAGTTGCGGAAATTATTTTCCTCAACACAGAGACTTTACATAGAATTGAAGAGAGGTCTTAAACGAGAGGATTAAATTGCGGAAACTAAATCATGTGGGTCTTCATTTCAATATATAGTGGCAGAGATTAGAATATCATCTATAGTGGAGCAAATAAAATCAAACAATTTTACTCACGGTGAAAGAGAGTAAAACAAAGTTGTTGTGGTAAAACTCATACATGAAAGTTTCACAACCAAATCACGACTAAAGAAAATTTATATTATAAATTAAAAACATGATATACATTCACATATGGAGGTCGGGACTCCTTCATCAGTGAAACAAGACTTATTACTGAGTTTTACATTCACCAGGGGTTGTGGAGTAAGACACCGTAAAAACTGTCACTGTTGCTTTCACGCGTCCACCAAAATTTTCTCCACGATTTTCTCCGATATTGCCTTTCTAGACTTGCGTATGCCACATTACATGATACTTATACTTACATGTAAAATCAAAACATATATATCTAAAACATTTAATTCATGGCAGACAAAAATTAATACAATGGGATGGGTGGATATCTTTTTTTGGACATTGCAGATGAGTAAATGTTTCCCCATGCATTTCTACTGACCATCAATAAATTTCAAATTGAATTTTAACTAATTTACATTTTTGCCGAATGGGTTATGTGCTCTGCTCATAAATTCAATTAATCCATGTTTTTTAACCTACAAACACAATCCACAACCTGCAAAACATTCATTGAGGTATGGTTGCATGTCTGTGTATTTAACGTTGTGGTTGAGATTAATTATCCAAAATTTATTTGAAAACATTCATCCGTTGAACCCAAAAATGCACAGGCGTCACATCATTGTTATTAAACAAAATCTTATTTATCGATAACGAGAGGGGAGAAATGGGGATGACACAAAAAATGAACAATTGAATAATCATTCATCTATTGAAATGATTTTTTCGGAAGGACATCAGTTGAGTGTTGATTCTTTCAAATGGAAATGGAGGTAAGTGGGGTTGGTATTATCTGAAATAGTTGAAAAGACAACCATGTTTCATATTTAATTTAATTATTTTTTTGGTTAGTTTAAGAGAGCACACTCATAAAACTGAAAAAAGGTTGGAATTTTTTGGAAATTCTTTCATATTGGCCATTAGATCATGTATTAGACGAATAATACTCCCATGACTTGAAATCGTAATTATTCATTTTATTGAAGATATAAATTCCTCAAACCCAATTCCAGTATAGACCATGCCTATCAGCCTAATTAGTACACAATGGTTCATTATGGTTAAAAATGGTGTAGATCTGCATATGTTATTAATAATTAGCACACCAAGAGTTTATTATATGGTTATATTTTGTTTTGAAGAAAAAAAGTAAGTGGTACTTTATTAAATTATTATATGGTTAGATATGTTCAAGTTATGGCTGAGAATTTTTTATTATGGTTAATATAGAGTTAGACTTTCGATGACTATAGCTATTCACAACTAATTACTAATGACTATGATAGATTACCCATCATTTTTGTTCATGTTTGATTATGGTTGACCTTGGTTGACTATTTTTACCATGGGTGAACATGGTTTGACCAATTTGACCATGGTTTACCATATTTTTTAATCATATATTATGGTTTTTCATGTTGAAAATGGATGGCTATCTTTCACCATGGTGAACATAGTTGGTTATAGTTGATCACATTAACTATGGCTACCAATGAATGGTTAACCATGGTTGACTATGGTTTATTGAAGGTGACCATGCTTGCTCATGGTCAAATAAGGTGTACAATGGTTGAACATGGCTGACTGTCTATTGACTATGGTTGATCAAAGATGACAATGATTGCTCATGGTTGAGTAAGGTTTACTATGGTTGACTACAATTATCCTGGTTGATTAAGATTGACGTGGATAAATATGGTTACTATGGTAAAACTTAGTCAACCATGATAAACCATGCTTTGGTTTTTATTTATCACATTACACCGTTGAATTTTTGTTTGTCACATTACGATGTTAATTTTCTTTTGTCACGTTGCGACGATAATTGTTAGCTCATCATATGCAATGTCAATTATTGTTTACCACATTATGAAGCCAAATTTCGCTAATTATATTGTGATGTAAATTTTTTTCATCTATTGTGATGTTTATTTATATTTGATGCATCATGAAATTGATATTTATTTATCATATTGCGATGTTACTTCTTGAATATGTGTAATATTCCAGAATTGGGACAGCTCAGCAAGCCTGCTAAAATAACGCACTTCTGAGAATACTGTGCATATAAATGAGTTTGCAGCTCCTGGATCCCTTAGATCAGCTCATCTAAGATCTAAATCCAAAAGGAGAGAAAAATAAAATCAGACTAGGTGGGTTAAACAGATCTCCCACAAACTAGTCTAGTTGAAAATCACCCAAAGAGAGGGGCTATAGCTCTATGCAAAGGACTACTTCAGAAATAACATAGATCCACTGAAGCACATTAGGAGGCTGATATGGAGGTTCCGAAATCAGATGTAAAACAGAAAATCAGATGTACATTACAGCCCATACATTGTACAAGAGAAATAATGAGACATTACAGGAAAAACCCTCAGAAATGAGGTGCTACAACCATGAGAAAAGATTGTATAACCATGACATCGTTATTTTTAGTGGCTAAAGAAGTAGCATATTAATTTTCAGATCTAGAGCATATCTGTATATAAAAAATTAGATCTAATATAGATCTTTGTACAAGAAATTTTGTTCTATACATTCCCCTTGGGATTTTGTGCAAAACATGAAGCATAGAGAGTAGATCTGAGATCTAAGGTTGTAGATTTGCAGAATACTTTAGAAATTTTGAAGTAGGGAAAACGATGAATGATTCATATATGAAACATACATGGATTGTTTTTCCAATCCATGGATCACCAAAGTGCAAGGGAGACTCCTTTACACCAGAGATCACTTCATCAAATGAATGCTGGAATACCTTGCAACTCTGCAACTGGAAATAACACAGTCCAAGAGGACAAACTGCACTGTAATCTTGAAGCACAAGTTGGCTTGATGCCAAGATCAAGATATAAATCCCACGCTGCTAATACACTCTTCCAGGAGGTTAAAAGACACACTCACTAAGAAGATGCACTAGTATAATCTAGATCTAAGCAGATCTAGTCTCCACTTGCTGCAGCTCACTGAAACAAGTAACCCTCAACATGATTTATACTGTCTAAGGGAGATGGAGCTTGGACACATGCCTGATAGTGGAAGAGAAGTACAATCCCCTCCAAGAGCTACTCAATGGAAGGAGAGAGAATTCCTAAACAGGAAATCCTCACAATTCTCTGCTAAACAACCAAGAGAATGAGATATGTCTAAGAAGACAATATACTATGAAAATATAATCTCATCAACAACCCTCTCTTGTTTCTCTCCGCCTCCTTTTATAAGATAGAAGTCTTGCCAAACCTTAAACCACTTCATTAGTTTAGCTCCTTTCACATTCAGATTTCCCTTCTAGAACTGCGCTGTCCCTTAAAGAGGTTAATGCATCTAGAATGTGTTGTTAACTTGATCAAAGTTGACCCAGTATTGTGATTTAAGCCTATTCACACCTACAAGAGTTTATTTACATAGCCCAGATATGTCTCTGTTCACATAGGCATTGATTTATTCTTGGTTTTCAGGATTTTTACATGTCCTCCTTGTTGGAAAAGTTTCCATTGATGGCAAAGGAGATGGCAAAGGAGGAGCATATGAAACAAAAACAAGGAAAAGAGAGAAGCGAAATAGTAGAAAGGTAGAGGAAGACCTGGAGGAAGAAGCAGCAAAGAAGCCGAAATGTAGCAGAGGCAACAAAGAGAGAAGCAAATTAGAAGAGAGAGCTGTTCAGAGATAGAGTAGTGAGGTTGAAGAGGGGTATTGGTTGTTGTATTCTAAATTATAGGTGTATTGGTTGATATAATTTTGTGTGAACATACTTGGTTCCAATCAGTATATGACAAGCTCTGAAATAGACTCTGTAAGTTGAGATTTTAACTAAGCTTTGTGGACAAGTTTTAATTGAGAAGCATTTGACTTATGTTCTGGTAAAAATTTCCTGCATATTATGTGGGAAGGACTCCATATGGTAAATGCGATTTTATTCTTGTGAATGTGCAATAAAACAATGTATGCATTAGATGATTGGCATGTTTTGCAATGAACCACTGTTAATTGAATTGATAAGAACAGGGTTTGCGGATGAGATAGATCTAAGTAAGAATTTGTGAGGTTCAATCTGCATTCCTATGTCAAAGCCATAAGTAATAATGTTGTTAGTTTCTGTTGTTGAAACTAGAGACACCAGCAACAAAAAATGATATTCATAGATGAGAAACTAGAATCGAAGTGCAGTGCAGAAGGCACTATAATGGTTTGCAGTAAATCAGGGTTTAAGTTACAATTTGAGATCATGGTTTATAGAGCATTCGAAAGAGGAGATTGCACATTCTACCGTGTAATTTCATTTAGTATTCATTGAGAGGTGAAGTACATAGCTGCTGTGTGTAGACAATGAAGAGAGGGTTTTCTCTCTGTTTAATGAAACGGTGGGCCCTTTTGATATCTGTGTATAATCAGGATTTTGGGTGAATGGAAAATTTAGAATGGGAATAATAGATTTCAGATGTATGCCTTGACGAAGCACCGAAGAGTAGAATGCCATAGGTATAGGTAGCACGAAATTGAAGGGCAAAGGTTTGAAACTGTTTGATACAATGGAATAGTGAATAGCGTGGCCAATTCATGTAATGGACCAGTGTTGAAGAGCCCAATCGAGATCATGGGGGATTGTTACATCTCAACGGAACCATGCAAGGAAAGAATAAACAAGAGCGATGGTGTAGAAGGAGGAACTTTGGTTGCAAAGTGATGGAGTAAGTATAACCATGGCATAATAGAAAAAATCGTAATCAAAAGGTTATAATTAAGTATGGAAACGTGAATAAACAAAGGCATAGAGGAACTCGTGAAATCAAAGTTATAAAGAATGAAACGGAACCTAGAGCAGCGAGGAACGGAATCATGAAATAAAAAATAAAAATGGCGTTCGAGAAACCAATGGTCTCGCATTGTGTAAAAGTGGAAATCAATTTTTTTCAAAAAAAAAAAACATGATTATAGTCACTGGCTAACACACGTCCAAGAGTGGCATTCAGAAACCACTCTCATCGCGTAAATTTGGAGTGTTAACGCTCGGAGGCAAAAATAATGCGATATTCATTCATAGTCGTTGGATCCTTAATGTTGATGCGATGATCTGCCCGCCGTTGGATGAGTGAGGTTCGTTAGGTTGCTGGGGCCCAATTGATGTATCGTGTTAATGTAAATGGTCGGAGTTAAATTAAAGTGAGCATTATGATATCAATTTCACGTTTTAATATGTGCCCAAAGGTTTAGTTATATGGTTACTAGATATGATGGTGCGTTGGAACGCCATCAAGTATATTTATATATGGGTGGAACCGGAACCTTGTGTTGGCGATTGTTAATATTAAGGTCGAAGATGAAGTTATGACCCGTAAGTAATATGGTTGATACCGCGTAATCCTTGAAAGAGTGATTTCAGTGTATGCAATGGGTTTTTATTATGAGTTCAATTATTGGGGAGAACTCCCATGAGTTATGGGCGAGACTTATGAACGGTTTAGTTGTGATATCCAACTATTGCTGATGATTTTTAAATGTAAAGTGATTACATTCACGAAGTGGGAAAAATTTATGGTTTATAATCATAAAGTTTTGTGGAAGGTTCAATAGTATTCGGGTAAAAAGAACTCTGCATCAAAGTCAAACATTGGTTCACACCATAATAAAACTCATATGGTGATATATTGGTTCACATTAATACAAACATAAGTTGTATTTCGATTTATGACATAACAGGTGGAAGGTAACAATGTATTGAATTTTGTAACCTTCGAATATTGACCTGAGCCCTGAAGTGGGGCCAAATGTAATTAGAATTACTTAATTTGAATTCGTATGAGTGGGTTGTAATATAGTTCCAAAATTGAATCAAAACATTGGTTGGGTTTATAAGAAGAGCATATTATATGCTTTATGGGTTTTATAACCGTGAGTATAAGAAGCCTCCACATTTAATTAAATTGCCAGCCCAAGAGATTAGAACCTTGAGAATATGCCCAGATTTAAAGTCAACAGTTATATATATATTGTAACACAGTTATATATATACAACAGACACACAATTGCAGTGAACAGGTGAATACGCACAGGAATGAAAATGGGGTTTTGACAGGTGTACAAGCACAGAAAGCAGGAGAATATGAAAAAATGAAAAAGAAAGTGAACAGAGTATGCAGAATAGTTACATGACAGCTGCAGATACACAATTGCAGTGAACAGCTGAGGTATGTAGAACAGTGTCTTAACAGCAGCAGAAAAGACAAAACCAGCAAAGCCAATGGCCAGAAAATGGGCTGAGTGAAATTGGTATATGTAACTAAAAATGTGAATGTAAATGTTTTAATTGTTTTATACTGTTTGTGATGCATTGGAAAGTCTTCGAAGGAAAACAAAAATCCCACTGTAATATTGAAATTAGTACATATTGTTATATTTTTCTGAAGGAGATGGTAAAAGAGATGAGTAGACAGAAGTCAAAGAGTCATTACTGCTCATTTCAAATTCCCTGTAGAATGCAAACAACCATGAATTTATTTTGTATAAAATAGGTAATATCCATGTGAAGAAGGTTATGAAAACAGAGAAAGAGAAAAAGAGAGGGTGCAGCAGAATTGAAGAGAGTTGAAGACTGTGAGAAAGCTGCAGACTGGAAGAGAGAAGAAGAGTATAAGAAAGCTGAAAGAGGTTAGAGATTGTAGAAATGATGCAGAGAGGTTAGAGAATGCAGAAATAAAGCAGTGAGACAGAGAAGAAGGAGGAGCTGAGCAGAGAAGAAGGAGGAGTTGATAGTGAATCTGAGAAGATGCAGAAAGGATACAAGACAGATATGAAGACTGGAGGACAACAGTGAAGATGGTACAGAACAGAGCTGATATCCAAGGTAAATCAGCAAGTGGTTTATTTTGAAAGAGTAAGGAAGTTGGAGCTTCCCTATCAAGTTGTAGCTTGATAGATGTCAGTTGTAGCTGGCTGAGGTAGGAGCTTCCTGTAGGTTATAGCTTGCAGAAAATAGATGGGAGTTGGTGCTTCCTCATCAAGTTGTAGCTTGATAAAATGTCAATTGTAGCTGACTGAGGTTGGAGCCTCCTATAGGTTGGTGCCTGCAGAAAATTGATGGGAGTTGGAGCTTCCTTGCAAGTTGTACCTTGCAGAATTGAGGGAGGAGCCTCCTGTAGGTTGGTGCCTATAGAAAATTAGTGGTGAGAGGGACTTGGAGCTTGCCTTTGCATCACAACAATAATAAGATGTGGTTTTCTCCCTTTATGGGTTTCCACTTATATCTGGTGTCTATGTGCATGATGTCTCTGTGTTGATATGGTATATCTATTCTGCTTAATACTTGCTGCTCACATATTAAGACTGCTGGTACATTAGCTAATCTTCTTATTAATTGTTGCTCACAAATTAAGATTCCTCACATATTATGTTGATCATGAAATGAAGGTGTTAATAAAGTTTAATGAAAAGTTTTAAAATTCCATGAATGTGTTAAACTGATTCACCCCCCCCCCCTCTCAGTTTAACTAAGGGTTCAACAATTGGTATCAGAGCAGGTTCCTTTGGTGTAAGCTTAATAGCTTGAAGGAGATCTGGTTGAGTCATGGACTATCAAAATGTACTTGTGTCAAATACAATAAACTTTCCTGAAGGGAGAGATAAGGTTAAAACAGGATTATTGGCTTATGAACCTGAGGTATGGAAACTTGTATGTGATGGTTACTGCACATACTCTCCCTCGGTGCAAGAACAACTTAGAAATGCCAAGGAAAAATGTGTGATATTCAACAGTCTTCATAACAAGGATCTTGAGTTTATAATGGATTTAACCTCTGTAAAATAAATATGGGATAGATTGCATTTCATGCATGAAGTAGACTCTAAGGACTGCATTGACAAGAAGGAGAAGAGACTTAAGAAGAAGAAAAATTCATGTCAACAGGAAAATTTTCAATCAAATGAGGTACCTGCTAGTGTGAATGGAAGTAAGAACCATGAAGAAATTTCAGTTGAGGAAAAAGCCAAACTTGACACAGCCTTGACTGAAATATAAAGATTGAAGAATGAAAAAAAAGACCTGAAGACATTGGTGAAAATATGTGATGAGAAAGAATATGAAGATAAGAAAGAAATTATTGGCTTGAAGAAGCAAAGAAAATAGAATACACTCTGTTGCAACAAATGAAAGAGAAAAGTCTGGAATGTGAGAAATTGGAAGAAGATGTAGTGAGCCTAAGAAAGAAATTAGAAAAATACCAAAGAGAATTATTAATGATTGCTCCACTAATAAAAGGCTCTAGACAGTTGGACAATATGCTAAATGCTCAAAGGTCACCTCTCATAAAGGCTGGGATAGGATATGAAGGAGAAACCAGTAAATCCAAGGTAGAAGATAACAAGAAAATCATCTTTGTAAAGGCTGTAAAGGATAATGAAGCAGCCCAGAAGATTCCTACAAAAGTAGAAGCCAACAAGAACAGGATTTGTGAAGAAACAAATAGAATCAAGCAGCAACCTGAAAGGACAAATAATGAGAGGTTGAAACAGTCAGCGAAAAAAGGCTCATACAGTCATGAGGATGAATTGAACAGATTTGGAAGATGTCAAAGAAGGTTCTTTCCTCCTATGAAAAGTATCACTTGTTTTTCCTGCCACAAACTTGGCCATATTGCATCATATTGCAAGGCAAAGCAAATCTAGCCCAACCAGCAAAGGATGCAGAAAAATGAGAAGAACCCCTCAAGAAAGCAAATGGAAAAGACAATCCTTCACCAGGTACAAAAATCACTCCCATGGCCACTATTATGCATGCAATAATTTTGGACATAAACTTGTTTAATGTAAATTATGTGCAAAAAGGGGAACAAAGCATTATACTCCAGCTCAAATGTACTTTGATAAAATAAGATGTTATGTATGCCTCAATCTTGGTCATAAAGAAAGAGACTGTAATCTGCCATATACATTAAAGAACTCTAGACAGATGATGGAATCAAAACAAATCAATCAAAACTATGAATAAAAAAGAAGTGCAGACATTATGAAGAACACCAATAAAGTATGGAAGGAAAAGAGAAAGGGGGAGCCTGTTACCTCAATCACATAATGAATCCATCATAGTCTCAAGGGGAGCTACTCTAGGAAGCAATGCAAATATCTAATCAGTGACAAATATGAAGCAACATCCCAGGGGGAGAGCAGTTCATAAACGGACCCCATGAAAGCAGTCTGAGAAGAGCTCCTTAGTTTGAGAACAACTATAAGATCAGGAAGGGAAAAGAAAATTCCTCTAATAGAGAACTATAAGAGGAAGAATATTATTTGAAGTATTCAATAACTGACATATTGATGGAAGAAGAGAAGGAAACAAGCAACCATGGTAGTAGAAAGAACTTCAGCCATGAACATGAAAGCTAAGAAGACATTATCACATTAATTGATGATCACATTGTGCATCATACTGTTAGAAGTAACAATGAACCACATTAAGAAGGATGAGTAAGAAAAGTTTCTATCATCATTATATCAGTACATCTTTCACCTATGAAAAGTCCCCTTGGAGGAATGCAGTTAAGTGAGTAATAAATCTTTGAGTAATTAGCCCATGAAGATTCATAGAAAAGAAATTGAAGATGCCTTCCAAAAGATCTTTATATTAGAACTGTTGAATTGATTTTCAAAGCAAAAATGATTCTGGAGCAATCCTAGAAAGGAAAATGCAATGACATTTTGTTAAACCAGAATGACAGAATAAGCAAAAGGTTAATGATGCCAAGATCAAATTCAGGATATTGATGACTGTTGATGTGAAAAGTGGAAAGCTCAATAGTAGAATTCATGAAGGATGTCTTAATTATGGGTTAATATGCAAACTAAAGTGAAATCTATGCATGATTTATCAAAGTAGTATCAATTGGTATTTAGGTACAAGTAGCATGCCTATCAACAGAATACCAGGTGTTATCAGTGGAGTAGCAGTATGGTACAGGTCCTCAGGATCAAAGGATTATGGTAAGAGAACATCAAGTTGAAGCTCAAAAGTCTGTTATTGATTCATCACAAGAATACTCCAGTAGAAAGGAGTTGCTGGTTCTTCACCATTGAAAAGAGGTTGATCATTGACATACATACCCCCCTATGTCAAAAAGAAAATTGCATGGTTGATTAGTGAGACTAAACAATACATGGAATGTATCTAGTCTCAAGGGTTTATTTTGAAAATACATTGTACAAGCAGGAAAGTCATTTAGTCTCTTATATTGAAAGATATTGCCTAATCTCACAATAAGTTGTAAACTCTGGTTTGATTCATTGTTCACATCAGCAACAAGGACCTTTCAGTCATTAAGTGTAATATAATTATCAGCATCCTAGCTCATATCATCACCAACAGGCAAGAAAAGTGAACCACGGCTATAAAATATATATTGGCATCATCACAATTGAACAGATGTTGTACCGCAGATGAGTATTGCAGAAGAAGACAGATTCCATCTATAATCTTCCTCAACAAATATGGATTCCTGATGAAGATTATAATATAGACTGAAGTATAGCTGAAGCAAGATTGATATGTCACATGGAGCATTCACAATCTTTAAGTATTGATCCAATGATGCATCTCTGATTAGACAAGGCTGGTACAAGGTGTTCTATTCTTCACTTTCAACTTTATACAAGTGAAAGGAGTCTATACTTTGAATTGTATCAATTTACAATGTATATTCAAGTTCAATAAGTCTCAAAAGTGTTCTCTCAACACCAGTCTGGAGCAGGAAGGTATAAAAAGTCAAAAGCATAAGGCCTAAATAGATCTCAGAGAGAGGAAATCAAGAATATATAAAGAACACTAGGAAATGTGCAACCCTTTGCCATTGATGTCAAAGGGGGAGGAAAAGCAAGAAGAGGAAAACCTGGAGGAAGAATTGGATTATTAGTGGATGTGTTGCCATCAATGCCAAAGGGGGAGACTTTTGGAAATGTTGTCATTGATGGAAAAGGAGATGGCAAAGGAGGAGCACCTGAAAAAACAACAAGGAAAAGAGAGAAGCAAAATAGCAGAAAGGCAGAGGAAGACTTGGAGGAAGAAGCAGAAAAGAAGTCGAAGAGGCAACAAAGAAGCAGAAAGGTAGAAAAGGAAGCAAAGAGAGAAGCAAAATAGAAAAGAGAGTTGTTCAGAGACAGAGTAGTGAGGTTGAAGAGGGGTATTGGTTGTTGTATTCTAAATTATAGGTGTATTGGTTGATTTAATACTGTGTAAACACACTTTTTTCCAATCAGTATATGACAAGCTCTGAAATAGACTCTGTAAGTTGGGATTTTAACTAAGCTTTGTGGACAAGTTTTAATTGAGAAGCATTTGACTTATGTTCTGGTAAAAATTGCCTGCATATTATGTGGGAAGGACTCCATAGGGTAAATTCGTTTTTATTCTTGTGAATGTGCAATACAACGATGTATGCATTAGATGATTGGCATGTTTTGCAATGAACCACTGTTAACTGAATTAATAAGAACAGGGTTTGCGGATGAGATAGATCTAAGTAAGAATTTGTGAGGTTCGATCTGCATTACTATGTCAAAGCCACAAGTAATAATGTTGTTGGTTGTTGTTGTTGAAACTGGAGTCACCAGCAACAAAAAATGATATTCATCGATAAGAAACTACAATCAAAGTGCAGTGCAAAAGGCGTTATAATGGTTTGCAGTGAATCCGGGTTTAAGTTACAATTTGAGATCACGGTTTATAGAGCATTCAAAAGAGGAGATTGCACATTCTGCTGCGTAATTTCATTCAGTATCCATTGAGAGGTGAAGTACACAGTTGCTGTGTGTAACCAGTGAAGAGAGGGTTTGATCTCTGTTTAATGAAACGGTGGGCCCTTTTGATATCTGTGTATAATCAGGATTTTGGGTGAATGGAGAAGTTAGAACGGGAATAATACATTTCAGATGTATGCCTTGACGAAGCACCGAAGAGTAGAATGCCATAGGTGTAGGTAGCACGAGATTGAAGGGAAAAGGTTCGAATCTATTTGATACAATGGAATAGTGAATAGTGTGGCCAATTCATGTAATGGACCAGCATTGAAGAGCCAAATCGAGATCATGGGGGATTGTTACATCTCAACGGAACCATGCAAGGAAAGAATAAACAAGAGAAATGGTGTAGAAGGCGGAACTTCGGTTGCAGAGCGATGGAGTAAGTATAGCCATGGCACAGTAGAAAAAATCGTAATCGAAAGGTTATAATTAAGTATGGAATCGTGAATAAACAAAGGCATAGAGGAACCCATGAAATCGAAGTTATAAAGAATGAAATTGAACTTGGAGTGGTGAGGAATGGAATCGTGAAATAAACAGTAAAACTAGCGCTCGAGAAACCAGCGGTCTCGCGCTGTGCAAAAGTGGAAATCATTTTTTGTCAAAAAAACGTGATTATAGTTGCTGGCTGACATGCGTCCAAGAGTGGTATTCAGAAACCACTCTCATCGCGTAAATTTGGAGCGTTAACGCTTAGAGGAAAAAATAACGCGACATTCATTCATAGTCATTGGATCCTTGATGTTGATGCGATGATCTTCCCGCCGTTGGATGAGTGAGGTTCGTTAGGTTGCTGGGGCCTAATCGATTTATCGTGTTAATGTAAATGGTCAGAGTTAAATTAAAGTGCGCGTTATGATATGAATTTCGCGTTTTAATATGTGCCCAAAGGTCTAGTTATATGGTTACTGGATATGATGGTGCGTTGGAACTCAATCACATATTTTTATATATGGGTGGAACTAGAACCTTGTGTTGGAGATTGTTAATATTAAGGTCGAAGATGAATTTATGACCCGTAAGTAATATGGTTGATACTGCGTAATCCTTGAAAGAGTGATTTCAATGTATGCAATGGGTTTTTATTATGAGTTCAATTATTGGGGAGAACTCCCATGAGTTATGGGCGAGACTTATGAACGATTTAGTTGTGATATCCAAATATTGCTGATGGGTTTTAAATGTAAAGTGATTACATTCACGAAGTGGGAAAAATTCTATGGTTTATAATCATAAATTTTTGTGGAAGGTTCAATAGTATTCGAGTAAAAAGAACTCCACATCAAAGTCAAACATTGGTTCGCACCATAATAAAGCTCATATGGTGATATATTTTTTCACATTAATACAAACATAAGTTGTATTTCTGTTTATGACATAACAGGCGGAAGGTAACAATGTATTGAATTTTATAACCTTCGAATATTGACCCGAGCCCTGAAGTGGGGCCAAATGTAATTCAAATTAGTTAATTCGAATTCGTATGAGTGGGTTGTAATATAGTTCCGAAATTGAATCAAAACATTGGTTGGGTTTATAAGAAGAGCATATTATATGCTTTATGGGTTTTATAATCGTGAGTATAATAAGCCTCCACATTTAATTAAGTTGCCAGCCCAAGAGATTAGAACCTTGAGAATTTGCCCAGATTTAAAGTCAACAGTTATATATATTGTAGCACAGTTATATATATATAGCAGACACACAATTGCAGTGAACAGGTGAATGTGCACAAAATGAAAATAGGGTTTTGATAGGTGTACAAGCACATAAAGCAGGAGAATATGCAGAACTGAAAAAGACAGTGAACAGAGTATGCAGAATAGTTACATGACAGTTGCAGATACACAATTGTAATGAACAACTGAGGTATGCAGAATAGTTTCTTAATAGCAGCAGAAAAGACCAAACCAGCAAAGCCAAAGGCCAGAAAATGGGCTGAGTGAAATTGGTATATGTAACTGAAAATGTGAATGTAAATGTTTTAATTGTTTTATATTGTTTGTGATGCATTGGCAAGTCTCTGAAGGAAAACAAAAATCCAACTATAATATTGAAATTAGTACATATTGTTATATTTTTCTGAAGGAGCTGGTAAAAGAGATGAGTAGGCAAAATTCAAAGAGTCATGATTGATCATTTCAAATTCCCTGTAGAATGCAAACATCCATGAAGTTATTTTGTATAAAACATGTAATATCCATGGGAAGACGGTTACGAAAACAGAGAAAGAGAAAAAGAGAGGGTGCAACAGAATTGAAGAGAGTTGAAGACTGTGAGAAAGCTGCAGAATGGAAGAGAGAAACAGAGTATAACAAAGCTGAAAGAGTTTAGAGATTGCAGAAATGATGCAGAGAGGTTAGAGAATGCAGAAATAAAGCAGTGAGACAGAGAAGAAGGAGGAGCTGAGCAGAGAAGAAGGAGGAGTTGATAGTGAATCTGAGAAGATGCAGAAAGGATACAAGATAGATATGAAGACTGGAAGACAACAGTGAAGATGGTACAGAACAGAGCTGATATCCAAGGTAAATCAGCAAGTGTTTTCTTTTGAAAGAGTAATTAAGTTGGAGCTTCCCTATCAAGTTTTAGCTTGATAGATGTCAGTTGTAGCTGGCTGAGGTAGGAGCTTCCTGTAGGTTGTAGCTTGCAGAAAATAGATGGGAGTTGGTGCTTCCTCATCAAGTTGTGTCTTGATAAAATTTCAGTTGTAGCTGACTGAGGTTGGAGCCTCCTATAGGTTGGTGCCTGCAGAAAATTGATGGGAGTTGGAGCTTCCTTGCAAGTTATAGCTTGCAGAATTGAGGTAGGAGCCTCCTGTAGGTTGGTGCCTATAGAAAATAAGTGGTGAGAGGGACTTGGAGCTTGCCTTTGCATCAAAACAATAATAAGATGTGGTTTTCTCCCTTTATGGGTTTCCACTTATATCTGGTGTCTATGTGCATGACGTCTCTATGTTGATATGGTATATCTATTCTTCTTAATACTTCCTGCTCACATATTAAGACTGTTGGTACATTAGCTAATCTGCTTATTAATTGCTACTCACAAATTAAGATTTCTCACATATTATGTTGATCATGAAATGAAGGTGTTAATAAAGTTTAATGAAAAGTTTTAAAAGTCCATGAATGTGTTAAACTGATTCACCCCCCCCCCCCCTCAGTTTAATTAAGGGTTCAACACTCCTTTACAATTTGTTCATGAATCATGAAATGAAAAATAAACAAGGAAAAATTAGTATTCCTATTAGCTGCAGCTAATTTAGGAATATTACAGTCTCCCCCTTCCAAATGTTGCTTGTCCTTAAGCAATTGCAAGGGTGCTGCAAAATCTCCCCTTCTTCTCTTGTGGCCTCCTCATCAAATAGTCTCCACCATTGCTCTGAATTTTCTGCAATAGTTTTGTCTCCCAATGGTCCTTCCTCAATGTGAAAGTTGGCCCTTGGTGAGTAAACCCAATGGCTCTCATCATGAAAGAATGGAAGGTTGTTTTGGAAACCCTCTTGTTGATCCATGGCCTCCTCAAGATAGAAGTGATGACAATCATGGGGATTTTCATGATTCATGAAAGACTCCCATCTCCATGCTATCATCCAAATGAAGTGGATCACCTCCCAACTTGGAAATCCATAGAAAAACTCCTCCTTAATACATATGAGAGGCATGTTACAACCAAAAATATGGCTCACTCTAAAAAGGGGCAAGTGATTTATCATAGTGGCCATACAATATCTCATGATCCCATGGAAACATGTAGTGCAAAAAGAGTGGGTAACTCCTTCCCCCAAGGACACATCCCACCAATGTGCCTCTCCTCCAACCATGTTCCCAAGAGTAAGAACATTTTCAACATAAGGAATCATGCTAGCTGCCATGTATGATAAATGATAAGGAAGATGTTCCCTCATGTGCAACCAGCGCAGTTTTATCCTTAATTGCCATAGAATAGGATATGACAAGTGCCTTCCCCAACGCTTGTTTGCTGCCTCATCCCTTCTGAATGCTTGGAGAAAATGCATCATAGTTGGTGTAAAATAATCACACCATGAAGAATATAATAGCTTGCCAAGACCCTTCAAGGAATGACCTGCATCAATATGGTTCATGGCCTTGGGTAGCCCATGAAACCTCTCATAAATAGTGCCCCCTTTTGGAGCAATGTTCTGCAAATGAGTGTTAGAAAAATATAAGCATATAGGAGATACATGATCATATTCAGAAAGACAAGACTCTCTATACATTTTTTTTACATTAGTGAGGTGACTCATGGATGAGTCCCCTCTCACACTCAATGAGTAAGGAGGTGTGAATGATGGCTCTTCCCAAGAGCTATGTTCCTCATCATCTACCAAGTAATCCATGCACATCTTCATATGAGAGTGCACCTCCTCCTTTAAACCTTCCCATATGAATCCACCCAATAGAGTATGATATGCTCTAATGAAACCAGTGGGTTTGGAAAGCAGGATCTCATAGGTGGCATCTAGTATTCTCTCCTTGAGCTTGGAGTCACTAACCAAAAGAATAACATTATAGAAATAGATGACTCCATCAACCACCTTTAACCTTTCATCCACTACTTCCCCATCAAGAACCCCACATGTGAAAATGTCCTTGGATTATTACATCATGAGTTTGGACTCCCAATAAGGATCCAAGCTCTCCAAGAATGACAACGTTGTAGAGGTCTGAAATGCTGTCTCTGTCATATCAAGGCTCCCTCCCTTGACACTCTTGATGTCAAAATCACATGTTGGAGCTTCATAATCTCCCTTTTGCTGCCCCATTTGCAGCTGGTCTTGCTCAAGACAAGATTGAAGCATATGGAAATCAACTTCCCCTCGGAAAGTCCTTGTCTTCCAAAAATTCCTCATTTTGGCCCATGTATACAAGAGGGTTAGCATCCCCTTGCCATGTTCAGAAATATTCTTTGTGAATCAAGAAATAATGGGCTGCCCCAAAGATTTGGAGTTGCCATGTGTCCTCATGCTCATGCCATCATGGATCTCTGATTTCTCCTCTCTCAATGCAGATATCTAAGTAGGAGTCAGCAATGCCCCTTTCATGAAATTGCTCATCTCCATTCTAAATTCATGAGAGACCCTCTGTGTTGTGCTGGCTTCTCCCAAGGCTCCCTCCTTAGCCAAGTATGCATATGCTGCCCATAGTTGAGAGAACACTTTAGATTTTCTCCCATCAAGAGGTGCCACTGGTAAAATACCTCCTTGCAAAGAGGTGTCAAGACATAGAGTAGAATGTGGATGTAGGTAGACAGATTTTCCCTGACCTTTATTGCATAGGTCCTCTTGCCATCTTTGTACTTCCAAGCTTTGAAATAGAGAAGGCTCCATGCTCTTCTTCTTGTGATGCCCTTCCTCCTCTTTTCCTCCTTATATCTTCAAGATCTCATCATTTGACAATGATCGTACATGCTTCTCATCTGTTATGCCAAGAGCTCTATGTGTGAGACCTTGTGGAACTCCTTGCAAGTGTGCAAGATTTTCTCTCCTTGGAGCAAGTGCTCCATTCTCCTATTCATGAGGTGCTTGAGGTGATTTTGTCATGATTGCATTACCTCCTGCCTTCCCTTTCTCTTCTCCAATAATTGAAATTGCCTCATCATCAACTAGAGACCTTAGATCTTGGTCATCTAGTGAAGGAGGAATCTTCATGCTTTCCTTTTGAGAAGGGAATCCTTCATCCAAAGGAGATCTTTCCCTTGGAAAGGCATAAAAAAAACTTACACCTTCGTTTATGTTCTTCAGAAATGGATTTGGATCCATAGAACCTCCCATATCATGCAAAATATTTGTTTGATATGGTTTAATAGTGTCAATAAAAGATGTTACACATGGAGCTTCATCAAACCTTTCTACCAATCTTGCAATAAACCTTGCATAAGTAGGTGTATTTTCAATATTCAAGGAAAAGGACCCAAACAACCACCAAGCATATGCTTTACCTTCAAAATGCAGCGCTGCTAATTTGATGGCTTCAATTTCTGAAACTTGATGTTCTTGCACGAAGTAGTCTAGCTCCTCCACCCAATCCCTAACTGGACATCTAGGTGATCCATCAAAGATAGATAAATAGAATCTACCCATACCATGTTGCTCCTTCTTTGTGTCTTTTCTTTCCTTGATCTTGCAAAACCCTTGGAAGTTCAATTTGTCTCTAAACTCCTTGGATTTATTTTCATACTCCTGCAAATACTCTTTAAGAGTCTCCATCTCAGGTACACCTCCTTTCTTCCTCTTCATGAAGAAATCACAAACAAAACGTTGAAGATTTGGTGATATGGTTGAGTGCACATATCCATAAGATGAGGATTCATAATTTTCCTCCTGTATAGATCTTGTAGATCTGATCAGAAGATCTTCTTGCTCTTGAGACTTTCTAGGAATTTCACTACTCTTCCTTTCTTCTTTTTGTTCAACCTACTTGGAGAGGTTCCTATTGGATATGAAAATTGATGAGAGTAAAATCATATTCTTCATCATTTTTACCTTGCTCCTGGATCTACAAAACTTTGTCTTGAAGCCCACAGGCTAAGCCAAAGATCTTGCTTTGATACCACTGTAATATTCCAGAATTGGGATAGCTCAAAAAGCCTGCTGAAATAACGCACTTCTGAGAATAATGTGCATAGAAATGAGTTTGCAGCTCCTGGATCCCTTATATAAGCTCATATAAGATATAAATCCAAAAGGAGAGAAAAAACAAATTAGACTAGGTGGGTTAAATAGATCTCCCATAAACTAGTCTAGCTGAAAATCACCCAAAGAGAGGGGCTGCAGTTCTATGCAAAGGACTGCTTCAGAAATAACGTAGATCCACTGAAGCACATTAGGAGGCTGATATTAAGGTTTCAAAATCATATGTAAAATAGAAAATCAGATGTACATTACAACCCATACATTGTACAAGAGAAAGAATGAGACAATACAGGAAAAACCCTTAGAAATGAGGTGCTACAACCATGAGAAAAGACTGTATAACCATGACAACGTTATTTTTAGTGGCTGAAACAACAATATATTAATATTTAGATCTAGAGAATATCTGTACATAAAAATTTAGATCTAATACAGATCTGTGTACAAGAAATGCTGATCTATACATTCCCCTTGGGGTTTTGTGCAAAACATGAAGCACAGAGAGTAGATCTGAGATCTAAGGTTGTAGATCTACAGAATGCTTCAGAAATTCTGAAGTAGGGATAGTGATGAATGATTTAGATATTAAACATATATGGATTGGTTGGCCAATCCATGGATAACCACAGTGCAAGGGAGACTCCTTTAAACTAGAGATCACTTCTCCAAATGAATTCCGGAATACCCTACAACTTTGCAACTGGAAATAACACAGTCCAAGAGGAAAAACTGCGCTCTAATATTGAAGCATAGGTTGGCATGATGCCAAGATAAATATCTGAAGCCCACACTGCTAATACACTCTTCCATGAGGTTAAAAGACACACTCACTAAGAAGAGGCACTAGTATAATCTAGATCTGAGCATATCTAGTCTCCACTTGCTGCAACTCACTGAAACAAGTAAATCTCAATAGGATTTACACTATCTAAGGGAGATGGAGCTTGGCCACATGCCTGATAGTGGAAGAGAATTACAATGCCCTCCAAGAGCTACTCAATGTAAGGAGAGAGAATTCCTAAACAAGAAATCCTCACAATTCTCTGCTAAACAGCCAAGAGAATGAGATATGTCTAAGTAGACAGTATACTTTGAAAATATAATCTCATCAACAACCCTCTCTTGTCGCTCTCCTCCTCCTTTTATAAGATATAAGTCTTTCCAAACCCTAAACCACTTCATTAGTTTAGCTCCTTTCACATTTAGAGTCCCCTTCTAGAACTGCGCTGTCCCTCAAAGAGGTTCAATGCATCTAGATTGCACTGTTGACTTGGTCAAATTTTACCCAATCTTGTGATTTAAACCCATTCACACCTGCAAGAGTTTATTTACATAGCCCAGATATGTATCTTTTCACATAGGCATTGATTTATTCTTGGTTTTCAAGAGTTTTACATGTCCTCCTTTACAATTTGTTCATCAATCATGAAATGCAAAATAAACAAGGCAAAATTAATATTTATATTAGCTGCAGCTAATTTAGGAATATTACAATATGGTTCTCTATGGTCACGACTATGAGTGAACATTGTTGACCTTGGTTGTCAATGTTTAACTACCAATGAACATGGTTGACCATGTTAACCATGGATTACCATGGTGAGCATGGTTTAACAATATGTAGTTGCTTTAACCATAGTTGAATATGGTTACATTGTTGAGAAAATCTATAGAAGTTATACTAAAAATTGAATACGGAAAAAACATAAATATTAAATAAACCATACACTTTATTAATAAACCTTAATATTAATATTTTTAATAATCCTTATTAATGTTAATATTTTAGTAAACCTTTCTGAATTTAAATATTTAATAAAGCTTAAAACTTATTAAATATGAACCTTAATAAACCTTATCAACTATAAAGCCTTATTAAGAAATTATTATCCATCCTTAGTAATAAACCTTAATATTAATGTTATTAATAAAACTTATTATTAACAAATTTTAAACAAGGTTAACGAGTTTTTCTATGGCAAACATATGGTTAATTAAGTTTGAGTATGGTTGACTATTAACACATTGACAATAAAAGTTGACTACAAACGTTGACTATGTCATCACATTGTGACATTGTTATTTGTTTGTCATAGTGTGACATCATTTTTATTTGTCACATGGTGATGTTGATTTTAAGTTTGACATATTATGTGTTTATTGTTTGTTTCCACATTGCAACATTGATTTTTTGTTTATCATAATGTGGCATTTATTTTTCATTTGTCATATTGCAACATTTACTTTTGTTTGTCATATTTCAACATTGATTTTTGGTCACCTCAATCCATCATGAATTTTTTACTCATCACATGTCATGTCAATTTTTATTCTTCACATTGTGACAACAATTTTTGTTCATCAGATTTTGATGTTGATTTTTGTTTGATACATAGCAATGTTGATATTTACTTTACATTATGTTGTGATTTTTTAACATGGTTTTCTATAACCAAATGTAGCGGACTATTAGTGAACATTATTCACCATGGTTGTCAATGTTTTAGTATAGATGAATATGGTTAACCATGTCCACCACAATTCACCATGTTAACCATGAATGAACATGGTTGACCAAAGTTCGACCAATTTGACCATGGTTCAATATGGTTGCAATGTTGAAACGAGTTATAAAATTATTAATATGAATATTGATATTAATATTAAACCCACTTGGTCTAATATGGTTGCACTGTTGAAATGAGTTATCAATTATTATATTAATAATAATACTAAACCCTCGTAAACCTTGATTATAGTTGACCATGGTTGACTATAGTTAGCATATAGTTTACTATAGTCAACATATGGTTGAATAAGGTTGATCATGGTTTTGTACGATTGACTATTTAAATATTGATTGCAAAGGTTGATTATGTTTGCTTATGTCATCACATTGTGACATTGCTAATTATTCATAAAAAATTGACATCATTTGTTTGTTTGTCATGTTGTGATGTTGATTTTTGTTTTTCATATTGCAATGTTGATTCTTTATTTATTTTTGGTCATATTAACATGTTGATTTCTTATTTTTCATATGGTGACATTGTATTGTGCAGTTGATTTTTTTGTTTAGCACACTGTGATGTTTATTTTTACACGTCATAGTGTGATGTGAATTGTTTTCTCATCACATGCAATGTCAATTCATGTTCATCCTATTGTGACACCAATTTTTGTTCATTAGATTTCGACATTGTATTATGTTTTCTATATTTCAATGTTGATAATGATTTTTCACATTGCAATGTCAATTTTTTAAGATGATTGTCTATGGTCAACTATGGTTGACTATCGATGAACATTGCTGACCATGGTTGTCAATGTTTAACTATAAATGAATATGGTTGACAACATTTAGCATGGTTGTCAATATTAGGCATGGATGACCATTGTGACCATGGTTGAATATGGTTGCATAGTTGAAATATTATATAAATCAAATGGATAGTAAATGTCAACATGCGTTAATATATAATAAGCATCAAAACACTTATTTTATGATATATATTAATTTGATACAGTTAAAAAATCATAAAAATAAATTAAATTATAAATTTATTTTAATTTTAATTTATTGGTAAGCTTTGCAGGACTACATCTTCATCATGTCCAATATATCACCCCAAACGGGGCTAGGAATTGAACCAGTGACTTCACATTAATGAGTATCTTAACATAGCACTCAATTACTATCTATCAAAGACCCCATGGACTATTTTAAATTATTATTATTATTAAAAGAATCATTATATAAGTTAAACAAATATACTTTTAAGAAACATGGAATGCAATTCTTAACTATGGAGATTTACCCCAAATTTACCACGGATATTTTTAATATGTAAATATGTTTTATTGCAATACCGTACGCCAATAACACAACTTATTGTTGGGCCGAAAATAAGGTATGTTTTCACCATACCTTTACCACGAATTTCTATGCACCTTTATGAATTTTTCCTCATCTTAAAAGTGAAGGAAAGGAATATTAATGTAAAATTAGGACAAATGAACTTACAATAAAAGGGATTTTTAACAATGGGAAAATGACTTGTTATATCTTTATTTATAGGGAAAAAAAACCGTTAAATCAATGATAACCAGAAGATGGCTGAAAGACAGAGACTAACAGAATCATGATGACTCCCATGGGCCGACAGAAGACGGAAAGGCACCTCCATGTCTAAAGAACTCAAACGACATCCACAAGTAGTAGAATCATGTATGGAAAAGACCGTTACCACTGTTGTAATTTCCTTTAAAATGCCGAAAACGAACAAGATAGGGAGATCATAATAGAAACTTTCTTTTGTAATAAACATATCGGTATAGGATTGTCCAACTATATCAATGTATTAAATTTCAAATTAATAAAAGTCTTGGCGTTTTTTATAGTCAATTTCTGAGTTTTCTGTAGTGGTGGACTTCTGGTGGTTTGGGCCCAGCCTTGGGATTTTCTGTGCTAAACTCTATGCTATACGTTCAATTACATAATTTATGTTTCAGTCATCGAATGCATTTCGTGATATATCATTTAATTGGTTGAATTGTGAGCATAAGATACTATAGCTTCCTCTTTCATTAGAATATTTCATTATTCATGCTTTTTTGTTTACAATAAATGCTTTCATATTTGTTAGATTCTTTCATCATTTCCCAATGCTTTTATACTCGTTTCATTAGTTTTAGAATGTCTGCTGTTCAATTCTGTATATAGCTAAGAGTTGGATCTTTCCATCATTACTGTAAGGCATCTAGTTGTTAATTGATTTAGAGAGATGTTATCTATTTAATTTACAAAGAGAATTCCATTGTGAAATTGGATAAGAAATTTTTGTTCAATTTATTGAAGCTGCTATTCAATTCAGTAGGACTATTTTTCAATTCATCAATGTGTTTTTCAATCATAGGTTGCTCTTTTCTGTGCTTACTTAGACAGAATAGTTAAATGGAATTTTACAATTCCATTTACCTTTGAATTGATTGAACTTAGAGAATTATATATTCCTCTTTATGGTAATATAGAGAATTTGTTATTTGATATCACTTGCATATACTGTGCCCACACTCTTGAAATAATAGGACTTGCCCTGGGTTGAAAATTGAATGAGAAGCATCGAAGTTCCCTGTAACAGTCACCTTTATGATCCAACATTTTTGGCACCATTTCCGGGGAGAGTGTTTAAGAATAATGTCCTTTATTTATTCTTTCTTTTGCAGCGAAGAATTGGGTATTAAAATGAGAGGTAAGAACCTGTGTATCAGTAAGAAAAACGCTTTCTCTCCAGCTCGCTTCTCAACAATTTTGCAAAAGCCAGTAGAATAGGTGCTCTTGTTTTATGACTAGGAAGAAAAAGATAGGAACAAATCAAAATCATCCACTTAAGTCTACGAAACCCAAGGGACCTGTTGGAATGGGGTCTCCTAACAAGCTGCGAAACTAGTCCATTTTGGTTAATTTTGATCATATTTAATATAGCGTAGGGGTTTTGGGGTGGGTCAAAGCCCCGAAAGCATTGTAATGGGTCAAAGGGTAAAATAGGGGTCCACAAAACATGGGTTGCAGACCATAGGAAAGTCGTAGCTATATTGTTATAAATAGAGATGTATTTTATACTGAAAAGGATAGGAATTGATGAGATATTGATGCGATCTATTGCTTAAGTGGTCTGTTTGGGTTTTGGGGAATGGACTCCTGCTGGCTGTGTGCGCAGAGATCCTAGTCCAGCTATGTGCGGACCCTGCTTCTGTGTGCGCAGGTTGGGAAGGGAATGGTAAGGAAGGGTTGATGAATGAATGAATGCGAAGGATTATTAGAGATCTGAATCTGTGAGTTTTGTTATGTGAATTGCTAATAATTGTTGTATTATGTATTTTCTGTCTTTAAGCTGCGAAAGGTCTCTGTACTGAGCTATTGGATCTGGATCTGTTATGTTCTATTTATTTACTGCTTTGTTGATGATATAATAAGCATATAATTTTATATTTGGTGCATGTGGATGAAAAGAGATATATAATTAACCCTGCAAAGAACCAAGGTAATTTGAACAGAAAGTAGCCATGCTTGCCTTACCCTTCCTTTCTCAGGGTGCGGAAACCCGATTCTAGCACCCACCCATACTACTTTGGGTGAGACTGTGACTTGCGAAAGAAGGTCACTGCCGAAAGGGCCAGTAGTATAGGGGTTTGTTGGCAAACCTTGCACACCGAACCTGGGTCAGGACCCCTCAAGCCAACAAATGGTTCCGTTTCCAGGACTGGAAGAGGTCTGAGAGAGGAATTAGGTAATGACAAGATAAAACTAGAAGCCTAAAAGAAAAGAGATCAAGGACTAGTTCAAAAGGCATATCCAAGAATTTGCAGTAAAAGAAAATCGCAGTGAGAAGTTAACAATGGAAAGGTGGAAAAATAGGTACGTCCTTTCTCAAAGTTATGAAATATTCTTTGTGACTTTTGCAATTGAACTCCAAGAGTGGCTGGCCAAACTAGTGGAATTCCAGAAGTGCTGGAAGGACGAGCAGGTCACTTTGTGGACCCCGGAGTTGCTCGAACAGCTTGAGAAAACTAATAATACTATCACACACACGGTGGATCACTAGGTGAATAGTGTGCTGGGAGGATTTGTAACAGAATTTGCTATTGATCAGTTTGTATCATACTCTGAAGCTGAATGACAATTTTTCAAAATATTCTGAGGCAAATTACTGAGGACATTACCATTACTGATCAAGAAATTGCTGTGCGAAAAGAGCATTATGTGTAGTCATACGGACTGAATGACCTTTGATTTAGACAGGAGCGCGACTCATAGTGGTAAGTACTATCGAACCAACCTTGACGAAGGGAGATCCACCTACAATCCATTTCAGGAACCTGTTGCGCACAACCCCTCGACTGTATCGCCACCTCAGATGTGTAAAGGTAAGAATTCGCCTGTACCACCACCCCCCCTAGACAACGATATGGCTGTGCACCTAAAACTGCCTACCTTCAAAGGGGTAGGAGAAGAAGATATGGACCAATTTTGGTTTGTGGCAGACTCTGTCCGGATTGCGCAGAATGTGGCAAGCGATACGATAAATAGGGCGTAGCTATCTTTAGCATTCAAAGACAAAGCTCTGGACTGGTATATGCGATACGTTGCACAGAATGGAACTGCCTCCATTCAAGATATCAAAGATGCTCTGAAACAACAATTTCGGAAGACAAAATCTTATTCCTAGTTGGTAGCAGAAGTAAAAGCCTTCAAACAAGGTGCGTCTCAGTCAGTATGGGAGGCTGATCAGCGACTGAAGAAGGAAATTAGGGAAGGAGGGTTCGACTATGACGATAGAAAACATACAGAGTGGTTCATCGCTATGTTGTTACCCCACCTGCGCACTCCGATGAGTCATTAGACCTTGGAATCACAGGAAAAAGCTGTGGAAATTGTTATGAAATTGGAAGCTGCACCCCGGGAGGATATGTCGGCAGGGGTACAACAAATCCAGGAACAACTTGGGGCTATGCATATGGAAATACAGAGCCTGCGAAAATAATGAGGAAAGGACATTTTCACAGACCTCTGGTGCATCCGATGCCAGGTGTCTGGCCATACGAAGGATTAGTGTCCGCTGTTGAATGATTATATGCAAGGAGGAGGACCTAGTCTGATACTCTGAGGAGCAAGTAGAGAACCTATCTTGCTGCGACCAAGATCGAGCGGCTTTGCACTTTGGTGTGTTGATTGTCAGGTAGCAGGAATGCATGATACGAAATATTGCCCTCGGCTAGGTGTGTATGTCTCAGAACTAAAGCAACAATGGTGCCGATTATGCTGATCAGTGGGACATGATGAGCAGAACTGTCACACGTATGACCCAATGATGGATCATGGGAACTTATATTAGGTGCAATCGGAAGCTGCGTCACCAAGACTTGCTGCGCACTTTGGAGGATCACTTGCCCAAGGCAGAGGAGATCGGGGAGGCAGCGTAGGTCGAGGATGGGGATAGCTAATCTGTTATAACTGTGGGGAAATAGGGCAATTTTCCAGAGAATTCCCTAATCCCACCAGGCTATCATGCAAGTATTGCAGGTAGCTGGATCATGTGGTAGAAGACTGCCCAATTTTGATAGCCAAGATGCAGGAAAAGTAGCCTACCCCTACAAAAAAAGTACAAAGAGTTAAAACCGAGCTAAGATAGGTGTATCCGAGTGTAAAAGTCACGACACGTAGTGGGCCGGTCACCCAGGGAGCTGAGGGGAGACCTGCCTCTCGAGAAGGCGTGTCTTTCAACAAACAAGCCTCACTAGTAGCCTCCACGCAGCATCAAATGGAAGAAGGAGTGGAGCCCTTCTTGAAAGCATGTCTGAAGTTACTAAGGAGTCTGCAGGTGGTAGAAAATCTCCTAGCATTACAAAATACCTGTGTAGCTCGGCCCAATTTGATCCCTGAGACCAAGGATGTACACAAGTTGTACAGCTATAAGAAACGCACTAGGAGAGAGATGCAATTGATTGCGTAGATAAGAGACTATGAGATGGATTAGGTTATCTTAGATCTTGGTTCGGATGCGAACGTCCTACCAAAACAAACATGGCAACGAATGGGAGAACCTAAGTTGGAATGGTCCACTATTCAGCTACGAATATAAAATCAACAAAAGATCATCCCTCTGGGTAGATTACCAAAAGTCACAGTGGACATCGTAGGGGTACAGGCCCTAGATGATTTTGAAGTAATAGAAATAGTCCAAGATGCGAACCCCTACCCTGTGCTCCTTGGAATAGACTGGGCAATAGAGATGGGAGGTGTCATAAATCTCAAGAAACGCAGCATGGTATTTGAAAACAAAGGTACGCGTGTCATAGTACCACTAGACCCAGCAGAAGGTGCGCGGTACACAGAGCTGGCCTATGAGAAGGAGGAATTGGATCACATTTATAAGATAACTGCGTAGGACGAAGATCGGGTTAACCCCACAGATGAAGGAATTATCTGTTGGGAAAAGGACAGTGAATGTTTTTACAATTCCGATGAAGATCTGGAGAATTGGCAAGGTCGGTTGCATGATGTTTTCGCGCTATGAAGCCTTCATACCATCAGGAATCTCCATCACATCTCTACCACAGAAAGAACCTCGCCCTGCCAAGAGGACGCAGGTGAAGATCAACCATCTAAACCGAAGAACTCCACAGACCAAAGGCCAAAAGCAGTATCGCTAATGCGATATGAAACACCTACGCACAAACTGGTATTCTTCACTTGAGGGAAATACAAGAGTAGGGTGATCCTGCGCATAGGGACCCCTGTGGCCAGATGGGCTCCGAGGATAGTTGACCTACGTAGATACCTACTGTAGAGCAACACTCAAGAGTTCGATCGAACCTTTCCTGGACAGAATTACGAGGGTACCATGGCCCTCAGCATGTGTAGGATTACAGATCTATTTGGAAATCAGCGAAAATATGAAATAATAAATGGCATTAGGACATATGACGCAACCATCTCAAACTAGGACGTCCTGCCCACAAGAAAAATGAAGGCCTCAACAATACTACTAACCAAATTGTAGATACACTTACCCTCGACCCTCACTCTAGTGACATACAAGCATCATATCTGGTTTGACAACTCATGGACACAACCTAGGGCATGAAGGATAACTGCTGGCATGTCCCAAGTTCCTAAGAAAAGACCTCCGCAAGTATGAAAAACAGGTGGCAGGCTATCAGCACATCAATTAATGAAAAGAACGGTCCGCAAGATTAAGGGTATATGCCACGAACGAGCTCCCGCACCAATTAATAATTCTGGAGGTGGCACGGATGGGTGGCCAGCTTCGCGCCAGACTATTTATTCACCCTGTCATAGGCTTTGGCTATCTGTGTTCTAGTTTTTTGTGGCCATCCATACTCTTTGTAATGCTCGTCTCTCTTTCAAAAGGATGGACCCCAACCCACCAAGGGAACTACTAAGAGTACTGGGGGATGCCGAGTGCAGTAATAGGAGTGCGCACGGGCTTCCGACAGAAGGGATTATCCATGAACCACACCTTGTAGGAACTCTGCGGTACTAGGACCTGGTGCGACTTCTCCGCCATTTCTGAACACGTCCTACTAGAAGTAACTTATGTCTACTCCCTCGCGCTGCTATAGTTCACACTTCCGACCCAATTGCTAGGGACGTTCAAGTAGACTTAGCATAGCTATCTAGTACAGAGTTACAAGGACTATCTTCTAGAGTATTGCGAGAAGTTCACCACCATGACCAAGACAGGCGACAGCAGTATGACATGCCTCTAGAAGAACAAGCCTAGCGGATTGTCGTGGTCACTAATGCTACATGTATTATTCAGGAGTAGCTGGCCTAGGGAATCCAATTGGTCGACGCGGCCACGTAGCTATGGATGGTAGTACAGCAACATCCCACGCTTCAACATGTCCAACAAGAATTGTAGCAGGCGGAAGCTGTTCTAGAGCAAGTCTGGGCCTCCACACCTTCCCCCATCTCCACGCAATGCCTAGCTTCCATGGACAAGATTGAGGACCTTCGCCACTCCAAGAAGGTTGTTCAAAAATGATTGAAGCCTTGGTCTGATACCGCACTACAGCTTGCACATGATGCTCAGTCTACCATCGCACGTCTCCACCGGCTGTTAGAACGAGTTGCTGCAGATGTAGATGGGCCTGATTCTCTGGTGTTGGTCAACATTGTGCAACATGCTGCAGCCCAAAGTCAGGACGTACTCCCTCCACTTGTCCGTAGTCTGGACACTTTGTGCGTGCAAATGGAAGCCGCACCAGTGTAGTGACTTGGGATGAGTCACAAGATTGTGTGGGACTGTTGGAACGGGGTCTCCTAACAAGCTGCAAAGATGGTCCATTTTGGTTAATTTTGATTATATTTAATATAGTGCAGGGGTTTTGGGGTGGGTAAAAGCCCCGAACGCATTGTAATGGGTCAAAAGGTAAACTAGGGGTCCGAAAACCATGGGTTGCGGACCATAGGAAAGTAGGAGCTGGATTGTTATAAATAGAGATGTATTTTGTACCGAAAAGGATAGGAATTGATGAGATATTGATGCAATCTATTGCTTAAGTGGTCTGTTTGGGTTTTGGGGAATGGATTCCTGCTGGCTGTGTGCACGGAGATCCTAGTCTAGCTGTGTGCGGACCCTGCTGTTGTGTGCGCATGTTGTGAAGGGAATGGTAAGGAAGGGTTGATGAATGAATGAATGCGGAGGATTATTAGAGATATGAATCTGTGAGTTTTGTTATGTGAATTGTTGATAATTGTTGTATTATGTATTTTATTTCTTTAAGCTACGAAAGGTCTGTGTATTGAGCTATTGGATCTGGATCTGTTATGTTCTTTTTATTTATTGCTATGCTGATGATATAATAAGCATATAATTGTAGATCTGGTGCACGTGGATGAAAATAGATATATACTTAACCCTGCAAAGAACCAATGTAATCTGAATAGAATGCAACCCTGCTTGCCTTACCCTTCCTTTCTCAGGGTGCAGAAACCTGGTTACAGCACCCACCCATACTACTTTGGGTGAGACTGTGACTTACGAAAGCAGGTCCTCCAGAAAGGGCCAGTTGTATAGGGGTTTGTTGGAAAACCTTGAACACCGAACCTGGGTCAGGACCCCTCAAGCCAATAGGACCAGTGATCCTTGGTAGAACAACATATATAGATGAAATCATTAAGAAGGCTGAATCCCATGCATCCGTAGGACCCAGAACCATTCCTATTCAAATTCCTACTGCACTCCCTCAGGAAACAACCTCACCATCTGCAGCCCACGCTGAGATTCACAGTGAAATGAGGGATCTGAAAAAAGCCTTTAAACTGCTTATCATGTAAGTAATGATCCTTCGAGAGTGGGAGGTTCTTGTAATTTGCAGGAAGGGGAGGGAGAAACTAGCAGTGAAATTCAGGTAAGAAATCTAGAGCTTGTATCCCCTGAGCGAGTGGTCAAGACAAAGACACTCGGGATCCCAGATCGAGGAAGTGATGTAAGGCTTCCTTTGCATCTGTCCCCTAATTCCACTGAGATTATTCTTCCAGAACATGAAATCCCCAAATATTATTGGAATATCTTTGATCAAATCGCAAACAATCAGAAGCAGAATCAGAGGCAGACATCAACATTGGAATATCCCATTGTTGATCATGCTGCAAATGCCCCTATGAAAGCCATTCCCTTACAAAACATCCCCACCTTCCATGGGTTGAACTCGGAAGATCCCGATGCATTTTTATTTGAATTCGATGTCTTATGTAGGGGATATGACTACACAACTGACCCTTAGAAACTGAAATTATTTCCCTCTACCTTGAAAGGGACTGCATTATGATGGTTCATGGGGCTCAGTGAAGGAACCATCAATAATTGGGACCAAATGAAGAACACTTTCCTTAATAAATATCAAGATTATTGTTGGAATCAAGAATTAAAAGATGAAATATTCAATATGTCTGCAAAAGAAAATGAGACATTAGAAGAGTACGACGAAAGATTTCAATATAATTTACAAAGGCCTCCATACACTACACTATCCAAACACATCTTAAAAGCAACAATGATTAAGGGAATGAAAGAAGAATGGGTTGAAACACTTAACATAATGGGAAAAGGGGAAATCTAGCAAGAATAATATGATGATATTATTTCACTGTGTATTAGGTGTTCTCGGGGTAGTACGTGAAATAGGCCAATCGAACGAGACTCAACTAAAATGGATCCTAAGCAGTTTGGTGGCAACGTAACCATAGCTGAGTTTGGTAATCTCTTAGAAGATTTCAAAACTGGCATCTTGGGCACTTTGACAACACAGCTAGATGTCCTACAAGCCAAGCAGAATCAAGATATAGCAAAACAAAACTTGGTCATCTTTTTCCCACACTTTTGGAAGAAGAAAAACCAAAGGCAATGCCCATTAGACATGGTTCAGACATGCGCTATTTGCACTAAGGACCATGCTACGGACCATTGTCCTTTGATTTTGGGGCTGAAGGCAGTTTTTAAAGAAGCACAAGAAGAGACAGAACTAGTTTATCTCATGAACCAGCGTAACTAGTGGCAAGCACGACTAGGTATGCCACAAGACCTACCTTAGTTCTTTTCTTCCCCACCATTTAACCATAAAACCCCTGTAATAGCTTGGAAAAATCAACCACCTTTCTCTACTTGGCCATCTCGATCATTTCCTATGCCGCCTTGGCCAACACAACCCTCTTCATGGATTAATTGGCCAAGTTTTCCTTGTTATACCCCTTATTGGCAAAACACTCCCTATCAAACCTAGTGGTCAGCCTCCCCTTCACAAACCACAAACTGGCCTCAGAACTAGCAGCGACCCCTGGGAATGACCAACCTACCAATGGGGACAGAAGTTCAAAATCAACCTACATTATCAGCTCCATACCCAGTCCAACAAAACCCTCAGCCTATCATACAACCTCAATTTCTGGCTCAACCCAATCCTAACCCCAACAACAGGTCAGTTCAGCTAATTTAGATTGTAGAAAATCCAAACCCTGAAACTGAACAGAAGCAATGTAATGAACTAAGGCTAAAATGAGGATGCATTATTTCACTAGCAGAAGATATGACCCCGCCACAATTTGAATCTGGAACTTCAACATAATCTAGACAAACAAATATGACCGAAACAGAAGTAGAGCAGGGAAAAGAAACAGTTGATCAAGGGAAGCCTGAAAATCTTAGGATTTATCCCCCTCCATTCCTTGAAATGTTAACACTGATTAGACCGATAGTCTCTCTAGATTTCAATATCCTAAGAGAATTAAGAAACATTTTCATTAAAATTCCTCTTTTACAGGCCATACAAGACATTCCCATCTATGACAAGAAAATTAAAGAACTGTGTGGGAAGAAGCAGGTAAGGAAAGCAAAGACCGCACCCACTGTTCATGTGGTAGGGGCACTATTTGACTTACTGTTGGGTAAGGAAACACCAGTGAAATATGAGGATCCAGGGAACCCCATATTAACTGTGAAAATCTTTGGCCACTACTTCCCAAACACATTGGTTGACTTAGGGGCAGCGATTAACATCTTAACTACAGGGACCTACGAAAAGCTAGGCATATCAGCTTTGGAACCCACAGCTACTTTGTCGGAACTTGTTGACAGATCTATTATCAGACCAAAAGGAATATTATAAGACATCTTGGTTTCTGTGGACTCATGGGAGTATCCAGATAACTTTTTAGTTATTATCCCAAAGAGTAGGATGGACATACACCCCTTGATACTTGGGCGACCTTGGTTGGAAATAGCTAAAGCTTACATAGGCTGCCGGATAGGCAGCATGACCATTGATAAAGGAGATTTCATAAAAAATATTATCATTTACCCGCCTGCCAAACCAAGCCTACCCACAATCAAAATTCACAAACATCCACATACATACTGGGAAAAGAATATATGTTCACCACTGAGCATAGTTGAAGCTCTTGAATTGAAGGATCAAACTGAAGATGATGTAATCAATAACTTCATGAATCAATCATCTACGCCTGAAAACTTAAAATTTCAAATGCTAAAAACAGTTCTTGATGATGAACCACAAGAAGATCCCTTTGCAGACCTTGATGATCAACATATACCCACAACCTCTGTACACAACAACATACCCATTGAAATTGAGCTAGGGAAAATTTTAATCAATGGAAATCTGGATAGTAACCAAAAGAAAAGACTCATAAAGGCTCTATAGAAGTATCAGCGAGCATTTTCTTGGGACTACCCAGACATGAAGGGTATAGACCCTCAACTATGCACTCATCACATCTATACTAACAAGGAGGCTCTGCCTATTCGGAAACCTCAACGAAGGCTAAAACCACATTTGAAAGACATTATAAAAGATGAATTACAGAAGCTACTAAATGTAAAATTCATTTATCCTATCTCACATAGAGAATGGGTCTCTCCCCTAGTAGTCATTCCTAAGAAAAATGGGAAATGGAGAATCTATGTGGATTACAGAGAACTGAATAAGGAAACACAGAAGGAACACTTCCCCCTTCCTTTTATTGACAAATTCCTTGATACATTAGCAGGGAAATGGTTCTTTTCCTTTCTTGACGGGTTCAATGGTTACAATCAAATCCAGATAGCCCTCGAAGACCAGGATAAAACAACCTTTACCTACCCATGGGGTACACTTTCCTACCGGGTATTACCATTCGAACTATGCAATGCCCCAACAACCTTCCAAAGATCCATACTCAACATTTTTATGATTTAATAAATGAGGGAATTGAAATTTACATGGATGAATTTATCCCATATGGAGATGACTTCGATCAAGCGCTAGAAACTCTAGAAAGAGTGTTGGAATGATGTATTGCTACCAGATTATATTTAAGCAATGAAAAATGCCACATGATTATGACTGAAGGAGGAATACTAGGACACTATATCTCTACAGCTGGAATACAGGTAGACCCGACAAAAATAGAAGTAATCCTATTATTGGCCACACCTTGTATGCAGATAGAGGTACGCAGTTTTCTTGGATATGCAGGGTACTATTGTAGGTTTATAAATATTTTTTTACAAATTGCTGCACCTTTGTATGAATTAACTAAAAATGTTGAATTCCATTGATCTAATAAATGTGACACTGCTTTTACAGATTTAAAGAAATTGGTCTTGATGGCACCAATCCTACGTGGTCATAACTAGAAGCTGCCTTTTCACATTTCTTTGGATGCATCCGACACAATGATAGGGGAAGTTCTTGGTCAAGAAGAAGATAAAAAGCCCTATGCTATTTATTACATTAGCAAAAATCTCACTCCTGTTAAATTAAACTATACAGTGACTGAAAAATAATTCGTGGCTGTCATTTATGCTATCAATAAATTTAGACATTATATAACTGGCTATCAAGTACTCTGGTACACTGATCACTCTACCATTAGATATCTAGCCAATAAACCAATTAAAAATGGGAGAATAACTCGTTGGTTGCTGCTTTTGCAGGAATTTGATATAACTATCCTGATGAGCATCTGTTTGTTGTAGCAATAAAAACGCCATGGTACGTAGATGTAGCAAACTGCCTAGTAGTAGGAAAGTTGCCTAGACATTTAACATCAAGGGAACGAAAACTGATTGTACAACACAGTGCTAGGTTCTCCTGGATTGGTGGATACCTCTTTCATACAGGGGCTGACAAGCCTATAGGCAGATGCATCCGAGAAGACGAGATTTATGACATCCTATGGGCCTGTCATAATGAACCTTGTGGTGGCCATTTTCCAGATCACAGAATGGGGCACAAAGTATTAAAATTGGGTTATTATTGGCCTACAATTTTTAAAGATGCAAAAAAATATGTCCAATCCTACGATAGTTGCCAAAGAATGGGCTGCCCGGGCCAAGCTGATGAAATGCCACTACAACCACAATTGGTAGTAGAACCGTTCGAATGATGGGCACTGGACTTTGTTGGACCATTCAACCCGCCATCGAACAAGAAAATATACATACTGGTTGCCACAGATTACGTAAAAAAGTGGGTATAAATAGTGGCCTTATCAAGAGCCACGAAAGAATATGTGATTAACTTCGTTTCTGAGCTATTTGTGCAGTATGGTTTACCACAGGAAGTGATAACCGATGGAGGGGCACAGTTTGTGGGTAATAAAATTATAGCCGCCCTGAAGAATCAACATATCATCCATAGAGTCACGTCTCCTTACCACCCGCAGGCAAATGGGCAGGTCGAAAGTACTAACAAATTCCTTGAGACAATTCTTACTAAAACAGTATCAGCACATCGCCGGGGCTGGGCAACTAGACTCCCAGAGGCCTTGTGGGCTTACCACACAACATGGGGAAACATCACTGACTATTCTCCGTATCATCTAGTATTCAGGAGAGAGCCTTATTTTCCTATTGAATTCGAAGTAAATAATCTAAGGATAGCCCAGGAGGAAGGGCTGGACTTGACAGAGGCCCAGATTAAAAGACTCCAGCAAATAATTGAACTAGATGAAATACGACTACTTTCTCTGCAGCGCACAAAAATCATACAACAAAAGCGAGCTAAGTGGCATGATAACCTCATAAAAAATAAGACATTCCAGAAAGGAGATTGGGCACTTCTCTATGACTCTAGATTCCAAGATTTTCTAGGGAAGTTGCAAACAAGGTGACTCGGTCCATACAAAATTCAAGAAGTACACAAAAATGGTACCCTCACCTTGACCACCATAGACGAGTCTGGTTCTAAATTTCGAGTTAATGGGAATAGAGTGCGCCTCTATCACAAAACTCTTACAAAGGAGTCTTTCTGCTAGCAGGTACACAACGATTCTACTATCCAAGTTCTAGCAGAAGGGGCTGATAACCCTACAACTTTAAGTACATAAGAGCTTGTTGTTACCTTTTGTAAATATTGTATATAATTTCCCTGCAATTATTTTATTTTCTTGTACATTCTTCATATTCACAATGGTGTCCTATTCCTTCATCACCATTGCATTTTTATTCTTTGTTGTTCAATCCCTTTGAACGGCTGATGTTCAATCCCATTGAACCACTGTTGTTCAATCAGATTGAACAACTGTATTTTGTGTCTTTACTTCTGTTATTCAAATCTTTGAATGGCTACTGTTCAATCCAATTGAACAACTGCTGTTCAATCGGATTGAAAAACCGTTTCATTGTTGTGTTTTTTTCTTTGTTGATAATTCCCATTGAACAATTGTTGTTCAATCAGATTGAACGGTCATGTTTTGTGTCTTTACTTCTGCTGTTCAATCGAAATGAATAGCCTTTTCCTTGTTGCGTTTATTTATTTATTGTTCAATCCCATTGAACAACTATTTTTCAATCGGATTGAATGACCGTGTTTTGTGTCTTTACTTCTGTTGTTCAAATCTTTGAACAATTGTTGTTCAATCCAATTGAAGAGTTGTTGTTCAATCAGATTGAACAACCGTTTACTTGCGTTTTTTTCTTTTTTGTTCAATCCCATTAAACAAATATTGTTCAATCGGATTAAACGATTGTGTTTTGTGTCTTTATTTATGCTGTTCAAATCTTTGAACGACTGTTGTTCAATCCAATTGAACAACTATTGTTCAATCGGATACTGTTCAACCCCACTGAACAGTTGTTGTTCAATTGGATTGAACGACCATGTTTTGTGTCTTTACTTCTGATGTTCAATCCAATTGAATAGTTGTTGTTCAATTGGATTGAACAAATGTTTCCTTGATTACGTTTTTTCTTTGTTGTTCAAATCTTTGAACGGCTGTTGTTCAATCCAATTGAACAAGCTGCTGTTCAATCAGATTGAACAACTGTGTTTTTTGTTTTTACTTTTGTTGTTCAAATCCTTGAATGGCTACTTTTCAATCCAATTGAATAGCTGTTGTTCAATCGGATTGAACAACCATATTTTTTTGTGTTTTAATTTATCTTTGAAACGTTGTTGTTCTATTCAATTGAACAACTGATTTTTTCCCCTGTTTAAGCATGATTCTTCTTTCTTTTTTTGATGATATCTCCTCACAAAACCTCTCCTCATTCCACACCCCAGCTGTAAAACAAATTTTTGAATGGGAATATGCACCTGAAGAGGACAAAAGCAACAATATTACTAATATGATGATCCTTTGAAACTTTAATGAAAATCTCTACTCCAGAAGCTGACATGGTAAATCTATGCAATGAATGACTAAGACATCTCCTATTCAAACATGTTATCACACAATACATAGTCTTATAACAGTATATCTTTCTACACTGTCGAGTAGGATTTCCCTTTGACATAAATATTTAGGAATAAGAAGTATTAATTGTATTGGAATTCTTTTTTTACTTCTCACACAATCCCTGGCTATTAAGGAGTTAATGAGCCTCCCTTCATGTATACAGAATAAATATTATGCTTGCATGAAATTTTTTAAAAGGGAATAGGGGGTCTCATCATGAGCCAACCTACCATGATCGTAAGGGTTTAGTAGGTGATATGCCCACAATGGCCAACACACTAGGGTAATGACCTTCTCAACAAATCTAACTGCTTGAAGGACAGGAGGTCTCATCATGAGCTGGCCTGATCACTCTGTTACAATCCCAGTGAATGGCATTGTGACTATCTGTCTACCACACCAGCACAATGTTCTGTTCATAAAAAAAAATGGAATGCCTACTTTTCAAAAAGAATTACTATGTCTATATGAAAATTTTTAAGAGATAATAGGGGGTCTCATCATGAGCCAACCTACTATGATCATAAGGGTTTAGCAGGTGACATGTCCACAATGGCCAACAAACTAGGGAAATGACCTTCTCAACTGCTTGAAGGACAGGAGGTCTCATCAAGAGCTAGCCTGATCACTCTATTACAACTCTAGTGAGTGGCACCTTGACTATCTGGCCACCGCACCAGCACGGTGATCTCTCCATAAAATTGGCAAAATAACTACTTTTACATAAAGGATTCTGGCTCATTTTTCGGGTTAAAATAGCAACCCTGTCAAGGCTATGAACACCTGCTGGCAGTAGTGGCTCTGCTTGTGGTATGAGAGTATGTTCTAACGATAGCCAATTACTCTTACCTATACCTTAGATCCAGGATATTAATGCAGTCGTAAACTCCAAAGTATACGTATAAAATATCATCGTTGAAAACCTTGAAACTGACACTACCTTTCCTAGAAACAAGGTTGGTTCCCCTCCATCCCCCGCCAAAACCAGGCCAGAAGCGAACTTAGCTGAAAATAAGTTAAAGAAAATGAGCAGGACATGCAAAAGGTTACGGAAAATGATAAAACATTTGAGGAAACAGTTGAAGGAAGTAAGCAAGGCTCGGAAGCCTAAGAAAGAATTCGTCACCATAGAAACCCAAACAAATTTTGTCACCAATTTGATAGACACTGCTGAGGTTGAGGTACAAACTAACTTAGCAAACACTGATGAGATTGAGGTACATATAGACCTAGTGGACACTACTGAAGCCTTTACACAGACTAGGCTGGAATTTACAAAAGAAAAGGAAACCCAAACGAGGAAGCCCTTGCCTACGTTCCTTTGGTAGAAAAGGCTTCCAATAAAAAATTGCATAATGAATTAATTCAAACACATCATGAGTTATTACAATGCAGAAAGGAAGTAGTGCCCGCACAAGAGTATCCGGCACTATTAAAGAAATTCATAGACCTTTATGCAACAGAGGATGAGACATTTTCTCAACTCAAAGAAGAACATGCGAAGGTAAAGAAAGCACAGGATCAGGTGGAACAAGCCAAGAGGCAAACTGCTATGGTTTTCTCTTTGTACTTTGATGTGCTAACATGTAGGGCACCAGCCACCAATTATGCCCTATTTTTAGTAGAACGGTATCTATTACTGAATATCAAGGTCGTCAGGGCAAGGAAGCCCACAAATTTTAAAACCATAGAGGAATTTTTCCATTGCTGCAATGAACAAAATGTTGTGAAAACAACTCCAAAAATAGAAGAAAAGAGAGATCAATGCCTTATAAATCAGCCACTTTGAGGGGGCAACCTCCAATACATTACATAAATGAACAATTCTTGGATGATACAAATGGAAAAACCTCCTTTCTATATATAGAAGTCCATGGGGCCACAATTTTATCCTAGTGGGGCCATAATTTAATCCTATCCGACCTAACAATAGTAATTTAAGGGCACAATAATAACAATATGGGGGTTACAAGGGTACAACAATAACAATAAGGGGGTTGCACTAACAACAATAAGGGACTATACTAGTAATATAAGGACCTAACATTCTCCTCTCCTTCAAAAAGGTGGTGTCCTCATCACTTGGGTAGCTCTAGCTGCATTTGTATAAAATTATCATCCTCCCATGTAGAATCTTCCGTGGGTAAGTTATTCCATTTGATGAGATACTCTGAAATTGATCGATTTCGTAATTGTCGAGTTCTTGTTTCTGTGACTTCTTCAGGTTCCAATATGGTTTTTCCTTCCTCATCAAGTTCTGGAAATATTGTTTGAATTGGAAGTTTGTCCCCTATAACCTTTTTTAAGCATGAAACATGGAAAATTGGATACACTCACGAAGAAGTAGGAAGCTCCAATTTGTATGCCATAGTACCAATATTTTGCAAAACCTTGTAAGAACCATAGTACTTTGGTGATAATTTATTATCCTTTCTTAGCTTGCTTGAGGGACATTTGTTTGTATGGTTGTAGCTGCAAAAATACCCAGCCTCCCACATCAAAAATTATCTCACTGCGATGTTGATCTGCCTGTTGTTTGATTCGATTTTGTGCCAAATTTAGGTTATCCTTTAAGAGTTGGAGAACTTCCTGTTGATGCTCGATGTGATCCTCCACTGCTTGAACCCTAGCATTTTCCCTTAAATAAGATGTGATGGATGGTGGATGATATCCGTAAAGTGCCATACATGGGGTCATTTTTGCTGCAATACGGAAGGAAGTGTTATACCACCATTCAGACAAAGGTAACCACTTGACTCATTGTGCTTGCTTATCAGATACAAAACAACGAAGATATCATTCCAAAAATTTATTCACTATCTCTGTTTGAACATCGGATTGAGGATTATAAGATGAGTTATGAGCTAGTTGAGTACCCAAACAAGAAAATAATTCCGTCCAAAAATTTCCTGTAAAAATGGGATCTCTGACACTTACAATAATCTTCGGGTTTCCATGTAGCTTTTGAATTGTTTCCATAAATTATGTAGCAACTGTACTCACTTTAAATGGATGATATAATGCACAAAAGTGTGCATACTTGGTAAGTCTATCAAATACCACCATGATGACACTCCTTCCTTCGTACTTAGGTAAACCTATAATAAAATCCATTGAAATCTCCTCCCAACATTGACTTGGAATGGATAAAGGTTATAGAAGACCCAGGGTCTTAATTGTCTCCACTTTATTTTGCTGGAAAACCAAAAATTCTGCCACAAAATTTTGAATATCAGATTTAAGGCCATCCCAAAAAAATTATTTCTTCGTCCCGTGGTAAGTTTTTAAAAATCTCGAGTGTCCTCCTAAAGGAGAAGTGTGCAATTCCAAAAGATTTTTTTTTTAGTTGGGAATTATTGAAATTATATAAGTGATATTTGTACCATAAGGAATCATATTTCCAACTAAATGTATTAGATGTACTAGGATCTTGCTGCAACTTTTGAATGAGAGTCCACACTTCTTCATCCTTCTTCCATTCATCCCTTGCTTCAGTTATCCAATTTGGCTGGATAATTGAAATGGCACAAAGCAATGCTTCCACCTATTCATCCTTTCTTGAGAGTGCATCTGTAACAACATTTAGCTTCCCTTTGTTGTGGATGATCAGTTTAAGACTATCATTTTTCTGAAGATAGTCTTTGTTCCAAAAAGTGTTTAAGACTATCATGATCAGTTTTTACCTTGAAGTGTCTTCCCATTAGGTAAGGTCTCCATTTCTTTAGTGCACGTAGTATTGCCAACATTTCCTTCTCATAAATAGCCTTTTGTAAATACTTTCCTTTGATTGAACGACTTTCAAAAGAAATGGGTCTTCCTTCTTGCATTAAAACAACACCAATTCCATTTCCTGAGGCATCACATTCCACAATAAATGTTTTTGTGAAGTCTAGCATAGCTAAGATTGGTGCTAGGCACATTGCCTCTTTAAGATGTTCAAAGGCCTTAGTTGCTTCAGGAGTCCATGAAAATTCATCTTTCTTCAATAATGTTGTTAGAGGTGATGTTATTCTCCCATAATTCTTAACAAACTTGCGATAATACCCTGTTAACCCGAGAAATCCACGTAACTGCTTTATGGTTGTGGGGACTTTCCATTCCTTGATGGCTTTAATTTTGTTAGGGTCTACCTTAACACCCTCGTGAGATACAATATGACCTAGTTATTCCACCTCTTGTACTCCAAAGAAACATTTAGATGTTTTTGCATATAATTGTTTCTCCTCCAATAGTTTGAGCACCATATCAACATGTAGAACATGATCCTTCCAAGACCTGCTGTAGATTAGTATATCACCAAAAAATACTAGCACACTTTTTCTAAGGAAGGGTTTGAAAATGGAATTCATCAACCCTTGAAATGTAGAAGGTGCATTGGTAAGTCCAAAAGGCATGAACAAAAATTCATAATGACCCTCATGAGTTCGAAATGTTGTTTTCAGAATATCTTCAGTCTTCATTCTAATTTGATGATATCCTGAACAAAGATCCAACTTGGTAAAATAAATTTCTCCATGTAATTCATCAATCACAGGAATGGGAAATTGATATTTAATAGTGAGCTTATTGAGCTCCCTATAATTCGAACACATGCGCCATGATCCATATTTCTTGTGCACCAATACTACTAGAGCAGAGAAAGAACTTTGACTAGGTTGAATTATACCAGCCTCTAACATTTCTGCAATCATACATTCAATTTCTCTCTTTTGGACATAAGGATATCTGTAAGGTCTGATGTTTGGAGGAACACTTCCTGGAATCAAATGAATAGCATGATCATGATCACGAATAGGTGGGATTCCTTTGGGAGTATCAAACACCTTGGAATGATTGTCCAAGACTTTTTGGAGATCTACAGAAATAGATGATTTTGATGTTGGAACTTCTAGTGAGCATAATTGTGCAATTACGCCCCGTTGTTCTTTCTTCAGAATATTTTTCGTGACATTAGAGCTTATTATATTTCCTGGCTTCCCTGCAATACCCCATAATTCGATTTCCTTTCCTTCTGAAAAAAAATTCAAAAAAAGTTCTTTAAAATTAAAAGCTATCGTCCCCTAAGATTGTAACCATTGTACGCCTAGTACAACATCAACACCTCCCATTGGGATGGAAATCATTGGACTATTCAATACATATTCTCCCATGGATAGCTTGATATTATGGCATTTTGATGAAGAGAGAAACCTACTACAAGCAGGTTCACCTTTCATTTCTCAAAATGAACCTGCAAACTCAAAAATGCAGATTCATAAGCCCGATACTTCGATCCTGTGCCTGTGGGTTATGAGGCCACTATTCAAGTCCTTTGGAGACAATTAAAAAAATCACTTAACCCAAAGTTATAATACTCTTCAGAAATATAAAATCTTGATTTTTTAACTCCTATGAATAAATGTTTCAACTCTTTGAAACCAATACCTAACCTCGAGCTTATGCTATCAAATTATTGGCGTGATCATCATAAAACATTTCAATCAATTTTTAGTTCCTCGGGCCCACATATTCAGATCTCAAATGTTAATAAGCATTTGAAAATGGAAAGAACGCTAATTATAACTCACCATAACTTCCATGCAAGTTACCATGCGAAATTCATTGGATCTCTGGCAAATCTAATCCAATGGAAATCGCGTTATTCCACCACTGAACTTTAACACGCAAAGGCAACGCGATATTAGTGGTTTTGTGGATATGACGTGTCCAAAATTTGTTGGCTCGCGCTCTAATTTCTGAAACCACTTCTCAGCCCAAAAGGCACGCGATACCAGTGGTATTCCTTTGAAAACCGCTCAACTCAAATGGACGCATTCAACTCAGGATTGTCACGGTATTTTGCTCCTTTCAAACCAGCCTTCTCCGCCTTGATGCTATGGATCGATTAACAGGCTTAATAGAATTCGATACAGTCTGATATCAATTCAACAAATGAAATTCAATGCAGATTTAACACGTTCAATAAACAGAGGTTAACACCGCTCACGTCCTTCATCAAAGGGCGGAACCTCATTGACTTCTTGTATTGTGACATAAACATAAGAATCAATATTGATTATATAAATCGAATCCTTCTTCTCAATTCCACTCAGCAATTCTAAACATAGGGCTATAGTAATAGCAAATGGATTTCAAAAAGGTCAGAACCTATACATACATACAGGATAAATGCGCAATTCATTTATGTATAGAGAATGTAGATTCAAAAGCATTCAATTTATACACAGGGCCCAATACAATTAAATCCATCATCATCTGCATCTACACTATTACATCATATAAATATTAAATTTCCATCAATCCTGTAAGGATCGATGGTCAACAAATCATTGAATCACGACATAACCCATAAATTTAAACCAATAATAAACCATGCTCAGACACATAAAGTTCACATAACCAACATTCCTATTATATACAAACGTCACAGAGATTCTAAGGCATTTCAGCCTTAGTACGAATCCACATGGGATCACATTGTACTCGCCCTGCTTTCAGACATTACAGGCTCGCTGTTTATATAGAAATTACAAAGGTTTGTGAATCGGTTGAGATCCACAATCTCTCCCGAAATTTCTCAAACAATCCTTCGTCTTCTCAACCACACACATGGCAGATCGTCTCACCCAATCAGATACAGAAATTCAGTATCAGTTTTTAACAAATTTTTCCCCAATTTTGCGTGGCCATTCGCATACCTGTCTCTTCAGCTTCAGATTTGAACTTAATCCAAATCTATTCAGATGCCCCTGCATTAGACTCCGGAGGCACAAAAATTTATGACCTCCTAGTCATATGTCTTCTTTAACTGTTAGCAATTATACCCATGTCATTTGTGGAATTGCTCCTTGTGATCTTCCTGTAACAGCATGCTTGAACAATTCTCACACGCATCCTCTACGGAATTTTCCTCTGTGATCTGCAACAAAACCTCTGGAATAGCAAGTCCTCCCTGCTACCAGATACCTCACCAAGCTTCTCTCTTGAGCTCAGTCTTTCGGCATCTCTTTGGTTCGCTCCTGTGGAACCATTGAGCACTCCTGCTCTAGGTTGCTGCAATATTCTCACCTTCCTGTGTTGCTACCTTCACAAGCTTAACAAAACTTCACAAAAGTGTACCTCTCTTCCTCTGTATGCAAACTCCTTCTCCTTCGCAGGAAATCATTTCCCTACTTTGATACCACTTGATGAAGAGAGAAACCTACTACAAGAAGGTTCACCTTTCATTTCTCAAAATGAACCTACAAACTCAAAAATGCAGATTCATAAGCCCGATACTTCGATCCCGTGCCTGTGGGTTATGGGGCCAATATTCAAGTCCTTTGGAGACAATTACAAAAATCACTTAACCCAAAGTTATAATACTCTTCAGAAATATAAAATCTTGATTGTGTAATTCCTATGAATAAATGTTTCAACGCTTTGAAACCAATACCTAACCTCGAGGTTACGCTATCAACTTATTGGCGTGATCATCATAAAACATTTCAATCAATGTTTAGTTCCTCGGGCCCACATATTCAGATCTCAAATGTTAATAAGCATTTTCAAATGGAAAGAACGCTGATTATAACTCACCATAACTTTCGTGCAAGTTACCATGAGAAAGTCATTAGATATCTGGAAAATCTAATCCAATGGAAATCACGTTATTCCACCACTGAACTTTAACGCGCAAAGGCAACGTGATATTAGTGGTTTTGAGGATATGACGTGTCCAAAATTTGTTGGCTCGCGCTCTAATTTCTGAAACCACTTCTCAGCCCAAAAGGCATGCGAGACTAGTGGTATTCCTTTGAAAACTGCTCAACTCAAATGGACGCGTTCAACTCAGGATTGTTACGGTATTTTTCTCCTTTCAAACCTGCCTTCTCTGCCTTGATGCTATGGATCAATTAACATGATTAATATAATTCGATACAGTCTGATATCAATTCAACAAACGAAATTCAATGCAGATTTAACATGTTCAATAAACAGAGGTTAGCACCGCTCATGTCCTTCATCAAAAGGCCGAACCTCATTGACTTCTTGTATTGTGACATAAACATAAGAATCGATATCGATTATATAAATCGAATCCTTCTTCCCAATTACGCTCAGCAATTCTAAACATAGGGCTATAGTAATAGAAAATGGATTCCGAAAGGGTCAGAACCTCTACATACATACAGGATAAATGCGCAATTCATTTATGTACAGAGAATGTAGATTCAAAGGCATTCAATTTATACACAGGGCCTAATACAATTAAATCCGTCATCATCTGCGTCTACACTATTACATCATATAAATATTAAATTGCCATTGATCCTGTAAGGATTGATGGTCAAAAAATCACTGAATCACGACATAACCATAAAGTTAAACCAATAATAAACCATGCTCAGACACGGAAAATTCACATAACCAGCATTCCTATTATATACAAATGTCACAGAGATTCTAAGGCACTTCAGCCTTAGCACGAACCCGCCTGGGATTACATTGTACTCGCCCTCCTTTCAGACATTACAGGCTCACTGTTTATATAGAAATTACAAAGGTTCATGAATCGATTGAGATCCACAATCTCTCCCAAACTTTCTCAAACAACCCTTCGTCTTCTCAACCGCACACATGGAAAATCATCTCACCCAATCAGATACAGAAATTCAGCATCAATTTTTAACAAATTTTGCCCCAATTTTGCGTTGTCGTTCGCATACCCATCTCTTTAGCTTCAGATTCAAACTTAATCCAAATCTGTTTGGATTCCCCTGCATCACATTTTCTAGAGCAATTTATATTTCCTCCATTTGCAACCATGACTTGACATTCTGGTGCTGGGTATAGGAAACATTTCAATTCCTTGGCTACCTTACAATGAATAAAATTATGGGTACTACGCAAATCAATCAACACTATTACCTTTTTCTTCTTGATATGTCCTTATATCTTGAGAGTTTGAGGAGTGATAATTCCTGCCAATGCATTACATGATATGGTCAGACTCATTTCTTCTTATTCTAGGGTTTATTCCTGGTGTATATCCTCTACTTTTGAAGTTTCTTCTTCATTTTCTTCCCCATCTTCACAATCTATGTAAAATAATTTCTTCTCAGTGCACTTATGACCTTTAGTGTATTTGATATCACAACTGTAGCAAAGCCCTTTTACTCTTTCTTCTTCCAATTTTTGTGGTGTCAACCTTGTAGGTTGAGGAAGTCTAGGAGTAGCAATAATTCCTTCTTTATAGATGTGAGTGGTAGGCTTCCTTGTTGCCATAACTTTACATTCAATATTTTTGCCAACCTGAATGCCTTCTCCAATGAATCAGGTTCCGAAACACGAACTTCATGTTGGATGTTATCCTTTAAAGTCCCTATGAAGACATCAATCCTGTGTTCCTCTGGAATATCAATTACCCTTATATTCAATTTTGGAAGTCCTTAATGTGCTTTTTCACAGAACCCTTTTTTTTGAGATTTATCAATTGGCTAAAGAAGGTGTTTCTCTTTGTATCCTCATAATGTGCTATCATTTCCTCCGTAAAAATCGACTAAGTGACAAATTTTTTATGGGAGCAAAGCTGTTGATACCATACAAATGTATTTTGTTCTAAATGTAAAGTTGGAATGTGTACCTTTTGTGTGTTTTTCACATTATTGAGATAAAAATATTGCTCCATATGTAGTATCCATGTTACGGGGCCGTTGCCATCAAACTTCCTCATATCTATCTTTAGAATATGGTGGTTCTTCCATCCAACATTAGAGTTTATGAAATCACGATTAACATTTATTTTGTTCTCATCATGAGTTTCCTCTACTATCTTTTCGACATTAGGAAACATTTCTTGTATCAACTTTGCCAAAACTTTGATGTCTACTTTTAGATCATTCTTCATGTTTTCCATGTTGTCTTTCATTTTTTCATTGATCTTAGCTTCCATGTCATCCATCTTAGCTTCCATGCCCACTTCCATGCCATCCATCTTAGCTTCCAAACTATTCATCTTAGCTTCCATTCCTTTCTTCAAAATATCTATATTAGTTTCCACGCCTTTCTTCAAAACTTCCATTTGATTTTTTTTTCTCTTTGCGATAGCGAAATTTGGTGCACTTGCTCTTGTAATTTTGATATCTCATGTTGTTTTTCTTCTTCTTCATGAGTCATAGTAGAGCTTTCTGAAGGCTTAATGCGTGTTGAATTCTTTTTAGGGGAATTTTAGAACCCAATACTGATATCTATTCTTCAATATTCCCTTGGAATAAATTCAAACTATTTTTTTTTCAAACGAGACTTATGTAATTCAAAAAAAATACACACCTTTTTCTTGATTTTGGGGAGCTCGATATTGAAACTGAATTATATCTATGATTTTGGATCTTCAATAGCTAAAATTTGGTCCTGACGTAGCCCTCTGAATCTTATTTTGAATGCCATAGGTTTTCCTTGATTTTGATTCTTCAAGACAAAGTTATGCCAATTATCCCACGATGACCTAATTATGGACTAGTTTAGTAGAGAGAATTTTTATGACTTGCCACGTGTCACTATTTCCTCCTTTGGATCTAAAATTGATATACAAAAAACTACAGTCCGTGTACTTGAAGCCACTTTTTACCGAATCCAAATCCGACACTCAGAGAGAGTTATGATTTTTTTCCCACGGTCGCCTCTTTGCGATGAAATTCAGGAGCTTGAAACAATCCTAACTTCCAAAGATCATATCTCCCAAAATATTACGAACCAAGATCTGAAATTTGTACAGGAGGTTTTTCTGGATTTTAGCTTCTCTCTGTGAAAATTGAATCTTCTGAAACCTTGTAGAAACAAATTTATAGCAAAAATGCCGCAATGACCTGTTTAGGTTAAATTGAAGAGCTTGTAAAAATACCTAACTTCCACAGATCATATCTCTGAAAATATTGCGAACCAAGCTCTGAAATTTTGCGAAGATGTTCCTCAAGAGTTTGGCTTCGTACTCTAAAATTTTCAGCTTCTGAACCTTTGTAGAAAAAAATTTATAGCAAAAATTCCACAATGACCTATTTGGAGCAGTGAAACCCTAGAATCCAAAGATCTGATACCAAATGTTGTGAAACCAGCTCTAAAAATAGAAGAAAAGAGAGATCAACGCCTTACAAATCAACCACTTCAAGGGGGAAAACTCCAATACATTACATAAATGAACAATTCTTGGATGATACAAATGAAAAAACCGCCTTTCTATATATAGGAGTCCATGGGGCCACAATGTAATCCTAGTGGGGCCATAATGTAATAATAGCCGACCTAACAATAATAATTTAAGGGCACAATAATAAAAATATGGGGGTTACATGGGTACAAAAATAACAATAAAGGGGTTACACTAACAACAATAAGGGACTATACTAGTAATAGAAGGACCTAACACAAAATGAGAAGGTCCAATACCTTTTGTGTGAATTATACATGCACAACTTCTTCTTAGAGGAGGACATGGACAATAACCTAGTCCCTTTATAGGAGACATTTAGTTACAGGCTTTCCTCTATTTTTCCAAGAACCAGACTCGATGGGTTAAATCCTACAACATTTTCCAAAATAGGGAACATGACCTAGACCCGTGGGTTAGAGGGGAGCCTACTAGACCCCTGCATTTCTTCACCCAACATAAGAATTTAATGTAGAGAAAGGGGGTAAGGACTAAAATGGGGCCTATCCATAAGTACATTATACAACATGGGTGGGAGTATTTTGAAGACATTCAGGAACCAGCTCTGGCAGCAACTAAATAGGGGTGGATGGCCTCCACGAATAATGTGAAAAAAAGGGATCCATTTGGCTACAAAAACTTCAAAACGGCTGCCTCCAAATTCCTTTTATACACCAATCTGATCTTCAACATGGGACCTACATGGATAGGATGCAAGTATAGATTCCCTCTCGTCTGGTACCCCCTAAGGGTTAAGATCATGATTACAAACTGCTAGAAGAGCACACAAAAATTGCCTTTGGAAAAATCAAACAGAGACATGGCTTTAGAGCCTATAAAGAAGAATTCTACCCTAACTATTCTATGAACCAGTTACACCTCAATCATTTGTTTTCATGAGGACTTGCAAATAGGTAAGTGGGGGAGTATGTTGGGCCGAAAATAAGGTACATTTTCACCCTACCTTTACCACGAATTTTTATACACCTTTATGAATTTTTTCTCATCTTAACAGTGAAGGAAAGGAAGATTAATGTAAAATTAGGACAAATGAACTAACCGTAAAAGGCATGTTTAACAATGGGAAATTGACTTTTTGTATATTTATTTATAGGGAAACAAAGTAGCTGAATCGATGATAACCAGAAGACGACTAACAGACAAAGACTAACGGAATCATGATGACTCCCATGGGCTGGCAGAAGACGGAAAGGCACCTCCACGTCTCAAGAACTCAAACGACATCCACAAGCAGCAGAATCTCGTATGGAAAAGACCTTTACCACTATTGTAATCGCCTTTAAAAGGACGAAAATGAACAAGATAGGGAGATCGGAATAGAAACTTTCTTTTGTAATAGACGTATCAGGACAGGATTGTCCATCTATATCAATGTATTAACTTTTATCCTAATAAAAGTCTTGGCATATTTTATAGTCAATTTATTAGTTTTCTGTAGCGGTAGAATTATGGTGATTTGGGCCCAGCCCTAGGAGTTTCTACGGTAATCTCTATGTTATATGTTCAATTAAAGAATTTATGTTTCATTCATCGAATACATTTCATGAGATATCATTTAATTGGTTGAATTGCGAACATAAGATACTACAACTTCCTCTTTCATTAGAATAGTTCATTATTCATGCTTCCTTGTTTACAATCAATACTTTCATAGTTGTTTGATGCTTTCATCATTTCCCAATGCTTCTATGCTCACTTCATTAGTTTTAGCATGACTGTTGTTCAATTCTATATATAGCTAAGAGTTGGATCTTTCCATTATTACTGTAAGGCGTCTAGTTGTTAATTGATTCAAAGAGATGTCATCTATCTAATTTACAAAGAGAATTCCATTGCAAAATAAGATAAGTAATTGTTGTTCAATTTATTGAAGCTGTTGTTCAATTCAATAGGACTACTGTTCAATTCATCAGTGTGTTGTTCAATCGTAGGTTTCTCTTTTCTACGCTTACTTAGACAGAATAGTTAAATGACATTTTACAATTCGATCGTAGGTTTCTCTTTTCTACGCTTACTTAGACAAAATAGTTAAACGACATTTTACAATTCCATTTCCCTTTGAATTTATTGAACTTCAATAATTATATAGTCCTCTTTATGGTAATATAGAGTAGTTGTTCTTTGATATCACTTGCATATACTGTGCTCACACTCTTGAAAAAATAAGACTTGCCCTCGGTTGACAATTGAACAAGAAGCATCAAAGTTGCCTGTAACAATCACCTTATGATCCAACACTTATCAATACCACATGCCCAAAAAGCCATAAATCACTTCATATGTTGCTTGATCATATACCATATTTTTAATTAATAATTTTAATTAAAAGAGAAAAAATTGCAAAACTACTTTGGAGATAAATCTCAAGTTTGATTTGTGTATAGTAATAAAGATATTATAGAGCATTAAGTGTAGATTAAATGCCTACTATCAATGTAATAATTATTGATAATTAAATTAAAATTTTGGAAGCCCTATTCCAAAATAGACATGCAACATAAGTAGGTAGATGGTATGGATTTAACCTCCACACAATATTCGAGAATATTTTTAGTAGTTGTCAAAGATTAAAGCTTGAGGCATGTGGTATTGAGGAGCCATGGTTTTGGCCCATAGTATTGTAACAAAATATATTTATAATTTATGAATATCCATAGTAAATTCAAGGTGAATTTCCATGGTTAAAAATCTTGTTACATTTTTATTTAAGTGCATATATATGCTTAGCTTATATATTAATTACTTTATAATTATTAATAATAATAGTTTAAATAAAGTTATCATTTAGTTCATATTTTATAATTTTTTAAATTTTAGCAATATGATATGTATTATGAAATAAGTATTTTAATGTTTGTCTTGGATTGATTCATATCTTTACTTATATAGATTTAATTTATATAATTTCACTAATTATCATTCAACCAACACTTTCTTTTCTATAATAACTTCAAGTTGTATTTAATTATTCTTACTATAAAATAAAAGAAAAAACCTACATGTATTATAATCCTTGTGAAATCATTATTAGTTTTTTTTATAATCCATATGAATGCTCCTATCTCTTATTAGAAAAAACATGTTTTTGAAAAATGCTTATAGTGAAATGATCTTTTTTTTATTTTTTATTTATTTTTTATTTTTTATGTAAGATCAAACAATATATATATATATATATATATATATATATATATATATATACATATACATATACATATACATATACATATACACATATACATATACATATACATATACATATACATATACATATACATATACATATATATATACATACATATATACATATACACATATATACATATATATATATATATATATATATATATATATATATATATATATATATATATATATATGAAAACATTCCATATTACCTTAAAATGCATTGTAATTTTTTTAAATTGTTAAACGAGAAAAAAAGAAAATAATTTGTTGATGTTAAAGTACAAGTAATAATTTTCTTATAGTACAAATAATAACTTTTCAACAAAAGAGGGAGTGGAATGGGAATCATGGTGTGTCTATACTCATAAATAAAATTAAACTATAGTCAATATGGTTGAGAGTGATTATGGTTAGTATGGCCAATAATAATTAATATGAACATCATGTTTAGACAGAGTTAACCACAAACATCATGTATAATAAAACTACGAGAATCCATAATCAACCACGTAAAATATGGTTGACATATTCAACTGTAGTCAACAAGGGAAATTTTCCACCAAAATCAACCATATTTAGTTTAATATGCATTGAGCAACCTATGGATTTTTTCCTTTCTATTAGGTTACTCCTTCTCAGTCTCTTATATCGCTATACTCAGTTCTCCTTTCTTAGCTGGTTTGGTGATACCCCACAAAGGGGTTGTCAGTCAGGTCAAATGCAGAGGTATTGCATGAGAAGTAGACAGGGTGGGGGAGGAGGTTGTTTCCCTTAGGGTAAAAATCATGCCTAATAGTAAGCCCAAAAGGTTTTTGAGACCTTTAAGGCAACATTCCCCTTGGAAATTAAGAGTCAATTGTAGAACCTCGAGATTATGATGACGAGAGATCGACATGCCTTCTTTGACTTAGAGATCATAAAGGATATAGGACAGTGGGTTCCTTGTCGTAGCCATACTAAGGGGAGAAAAAACAATACTATCAAGCTTGATCTATCTACTAGAAAATGAAAACCCTGTTAGGCAAGGTCCTTAATGGGAAATAGGATGAAAGGTATAATGTCTGTGCAAGCCTTGAGGATGTGAAACATGAAAAAAAAATGAATATTTTTATATGGAGAGAATGGAGGCACGTCTAACCCAAATCGAGAGATGTATCCCATGCATCACCACTACGTTAGTCCCTCCATGATCTAGTGTGATAGATCCAACACCTATTACTCCCTCTAGCTCCTAGTTATTAAATGATTTCAGGTAATTTTTTTTTAACTATGATCAAGAGGTAGATACTCGTGTTATGTTATATATATTAATACTATTGTAGTTTTGGACAAGCTATTCCATATTAAGGTGGCTAAAAACATTGATTTTCCCACTAGACAATTTGACAACATTTTCCATAAATTATGTCGTCATGGCTAGTTGAATGATGTACTAATCTATATAATTTTTTAAGGTAATATAATTTCAACTCATAAAAAAATTTATCCACTACATTATAAATTAGTAATATAAATTTAATATTTATTTATATTGTTCACAATATAACTTCAATAAATTCAAAATTGTTCCAAATGTGAAAAACAACAAACAATATCACAATTAATCCAAAAAATGATGTCGCATTATCAACATGGTATATCATACTCAACATGGTCAATCGTTGTCAACATGGGAATCGTAGTAAACCATACTCAACATGGGTACCATCGTGAATCACAATCACCATGGGAATCATGGTAAACCACAACCATCTATAGGTAAAAATTAACAAACAAACGTGATGTTACAATGTGAAAAGAAAAATCAACATCATAGTGTGATACATAACAAATGATTGCACATTGTAATTTTGCAAAGTAATAAAAAATAAATGATGTCACAATCAGATGAATAAGAAGGAATGTTAAAATTGGACAAAATAATTATGTTATAATGTGATGAAAAACACTGCAATGTGATGAGAAAAAACAACTTTATAATGTGACGATCAACAAACCATTTCATAATATGTTGAACAAAAAACCATTTCAAAATGTGATAACAATGAAATACGATGAAAAACAAGTCATAAGTTGAAAAATAATATCCATCATAATGTGATGAACAACAAACGATGCCAAAATATGACAAATGATATACATCACTATAATGTTATGAACATAAAGTGACATCACAATATGATGAACATCAAACAACATTGCAATTATACAAAAAAATGTCACAATGTAATAAAGCAAAACATTTTTAACCATGGTCAACTACGTTTGACTAGTTCAATCCTAATCATCCCTTGTTTAACCATTATGTGGCACGATCAACAATGGTCATATGCGATCGAGCATATGCAAACATTGCGCTGAGAGGGGCATTCTATAACCCAATATGAGGGGGGTGTGTAAGTACATCACTTATACAATGCAATACTAATAAAAATAAAAATAAATTAATGTCGGCCAAAAAAAAAAATAAACATAACAACATAAATAAAAAAAACTACAATACAATTTAACACAATGAATTTAAATATTTGTAAAATGGATCTTTAAAATGAAAAACCAAATCCTATGGATATATTAAAATATTTAAAGACAAATATTTCGATGTCAAAGTTGTAATATTTGAAAACATTAATTTGATGTAGTTCTATTATAAATTTTGTTATCATGCCATATAAAAAACATCGTTTCAACTTCAAGGATGTTTCAACTTCCAAGAATTCTCAACTTAAATTATCAACCTTGTGTTCATACAAACTTAGAGGTGACATTGTTATATGCACTGTAGGTTAAGTTATACTCACATCACCCTCAGTCATTAGATCAAATCAAGGCATACAAAGAAAATTCCTCCAACTAACTACAAATATAATTTATATGAAATCATATCATGGTTGCAAGATAATGAACATTATTCCAACCGCAAAAATGAAAATACCATTCATTAAATATAAAGACTAGTTGCAATTGCATGAAAGTAACAAAATGTAGTAGTTGCATAAATAAATTATGCTACTATATTTGCACACTAATCAACTCAATGTTCTAATTGCATGAACTGTAAATCTAATTGAAAATTACTTGAGAAAAGGAGTACAACTGATCTGTATTTGAAAATTTGAGAGTTTATGGTGAAAATTGCAAGTGCAATGTTTAGGTTTTTTTAGCCAATTATGTCAATTTAATTAACACATAAACACACTTTAAAACTCAGTGTTGTATAAAATAAAGAAGACATCAATAACATAACTATATATGCAAAACAACAAATGATGAAGGAGTCCACCCCTCTTGGGCTACATCTCCTGGTCAAAACTTCCAATGTTGGGCCCCTTTCATTGTGCTCAAAAATATGTGTTTTCATCAAGTTACAATGCTCAGAATGCTAAAAACATGTCTCCAATGGATCCATAATAGTCAAAAAACCCTAACTGGGCTCTTCCTGCATGAAAAAGGGTAAAAAAATGACTGAGTTATGCTCCATAGAATTGTTTTTGCTAAGTGTCCTCCACTTCACACCCGCCTGCAAACTGTTCTACAAATTTTGCCTTTTGCAGGCACATGGAGTGAAAAATTTTCCCCACCCCAAAAATATTCCTACCACACAGAACACTTAAATGCACTCGATCGACCCTAATATGAATAAAAATACGCCAAGTGATGCATTTTCCGTCGATGGATTCATGGTTTGTTTTGTGAATCTTGTTGATTGTTTGAAATCTAGCTGGGCCGAGGTTAGTTTAAGACCACCGTCGTTATTTTTTGAGAACCCTTACGAAGGTAGGTTCCCCTCCCTTCTTCCATTAACCATAAAATCAAATTGTTGATGATCACGACATATACCTAGTACAAACCCTAATCGTTAGAGGTAACTTGGTTGAACCCGCTCCGAACTTTGGATAAAGTTATAACATATGGTTTGATTTTTCACATTTACCTCCGGTTCATATGTGATTTGAGACTTTAGTATATACATTAATATTTATATGGTAGGGCTGGGGTTAACCCCAGACCCCATCTTCCCACCACGTAATGTGGTTGGGTGGGGTCAACCCCAATTCTGAACCTCGACTCCACTGCTCATAAACCTTAAATAGAAGTTAAGTCTCATTATTGTTAAGAACCAACATAGGTGGCCTGGTGGAGATCTTGATTGGAAAGCAGTAGGTCTCACGTTCGAACCTTGCGGAGGTAGTTTGGCCTCAAACCACAATTTTACACGGCTATTAGGAGGCCACGTGGTAGCCATGGATTGGCTCACGTGGCTCATCCTAATTGGTCCACCCAAACACAACATGAACCAATAGAAACTCACCAATTCCACCCAATAAATATATGCCCCTTGTCCTCATCCCATTGGCTCATGGGAGGCACAATAACCCTACCTAATCATTGCCTAGTCAACATACAGACTGATGACTAAGAATCCCTGCAAACTAATTTAATTTTTTTTAATTGTTTTCCAAATCAATCAGAACGTGATATCAGGAGAATATGACGTCGGATTTGAGTGAAACAAGTTGTGTTGGATTCAAGGAAATGAGATCTTTGCTTTGGCACTTGTTTTGAGTTGATTCGATCACTTTGAATTTTGAGCATTTTCTTGATCCACCAAATCATTCCTCCTGACTAGAAGCTTTTGGACCAAAAAATATCACTTTAAGTTAACAAACATATGAGGGTAAAACTACCTCACCCTTCCAATCTCAACATATTTGTATTTTTTTGGATTTATTCCCTTGAGCCCCACATGAAGGTACTCCACGTTCCCTCCTTTTGAAGTCCTTATTTTCTTATCAAGGATGGTGTCTTATTGTAATTCTTCATGATATTCATGAGAGAAATATTCAATTGAATGAATCTGTACATCCACTCCTTAGTATTCAATTAAAGGAGGCTCATACAACCTTAAATTCTCAACATCAACAACTATATAAAGTCGCATATATGAAGGAAAATCCAACCTAAAGGCATTATTACCAATATTTTCTAGAATTATGAATGGACCATATCAAATTGGTTTCAACTTCTTACCTTATCCTTAGAGTCTCTCTTTTCTAATTTGAAACCAAAATTCATCACCGACTTGGAAATTTTGATCCACGTGATGCTTATCATGTCTTTTATTGTACTTGACTTGACTCTTATCCAACTTTTCTTGAACTATTTGATGTACCAATTGAACTTTTCCAATGTATATTTTAAATTTTTCTATGTCACTATGACCATCAACGTCAACATCCTTCCCAAAGATAAAATCTAAACAGGATTTGGGCAAGTATCGCAAGCATGCCTCAAATGGCGATGTTTGATTCGATGAATTTTAGGCCCAGTTGTAAGCATGCTTAATATAGTGCAAATTTTCATCCCACAACTTAGGATGCTTACCGCAATAACCTCGAAGAAGATGTATCACCATTTTTTTCACTACCTCTGTTTGGCCATCTTTTTGTGGATGGAATGTTGTACTCTTTTTCAATTTGGTGTCCATGTGTCCCCACAAGCTTGACCAAAAATTCCCAACAAAGTGAGAATCTCGATCACTAACAATGGATGTGGGAAACTCAAAATGAACCCATACATTATGAAGGAATAACTGAGAAGTCTGTTCAGCTCTAACTTGCTTTTTACAAGGCATCAAAATACACATTTTTTTGAACTTATCCACAACTACATAAAGATAATCATGACCTCTCCTAGACATAGGTATACCTTCTACAAAATCCATAGATACACTCTCTCATGGACGAGGATGTATTTGAAGTGGTGTATACAATCCCAAATTTCTATTTCTAAGCTTACTGATAGCACATAATGAACATCCTCTTACAAATTGTGACACACTTTCAAGCATATAAGGCCAGCAACATTACCTTTGTAATTGTGCCACTATCTTACCTACACCAAAATGACCAATAGTAAGAGAAGTATGTGCTTCCCTTATGATGTTGACTCTCTCTCCCTCTGGAATACAAAGCTTGCCAATATGGTACAAAAAGTTATCATGCACATGAAAATCCAATTCCTCTACTTGGTTACCTTGACACAAATTCAAATATACATCTTTGAAATCATTATCTAAAGCATATTTCTTAACATAGCTCTTATGTATGACTAAATTATTCTTAAGAATAATGGATGCACTAACAATTGTTGTAGAAAGAATATCAAAAGCCTTGTTATAGATACCTTTTTTATACCTTATCACCAAGTGGAATTTTTGAAGAAATCCCATCCATCGGAAGTGCTTTGCTTGCTGCAACTTTGTTTGTGATTTCAAGTATTTCAATGGCTGATGATCCATGTAAATGATTGTTTACTTATTGATCAAGTAATGTTTTCACTTTTTCACACTTTGCACCAATGCATACAATTCCTTGTCATATGTAGGATAGTTAATCACTACAACATTAAAAGTTTCTGAACCAAAAGAGATGGGATTACCATGTTTCATTAGTAATACACCCATGGCATAGTCGCTTGCATCAGTTTGTATCTCAAATGACTGTCTCAAGTTAGGAAGTGAAAGTACAAAAGCTGAATTTATCTTTTCCTTCAATGCATCAAATTCTTTATGTAGTTTACCTCCCCACTTAAAAATATGCTTAACACTTTTCAATGGATGCAATGGATTTGGGATAGAGGAAAAGTTCGAAATGAAATTTCTCCAATATTGGGATGCTCCCAAAAAAATTCTAACCTATGTCATTGTTTTGGGCTTTGGTCAATTCAAAATGACATCAAACTTGTACATATCTATTTTCAATTCTCTTCCTCCATCAATACGACCCAAGTAGACTAAAGAAGTTTTTCCAAATTCACATTTCGACATTTAAAAAAAAAACTTTTCTTTCTTCAAAACATCTAACACTTGCTTGACATGCATGACATGTTCTTCACGAGACTTGCTGAAATTTAATATGTCATCTAAATAGACTATTACAAATTCATCTACAAATTGCCTCAATACATCATTCATTACATGCATGAAGGTAGCAAGAGCATTACAATGCCCAAAGGGCATAACCAATCATTCAAACAAACCTTGCTTTGTTTTGAATTCTATCTTCCACATGTCTCCTTTAGCGATCCTAATTTGATGATAACCACTCCTTAAGTCCAACTTAGTGAAATACACAACATCTTTCAATTAATCAAGTAAATCCTCAATTCTAGGAAGAGGGTAATGATTCTTTACTATAATATTGTTCAATGCACGAAATTATACACACATGCTCCATGTTACATATTTCTTTGGCTCTAAAATAATAGGTGAACCACATGGCGATGTACTTGGCTAGATGATCCCCTTGTTAAGCAACTATTGGATTTTTTTTTTTAATTTCTACATTTTCCATCATTAACATCCTATACATGCTTATTTTAGGAAGAGGACTATATTGTTGAAATTGGATTTCATGTTATACTCCTCTTTTGGGAGGCAATCCCTTAGGTTCCTGAAACATCTTATCATACTAGTTAACAACCTCAACCAAATAAGATTTCAGCTTTAAATCACAACCTTGAAAGGCTTCATTATCAATATCATTCCTGGGTTTGATCATTAGAAGTACAAAATTATTTCTAGAGTTAAAAATTATCTTCATTTTTCCAGCATTCACAAGTGAAAGGTTTGGTTCCTTGCGACGTTCTCTAACAATGTACTTAATACCATTTTTAAATACATTAGGGGAATTTTGAGGTCTAAAATGGGCCTCCTACGAAAAATGTACAACCAAAATAAAATTTATAAGAACCAATAGGATTCAAGATGATGATGTCAACCATGGGGGACAATTCACCATTTTTTAAGTAAAAGGGTAAAAATAATAAAAAATAATAAAATAATAAAACTACTTTTTCAACATGTATTTTCAACTTATCTCCCAAATATTTTACAAAAATTTTGAGTTGGAGTACTCGTTGGATGCAAAATTTAATTCCTCATCCAAGGAGTACCCATTTTGCATACTTTTGATGGGCCCTCCTATGTGAAAAATGAGAAATACATGAAAAAACGTGATTGCAATCACATTTTTCATGTATTTCTCACTTTTCGTGTAGCAGGGTCTATCGAAAGTATGCAACATGGGTACTCCTTGGATGAGGAATTAAATTTTGCATCCAATGAGTACTCCTGCTCGAAATTTGAGTAAAAAATTTGGGATATAAGATGAAAATACGAGTTGAAAAAGTAGTTTCTTCTTTTTTCCCTCTAAAATTTGATGATGTCATCAAATCTTATTTGATCTTTTCCACTATTATTTTATAATTTCCTTAGGAGGCCCATTTTAGACCTCAAATTTCCCCTAATGAGTGATATTTTTTTTCATGGAAATGAAATATATCTCTCCTATCATAAATATATGGGCTTCCCAAAAAAATACCACATATCTCAAAGGCACTAAATCAAGCTCTACCTCATCAATCAAGTTTGAAGTAATGGATAATTTCAGTTTGAATTTTCTAGTTACTTAAAACTTTTCATTTTCACACACCCAACCTAAAGGATATGGTTTAGGATGAGGCATGGTTTCCAAATTCAACTATTTGACAATGTTTTCATAAATTAGATTTTCTTGTGAGCCACTATCAAATAGAGTATAAATTTTGTTATGTTTTGAGATGAATCTAATATGGAAAAGATCTATTCTTTATTTTTGACTTTGAGTTTCAATATGGCTATTTTAAGAACTAGTGCTAGCAATGGATTCCTTACATTTCAATCCCATAGTTGTGACCTTCATTTCATCTCCTAAATCAGATCCTAAATCATGTTGTGTAGTTGGAATTGTCTTTTGCTTTCCTTTTTTGTTAATATTTTTGCATCTCATATCAAGATGAAGTTTCTAACATTGATATTCATCGTGACGATCCTTGGAACAATTCTTACATGTTAATTTTTCTCCCACTTTCTTGATGGAAGCATTCTTCTTCCCTTTTCCTTTGAATTTACCCTTTCCTTTTTCTCCATTCTTAAATGGTTTTTTTCTACCCTATTGTGGAACATTCTTACCTCTTGCTTATAGATTTGTGGTCTGTACACAAACCTCATCTAAAATTGTAGGGTTAAACATGAGAATAGTGTGTATCAAGTAACTATGAAAACCTCCAATGTATTTGCGTAAAGCATCTTGAGATGATAAATCTACACCAAAAATGATCACCGTCTAAACTCTTGGGTATACATTTGCACACTTTGACCCTTTAATTGCCTAAAGTTTTGCAAATCCATGATATATGTTTTCATGTGTGCTAATTCATAAAATTGTCTCCTTATTGCAGCAAAAAAATCATTCCAAGAAGATAAAACCTTACCATGTTTCTTCATGTCCTCTTGAGTTTTGGCTTCTCACCAAATGATTGTTGCACTTTCCAACCTTAATGAAGCAAGATGAATCTTGGTCTCATCATCCTTGATCCTTTGTATCCTGTAATACACTTCAAGCCGAAGAACACAATTATCTAATATTTCAACATTTACCTCTCCATTATGCATAGACAATTCAAACTTTATGTCAAGCTTTAACAGTGGAGTTTTACCATATCCCTTTGGAGAATGTGGAGGTGTTTGTGAAGGGGTTGGTGTAAAATATGGTGATGGTGAAGATAGTGGTGAGGATGGAGGTGAAGAGAAAGGTGGTTTTTCACCATTCCCTTCATTCCCTTTTGGAGGATTTTCCCCATATCCTCCATCTCCTTTTGGAGGCTTATCTCCATCTCCCTTTGGAGGATTGGAGCTCTCACCTTGTTGCAATCTTTCATTCCTCTCTTCATAGAGAAATTTCACCATTTTTGTAAATGTCAAAGAATGTTTTTTAAAATCCTTCTCATCCTCTGGCATATTGTTATGCTCTCCTTCATGTTCCATGACTCGTGAAGCTTATAAGGAAACTTGGGGTGAAATTTGTGGTGGATATTGTGGAAAATGTGCTCTCCTTGACCTCACTTGAGGACTTGAAATCACAAGCTTTCCTTCTCCTCTTTTGAGATTCAACCTTGTAAGAATCAGAAACACTTGCAACAAAATTAAACCCTTAAAAAAACTAAGAACCAAATCTCTGATAAAAAAATGATTTGTATATAAAAACTTGAGAGTTTATGGTGAAAATTGGAAGTGCAATGTTTAAGGTTTTTAGCCAATTATGTCAATTTCATTAACACATAAACATGATTTAAAACTCATTTTTTCAAAAAATTAAGAAGGCTTTAGTACCATAACAGTATACATAAGACAACAATTGATGAAGGAGTTCACCCCTCATGGGATACATCTCCTGGTCCAAATTCCAATCTTGGGCCCTTTCATTATCCTCAAAACTATGTGTTTACATAAATTTAAATTTCTCAAAATGTTAAAAAAATGTCTCCAATGTCTCCAAAATAGTCAAAAACCCCTAGTTGGGATGTTTCTGCACTCAAAAATGTCAAAAAATGACTGAGTTATGCACCGTAGAATTTTTCCTACTAACTATCCTCTAATTCGCACCGACTTGCAAATTGTTCTACAAATTTTGCCTTTTGTGGCCATGTGGAGCGACAAATTCGCCCTGCGCCAATGAGATTTCTCTTGCACCCGGTGCAAATTGTCAAACACTTAAATGCACACAGTCGACCCTAAACCGAATAAAAAGACTCCTACTGGTGCATTCTCCACGAACAAATTCATGGTTTGTTTTGCAAATCCCACCGATTGTTTGAACTCCGGTTGGGATAAGGTTAGCTTAAAACCACCGTGGTTATATTTTTGGGAACTATATCCAAGGAAGGTTCCAATCCCATCCATTTTTAACAATAACATCAAATTTTTGATCACCGAGAAATATACCTATTGCAAACCCTATCCGCCAGAGATAAACTGGTTGAACCCGCTCTAGTATTTGGATAAAGTTTTAACATATGTTTTGATTTTTGAAATTTACCATCAGTTCATATGTGATTTGAGACTTTGGTATATACATTAATATTTAGATGGTTGGGCTTGGGGTTAACCCTGAACCCCGTCTTCCTGCCACGTAATGTGTTTGGGTGAGTGTTATACAAAAAAATGACCTCCTCAACATCTCAGAGGAGAAGGAAACATTGATGGAAGAAATTTCCTAAGAAAAAGACCTATTTTTCCATGGTAACACACCCTAGAAATTTCCAGGCTAAGTTATAATGCCTATTATCTTCTTTTAGGGAGCGTTAATGCCTAGGTTAATGCCATTTTTTTCCTAAAGGGTTGCGTTACCCATGTTCCATGAAGTTTGAGGGGCATATTCTGACTTAAGTGACTAAAATTTCCAGTTTTTTCTCAAAGAGTCAATCCAAAAAGCTGGCAACATGCATAACAAAGAAACCCATACTTCTATGGGTAAGCCCCCATTTGAAACTTGTTTTTGATATTTTCCACTTTTACCTTTAGATATTTCATATGGAAAATAAGGAGTGAAGAAGGGTCTTACAGGGGATGCCTCTAGGGAAAAAAATTATTGAGAAGATCAGGAAAATCGATATACAATTATAGGAGACATTGAAGAATTCATTGGAGAAATACAAATCCAATCATGATTAGCTCATAATAAATAATTCATTTATGGTGGGAGACAAATTATGGTAATATTTGAATAGGGAAAGGCTGCAGGGTTTGTGATATGGTCCCTTTGAGATATTGCAAAGGTGGGAGATAATGCCTATGGACTCATTCTACCCCCACACATGTGCATTTACTTAGTGGTTCATTAATAAGAAAAACCATCCCGTCCCCTAATAGAACGTCTTCGACATACATATATGGATGACAAAAAATGGTGATGTTTCATTGGTCATCAATAAGAATAAACATCCCGTAATAGAAGGAATTGGGAGTAAATATATGAATAATGAAAAATATTCATTTTACTGCAAAGACAGAGAAGTTATTAACTAATTTGAAAAGATGAATTACCAAAAATATACGGAGTTCTTTGAGGGCATCCAGTTAGAGTAAAATCGATCACTTTATATAGAACGATGGACTGATATCTAAAGTACCTATTATCAAACATACCCTTAGACTTCACGACGACCATCAGGAGTATAGGGGCACTCAAATATTTTTTACAAAATGAATATTACTTTTCTATTTCTATTAGTTTTATGTTTCACAACCTCTTCTGTGTTGCTAGGAGCAACTTCAATACGAACCCCTTATGATTGTATGTTATTATACTACCAGACTAAAGTAGAGTATGGGTAGGGTGGGTGAAATTTGGTTGTGATATTGATGAGGATTTGGGAGAAAAAACCAATTAATATTTTTGGAAACCCCTTGGACTTCAACCTCCATGACTTGGATAGGGTCAAGATTGTTATTTTGCAGTTCGCTTCTTCATATGTTCATCTCTATCGTAGGAAGTGTAGCGCTTCTTGGATAGTTCTCAATTCCATCTATATCAATCATTTTGATACTAGTGTTGTGCTTTATGTCTTGGTTTTTATCTTGTTTTTTTTTTGTGGTGGTGAATTTTGGTGTGGGTTTCTAGTGTTGGCTTTTATTCCAAATATTTTGGTGAATTATAAGTTTTGGGCCCTATCTAGGCCCTTGAGTAGTTATCTGTGGCTCCATTTTTTCTTTTTGTAAAAAGTGGTCTTGTTATATTCTTTTACATTGGGTATTCTTATACATGCATTAGGTCTTACCCCTTGTCAATCTCTCCATTCTTATTCCACTAAGATAATTGAATTTGTGTTATCGGGTTCCCTATCTCTAGTCTCCAATTATGTTAAGTGTGGTGGCTCGGAACTTTAACTTATCAATAAGAATTCAATGCCAACATATGAAGATTCATCTTGGAGGGGTAGGCCACAAGCCCCAAGGTCGTAACAGAGACCAAAAACAATCCGGAGAGGTTGCTAATACTTTTCAGGAATTTGTTCCCCCATGTAATTTTGATGAAATTAATCAAATGGAGACTTTGGATGTTAGAGAAAGGCAAAAATTCTTTGATTATGAGCTTATAGATGCATTTGGATAGTGATTCCTTGACCCTAGTCATACTAGTGGTAGGAGAACATAATATTTTAAGGCCCTCTTCTTATATTGGCAAATGAAAACCTTGTTGGGAAAGGTATCAACTAAAAAACAACTAGAAAGATACAATATATTTTCCACCTTGGAAGATGTAAAAAAAGTGCAATGAAACCAAAAATTTTGTGTTAAACGAATGGATGACAGGTTGGAAAATATTTAGCACCACATTCCATGTATTTATGTTAACCTTAGTCCACCTAGATTGAGTGCAAATATTTTGGCATTGATCACCTAATCGGACTCTTAATTTATGTTATGCTTGGTTACATGCTATTGCTTTCGTATTTGACTATTGATACTCTTATCATGATTAAGTTGTTAAAGAGGCTATAATTTGGAATAATTACTCTATAAGTAGGCAGCCAAAAATATTTGGTTTCTTTCTGGGTACCTATTGAATAAACTTGTTTATGATGGTAGTTGACTAATATATCTATTTACAAATAGTTTGTGAGGAATATAAAAGCGAATTACAAAAAAATATAGAAAATTATTAAAAAATTAATTGAATATGTGTTTGTTACCTATGACAAGGAAATCTATGCCCTAATGCAAGTTGTGAAGAAGTGGAAATATTTTTTGATGGGAAAGAAGGCAATAAACCACATAGATAACCATACACTATAGTACTACAACATTCAATCCACAAAAAAATGGGGAAATATAATTAGTCAACAATACTTTGGTGCAACTTTTGATGGGTTATAATTAGAATCATCTGAAGAATAGGGATGAAAATATAGTATATATTCAACACTCTCATAACAGAGCAATCCATACTTCTATCGGTAATTCCCCATTTGAAACTTGTTTTGGATGTTTCCCATCTTTACCTTTAGATATTTTATATGGACAAGAAGAAGTGAGGAAGGGTCTTACAGGGGATGCCTCTAGGGAAAAAAATTATTGAGAAGATCAGGAAAATCCATATATAATTATAGGAGACATTGAAGAAGTCATTGGAAAAAATACAAATCCAATCATGATTAGCTCATAAGAAATAATTCCTTTATGGCGGGAGACAAAGTATGGTAATATTTGAACAAGGAAAGGCTACAGGGTCTCTCATATGGTCCCTTTGAGATTTTGCAAAGGTGGGAGATAATGCATATGGAATCATTCTACACCCACACATGTGCATTTACTTAGTGGTGAATGTAGAGAATATGAAACTATATGAGCCTTCCATGCTAGATTAAGAAGAGGAACATGCCCTACCTTTTGTCAAATATTTGGAACTATATGCTCAAGTGAAGTTGATAGAGGATACAATTTGACAAAAGATATATATGACTAAAATATGGGGCCAATATGACCTTTGGAAAATGGGGTTGATAGGACAACTTCTAGGAAAAGCTAAATGGTACACTCGAGATAAGGAGGAGGAAAAATTTCCTCACCTCATTTAGTAGAATATTTTAGGGAACAAATCCTCCGAAAGTGGGGAGGTATGATCAATATTGGATCAATTTATTATTTTTCATCCATATGAAGATTTCAAGGTGAAAAATTCGAGGAATCAACTCACAAGATCATTTTTACTAGTGGGTCTCAGTTTGGTGAAGTTGGGTTTGAAACTTTCTAGAAGTAATTTGAGGCATATAATTTTGAATTTTTGGGATAAATTTTGTAATTTACGCATTGCACCTTGTAACACTATTCTACACATATAATATTTTCTAAAGATGTACGAGTTTCCTCAATTGGAGTTTGTATGGAAATGTCGTATCACTGAAAAGTTGACCTTCTTGTTTTTACCACCATAATTTGAGAGGACACCACATCAAACTCCATTATTCATGGAAAAGGGGTTGATCTAGATAATAGTAATGAATTAGACTCTAGAAGATTTAATATTGTAGCTCTAGTTAAGGTTGAAGGAGTCAAACTTCACCACGAATAAGATATCAATTTGTGCTATAACTAGGCCTCTAAGAGGAAAATGGGTTCCTTTCTATTTGAGTGCATTTTTTCTCCGTATATGAGTAGTGTAGCGAAGAGTAGGTAGGAGAGACCAAAAAAAAGTGTTTATGCATTGTATCAACCCCTGGGCCATAGGCCTTACTTCCTTGTACTTGCATCCATATTCCATTCAGAGAAAGAGGGCAAAGTAACCTCACCTTCTAGTTTGGTTTTCTTTCAAAAAGGTTTCCTACATTATATCTTGCATTAATTTGTGGCTTGTCAGTTTTATTTCACTATTATTACTTGCTACATAATTATAATTTGCACGCCAATAAAATAAACTATAATTAAAAAGTCTAGAAATCTAAAGATGAAAAAAACTCATATTGTAGATTTCATATTTTCTGTCATATTTTAGTAGATATGTTGTGATGAATTATCTACTGGAATATCCATGACAATTCATGAATCAACTAGCATTTTCAACACTATTTCGTTGTACTAAAACCAGCATATATCCATCTTAAGTACATATCTAACATGAGACGAGAGTGATCCAATTTCTTCACATGAAATTCTTTAGAGTGAAAAATACAATGGTATTTTTCACTGTTTAAATGGTATTTTTGAATGCTAAATAGAGTATATATAGGACCAAATAAACGTTTTAACCATAAGTTTATTTTTATTCTCATGATATATACATAATATTTTTAAAATGATATATAATATATGTACATAATTGACGTTAAAATTTTTTACATAACATGTACATAAAGACATTTTATGACATTTTTTTTATATTATAGCCGACATTATTTTGCTATTTAGAACATAGTTTTTATTTTTTACTTTTATTTTAAAAGGGCATGGATGGAAAAACTTACACATCCCGTCATACTGGGCTGTAAAATGAGCCTCTCGGCTCAATTAATGGTCGATTGGGTTTATATAAATTCTAAACTTGATGGACAATAGGTTTCCATGTGTATATCTATTTGAATTTACCAATCATCCAAGCCATTGCTATTAAGCTTCTAGATATTTTATATGATGAAGAATGCATATAAAGAGAATTATAGAGAAGAAAGAAATAATGATATGTTGTTTACTTACTAATGATTAAGAATGAGCCTCTTAAATAACTTGAAACCACTTCCTTGATACCTATGACACTGTAATTGAGTTTTCTAGGTTGTAAAGTCAATAGGATTGTACATTTTTAGATGCATTTCTCTAAGAAATGAAAAAATAAATAAAGAACAAATGACTTAATCATGAGCTTATTTCAGCATAAAAAAAAAAGATAAAATTTACACATGTGAATTGACAGGAGTTATATGTGAGAAACTTCTTGATAAGAAAAGGCTAAGCTCATAATACTATTTATGGTTTTTGAATTCTAGTGTCCAAACTATTCCGTTACCCGTTCTCATGTTTGGAGTGTAATCTACCTCTAAATTATGGATAACCACCCTCTATTAGGGACTTTAGATAACACTAGGCCATACGACCAAAAAATATTATATGGAATTAATGACCAGCCAAAACATTATCTTGAACAAAATTTCTATCTAATGTGGCATATAAGCTTGTATCTAAAGTGTGGGAAAAGGTAGTGAGCCCTATTTGAGTTCCTAGGTAATGGGGTTATTCATTAGGTGGGATAGTAGGGAGTTGCAGTAGTTTGTTAGACTCAAGCCCCCTTCAAATACAATAACTTATATTCACCAAATGCTAGGGAGAAGGAGATAAATTTCAATTGAATTATGGACAACAAATTTAACACCAATGTGATAAATAATTCTATAATCAATTCACCTTTAGACAATTTTCTAGACAATCTACCTAAGACAATTCATCTAACTACAATAAATATACCTCCACCATGATGATCATTTACCTTTATAAACATTTTTAATAAAATTAAATGTTAAGAGTGCTAAACTAAAACCACTTTTAACCTCTCTTTTTTAAATAAGTTTTTTTTTTGGTTTCCTTATCAATCTATTAATATATCCATTGTGTCCGTTGTTATGTTATGAAATCTAAAATCCTTGAATAGTGATGCCAAAAATGCTCAACAAAGTATAGGACTCATAGTGGCAATGGAAACCATATCTATAATATATCATAACATTTTTTATGTCAATTTTTTATTCCTTATTACATTGGCCTTTAATACCATTTTGATAACCATTAAGACCATTTAGACCATCCAAAGATTAGAGCGTATGGTTTATAGTTGAAACATTGAATTAACAAAAGATTACAAAGCAGAAAATGTTACAAGAAAGAGAAAGGTGAGCGTGCATTGCGGAGGTACACTTTCTTGGTCAAATCCATTGGCCGGTGACGTGATGCGAGAGGACGGATGCTCCCTATGCGAGAGGACGGATGCTCCCTATGTGATACGTTTCAAATTCGAAAAAATGGCGATTTTTCATGGGGCATTAATAAGAAGAATCATCCCGTCCCTATTAGAACGCCTTCGGCGTAAATATATGAATGAACAAAAAATGGCGATGTTTCATTGGTCATACTTACGAATAAACATCTCGTAATAGAAGGACTTCGGCGTAAATATATGAATAACGAAAAATATTCGTTATACTGCAAAGACGGATAAGTTATTAACTAATTACATTAGATGAATGACAAAAATATACGGAGTTCTTTGAGGGCATGCCGTTAGAGTACAATCGATCGCTTTATATAAAACGGTGGACCGATTTCCAAAGTAACTATTATCAAACATAGCCTTATACTTCACGAAGGCCATCAGGAGTATAGGGGCACTCAACAACTTTTTGACAAAAATGAATATTACTTTTCTGTTTCTCTTAGCTCTATGTTTGACAGCCTCTTCTGTGTTGCCAGGAGCGACTTCAATACGCACCCCTTATGATGTAGCCGATTCCCGTCGTACGTTTGATGAGGAGCGGTTTGGTGAACCCGATTCCCGTCGTACGTTTGATGATGAGCGGTTTGGCGAACCCATTTCCGGTAATAGGTTTGACGCTCAGCAGTATGGTGAAACCGATTCCCGTCGTACGTTTGATGATGAGCGGTTTGGAGGAGCCGTTTCCGGTAATAGGTTTGATGGTCGGCAGTATGGTGCAGCCGATTCCCGTAATAAGTTTGATTCTCGGCCGTTTGGTGCAGCCAATTCTGGTAATAGGTTTGATTCTCGGCCGTTTGGGCCAGCCACTTCCGGTAATAGGTTTGATTCTCGGCCGTTTGGGCCAGCCACTTCCGGTAATAGGTTTGATTCTTGGCCGTCTGGTGGAGCCAATTCCGGTAATACGGTTGATTCTCGGCCGTTTGGTGGAGCCAATTCCGGTAATAGGTTTGATTCTCGGCCGTTTGGTGGAGCCAATTCCGGTAATAGGTTTGATTCTCGGCCGTTTGGTGCTGAGGAGTTTGGCGCGGCCAAGTCCGGTGGTACCACGTTTGACGTTCAGCAGTATGGTGCAAGAGGTGATGGCGCCACAGATAATAGCAAGGTGAGAGGTTGAGTTATATCAAGAAGGCATAATGCCATAAGGTTATCTATGTGGTTGTAATGAGTATATATCTAAGTTTATCTATGTGGTTGTAATGAGTATATAGCAATATCAATACGAAACTCTAGACTCAACAATTTGATCGTTTCTATGTTATATGTAGGCTTTCCTGGCAGCTTGGAATGCGGCCTGTTCTTCTACTCAAGCATCTACGATCAATATACCAAGAGGAAATTTTCTGTTGGATCCAGCAGTATTTACAGGACCATGTAAGAGTAATAGTATAACTGTACAGGTAAGGTGGTAGTAACATCCATTCCTTGGTATGAGGATCATGTATTCGATTTAACAATTTTCTTTTCCATTTTGAGCAACGAGGATTTTTTTTGCGACCGCAGTTAAGTGGGAACCTCATTCAACCATCGGGCTTCACCGGACAATACTGGTTGCAGTTCACGGAGGTAGATGGTCTAACGATCCAGGGTGACGGACATTTGGATGGACAAGGAGCCTCCTGGTGGAACGCCTGCCAGCAGAATGGACAAGTACGTATAAAGTCACTCGTTTATTTTATGTGATTTGGATAGCATAACATTACATACGTCCCTCATTCTGACTGAAATTTATGGTCTGTTGTGCAGTGTATACAGGGCCCTGCGGTATTGCCTCCGGCCATTTTTAACAAATTCAGTATTTAAAATTTCTCAACTTAATAAATTTAGTATTTAAAATGTCTATATTTAGGTTGATGGTAGATTTTAAGAATATTTCGATTGCAAATATTAGAAATATTTGAATTTTTTTTTGTTCTAAGATGCCAAAATATTCTTAAAATCTGCATGGATGAAATGATAATATGCAGTCTTTACGATTGGCGAGCGTTACTAATGGTGTGTTGAGAGGCATTACTTCCATTAACAGCAAGCAGTTCCATTTCACGATTGATTCGTCTGACACCGTCCTGTTACAAGGATTGACTATCCAAGCCCCCGGTGACAGCCCCAACACCGATGGAATTCACATAGATTCGAAGAATGTCCACCTCCGAAATATCAACATAGCAACAGGTGGATCATATTTCCCATTAGCATTCTAAAATTGTCAAGTATTTATTAATGTGCCGGAAAGAAGTATCAATGCGAAAGCTTTAATGTTAGAAATACTAACTACTCCGGAATGCAGATTTTAAAAATCCAAGTATAGTCTATTATAAGAAATAAATTTGATGTTTATATATTCGTGATTGGTTCATTATTATAATATGTAAGAAAAAGAAAGTGACTAAAAATTTCTATTATTTTTGTGCTTTCCTCTTCTGCCTTTTATATCATTTAACCTTATTGACCATTACCTTTGGCTGCACAGGAGATGATTGTATTGGTATTTTGGAGGGTACCTCCAACCTTCTCATTGAAAACATTAAATGCGGACCGGGTCATGGAATCAGGTAAATTCGATTAAATTATTAAATTATATTTCGATGCGACAGAGGATATCTGCATTCAACGTACTGGCATGATAAGAAAGTTGACAAATGATTTGTGTTATCTTATGAAGTGTGGGAAGCCTGGGGAGATATCCTTCTCTTAATGGAGTCACCAACGTGACTGTAAGTGGAGTTCAATTCATCGGCACTATGAATGGAATTAGGATCAAAACATTGCAGGGAGGGAAAGGCGCCGCTACTGACTTCACATTTGAGAACATAGTAATGAAAGACGTACAGAATCCAATAATCATTGACCAATATTACTGTCCAAGTTGTTCTGGCCAGGTATTAAGTCATTATAATCTTATGGAAAAAGCTTTTGACTTTTCTTTCTTATATGAATGGCGATTAACAGGTTTCTTTTTTCTTGGTTATTCAAACATCATTAATGTACTGGATTAACATTGGTGTTTATATTGGCTTTGTGGTGTAGAAATCTTCTGTGAATGACAACAGTCCGAACGTGAGGATTAGTGGCGTGGTGTACAGAAACATCACTGGAACCTCAGCAACAAAGGAAGCCATTAATTTTGGATGCAGTAGAACCGTGCCATGTCAAGGTATCCAAGTACAAGATGTAAGTTTGACTTTTGGAGAAAGTGCAGCTGTATCTCGGTGTAACAATGCCAATATCGTTGCTGCTAGTTCCGTGAACCCCCCTCTAGAATGCTAGAGAGGTGAATTCGTCCTCTAAATACCAACTCTATAATGTTGGTATTCCGCATGCATTGGCGATCTTGCAGTCTTTATTTGGTTTATTAATGTTGTTATAGGTTTTTCTTTGTAATCTCCATTCGGTTCGTTTCTTCCTGTGGAACTCCCTATGTTTGGCTATCGTGTATTACATGAATTGGATTTCTAATTTTTTAATTTTTAAACTAAACAAATTGCAGTTATTAAACATATATTAATAAAGGCCATAGCATTATTTTTTTTTTTCAAGGATTCTCTTAACCATTTGGATTCTCTTAATCATTTTCCCGTATTCTCCATTTTATATTACACAAAAATTATATCTAAATTTTTATATCCAAACAAGAATACCGTGATATTTTAATTACGTAGAAATGCATATCTATTTTAAAATCAGGGTGTCACAAATTTAGTTTTATATTAATTATCACAAGCACATCATTTGATATTAATTATCATAAGTACATTCTGGTTTATGTATGATCTTCGCTGTTATTTTTCACCTCTTATAAAAATGCAGTAAAAAGTCATTGAAATAACCAAAATCTCAATAATTCAATAAATTAAATAACATAATATTTCTGAACAAAAATATTAATTAGTAAATTTAAGTTTTATATATTTATTTTAAGTTTTATTTTATATATATTATAATTAATTGATGGTTAACATTATCTTAGAATATTTAATAACAAAGTTGATTTTTATGATACAATCAATATAAAATTGAAAGAAATTTTCAACATTAAATATGATACTGTCAAAAGCATGTGTATCCACAAAAGTGGATTAATAAAGACCAGCATAAATCTATTTGAAGTACAGATGTAACATGAGCTAACGGAAATCAATTTTTTTTACTTAGAAATGTCTTGAAAGTGCAAAATATAGTTAATTATTTTTTTGTTTAAATTAAATTTATAAATATATATAAAATCAAATAAACATTTTAATTATAATTATTTTTTATTTAAAACATAATTTTTAATTTTATTTTATACAAAATAAAAGACTAATAAACTTACACATCCTCTCATCGTAATAAACTGTAAATGAACACCTACCTTCACATCAGCTACAATATATCATATGAAAAGTGATTCGTTTACCTCCTTACTTAATACACCAGTTGTTACAGAGTAATGCAGGATCAACAAACATTAACAAAAAATAAACGGCAAACGTTTCATTGGCAGGTAAATGTTTTCTCTTCCTTCAGGTGTTCGGTATTTTGGGTTGTGCTCGTGTCACCTTGTCTTCTTCCTCAATCAAACATTAACTAAAAATAAATTAAATTGCAAACGTTTCATAGTTGGTAAATGTTTTGTCTCCCTTAATATATATCATAAACCTTAAACTTTATATATATAGTTTTATTAATCAAATCTAAAAATTAAACTATAATATTTAAGAATCTCTGCATAAAAAATACATAAATACAATTTTTTTCCAAAAAATCAAGAACAAAAAATTAGCGCTGGAATGGATCATATCATTGCAATTACCATTACGACTGTGTCCGTGGCAATTAAATTCATTATATACACCTACAAGTAAATACCGATTAATTCCTTTAAAAAATCAATTTTTTTTTTCCAATGAAATTACCAAACTCACTAACAAGTCTCTGTAGTCAAATTCCAACCCCTTGAACGAAATTCTACTTCCAGAAAGATATCAAAAACAAAATACATAAACATTAACTCAACCCAATTCTACTTCCAGAAAGATATCAAAAACAAAATACATAAACACTAACTCTCTTTCGAGAAAGAAATTTAAAACATCAATGTCAAAAAAAAAAAAATCCTATCACTGCAATTACCATGCTATTAAAAACATCAATGTAAAAAAATCAATCCTATCACTGCAATTACCCTGCCTATCTGCCTAATTAGTACACAATGATTCATTATGGTTAAAAATGGTGTAGATCCACACATGTTATTAATAATTAGTAGACCAAGAGTATATAGTTAGATTTTTTTGAAAAAAAATTAAGTGGTATTTTATTAAATTATTATATAGTTAGATAGGTTCAAGTTAGGGATGAGAATAGTTCATTATAGTTAATATAGAGTTATATTATGGATGATTGTATTTATTCACAACTAATTATTAGTGATTATGATATATTAATTGTCATTGTTGTTCATGTTTAATCTTGGTTGACCATGTTTACAATGGGTGAACATGGTTTGACCAATTTCACCATGGTTTACCATAGTTTTTTATCATATAATAATAATAATAATAATAATAATAATAATTAGTACACAATGGTTCATTAGGGTTAAAAGTTGTGTAGATCAACATATGTTATTAATAATTAGTACAACAAGAGTTTATTATATGGTTAGATTCTTTTTAAGAAAAAAATTAAGTGGTACTTTATTAAATTATTATATGGTTAGATATGTTCAAGTTATAGTTGAGAATAGTTCATTATGGTTAATATAGAGTTAGACTATGGATGACTATAGTTATTCACAACTAATTATTAGTGACTATGATAGATTAACCGTCATTGTTTTTCATGTTTGATCATGGTCAACCTTGGTTGACCATGTTTACAATGGGTGAACATGGTTTGACCAATTTCACCATGGTTTACCATAGTTTTTTTTGTCATATATTATGGTTGTTCATGTTGACAATGGATGACTGCGTTTAACCATGGTGATTGTAGCTGATTCTGGTTGACCACATTGACTATGGCTACCAATGGTTAAGCATGGTTGGCTATGTTTTATTAAAGGTGACCATGCTTGATTATGGTCGATTAAGGTTGGTAATGTTTTAACATGGTTGATTATCTGTTGACTATGGTTGATCAAAGATGACCATGTTTCCTCATGGTTGACAAAGGTTTACCATCGTTGACTATGATTATCCTGGTTGATTAAGATTGTCATGGATAACTATGGTTACTATGGTAAACTTAGTCAACCATGATAAACCATGCTTTGGTTTTTGTTTATCACATTACAATGTTGAATTTTTTTTTGTCACATTACGACGATATATTTTAGCTCATCATATGCAATGCACATTGTAATACCAATTTTTTCTCATTAAATTGTGATGTCAGTTTTTGTTCATCTATTGTGATGTTTATTTCTATTTGGTGCATCATGACATTGATATCTATTTGTTATATTGCGATGTTAATTCTTGAATATGGTTCTCTATAGTCAAGACTATGAATGAAGATTGTAGACCATGGTTGTCAATGTTTAACTACAAATGAATATGGTTCACCATGTTAACCATGGATTACCATGGCGAACATGGTTGACCAATATGTAATTTCTTTAACCATAGTTGAATATGGTTACATTGTTGAGAAAATCTATAGAAGTTATACTAAAAATTGAATACGGAAGAAACCTAAATATTAAATAAACCTCACACTTTATTCATAAAGCTTAATATCAATATTGTTAATAATCCTTATTAATGTTAATATTTTATTTAACCTTTATGAATTTAAATATTTAATAAACCTTAAACCTTATAAAATATAAACCTTAATAAACCTTGTCAACTATAAAGCCTTATTAAGAAAATAGTATCCATCCTTATTAATAAACCTTAATATTAATGTTATTAATAAACCTTATTATTAAAAAAATTTAAACAAGGTTAACAATTGTTGCCTATGGCAAACATATGGTTAACTAAGTTTGAGTATGATTGACTATTTACAGATTGACTATAATGGTTAACTACAAACGTTGACTATGTCATCACATTGTGACATTGTTATTTGTTCGTCATAGTGCGACATCATTTTTATTTTTCACATGGTGATGTTGATTTTAAGTTTGTCATATTTTGTGTTTATTGTTTGTTTCCACATTGCAACATTGATTTTTTGTTTATCATAATGCAACATTTATTTTTTGTTTGTCATATTGCAACATTGATTTTTCTTTGTCATATTGCAACATTGATTTTTGGTCACCTCAATCCATCATGAATTTCTTACTCATCACATGTGATGTCAATTTTTATTCTTCACATTGTGACACCAATTTTTGTTCATTAGATTGTTATGTTGATTTTTGTTTGATACATAGGAATGTTGATATTTATTTTACTTTATGTTGTGATTCCTTAACATGGTTTTCTATAACCATCTATGGTGGACTATTAGTGAACATTATTGACCATGATTGTCAATATTTAAGTATAGATGAATATGGTTAACCATTTCCACCAAAATTCACCATGTTAACCATGAATGAACATGGTTGACCATAGTTGAGCTAATTTGACCATGGTTCAATATGGTTGCAATGTTGAAACGAGTTATAAAATTATTAATATGAATATTGATATTAATATTAAACCCACTTGGTCCAATATGGTTTCATTGTTGAAACGAGTTATCAAATTATTATATTAATAAAAATATTAAACCCTCTTAAACCTTGATTATATTTTACCATGGTTGACTATAGCTAGCATATAGTTGATCGTGGTTGACTATAGTTAGCATATAGTTGACTATAGTTAGCATATAGCTGATTACATTCAACATGTGGTTGACTAATGTTGATAATGGTTTTGTATGGTTGACTATTTAAATATTCAATATAAATACAAAGTGCAAAGGTTGATTATGTTTTCTTATGTCATCACATTGTGACATTGTTATTTATTCATAACAAGTTGACATCATTTGCTTGTTTGTCATGGTGTGATGGTGATTTTGGTTTGTCATATTGTGATGTTGAATCTTTTTTTTTGTCATATTAACATGTTGATTTTTTATTTTTCATATTGTGACATTGATTTTTTGTTTACCATATTGTGTAGTTGATTTTTTGTTTCACACACAGTGATGTTTATTTTTACATGTCACAATGTGATGTGAATTATTTTCTCATCACATGCAATGTCGATTCATGTTCATCCTACTGTGAAACCAATTTTTTTTCATTAGATTTGGACATTGTATTTTTTTTTTATATATATATTGCAATGTTGATAATGATTTCTCACATTGCAATGTAAATTTTTGAAGATGATTGTCTATGGCCAACGATGGTTGAGTATCGATGAACATTGTTGACCATGGTTGTCAATGTTTAACTATAAATGAATATGGTTGACCAAATTTAGTATGGTTGTCCATATTAGGCATGGATGACCATTGTGACCATGGTTGAATATGGTTGCACAGTTGAAAACATTATATAAATCAAATGGATGGTAAATTTCAATATGCATTAATCTATAATAAGCATAAAATAACTTACTTTATGATATATCTTAAGTTTCTAAGATTAAAAAATCATAAAAAGTAATTAAATTATAATTTTTTTTTTGGCAACTTTGGGAGGACTACATCCTCATTATATCCAATATATCACCCAAATCAGGGCAAGGAATTGAACCAATGACTTCACATCAAGGAGTGCCTTAACATAGCAACCTATAACCATTTATCCAAGACCCCATGAACTATTTTAAATTATGATTATGATTATGATTATTATTATTATTATTATTATTATTATTATTATTATTATTATTATTATTATTATTAAAAGTATCAATATATAATTTAAACAAATATACTTTTAAAAAAACATGGAATGTGGTTCTTAACTATGGAGATTTACCCCCACTTTACCCCCATTAATATTTATGAATATAAAATTTTGGAAGGTCTATTCCAAAATAGACATGCAACATAATTAGGTAGATGGTATGGATTTAACCTCCACACAATATTCTAGAATAATTTTAGTAGTTGTCAAAGATTATAAATCCCATTTACCCTTTTAATTAGATTGATAAATTAAAAAAAAATGTCATATGAACAAGTGTCATATGAAATGAATTATGTTTTTTTAGGCATGTGGTATTGAGCACCCATGGGTTTTGGCCCATAGTATTGAAATGAAATATATTTATAGTTTATGAATATCCATGGTAAATTAAAGGTGAATTTCTATGGTTAATGATCATGTTACATTTTTATTTAAATGTATATATGCTTAGCTTATATATTAATTCTTTTTATAATTATTATTAATAATAATTTAAATAAAGTTATCATTTAGTTAAATTTTTATGATTTTTAAAATTTTGGCAATGTGATATGTATTATGAAATAAGTAATTTTAATGTTTATCTTAATTGATTGATATCTTTACTTATTATAGATTTAATTTATATAATTGCACTAATTATCATTCAACCATCTTATTTTTTTAATCATAACTTCAAGTTGTATTTAATTATTCTTATGATAAAATAAAAGACAAAACCTACATGTATTATAATCCCGGTAAAATAATTATTAGTTTTTTTTACAATCCATATGAATGCTCCTATCTGATATTAGAAAAACATGTTTTTGAAAAATGATTATAGTGAAATGATTGTTTTTTAACTTTTTAAACAACCTTGATATTTTGATTATATATATATATATATATATATATATATATATATATATATATATATATATATATATATATGAAAATATGGCATATTACCTTAAAATGTATTGTAATATTTTTAATTGTTAAAGGGGCAATAAAGAAAATAATTTGTTGATGTTAAAGTACAAGTAATAATGTTGTTAAAGTACAAATAATAATTTTTCAAAAAAAAGGAGTGGAATGGGAATCATGGTGTATCTACACTAATAAATAAAAGTAAACCATTGTTAATATTGTTTTAAATAAAAGTAAACCATTGTTAATATTGTTTTGAGTGATTGCTTATGGCTAGGATGGCCAATAATAGTTAATATGACCATCATGTTTAGATATAATCAACCACAAGCATCATGCCCAATAAGACTATGAGAATCCATAATCAACCATGTCTAATATGGTTGATATATTCAACCGTAGTTAACACAGGTAATGTTCAAATATAATCAGCCATATTTATTTTAATATGCATTGAGCGATCTATGGGTTTTTTCCTTTGTGTTAGGTCACTGCTTGTGAGTCTCTTATATCGCTATACTCAGTTATCATTTCTTAGCTCGTTTGGTGTTACCCCATAAAGAAGTTGTCAGTAAAGTCAAATACAAAGGTATTGCATGAGAAGTAGACAGGATGGTGGAGGAGGTTGTTTCCCTCAGGGTAAAAACCATGCCTAACAATAAGCCCAAAAGGTTGTTGAGACCTTTCAGGTAGCAGTCCCCTCATAAATTAAGAGTTAATGTATAACCTCAAGACTATAATGACGAGAGATCGACATGCCTTCTTTGACTTAGAGATCATAAAGGATATAGGACAGTGGGTTCCTGTTCCTAGCCATACTAGTGGGAGAAAAAATCAGTACTGTCAACCTTTATCTATCTACTATAAAATGAAAACCCTATTGGGCAGGGTCCTTATTGGGCAGTAGGATGAAAAGTATAATCTCTTTGCAAGCCTTGAGGATGTGAAACATGAGAAAAACAATGAATATTTTTACATGGAGATAATGGAGGCACGTCTAACTCAAATTGAGAGATGTATCCCATGCATCACCATTATGTTAGTCCTTCCATTATCTAGTGCGATAGATCCAACACCTGTTACTCCTTTTGGTTCCTAGTTGTTAAATGATTTCAGGTATTTTTTTAATTATGATCATGTGGTAGATAATCATGTTATGTTATATCATTAATACCATTGGAGTTTTGCACAAGCTATTGCATACGAAGGTGTTTAAAAACATTTATTTTCCCAGTAGACAAATTGACACAATTTTCCATAAAATATGTCATCATGGGTGGTTGAAAGATGTACTAATCTATACAATTTTTTGAGGTAATATAATTTCAACTCATAATATAAATTTAACCACTACATTATAACTTAGTAATAAAAATTCAATATTGCTTTATATTGTTCACAATCTAACTTCAATAAATTTAACATTGTTTCAATTGTGACAAACAACAAACAATATCACAATTAGTCCAAAAAATCATGTCTCATTATCAACATGGTATCATACTCAAAATTGTCAATTTTTGTCAACATGAGCATTGTAGTAAACCATACTCAACATGGGTACCATTGTGAATCACAATCACAATGGGAATCATGGTCAACCACAATCTTCTATAGGTAAAACTTAACGTAATGCTACAATGTGAAAAGAAAAATCAACGTCATAGTGTGATGAATAAAAAATTATGCCACATTGTAATGTTGCAATGTAATAAACAATAATTGATGTCACAATCTGATGAATAATAAGGAATGTCAAAATTGGAAAAAATAATGATGTTACAATGCGATGAAAAATACTGCAATGTGATGAACAAAAAGAAATTTGTAATGTGACGATTAACAAACCATATCATAATATGATGAACAAAAAACCATTTAAAAATGTGATGACATTAAAATACGATGAAAAAAAAATGTCATAAGATGACAAATATTAGCCATCATAAGTGATGAACAACAAACGATGCCAAAATATGACAAATAATATACATCATTATAATGGTATGAACAAAAGGTGACATCACAATGTGATTGATGGCAGTGTGGGTGCAGGCGTTAAGGAGATTTGCTCAAACTTTGTTACAATGTTTTCTAATTTAGGACGAATTTGTTCCAATTCCTTATTTCCACTCTCAGTCATCAAAATTTATTAAATCAACTTGATTTATTTAGTAAATTTGATATGAGGAAGAAAAAGTCCCCTTATACATTTGAAAACATAATAACTCAATTTAACCAATGTTTAAAAACCTTCAGAGTGTCTAAACTTTCAGAAATGTAATAATTTACTTTTAAACAATGTTTAAAACTAAACAAGGTTTAAAACCTTCGGAAATGGGGTTTTCGGACTTCAAAATTTTAATAAAAATCTTTTTAAATAAACTTTCGGGTCCAACCATTTTTTTAAAACTCTGTGTAGCTTCCGACGTGAACATCGTTGGATCTCAACTACATATGATCAGACAACTATCACATTCCAATAGCCCCGGTGACTTATCAACCAAAAGTCATGTGAAACTAGCGGTATTGCCACCGTGACGTGTTACAATCTTATTTGATCGTGTTCAAATTAATAAAACCACTCGCATTCCCAAAATTTGTGCGACAACAGTGGCTGGTTTCTTAAAAACCGCTTAACCTGCAAACTTTCATTTTGATCGCGTTTGACATGGAATTTTCTACTGGTTCTTTGTGTCACACCGTCTCAACCCTTTTCCACTCTATAACTTAAATATGGATCAACTATCACTTTCTGATCTCAAGCAGAGAAACCAGAATTCCAATTTCCTTCGAATATTTACACAGAAAATAATCACATTCAAATTCTACACAGAATGTATAAATCAAATGAAATTTTTAAAGAGATGAAACCCTCCGGGAACTTTCCAATTATACAACAGATAAATAAACTCTGCAATTTTATTAAAAACAGAGGCAAACCCTCTCAATCAAATCTTCTATGGTCCAAATTCCCTTTTTCTCCTTCTTAGAGGTTACATTTTATAGGATTTTTACATAACAGTTGACCTCCTCTTGAGGATCGAATCCTCCTAATTTAGAAAAATCCTAATTACATACTATATTCCCTAAATCTATCAACTGAAGGCTAAATATGCTGAATCAACTCTAAAACTGTTCAATTCTCCTAGATACTAGTTCAACCCTATCTAGTAAAACTGTAAACTGACAGCTAAAAGGTACTAACACCTTTGCTTGTAATGTTTTTTGGATTTTTGGAATAATTAATGAAGCCTTTTGTCTCTAAGCCTCATGCTCCTGCATCAGACTCCCGAGGAGAAAAATATTCATGGGCTCCTGTCCATGAGCTCCTCCATAGAACTGCCCAATTTCTGCAGCATGGTTTTTGTCATCCATGTAGCATCTTCAATTGGCTGATCCCTCCACTTGATCAAATATTGAAAATACTCCTGTCCTCTGGTCTTCTTAAACACTTTCTTGTCCAAGATCCTTTCTGGCTGTAGTGTCTTTGCTGTGGGTAACTATTTTACCCAGTTAATATTTTCTCTGTCTTCTGGTCTGTCATCTGTGCCACTATCTTCATATCTGTACAAATCAGCAACATTGAATATTGGATATATTCCAATATCAGAAGGTAATTCAATTTCATAAGCATTTGCATAAAACTTTCTCAATATCCTGCATGGTCCTATCTTTTTGAATTTTAACTTGTTATACTTCCTCTTTGGAAATATTTCTTTTCTTAAGTGTGCTAAAACAAAATCACCAACTTCAAAATTAACTTCTATTTTTCTCAAATCTGCTTTGTTTCTTTACTTGATGCTGCTATCTTGTAGCTTCTGCTTTACCTGTTCATGTATTGCTTGAATTTCTGAAGCAAAATCCTCTCCTTTAGCACTTCTCATTTATGTTTTTCCCAAGTTCCTCAATTCAGATACTCCTATGGGGTGCATTCCATAAAATTTATGGAATGGACTTTTTCCTATACTTCTGTTAGATGAATCATTATATGCATACTCTGCCTATGGTAAAATATGATCCCACTGTTTAGGATTTTCTCCTGGAAGACATCTCAAAATATTACCCAAACTCCTGTTCACTACTTTAGTCTTCCCATCAGTCTGAGGGTGATAAGCTGAGCTAAAACTTAGTTTAGTACCAAGATTCTTCCACAATGTCCTCCAAAAATAACCAACAAATCTGGTGTCTCTATCAGAGACAATAATTTTAGGTAACCCATGTAATTTGAGAATTTCCTTGAAAAACAAATTGGCAACATCAGTAGCATCACTGGTTTTATAACATGGAATAAAATGTGCCATTTTTGAAAATCTGTTAATTACAACATAAATTGCATCATTCCCTCTCTGTGTCTTAGGTAAGCCTAAAAAAAAATCCATACTTACCATATCCCAAGGTCTGCCTGGAATAGGTAATGGAATGTACAAACCTGCATTTTGACTTTTCCCTTTTGCATATTGACAAATTTTACAATTCTTCACATAATTTTCCACTTCAGATCTCATCTTTGGCCAAAAATAAAAATGAATTAATTGCTCATAAGTCTTATCAACACCAAAATGTCCAGCAAGTCCACCACTATGTTTTTCCTTGATTAAATTTTCTCTCATAGAACAATTTGGTATGCACAACTGATTTCGTTTGAACAATAAAACCTCTTGCAAGAAATAATCTAACCACTGACTTATGTCTATCAAAACAGGATTAAAACATGCTTCAAATGCATCTTTGAAATCCAAATCTGTCTTATAGATTTCTTTAAGAAAATCGAAACCTAACACTTGAATTTGACTTTCTTGAACAATAATTCTTTTCCTACTCAAGGCATCAACTACCTTGTTTGCTTGACCACTTATATGCTTCAATACAAAGTTAAAAATTTGAAGATATTCAACCCATTTTTCATGTTTTTGATTCAATTTAGGCTGTTGCATAATATACTGTAAAACATGATTATCTGAATATAGCACAAATTCTTTAGACTTTAAATAATGTCTCCGCCTCTTCAATGATTGTACAATTGCATAAAATTCCTTGTCATAAGAAGAGTACTTCCTCCTTGTCTCATTCAGCTTCTCAATGAAATATGCTACAAGTCTATCTTCTTGACTTAATACAGCTCGAATAGCTTCCCCACTGGCATCACATTTCACTTGAAATGGTTTATTAAAATCAGGCAAAACTAAGACAGGTTTCTCAGTTATCTTTTGCTTCAAGAACTAAAAATTCCTTTCAGCTTCAGCAGTCCACTTTAATGGTTGTTTTTCCTTCTTTATGGTTTTGATGATAGGTGCATTGATCTTACTAAAATTCCTTATGATTTTTCTATAAAAACTAGCAAGACCATGAAAACTTCTTACCTCAAAAACACTTTTAGGTGAAGGCCACTCCACAATTGCCTTTATCTTCTCTGGATCCATTTTTAATCCTTCAGTAAAAACAACAAAACCTAGATATACCAATTCTTCTTTCATGAATGAACATTTCTTTAAATTTATCAATAACTTCTCTTGATGTAACTTCTTTAAGACATAATTAAGATGTCTCAGGTGTTCTTCCTTTGTTTTGATGTAAATTAATATATCATATAGATATACTATTGCAAATTTACCAATAAATTCCTTCAATACTTCATTCATAAGTCTCATAAATGTACTAGGTGCATTTGATAAACCAAAATGCATTACCATCCATTCATACAATCCCTCATTTGTTTTAAAGGTTGTTTTCCATTCATCTCCTTCCCTTATCCTAATTTGATGAAATTGATGCCCGAGCTACCTACACTTTCCTTTCTCTGTGCATATACAAATAGTGCACTCTAATTTTACCCAAATAATTTTAAATCTGGGCAACCATTAAGACTATGTGGAAGCTCATATCTTATTAAACCTATGGTTATGAAACCATACAACGCACCCTCTTTCGCTTTTTAATTCAAATGTTTGAATTTCACATAAACCCAATTATAAGCTTCCTTTCAACACAATATTAGCTTTATAAGCGCCCAATATATTATATGCCCAAAGTTACCTCTTTCATATAACTATAATAATGCCCAGCATGCGAATTTTCCCCATAAAAGGTTCGACAACCAATACATATATCAACACTTAATTTAATATTCGGCCCTTGCTTTTATAAGCCCTGACATATCATACTCCTCAACACATATCGACCTGACCTTATACCAAGGCTTATCATAACATATATCAACGTTCTCTCGAATAAAATGTTATAACATTAATGTAAAGACTCGCCTAGGTTTAAAACCCAACAATGACATACGAAAAGGCCCTCGGGCCCCTCATCTTCTTAATCACTTCCGCTCACAGCATAAACTAAGCCACACAACATATTAACATTCGCTATCAACCAAACCATTGCATCATATTACAAAGCAACTTATAACATACCTCGTTATTAATCTTCTAACATCGCACAAATGTGATCACCGTAGATCTTCCAGGGCTGGCAATTGGATGGACACGACATATATCACGTTTTTCCCACGACTGAGCTTTAACACATCCAAATCGCGTGATAAAAGTTGTTTTGGCTTTACCTCTTTTTCCACGCGTTCAACGACTAGTGGAATCACATTTTTTTCACCAAAACTTAATTACCACTTATAATGAACCGTGCGAACCCATTGGTTTCTCAATTATGGGTTTACTATTCTTTCAAGGTTCCATCTTCCCAATTGTTCAGGGTTCCGCTTCATTCCTTATTTCTTTAGCACCTTTATATATGTAGGGATTCTGCCTTTGCTTTCACTATTTCGTCACTCTTCATTCAACAAACCATTTAACTTCAATCGAATGTTCACTCGAGTCCTTCGACCAACTCCCTACACGGCTTGTTGTTCCAACACTTGAATAAATAGACCTCTCCAAATCACATATCCACAGGCTTAACCCCCTACGCGGATAATGGATTCCCTTTCACACAGATAATTGTATAATCCCAGACATCGCGTCATTCCGGAACCATTTTAATCACAATGAAATCAACCTTCCTCAATTTTGAGAAGGCATCTTACAGGCTCTTCAACCATGGGTCTTAGATAGGTTAAACTATTGAGATGTGCAGAGAAAAGATTTCATTTCAACAGAATTCGATAATCCTCAAATCGAAAACAATCCTAATTGCAAAGATTATTTTCACAGACTTATACCATTGCTCATTGACATTCAAGCCCATTCCCACAGAGGGTAAACAAATTTATACTCCTATAAAACTGAAATAGGTTCCTTCATTTACACAATGAATCACTTACAAACCCTTCTTCTTGGCCAGATCTTCAATCGTTGGCCCTTCTACAACCTACTAGGTCTCTACACAGTTCTCTACCTCTGAACCTCTTAACCTCTGAACTATCTTTCAGTATTACATTATACACAGAGATGACCTGAATCGATTCAGGTCCCTTACAGCTTGACAAACCCTTGAAATTCTAAAAAATCCTAAATTTAGCCTAATTCTCTAAAATAATTGAAACTGCCTATCTCTTCACATTCCCAACTGATCATTTCTCTCATGTTCTCTAATGATTAGAGAAAATTTACAATTCACACTTTTTATTCAAAAATACTAGTAATTACATGAGAATTTAAAATCAAAAGACCCCCCTACATCTATGAAAATACAATGTAAATTTTTGAGCCTAATGCTCCTGCATCAGTCTTCCAAGGTTCAATTTGTTCATGATCTCCTGGTCATGTACTTCCAGTCTCTACCTCCTAGATCCCATACTCTGTTTTGCTGCTATCTAGCAGCTGCATCATCTTTCACATGCATTTCTCCAGGTCTCCATATCCTATTTTTCAATTTACCTCCATCTATACTTTCACAATCTGCTTTTGTCTTTCCTTTGTCAAAACTCCCCTGCTTTCTTCCTGCTGTCTGCTGCTTTTGAGAAACATTCATCATTAGTCTTCTGATGTTTCCAATTTCTTTGTCCAGCTTATCTTCTGTTTGGAAATTTCTTTGCCCACTGCTGCTACTTCCAATTTCTGTTAATTCAGCTGCCAATATTGCTACTCTTGCTGTTACTACTCTCACTACCTCCCTGATTTTTGCTAACACTGGTTTTACTCCTGTAGATGTCATCCCCCATGTTTCTCCAACTGCTACCATGGGTGTTGCTTCCTTCCAAACTTCATGTCCCTCTGCAACACTTTTATTTTTTTCATCATCTGCAAATTCACTCTTAGAAAACAAATCATCATTTAGTTTTCCACCTACAGTAACATACACATTCAGTATACTAGTAAACATAATCAAATTTGTCAAACTAGTATCTTCCCTTATTTCTTTCACATCTTCTGGCATATTTACTTCGGTGTCTGCACTTTCTTTCTCTTCTTCAAATGCTTCTAGCAAACATTGCAGTCATCTCTTCTGCACTTGGTTCACATCCTCATCATGCTACAATTCAGTTTCAACATCTTCTTCTTCTTCTTGGACAATCTTCAGTAATTGTCCTTCATCTCCCTGATTTATTTTGGCAATCAAATCAAGTTCTTCCAATTCTGCATTTTCATCCTCCATCAGAATAAAATTCTGATTCTTCATCACTGTGTCAGTTTATCAATCTACCCCACAGTTTTCTCTTGGCCCATCAGGCAAGCCAATTCTTCTCTGTCACCAACAATGACAAATTTCTACACATGAGACATGACGGTCTAATCTTCTTTCTTCTGTAACATTCCTTCTTCCCTCAAGACAATTTCAAAGGATGGATTGTCCTCTGCATCACCTGTAAACACAGCCAATTTGTTAGTTTCAAAATTATAAGACCCACTGGTCTCATTTGCTGATCCAGCCATCAAACTTTCTTTCTGTAGTTCTAAGTCTCTTTCAAGACTCAAAAAAATTTCACTATCTTTCTCCTCGGCTTCTAGAGCTATCTCCATTGTCCCAATCACCATGTTATAATGATGATCTTCCACTATGTTCTCAGCCAACATAGTTTCTCTTTCATTCAACTCTCTGACAGTTTCCACTTGCTGTTCTTCCTCTTTGTCTGCATGATTAACACATGAATCATCAGCATTAAAATTCCAAGGTCTCAATACCTTATTTTCCTCCTCTGAAAACACATCAGTATGTTGTTCAAAACTTCCTTCTAATTCCTCTATCAGCACATCAGTATGCTGATTTTCATTCCTCATGAGACTGTCAGCTAGTCTCTCCTTCTTTCCATCTTCTGCTTCATGAACATTATTCATGAAGACCTTCTTGTCCTACTTCTTTAGCCAATCATCTTGTGCATAGGTCCTTTGTTTCTCCAACTCTCTTCTCTGAAAATCCAACCTTCTATACAATTCAACAACTTCAATTGGAGTAGATTTTGGGAACCTTACACAACCTCTTATACCTCTTCTTGTTCTGGACCAATAATCTGCTGGTCCTTCTCTCTCAGCTTCAACATTATGTTGAATATCCTCATTAGAATCCTCTGTCTCCAAGTATTCTTTCTGAGATCTTACTATCTTAGCATTGATCTGAACATATTTCAGATTGAATTTCTCCTCCTCAACAAACCTTAAAGCTTGCTCATCTCCCTATGATGTACCTGCAAAAATACACAACTCTTTAGTTTCAAAACCACAAGACCTTTTCAGTCTTGGTTTCTTTCTCAAGCACTTCCCCTTGAACAGATCTGCATGTGGAATCTTCAAATTCCATCCTTGACACAAGAATTCTGAGTTCCTCTTCCTCTGTAGTACCTGTCATCACCTCAAAATTGTTAGTTTCAAAAGCACAAGGCTTTACATAATCCAGCTGATCTAGACTTGTCCAACAACTTAGAAAATCATCAATGATTTTCTCTTCAGCAAGACAAACTTCTTGCTACCTTAAGTCTTCACCATGCCCCACAAGATCTCTTGCAGACCTCCATTCTTCATCTGTACTATGTTTTTCTTCACAAGCAGAAACTTCCCTTTTCCACTTAGCTGTCTTGAGTTCTTCTTTCAATAAGGCAATATTATTTTGCCTCAACCTCAACTGTAATGGTTGCCAATTCACTCTCTTCCTCATGAGCCAACCAACTCTATGGCTTCCCTCTATCATTAGTTCCAATTTTTTGAATTGATTCATGATCTCAGCTATCTCTTTCCAATACTCTTCATCAGTGAGTTTCTTCCTCATGCCATTTTCTTTGGCATCTTCCCTCACTCTTCTATTGTGGCCTCTCTCAGAACCTCTGCAATATTTGCTATGAATATCAGTAGCCATTTTCTCCTTCATGATTTCCTCACTCATCAGCTACACCAAGCCTCTGCAACAACAAGCTCTCTTGCTGCAACTTACCACACCAATCCTTTCCTCCGGATCTGGGCTTTTGGCAAATACTGGTCCCCTATCTATTGGAACCTTCTAAGCACTCTCTTCTGCTCTCTCTAGGCTTCACTTTGCAACTTTCAAGAACACATCTATTCTTCTTTCATCCAACCTCTGTTGGGAATTCTCTAGGTTCTGCCACACTTTCTTCTTCACTTTAGAATCCTCTATTGGAATCTTTCATCACTACTCTCAAAGCTGTGATCTGCCTTTGCTGAGATTCTCCTCAATTGTCTGTAATCTGCATTCTCCAAACAATATCTTCAAACCATATTCAAAAATTGCTCATAAACTCACCTTCTCTTGAGAACACTGAAATTATCTCCCTATCCAACCTTTAGTTGAATACTAGGTTTACTGCCTTCATCATCAAGACTCTGTCTTCAATTTTTTGCAACCACAATTCTGCAATTACAATTCCAACTCAGATTTAAAATTATCTTACCTGCAAGATCCCTGCATGATCTTGTTCTTCACTCCTTTAGTTCTGCAAATCCTGTTCACTGCAACTCTATATATTTTGCTACCTATCAGATCTTGGGATCTCATCTTCTTCCCTCTCTCACCACATGCACTGTATCTCTCTTCAAATATGTAATCTTCAAAACACTTGTCTTCCAATTTAAGCTCTATAAATCTACAATCACCTCACTCCATATGTAATCACTCTGAAATCACTGTTAAACAGATTCGAAACTTTAAGATTCCTCTGCTAATTTAGCACACATGCATTCATAAAACTTGACCTTGTTTAAAAAGAGCTATTCCAGCTTTGATACCACTTGATGCCCAGGCTACCTACACTTTCCTTTCTCTATGCATATACAAATAGTGCACTCTAATTTTACCCAAATAATATTAAATCTGGGCAACCATTAACACTATGTGGAAGCTCATATCTTATTAAACCTATGGTTATGAAACCATACAACGCACCCTCTTTCGCTTTTTAATTCAATTGTTTTAATTTCACATAAAACCAATTATAAAATTCCTTTCAACCCAATATTAGCTTTATAAGTGCCCAATATATTATATGCCCAAAGTCACCTCTTTCATATAACTATAATAATGCCCAGAATGGAAATTTTCCCCATAAAAGGTTCGACAACCAATTATATATATCAATGCTTAATTTAATATTCGGCCCTTTCTTTTATAAGCCCTGACATATCATACTCCTCAACACATATCGACCCAACCTTATACCAAGGCTTATCATAACATATATCAACGTTCTCCTGAATCAAATGTTATAACATTAATGTAAAGCCTCGCCTAGGTTTAAAACCCAACAATGACATACGAAAAGGCCCTAGGGCCCCATAGCTTCTTAATCACTTCAGCTCAAAGCATAAACTAAGCCATGCAACATATTAAAATTCGTTATCAACCAAACCATCGCATCATATTACAAAGCAACTTATAACATACCTCGTTATTAATCTTCAAACATCGTGGAAATGTGATCACCATGGATCTTCCAGCGTTGGCAATCAGACGAACACGATGGATATCACGTTTTGGCTTTACTTCTTTTTCCACGCATCCAAAGACTAGTGGAATCACGTTTTTTTCACCAAAACTTAATTACCACTTATGAACCGCGCGAACCCGCTGGTTTCTCAATTCCAGGTTTACTATTCCTTCAAGGTTCCGCCTTCCAAATTGTTCAGGGTTCCACTTCATTCCTTATTTCTTCAGCGCCTTTATATATGTAGGGATTCTGCCTTCGCTTTCACTGTTTCGTAACTCTTCATTCAACGAACAATTTAACTTCAATTGAATGTTCGCTCCAGTCCTTCGACCAACTCACTACACAGCTTATTGTTCCAACGCTTGAATAAATAGACCGCTCCAAATCACATATTGACAGGCTTAACCCCCTACACAGAGAATGGATTCCCTTTCGCACAGATAATTGAATAAGCCCACACATCGCGTCATTCTGGGACCATTTTAATCACAATGAAATCGACCTTCCTCAATTTCAATAAGGCATCTTACATGCTCTTCAACCACGGGTCTTAGATAGGTTAAACTATTGAGATGTGCAGAGAACAGATTTCATTTCAACAAAATTCGATAACCCTCAAATTGAATTCAATCCTAATTGCAAAGATTATTCGCACAGACTTATACCATTTCTCATTGACATTCAAGCCCATTACCACAGAGGGTAAACAAATTTATACTCCTATAAAATTGAAACAGGTTCCCTCATTTACAAAATGAATCACTTACAAACCCTTCTGCTTGGTCAGATCTTCAATCGTTGGCCCTTATACAACCTACTCAGTCTCTACAAAGTTCTCTACCTCCGAACCTCTTAACCTCTAAACTATCTTTCAGGATTACATTATACATAGAGATGAACTGAATCGATTTAGGTCCCTTACAGCTCGACAAACCCTTGAAATTCTCAAATATCCTAAATTTAGCCTAATTCTCTAAAATAACTGAAACTGCCTATCTCTTCACATTCCCAACTGATCATTTCTCTCATGTTCTCTAATGATTAGAGAAAATTTACAATTCCTCACTTTTTATTCAAAAATACTAATAATTACATGAGAATTTAAATCATGAGACTCCCCTATGTATATAAAAATACAAAGTAAATTTTTGAGCCTAATGCTCCTGCATCAGAAACCCACTTTTCAAATATAGTTTTGAAAAATATCTTTCTCCACTCAAACAATCCATCAAATCTTCAATTCTAGGTAAAGTAAATCTATACCTGATTGTTATCTTGTTAATTTCTCCTGAATCAGTGCACATTCTCCAACCTCCATCTTTCTTCGGACTTAATACTGTAGGTACTGCACAAGGACTCAAACTTTCTCTGATCAAACCTTTGTCAACCAATTCCTGTAATTGATTTCTGATTTCTTCATTTTCTGTAGGAGTCATTCTGTAAGTTGCTTTGTTTGGAAAATTTGATCCTAGAATCAAATCTATCTGATGGATGATTCTTCTTACAGGTGGTAATTCATCAGGAAAATCATCCACAATAATATCACAATAGTTCTCCAACATTTCTTGAATTTCAATTTGCAAATTAGAAATTTTAGTAGAAGTAAATACTACCTTAAGTTTGCAAACTAAAGCAAAATTTACCTCATCATCTTCAATTTGCTGCAAGTATTCTTTTCCACTCAACAATAAAGCCTTTGGATCAGAATTTTTACTTCATGCATCTTCTTCTTCCATGGATAACAATGTTTGATTCATACCTTCTTTGAAAAACTTGTAAGTGTTTCTCTTTCCATCATGTACTGCTGCTCTGTCATACTGCCAAGGTCTACCCAGCAATATGTGACACACATCCATAGGCATCACATCACACATGATTTTATCTTTGTAACTGCCCATTTGCAATTATATTTCACATTGTTCCTTTACTATCAGTTGATGTCCCTTCTGAAGCCATGACACCTTGTAGGGTGTTGGATGTTCCCTTGTCTTCAATTTCAACCTTTCTATCACCTCTGTAGAGACCAAATTATCTGTACTTCCACTATCAATTACCAATTGACAACATTTCCCTTGAACTTTGCACACACTTCTGAACAAAGTCTTTCTCTGTGTTGCTTCAGCAACTTCCTTTGTTTGTTTTAACAAAACCTTGTTAACCAAAAAAGATTCTCTTTTCTCTGGCACAATTTATTTCTCTATTACATGCAACTTTGCTGCTAACTCTTCAGTCTGAGCAACAATTTCATTTCTCTGATTTGTCCCCACATTCTTTGGACATTTCATTTCTCTGACTTCTCTTCCTCTGTTTCTGCCTCCTCTTCCTCTATAAGGACTCCTTCTGCCACTTGTATCACCTTCTGTGGGTGCATACTGAGGTGAGCTACTGCTAGCTCCATCTCTTGGTGTTGTAGATATTTTTCTACCACCTTGAATTCCCTCTTCCTCGGAAAGTACCTCTTCCTTTGGAAGATTTATTTCTTATGAGTTTTTCTTTAGCTTTTAAGGCCATTTGGTAAGCCTCTTCTACTGTTTTAGGAGAAAATATAATTATCTCATCTTGAATCTCCATTCTGATACCATTTATGTACCTGGAAATCTTCTCTGCTGTATTTTGAACTTGTCCTGCTCTTATGCTCACTTTGTAAAATTCTTCTGTGTATTCTTTTATTGTCATTAATCTTTGTCTAAGATTCTGCATTTGTCTAAATAATGAAAGCTGATAATCACTAGGAAAAAACTTACCTCTTAGCTTCACTACCATTCTGTTCCAATTCTTGATTGGTTGCTTACCAACTCTCTTTCTTTCTACTTGCACTCCATCCCACCAAAGTGTTGCATGTCCTTTTAACCTTGTGATAGAAAACTTAACTCCTTTTTCTTCACCCATCTCTTCATAATCAAAGCATTTATTCATTTCATTGATCCAGTCTATCAATTCTTCTGGATTCAATCTTCCTGCAAAAGCTGATACTTCAAGTCTAGGTTTAGATGTAGATCCTAAAACTGATTTAAATAATCTCATCTCAAGAGTAAGCTCAACATTTCCTTCTTCTTCTTCTTCAGCTTCAGGTTCACTGACATCTTCAGGATCTCTCCGTTGTCCTGCTTCCATTGCTTCCAATCTAGCTTGAATCTGCTGCATCGTCTGTAGTACTTCAACATTTGCAACTGGTCTACCTCTTATTATACCAGCTCGTCTACCAATTCTGACAACCATATTGGATTTACTTTTCTGACTTTTGGAAGCTTGTTTAGTGTCTGAAAAATGCTCTGAAGACTGATCTGATACCATAAATGATGGAAATGTGGGTGCAGGCGTTAAGGAGAGCTGCTCAAACTTTGTTACAATGTTTTCTAATTCAGGAGGAATTTGTTCCAATTCCTTATTTCCACTCTCGGTCATCAAAATTTATTAAATCTGCTTGATTTATTTAGTAAATTTGATATGCGGAAGCAAAATTCCCCTTATACATTTGAAAAAATAATAACTCAATTTAACCAATGTTTAAAAGCCTTCGGAGTGTCTAAACTTTGGGAAATGTAATAATTTACTTTTAAATAATGTTTAAAACTAAACAAGGTTTAAAACCTTTAGAATTGGGGTTTCCAGAATTAAAATTTTTAATAAAACCCTTTTTAAATAAACTGTCGGGTCCAACCTTTTTTTTAAAACTCCACGCAGCTTTCGACGTGAACACCGTTGGATCTCAACCACATATGATTGGATGGCTATCACATTCCAATAGCCCTGGTGACTTATCAACCAAAAGTCACGCGAAACTGGTGGTATTTCCACCATGATGTGTCACAATCTTATTTGATCGCTTTTAAATTAATAAAACCACTCGCACTCCGAAAAGCTGTGCGACAACAGTGGCTGGTTTCTCAAAAACCGCTTAACCTACAAACTTTCATTTTGATTGCGTTTGACATGGAATTTTCTGCTGGTTCTTTGTGTTACACTGTCTCAACCCTTTTCTTCTCTGTAACTTAAATATAGATCAATTATCACTGTTTGATCACAAGAAAAGAAACCAGAATTCCAATTTCCTCCAAATCTTTACACATAAAATAATCACATTCAAATTCTACACAGAATGTATAAATCAAATGAAATTTTTGAATAGATGAAACCCTCCGTGAACTTTCCAAGTATACAAAAGATAAATAAACTCTGCAATTTTATTAAAAACATAGGCAAACCCTCTCAATCAAATATTCTATGGTCCAGATTCCCTTTTTCTCCTTCTCAGAGGTTACATTTTATAGGATTTTTACATAACAATCGACCTCCTCTTGAGGATCGAAACCTAATTTGGAAAAATCCTAATTACATAATATCTTCCCTAAATCTATCAACTGAAGGCTAAATATGCTGAATCGAATCTAAAATTGTTCAATTCTCCTAGATACTAGTTCAACCCTATCTAGTAAAACTGTAAACTGACAGCTAAAGGTACTAACACCTTTGCTTGTAATTTTTTTTTTGGATTTTTGGAATAATTAATGAAGCCTTTTGTCTCTAAGCCTCATGCTCCTGCATCAGTGATGAACATCAAACAACATTGAAATTAGACAAAAAAAGGCACAATGTAATAAAAAAAACATTTTTAACCATGGTCAACTACGTTTGACTAATTCAATCCTAGTCATCCCTTGTTTAACCATTGTGTGACACGATCAAGAAAGATCATATGTGATTGAGCATATGAAATCATTGCACTGAAGGGGGCATTCTACAACCCAGTATGAGGGGGATGTGGAAGTATGTCACGTCTTCAATGAAATACTAATTATAAAAAAAAAATGTCAGCCCAAAACATCAATGAACATAAAAATATAAATAAAAAACTACAATACAGTTTAACACAATGAATTGAAAATCCTGCTCCAAAATCTTTTAATATTTCTTTTAATTAAATATTTGTAAAATGGATATTTAAAATGAAAAACCAAATCCTATGGATATATTAAAATATTTAAGGACAAATATTTCGACGTCAAATTTGTAATATTTGAAAACATTAATTTGATGTAGTTTTATTATAATTTTTTTTATGATGCCATGTAAAAAACATCGTTAAATCTAATATTAGTATTAAAAGACTATTATTATTATTAAATATAATATTAACATTAAAAGTTTATAATATTAATATTATTATATTTATTAACGTTGGATTAATACTTTTAGGAATGGTTTTCATCTCAAGGGATTTGATCCTTCTTAGCACATGATATATTGGAATTAGATGGATCTAGGTTGGTAGATAAGAAAGTGAACCATGGTAATTTGTGGTTGAGCATTAAAAGCTATAGAAATAGGTTCAACAATGGTTACATGGTCACACTCATCAACGATGTTCAACTAAGTAGAACATGGTCAAACAACATTCAATAGTGGTCTACATGATCAACGTGGTTAAGTCAGTAAACCATGGTTAACGTGGTTCAGATGGACAACCTTTTTCATCATGGTCAAATTAATGAGACCATGTTCACATATGGTTAACATGTCCCCCATCATTGACTATGGTTGACTATATTTATATAGTTTATTAACATTAAAATACAAGGTTCATGAATATGTAACACTTACAAATATGAATATACATCCGGAAACATTAAATGGTCAATTTGGTTTACCAAGTTTGAGCATGGTTAACCAAAATGTCTATAGGTGAGTATGGTTGAAAAAAAATGGCTATGGTTGATATCTATGGGTGATTATGGTTGACCAAATATAACTATGGTTTTTTTTTTTTAAACATCATTGATGATGATTAGTTGATCTATCATAGAAGAATACGATCAACCATGGTAAAATTGGCTAAACCATATTCACCCATTTCAACATGGTCGTGGTTAGCTATGATTAACGATAGTTAAATATGTTCACAATTGTCAACTATCATCAACCAAACTTGAATTTTGTTACCATTTTTAACCATAATAACCCATACTTGACTCTCATTAACATGGTTGACAATAGTAAACCATGGTGAAACATAGGCATCCATGGCCAATCATGATCAAGCATAGTCATGTGAGGTCAACAATAGTTAAACTTGGATAACCATGGCTAACCCATTCTAAACCATGCTCGATATGGCTAGCCATGTGATGGGATCTATTATTGCATCAAGTATGTTGCAACTCCCAAGAATTCTCAACTTAAATTGTCAACCCCGTGTTCATACAAACTTAGAGGTGACAGTTTTATATGCACTGTAGGTTAAGTTCTACTCGTGTCACCCTCAGTAATTAGATCAAATCAAGGCATACAATTAACATTCCTCCAACTAGCTACAAAGAGAATTTATATCAAATCATATCATGGTTGCATGATAGTGAACATGATTCCAACCACATAAATGAAAATACCATTCATTAAATGTAAAGACTAGTTGCAATTGCATGAAAGTAACAAAATGTAGTAGTTGCATAAATAAATTATGCTACTATATTTTCTCACTAATAAATTCAATGTTCTAATTGAAGGAACCATAAATCTAATTGTAAATTACTTGAGAAAAGGAGTACAATTGATTTGTATTTTAAAATTTGAGAGTTTATGGTGAAAATTGCAAGTGCAATGTTTAGGAGTTTTAGCCAATTATGTCAATTTCATTAACACATAAACATGATTTAAAATTTTTTTTTATAGAAAATAAATAAGACATCAGTACCATAATAGTATATGCAAAACAACAAATGATGAAGGAGTTCACCCCTCTTGGGCTACATCTCCTGGTTCAACTTCCAATGTTGGGCCCCTTTCATTATGCTCAAAAATATGTGTTTACATCAAGTTATAGTGCTCAGAATGCTAAAACAGTGTCTCCAATGGCTCCATAATAGTCAAAAACCCCTAGCGGGGCTCTTCCTGCATGAAAAAAGGTAAAAAATTGACTGAGTTATGCTCCATAGAATTGTTTATGCTAACTATCGTCCAATTCGCACCTACCCACAATCTGTTCTACAAATTATGCCTTTTGTAGGGACGTGGAGCGACATATTTTCCCCCAATTCGCACCTACCCACAATCTGTTCTACAAATTCTGCCTTTTGTAGGCACTTGGAGCGACATATTTTCCCTGCGCCAGCGAGATTCTCACTGCAATGAAAACTTAAATGCACTCAGTCGACCTTAAAAGGAATAAAAAGATGGCAAGTGATGCATTATCCATCGATGGATTCATAGATTTTTTTGCAAATCCTACCGACTGTGTGAATTTTGGTTGTGTCGAGGTTAGTTTAAGACCACTGTGGTTATTTTGCAAGAACCATTCCCAAGGTAGGTTCCCCTCCCTTCTGCCATTAACCATAACATCAAAGTGTTGATGACTGCGGCATATAACTAGTGCAGACCCTAACCTTCAGAGGTCACTCAGTTGAACTTGCTCCAGACTTTGGATAAAGTTATAACATATAGTTCGATTTTTTAAATTTACTGATCTGAAAATGAATTCTAGTTAATGTTGTGCTAGTTTCATATCATATATAAACTTTTCTTTGCTTTGTTTTACTTATCCTTCATGAGTTTGTTTATGAGCATGTGATTGGCAAACAATGTACTTAGTGAAATTATGAGTTTTTCATAAGCTTAAAAATCATAATTTAAAATTACAAAATAGAAGAAATAGTAAACAAAACAAACATAACAGAGCTTAACACAAATAATTTTGATAAAGGAGTTCACCCCTCCTGGGCTACATCTCCTTGGTCCAGCTTCATAGTGCGACCTTTGTATTAGATTCAAGTGTGTTCAAATTGTTTTTACAAGGTTTAGAAGCTCTTGGAACCTGTTCCAAAGAGTTTAAAACATCATAATATCCCAAAAATGTCTATTTTTTTGCTAAATTTGGACTCTAGATGCTCTGGAAATGACCCCAACACCTGGTGGCCCTAGCCTTCAAAAATATTCAAATGCACAAAAACACCTATAGATGACCCTTTTTGCCTCTGCAACCTACTTCATTGAGTTACTAGCATGTTAATTAGCCTAGAATGACTCTTTTTGAGCTCAGTTTGGTCAAAAAATGAGTGAGTTATGACAAAAACCAACTTTGACCCAATTCCTCCTCCAAAACTAGAGAAACTGCTAGTCAATTTTCTAATTTTAGAAATCTCGCCAAGTTTGGCACTGCCTCCAAATTTCCTGCCAGTTTAAGCGTCGTATTAACTAGCGCTAATCTAGGCTTACGAGAAGATAAACTTGTATTAAATATTAAGCGCAGGTTATGTGTTAATGGCGGTTTAACGTCATAACCCCACTTTTAACCTTAATTAAACACGATTAAAATCTGCCGGATTAATTTGGCTTGGAACTTGGTCTTCAGCTGATGGCCACATGGGGAGGGGGCTGGCTCGAGGGGCTAGCCCCCTCCAACCCATAATTTTTGGTCAATGAAAATTAAAATAGATCCAGCGAGCATATTAGGTAAGAACTACCCCGGAGCATAGATGGTATGGTGTGCGGTTTGCAGGCGGGAGGTCAGGGGTTCGAGCCCCAACTCCGCCATAAATTTTTTTAAAGTGAAATAATGGTAACTCCTTCGCCATAGCTTTCGACGCTGCCAAGTTTAAACCCCTCCAAACTTGGTTATGGTATCCTCCGAACTTATTCAAGGCCACTGAGTTAGGTGGGCTTTCAACCTTAACATAGATATATATAAAAATAACACCACCAACTCAATGTCCACATTAAGTTCATCAAATAATTTGGCCATTAGACCAAGGTCCAATCAATATAGTTCGACCCCCATAGGTTAGGAGGTGGCCCACCAGAGAGGACATGTGGTACCCTCTGGTTGCGTTTCACTCCAACCCTTAAACAAATTTCATATTCCAACTTAGGAAGAATTGGAGGTCATCGGGCAATTTTTATCTTCACTTAACCCATGTGGCGAATACGAAGACGACACTTGTCACAGTGTCATTGGCTTCAATCTGGAGAATATTCCTACAATGCTGATTGTACCTGCCACATCAACACTGTACTTGTTCTACATACTTTTTTCCTGTTTTGGAAAATGAACAATAGACGATAACTCAGTCATACAAACTTGGATTTTGATGAAATGAGTTGCACTGGAATCTTGGTGACGAACTCTATCGATTCATTTAGGTTTGAAGAAATTTCGAGCACTTTCAATTTTTAGCTAAAACTTGAGCTTTAGATCATTCCTTCCCACTAGAAGCCTTTTGGACCCCAAAAGATATTATGAATTGTTCAACAAGTGAGGGTATAACTCCCTCAATTTCTAATCTCCAACCATTTTTTCTTATAAGGATTTTGACCGTTGAGTCCAACTCTAAGGTATTCAACATTCCCTCTTCTTGAACTTCTGATTCTTCTGTCAAGTATGAGATCTTGCTAAATTTCATCAAGATATTTTGGCGAGAAATCATATATTTATGGCAGTTGAACATGCTCTCCTTGATCATCAATCAAATGAGGCTCAAACAATATCAAATTCTTAGCATTAACGACAGAATAAATTTTCATATAAGGAGGCAAATCTAGCTTGAATGCATTTGTACCAATCTTTTCCAAAATTTTAAATGGACCATAACGGATTGGTTTGAGCTTTTTACCTTCACCTTGCAATTTTTATTTTCTTATGTACAACCAAACTTCATTACCAAATTGAAATGTGTCATCAACCTGATGTTTGTCATGTCTTGCCTTGTAGCTGCTTTGACTCTTCTCAAGTTTCCCTTGCACTGTGTGATGTACTAACTGAATTTTCTTGATGAATTTTTTTTCTTTATCCATGTCACTATGTCCATCTATAGAAACATATTTCTCAAAGATAAATTCCAATGGCGATCTTGGAAAGTAACCAAAACATTCCTCAAATGATGATGTATTTGTGGAAGAATGTTTTGTCCAGTTGTATGCATGTTGTATGTAGTGTAACTGTTGGTATGACAAATTGGGATGCTTGCTGAAATAACCTCTTAGAAGATCAATAACAGTCCTATTTACCACCTTTGTTTCACCATATGTTTGTGAATGGAATGTTGTATTCTTCTTCAAATTTTTATCCATCGTGTCCCGTAATTTTGACCAAAAATTCCCAACAAATCGAGAATCTCGATCACTTACAATAGAATTAGGAAGAAAAAAATGGATCCATACATTTTGAAAGAAAATATTAACATTTTTTTAAGCTTTAATAGTCTTCCTACATGCCATAAAAACACACATTTTTCCGAACCTATCTACCACAACATACAAATAATCATGACCTTTCCTTGACATAGGAAGGCCTCCTACAAAATCCATTGAGATGCTCTCCCAAGGATGAGAAGGAATTGGAAGTGGTGTGTACGAACCAAGCTTCCTATTTCTAGGCTTGTTTGTTGCACATAAATAACATCCTCTAATAAAATGAGAAACACTTTCATTCATGTGTGGCTAATAACAATACCTTTGCAGATGCATTATTGTCTTGCTTACACTGAAATGTCATGCAATTAATGATGTGTGCACCTCCCTTATGATATTTTTTTCTTTCTCCCTATGGTATACATAACTTGCCCAAGTGATGCAACAAACTGTTATGCACATGATAATCTAACTCTTCACTTTGGTTTCCCTTACTCAAGTCCTCATATCTTGAAAATCACTATCATTCACATATTGTTCAATGTAAATTTCATGCATAATAGAATTGTGCTTGCAAATAATAGTTGAATTTACAATAGGCCTGGAGAGCATATCATCTACCTTATTTTAGATTCCTTTTTTGTACCTCATAGCCAAGTGAAATTGTTGTAGAAAACCCATCCACCAGAAATGTCTTGATTGCTGCAATTTTGACTGTGATTGTAAGTATTGCAATGGCTGATGGTTGGTATGGATAATGATCTCTTTTCCCATCAAGTAATTCTTCCATTTCCTTACACTTTGTAACAATGCATATAACTCTTTATCATATGTAGGATATTTAGTCACAACTCCATTAAAGTTTCAGAATGAAATGAGATATGCTTACCATGTTGCATGAGCACTTCTCCCATAGCATAATCGCTTGCATCCATTTGGATCTCAAATGGCTGTCTTAGATCTAGAATTGCTAGTATCGGTGCTGAAATTATCTTTTTCTTTAAAGAATCAAATTATTTATGCTACAAATCTCCCCAATGGAATACTTTCTTTATGCTTGTCAATGCATGTAATGGTGCTGCAATGGAAGAAAAATCAGCAATAAATTTACTCCAATACTGTGTTGCCCCTAAAAAGCTTCTTACCTCAATAACTGTATTGGGCTTGGGCCAACTAAAATGACCTCAAATTTGAATGGATCAGTCTTCAATTCACCTCCTCCAACTATGTGTCCCAAACATACCAATGAAGTCTTACCAAATTCGCACTTTGACATCTTAATAAACAATTGCTCTTTTCTCAAAACATCAAGTACCTTGTTCACATTCATGACATGTTCTTCTCTTGATTTCTTAAATATGAGTATGTCATATAAGTAAAAAATTACAAAGGCATCTAGAAATGGTCTAAGTACATATTTCATTACTCTCATGAAAGTAGTTGGTGCATTTTTTAAGCAAAATGGCATAACTAACCATTCATACAATCCTTATCTAGTCTTGAAAGCAGTTTTCCAAATCTCCTCTTCAACTATCCTAACTTGATGATAACCACTTCTCAAATCTAACTTAGTGAAATAATTTGCATGCTTTAACTGAACAAGAAAATCATCAATGTGTGGAAGTGGGTAGCGATTCTTTATGGTGATTTTGTTCAGTGCATGGAAATCGATACACATGTGCCTAGTCTCGTCCTTATTTGGAACCAAAACTATTGGAGAACCACATGGAGAAGTAGATGGGCGTATGTTATCTTTATTCAACAACTCTTGGATTTTCTTCTTGATTTCCAAACTCTCCACAATTGACATGCGATACATACCAATATTTGGAATTGGAACATCCTATTGGAGCTGAATCTCATGTTGAATTCCCCTCTTGGGTGGCAACCGCTTTGGTTCTTGAAAAATATCGTCATGCTGAATTTCCACATCAAAAAAATCATATTTCAATTTTTTATCACATCCTTCAAAAGATTCATATTCAACATCTTCCTTTTTCTTGATCATAAGAAGCACAAATTTTTTACTTGCATTTAGTAGCCTTTTCATTTGCCCTGCATTAAATAAAGAGATATTTAGTTTCCTGTGATGAGCTCTCACAATATACTCAACTCCATATTTGATCAAATGATATTTGTTCTCATGACAGTAGAAGACCGCTTTCCTGTCATACAAATATGGACTACCTAAGATAATCCCAGAAATATCAAGTGGAACCACATCTAACTCAACTTCATCAACAAAGTTTGCAGTAATAGCAAATCTGAAAATACATTTCCTTGTCACTTGTAAATTTGCATTGTTAACTATACAACCCAAAGGGTATGGCTTATGATGAGGTACAGTTTCAAGGTTCACTTTTTTAACAAAGTCTTTTGAAATCAAGTTTTCTTGTGACCCTGTATAAAATAAGGCATAAATATTTATATTATTAGAAATTACTCTAACATGGAATAATTATATCCTTGTATCTTCATTTGAAGTGTTATTGTGACTGTTTGAGGTACTAGAACTTACACTTGCTATAGCTTCTTTTCCTTTGTTAATCATGGCAACTATCTTGGTTTCATCTCCTGAATCAGATCCAAGATATTTTTGTGTGGTGGAAATCATCTTTTGTTTCCCTTTTTTGTTTGGTTTCTTTGGTCTTAGCTCGGGATATAGTTTCCAATAGTGAGCTTCATCATGCCCCTCTTTGGAACAATGTTTTCATGTTATTTTCTCCCCTTCTTGCTTAACACTTGCATTCTTCTCTCCCTTCCATTTTCCTCCTTTCTCTTTTCCCTTACCCTTGAATGACTTCTTCTTACTACACTCTTTAGAAATGTTTTTACCCCTTGCTTCAAGATGTAGGGCTTGCATACATACTTCATCTAAGTTATTTGGGTTAAACACGAGAATAGTGTGTTTTAAGTAGGAATGTATACCTCCTATATACTTCAAGAGTGTTTCTTGTGAATTTAAGTCCACTCCAAGTAATAAAGCCCTTTTCCTAAAATCTTGTGTATACTCTTGGACACGTTGACCTTTGAGTTGTCTAAAGTTTTTTCAACTCATTATTGATTTCTGCATATAGGCTAATGGATAGAATTGTCTTTTAATTGAGGAAATGAGTTCGACCCAAGAAATGGAAATCTTACCATAGATGTGCATTTGATCTTGGGTCTTTTCCGCCAACCAAACTATTGCTTCTCCTTCAAGCCTTAATGAATCCAATTGGATTCTAATATTGTCTTCTTGTCGATTTTGAATTCTATAGTAAACTTCCAATTGACAAATCCAATTATCTAGTCTTTCAGCATTAACTTCTCAATTATATGTAGGAAGTTCAAATTTGATGTCCAACTTGAGTAATAGGGTCTTACCTTTTGGGATATTGGAATGAGTAGGGGTATGAGTTTTTGTAGTGGATTTGGAAGATGAAGATGTTTCTGAGGATGATGATGATGATGGTGGTGGAGAAGGATGTGGTTTTCCACCACTTCCTTTTGAGCTCCTTTCTTCCTCCTTTTCACCGTTTGAAGATTCTTCTCTATGAGGGTGTTTTGAACCTTCTCCAGTTTCCTTTTCCATAAAAGCTTCATACATAAGTTTCACCATCCCTTGCATTTTTTTGAACTCCTTCTTGACATCCTCTTCTTCAAAATGTTCATGAGCTCCTTCATGGCCTAAAATTTTGGCTATAGATTCAAGCTCTATCTTTGCAGCTTGTATCTCTTCAACCACATCAACCTCTTGTGAAACTAATTCCTCTTGTGCTAAGAGTGCTACTTGAGTGGTACTTTGGGTGAGGATGATGTTTTCTTAGCCTTCTTCCTTCTTGTCCTAACTTCTTGACTAGCTATCAGTAGCTTCCCTTCTCCTCTCTGCAATCTCAATTTTGTAAGCATCAGTAATTTTTCACTATTAAAAACCCTTCAAGTAAAACAAGCAAGCAACTATGTGCTCTAATACGAACTTGATCTAAAAATAAATTCTAGTTAATGTTGTGCTAGTTTCATATCAGATATAAAATTTTCTTTGCTTTGTTTTACTTATCCTTCATGATTTTGTTTATGAGCATGTGATTGGGAAACAATGTACTTAGTGAAATTATGAGTTTGTCATAAGCTTAAGAAACATAATTTAAAATGACAGAACAAAAGAAATAGTAAACACAACAAACACATATAATATAGCTTAACACAGAGAATTTTGATAAAGGAGTTCACCCCTCCTGTGCTACATCTCCTTGGTCCAGCTTCAAAGTGTGACCTTTGTATTAGCTTCAAGTGTTCTAAAATTGTTGTTACAAGCTTCAGAACCTCTTGGAACCTATTCCAATGAGTTTAAAACATCATAATATCCAAAAAATGACTATTTGTTGCTGAATTTGGACTATGGATGCTTTAGAAATGACCCCAACACCTGGTGGCCCTCGCCTTCAAAAATTTTCAAATGCACAAAAAACTTGTAGATGACATTCTCTGCAACCTACTTCATTGAGTTCCCAACATGCCAATTAGCCTAGAATGACTCTTTCTGAGCTTACGTTGGTTTAAAATTGAGTGATTTATGACCAAAACCAAATTTTCCCCAATTCCTCCTCCAAAACTGGAGAAACTGCCAGTTAATTTTCTAATTTTAGAAATCCCACCAAGTTTGGTGTGGCCTCCAAATTTTCTGCTAGTTTAAGTGATGTATTAATTAGCACTAATTTGGGTTTATGAGCAGATAAACCTGTATTAAATATTAAGCATGGGTTATATGTCATAACCACACTTTTAACCTTAATTAAACATGATTAGAACCCACTGGATTAATTTTTCTTGGAACGTGGTCTTCGGCTGATGTCCACATGGGGAGGGGGTTGGACTCCTCCAACCCCCAACATCCGGGTGGTTGAAATTCAAATAGATTCAACGGGCATATGGGGTAAGAACTATCCCAGAGCATAGATGGTATGGTGTGTGGTTTGCAGGCGGCAGGTCAAGGGTTCGACCCTCGACTCTGCCATAAAATATTGCACAGTGACATAATGGTAACTCCTCCTTGTCGATGCTGCCAACTTTAAACCCCTCCAAACTAAGTCAAGCCTGCCAAATTAGGTGGCTTTTCAACGTTAATATATATATATATATATATATATATATATATATATATATATATATATCCTTTCATGGCATTCCCCTAAACATGTACTCTCATTTCCCTGAAGACAACTCCTTGTGAAAAACCCTAAAAACACCCCTTTTTGCATTGGCGCGGGTCGCCAGTTCATTACCCGTACCAATGGCGGAAATCCTTCAAAGAGGGCGTGCCAATTGGCGCTCTGTCCCAGAGTCGCACTCGCGCCAACCATTTTAAGGAGTGTTTTTAAAAAATAAATGGCAGAAGTTTCGTCCTAACTGATCCAGAAACATTACGGTTCCAATGCATTGAAAACATCATGTGCCTCGGGGTGACTAATTCTGTCAATGCATCTAGTTGCCGCAATACACCATTGTCAACGGTATGACCTGGTAACCGAACGCATCGCACTTTTTAAAATTTTTTAAAATAACAAGGTGCGCTGCGTGGTACCACGCCAGAATCGGTGTTGATACCATCAGCACTGGGTGCGGTGTAGCCTGTAAATTTACAGGCAGCACCACGAACCGGTGCGAGCCAAACGACTCGATCGCACCACAAAAAAAATAAATAAATAAATAAATAAATATATATATATATATATATATATATATATATATATATATATATATATATATATATATATATATATATATATATATATATATATATATATATATATATATATATATATTACACCACCAACCCAATGTCCACATTAATTTCATCGCATAATTCGACCATTAGACCAAGGTAAAATCTATATAGTTTCACCCACATAGGTTAGGAGGTGGCCCACCAGGGAGGACACGTAAGAATTGGAGGTCATTGAGAAATTTCCTCTTCACTTAACCCATCTAGCGAATCTGAAGATGACACTTGTCATAGTGTCACTGGATACAATCTGGATAATATTCCTGCAATGTTGATTGTACCTGCCACATCAGCACTGTACCTATTCTGCACATTTTTTGCATGTTTTGAAAAACGAACAGTAGAAAATAAATCAGTAATACGAACTCAGATTTTGATGAAATGAGTTGTGTTAGAATTCTGGCGATGAAATCTATCCATTCATTCAAGTTTGAATCAATTTCGAGCACTTTAAATTTTTAGCTAAAACTTGAGCTTTAGATCATTTACCTTTGGTTCATATGTGGTTTGATAATTTGGTATATACATTAATATTTCTATTGTTGGGGGTGGCGTTAACCCTAGACCCCATCACCATGTAAAGTATTGGGGTGGGGTTAACCCTAGTCTAGACCCTCGACTCCACCTAATTAGTCCACCCAAACACAACATGAACTAATAGAAACTCACCAATTCCACCCAATAAGTACATGCCACTTGTCCTCATCCCTGTAGGGCCAGAATTGTGAATTATGGATAAAACACACTTCCTTAGATAGGTGCTAGTGTAGAACAATAGATTACAGACTATACGACTATTTCTTCTAACTAAGAACAGACACACTGAAAGAATTAGAAGGTTACTTATGATCCAAGCACTTCTAAATAGCTCCTTCTGTCGCTTCCATTGTAGCTTCAAATAGCAGAATATGCTTCCTGCAAGAAAGAACACTAAAATAGCAGAAGATGCAATAATACAAATGTTTTTTCAAGTTAGTTTTCTAAATTAGTAAAACATAAACCATATACATCAACCAAGATCTTGAAATATGGAAAATCAAAGCCAATACAAATGCATATAGGGAAAAATAAGTTGTATTCTTTATTAATGATAGAAGGAGAGGTTACAACCAAGTGACTGATTTGAAGTGACTCTTCCAACAACGTTCCCAAGCCTCATCATAGTATAAATCTCTCCAGCAGCTGTTACATAAATCCAACTCTCAATTGAAAATTCTCCAGCATTTCTCTAATCAAATTATTCCTTCCCGAGCACTCAGATATGTGCTCAATTTATAAAGGAGTTGAATGTTGTTTTACAACCAATGAATTTCCAATAATAGGAAATACATGTTTCCAATCTTGTAGATGTCAAATGGACACTTGGATTCGAAGATTGACACATGTGAACTCTTCTAGAATGCACTGGCCAAGTGGAGATTCCAGAACAATCAAAATTTCACTCCCAATGTGACCAACACACTTTTTAATGTCGGGAAGTGCTTTGCAGAGCAGCCTTGTATGGGGCTACCTGCATATGCAACACACTTAGCCCCTTTAGATACTGCGTTGGTGAGCTCTCATATTCTATATAATAAGCTTCAAACTTTAGAAACCTTTGCTTAATGAAAGTGTTGCTTGATTTGTCTTGTTCTTGTCTTAGGGCATGTAGCAACTTGAAATGATAGGGAATGATAGACCCTTAATCATTGGTCCTAGAGATGATGCTTAGTTAACTAGGTCATTAGGAATGATGCATAAATCGACCTATAACAAATTGCCCCCTAAAGCATGAAGTCAAAATAATAATAACTTTTATTGAGATGATTTACACTGTGATGGGCTGGAGATGAAGCGGAGTGGTCACCTGCATCAATATTACTACATTACATCATGATATATCCTCTTTGATCATAACTGCTAAGGGTAATCATTCTCATGTTCAACACATAAACAGTCTAATAACATGTACATAATTCAGAAAGTCGTCTTCATTGGAATGTTGCCCAATGCAGACATGCCTACAGATATAGGTCCATGTTTGGATGATGATCTGTATGTGAGGTAACCGTACAGATGATGTGTACAACAATCCTGAAATCACAGCCCAGATGGATGGAACTATATCCAGGGTATTCTTATCTCGTTCACTCGATCATTTGGGTACAAGTCTAGCCATGCGAATATGTGATTTGTAGTCGAACATGGAAAGACATCGTTTGATTACCAGCCAATAATGTGAGTTGCTAACAAACACGAGAGAACCACCATTAGTGTCAATGGCCCTCAAGATGCTGCAGTACATTTTTTAAGGCGTGAATAGATGATTTGATGTCAAACGCCAAACAAAATCTTTCGGTCAAAGGTCCAGAAGCGAGGATCTTGTCAATGCTGTAACAAGCCTCATGGTACTAGAATCTGATGTTTCTAAGTGAACTTCCTGGATTTTGATTTTTCATCAATAGGAAGTCACCTTATTTTGAAAAGGGAGTTACTGATTTTGAAGACAAGGGTATGACTTGATATAGAAATTTTTAGGGATGACGGTCATGAGAATGAAGGCTTATGAGTATTGCAGAAGGATGAAGTATTCATTGGATGCATTCTCTTGAACATATCAGCGACACTATGATGAGTTGGCAGCATTGACCCAAAACTGAAGTGAAGTTATGATGAACCATAGGTATGAATGAACTGTCAAGAAGATTACCCAACCCAAACAGTCAAGGAAATCGAGTGAAGGAAGTGTCATGTTCAAGAGTGACTTGCTACCATAAAGAATTTTTGCTCATTTTTCCCGAATTTTCCCCAATCATTTGTCGACCAGCACCTCTTTATTTTTTAACAAGATTTAGGAGGATAACATTTTCTTGATCTATAATTCAACCCTTGGGGTGAATAGAGTATCGTTATTTAATAATTTAACGAGTCTAGCGATGAATGAAACTCGATTCTTGCCATGATCGACAAGCTCGTCGCTATTTTATGTTTTAACAAGCTTAACGACAATGATAGCCCTATCCTTTTTCATATTTAGAGAGTTTGAAAAAAGAGGATGAAAGAAAACTCCATAAGTACTTTTTCGTAAATTTGTCACTCAGACCCAAAAAAGTGTAAAATAATGTTTGAGAGAACCTCTTTGGTTATGTTTAACCAAGGTATTCCTTTTTTGTAAATAATCTATCTCAGTGTGGAAAAGGGTTAAACTTATACTGAGTAGATATCAATTCATTTACTTTAACGAGCTCGAAAAGACAAGTTCTCGACAATCTTTTCACACTATCGAAGTCCGAAAGAGCTAAAAGAAGACTTTAGGGGTTCCTTTTTTGTTGTTATCAAAGCTTGAAAAAGAGATAAAGGTGCACTTCAAATACTTTTTTGTTTTTAACAAATCCCGAAAAATAAGGAGAAAAAGTATGCTTTGTGGTCAAATCATTCTTTGAAAAAATCTGCACGACTAATCTATTCATCAGTTGTATTTCTTGTTCAGAACAACATCAAATAGATTAAAAATACCTATTTCATGATAAAAACATAATAAAACTATATTCATAGCAATAAATCTACTTTGAAAATTATTAAATGACTATTAAAAGTAGTTTCACTATTCATTTTTACCATTCCATAGTTACCATTTGCATTTTGGAGCTCTGAACTTGATTTTTACCCCGAACTTCAGTCGTTGATTGCGGTCGCTTCTGTGGACATATTTTGTCACCGCTTGATCCAGGTTAGTGCCATGAACCTCCTCTTTCCCTTGGTATTCATTTCATATCCAATTTCTGTAAATTTTTAGGGTTTTAAGGCCCCTAAGGTAAATTATGCCTAAATTGAGGGAAACACACCCCTAAATGTCGAAACCTGTGTTGCATAGTAGGTACAGTGAAGGGTACTTGCATGTGAAATGCACTGTCTCTTGTTAGGGAGTGCGTTGGGCACAGTTCAAGTTTTTTATTTTCATGTTGTGCCCAAAATTTGTCTAGTTTTTTGCAATGAATGGAATCTAATGGATCTTATGGTTGTATTTCAGGTTTCCATCGGATTACAATGATGATTACATGGGGGGAAAGGGAATATTAAGAACAAGATATGATTTCCTTAAATTATCTGGGTACTGTAAGAGCCCTAAAAGATTTTGGACTGCTTAAGTACTTCAAATTGTCGGGAATGAGGCAAGAAATAGAACTCTTGGAGTTCTTAGTTCTAGCATGGGATCCTATGATAGAGGAATTTCATATTAAGAACCAAGTGGTTCCCATAACAGTTGAGGATGTGTATTTTCTCACAGGTTTGTCGAGGAGAGGTTTACCCATTTCACTCTTAGGGTCTACCGTTGGAGGAGAGACAGTGAGGGATTATATTCTATAGTACTGCTATCTAGGGGTAGAACCTAGCAAATATGGAAAAATAAACATCCATAATGTTAGAGATTTTCCTTTGAGAACTATCCTTTTCACGATCTCTAAACTTGTTGGCACTGTTACACTACATGTAGCGAATAGATCGTATATGCAGTGCGCGCTAGAGTTCTTAGAGCCAACAGTCTTCAACTGGTCTGACGTTGTTCTTTCTCAGATAAAGGAACAACTGAACAAAGCAAAGGGAGGAAGGAAGAATAATTTCAGTTATGGTTCAATCTTTATATCCTTCACTTTGGAACGGATTCCACTGATGCAGCCACAACATGTGACACTAGATAGCTTTTCCTAGAGATGCTCGTATGCAGAGATGGGTAGGACTCATGGGTCGGCATACAGGCCAATCGACCATTGTGTTCTCTACTGCATTATTTGCCTGGTTCTGGTGACAGATCGTCGCCATCGATGAGTACGCATATGCAAGCATTGACTTTCGAGGAGATCTAGATTTAGCATTACCAGAGGATGCTCAATGGGGTGCAATGGATAAGAATGTTTTGACCATGTGTTTAGAGTTTCCTAAGATTTATACAATGTTTTTGTATTTTGATGTTTTCCCAAGACTAAACTAAATGTTTGATGCAATCCAGATATTGGTCGTGTTCAACCAGTAGAGGAACCAGAGCGCGAAGATGATGCGCCAGCAAAGAGGGTTGTTGGGAGAGCAGTCCTTCAGGACCTTAATATGGCTGAGAATCTGGCTGAGCTTCAACAGCACATAGAGGGGTTGACCTTCGGAATTCCGGATTTCTGGAATGAAGAGTTACCCATGTGACTGCAGTGACACACTATTTGGGTTCCTAACCATTGGATGCGGTTACTTCGTAGGATTTCTAGATCTATAGCATGTTACCATGAGCACCATTAGTTTAATTGTGACATTTTGCATACATTTTGAGGTCATATGACCAATGTGTCTTGGGCACAAATTTTGTAAAAACCTATAACTATCTATCTATATGATTTCAAATTTTTTCTTATGTTTATTGTGAAATCCTATTCAATGATGTGAATGTTTTATTTACATATGTTACAAATGTCTGTCTAAAACTTGATTAGATAATGAATTAGTGAATGTGTTCAAATTTCTAGAAATGTGTTGATATTGAATAAAATCAAAATATCTTTCCAAAAGTCGAACTCTTAGGAACAATCTAAGAAGTGTTGGATTTCTAATAGTATAAACACTAGTGAGTTGTAATACCACAAGTTATGAGTCTAACCTTATGATTATGTGGTTAATACCAAATTAAATGGCATCAGAGAGAAGTTCGATCAACGCGCTATACTCAGCGATATTGTTCATTGATCTACCAATACAAATCCCTTGAAAACTCACTAACTCGTCGTTCGGAGAAAAAATGGCCACGCTGTAGAGGATAGATTCTGCGTACTACGACTAGCACCATCAGCATATCCAACAAATGGTTCCAAAGATTCAGACATCTGTGATTAAATGTAAAGAATATTACTAACGCCAAGAAAACTCTAAAAACAAATTAAGATAGTGAATGCAAATCAAAAGAATATATACAATATAATACAAAAAATTACTACGCTCATGATTAAGCATAGTAATGTTTAAGACATAGCCCATTTCTAGGCTGTGCCAATGGAATTCCATCATAATCAACTAACTATAGGAACCCTTAGCAAGAACGCTTTTGACAATATAGGGGCCCTGCCATAATGGCTCGAATTTCCTTGTACCTATTACATCAACTTCTTGATCATAAAGAAGTACCAAGTCGCCCTCTGAGTAGATGCAAGGCTAGACATTTTTGTCATATTGTGCCTTTATAAATCTCTTATGCACTTCGTTAACCAATTGGGCTTCACGACGCATTTCATCAAGATGGATGAGGTTAAGGAGACACGCTTCTTCTTCTGAGGTGTCAGGTAACAAGTCTATCGTGAGTTTTAATGATGATATTTCGCAATTTATTGGTAAGATAGCTTCGAGACCATACACCAATTGAAAAGGAGTAAATCTGGTTGCGTTTCTCACTGAGTTTCGGTACGCCCACAAGGCAGAGTACAAGATCAAATTTCAGTTTATTTTATGAACTCCTATCATTCGTTGAAGCATTCATTTAAGAATTTTGTTAATAACCTCAACTTGTCCATTTGATTGTGGATAATAAGGAGTATAATTATCATGCGACAATCCTAACTTGGTAGTCAATTCAGACATCATGTGGTTGCGAAAATGCTTCCCATGATCCATAAATATAGCCTGTGGGACCCCAAACCGTGCAATAACATGATTAAAGAAAAAAATACAGCTATCTGTCCTATGTTGTTGAATGTAGGCATCGCTTCGCCCCATTTGGTAAAATAGTAGACTGCGACAATAATATAACAATGTCCCCTAGACGAACGAGGGTTACATGTCATGAAGTCAATACCCCATTTCGTAAATGGTCCCGCAGAGACAACAGGATGCATTGGAGCTCGCGGTTTCTGAATCTTACGATAACAAAATTTGGCACGCATGACAACTTTTGACTGCGAGGATGCAACCTTGAAAAAAAGTAGGCCAAAATTAACCAGCGCGGAGTATCTTCTACGTGGTATCATATCCAGATAAATCTCTACCACAAGCCCCAACATGACAAGCATTTAACACTTTTTTGGCCTCCTCATGAGTGCGGCACTTCCTTAAAATGGTATCGGCACCACGATGATAAAGTGTATTGCCGACGATCATATAATCTTTGGCTTGGTATCTAATACGTCGTTGTTCAGAGAGAAAGGTATTAGGTCGAAAAGTTTGGGTTTGGAGATAAATGATGAAATCCCCATACCAAGGATCAGATGATCCGATCAGAAAGAGAGACTCGTCTGGAATTGATGGTTCCAATGTAGTTGCAGTATTATTAGAGGGAAGATCATAAAGAAGCTAAGCCAAAACTAAAGACTTCTTTGACTTGGATTTGAAGAATTCCAAATCAAATTCCTGCAAAATGATAATCCATTTTGAATATTTCCCCCCCAGCAATTGACATGATAAGATATAAGTAATGGGGTTGCAATCCGAAATGATAGTTGTTTTTTGGAGTAGGATATAATGGCGAAATATATGGACAACTTGAACAACTGCCAAGGCTAGATGTTCTATGTATGAGTACTTAACTTCGGTATCATTGAGATTACGACTCAAATAATAGATCGGATGTTCAATTCCATGTTCTACTTGGACCAATACAATAGCAATGGTCGTTTCAGCCATGACAATATATAGGAAATAATAATTTTGATAATTAGGAGGATACATTAATGACGTTCGGACAAGATTATCCTTGACAGCATCAAAAGAAGCTTGCGTATCTTGGTCCCAATGGAAGGGAACCCCATTTTTCAATAGTCGAGTAAATTCTTTAGCCATTTCACTATAGTTTGGAATGAACCTTCTCAGGAAGTTAGCCTTTCCTTGAAGTTTCTATATTTGAAGTCAATTTGATGGTGCAGGAAAATCAAGAATGACCTAAACCTTCAATGGGTCTATTCGAATTCCTTATTTTGAGACTACGAATCCATACAATCGACTAGAACCAAAAAAAAAAACACATTTATGTGAATTAAGGAATATTTTGTAGTGTCGACAGCGTATGAAAATGGCTCTCAAATGCATCGGGTGATCAGTCAGATTTCGTGAATGCACTGGTAAATCATCTAGATAAGGTTGAAAAATGTGCTTGATGTCATTGAAAGCATAATCCATTGCTCTCTAAAAATTTTCCCCAACGTTATTTAAACCAAATGGAAGTTTCCTATAAGAGAATGTGCCCCAGGGACAAATGAATGTTGTCTTATGTTGATCATATGGGTGGATATTGATTTGATTATAGCCGGAAAATCCATCCATGAACGAAAAAATTTCACATCCAACACAATCGTTAATGATCTGGTCGATAAAGGGAGTAGGATAGTTGTCTTTTGGAAAATCCTGATTAACATCCCAATAAACGAAACACACTCTAATGGTCCCTTGTTTTTTCATGACAGGAACGATATTGGAAACCCACTTAGTTAGCGGAACAAGGTAAATGAAACCAGCACGTAAAGTTTTTCAACTTTTTCTTTGATGACAGCAACTTTCTTCGAATGAATAGGACAAAGCTGTTGGCGCACCGGTTTGACATCAGGATACATACTAATAGTGTGTTCAACTATACTAGTATCCATGCCTGGCATTTCCTCGTAAGAACAAGCAAATACATCATGAAATTCACGAAAAAGAGAGTGATATAATTCAAGTTCTAATGGAGAACAAGATACATCAACATGAATCTTTTCTACAATGCCAGGTTTGGTTGAAATATTGATAGAAATGGTTTCTTCAATAATTGGCAAATTTCGCTCGGAATTGATTGCATTAATTGGTAAATAATTCAAAAATAAATTTTTGATTGATGGGTGATATAGTTCAATAAGATAATTTTCTTCATAATCAGGAAGATGGGAACAATGATGATAATCTTCCCATGGTTCTCCTTCTGACATCATAGCTTCCAAAATATTTTCATTTTTCAAAAACATTGAGGAAAATGGATAAGATGGAGTACCAAAATCTAAGGAACGATCAACCCAAACACTTGGCAACGCTGATTTTGGATTTTACACCCAAGCCAGATATATTGATTGCTATGCCAACTCAATAGGGTTTGGCGGTAAAAATTCATCCAACGTAGAAATGTTAGAATCACCCGTACTCTCCCTTAAGCCAAATAGAGTGGAAGAGATCATGTAGCAGGTTTCTATACTTGCTATTTCTTCTGACGTCGCATGCGGCGGTAAAGCAAAGGTTCCCATGAGAGTGGAATCCTTTAAGAGTCCTACACCAATGTTCTGAATTTCTAGTTTGGGTATGTGAAAAAATGGAATGGTTCAAGTTACCTACGAAGCGAAGGAAAAAAAGAAAAGTTGATTAATGACTATAATTATACCTTTATGTGGAAAGGAAATCACTCTAAAGTATGTAGAAAAAATTGCAGTCATCGCATATACACATGGCCTTCCAAGTAAAATATTATAGTCAAGGGGTCCATCAATGATCTCGATATCATTATTCATTTTTTTCCCCCTAGTTCAACATGCAGGTTATTGATAATACCACAAGTTTTATATGTTCTTCCATCAAAAGCCTTCAATGTCATTGATGTTTGTGATAAGCATGGCAAGCCAAGTGACTTCCAGCAATTTAAAGACATAATACATGTAGATTCTCCCTCATCAATAATAATGCGATGAACAAGGTGATTGAGAACATTTACTTGTATAGAGAATGCTAATTCTACTGGTAGTTGCGACACATAGCCCGTATGATTAAAGACAACAAGATTAGAATCAGTCGAATCAATTACACCAATGGCCGACAGTAAAGCCTGCTTTTGGGAAGGACAATTTTGTAATACCTCAAGAGCAGACATAACTAAAGGGGATTGAGCCAAATCTTCAACTATATTATAATTATGTGCAGCTCTTGCTCGTGGATTATATGTCAATTTATGAATTACTCCCGGGTGGTACTGATTCTGTAGACAGATTCATAGTCGAGGTAGTAGGTTGATTAGTGGCCTTACTACCATAATATTTATTATGCACTGATAAAAAAATATCTTGTGAAGGTTTTGTGACAAATAACATTAACACTTGGGAACTAGGCGCTGGATCCGTAGCAACCAAATTAGTGTCCGAATTTGGAAATGGGTATTTCAACACAGCTAATGCATGGGAAGTCTTGATGATTCTTGATGATTTTTGAGACTTCAGCACGGTGAGGACAATCCCTAACAAAATTTTCCTCGTTATAGATTATGCATGGATAACGAGGTTTCCGAGGTCTAGACGGTTGATCAAATGATCTTTCCTACAGGTTAGAAGTTTTCTTTTTCTTTAATTTCCCCTTTTTCTTACTTCCTGGTTGCTTTTCACCTTTGCCTTTGTCAAATGACACGGAATTAATTTTGGAAGTAGGAGCAGGATCAGATGCAGTAGTGTGGTGTGTGTTTGCAGTGCCTATTAGGCCATATCTGGCATGAGAGTCATTTAATTGAGGAGGAACATTGAAATTAGATCGCGAAACATTAGGAGTTTTTTCATAGAGCATACTATACTGAGTGTAAATAAAGTCTAAATATTAGCCACGAGCGATAACTTGCTCTTTTGTGACAATGCCACCCCTAGCCACATCATCAGTTGTAGATGGTAACAGGGACTTAATGAACCATTCAGCAAGTAGCTGATCTGGAACAAATGTCTTAACCATTCGTCAACGATGACGCCACTCATGAATATGATCAGAGATGTGAGTAGCATTAGTCTGTTTGAAGTTGGTTAAGAGTTCCATTCCAGTTTCGTATCTGATAGGTAACTGGAAATGATTCAAAAAGACGATAGTTAGGGTAGTGAAATTTTCAAAAGAAACTCTAGGTAATTCAATGTACCATTTAGCAGTCGAACCTATGAGTGTATGCTAGAAAAGATGTAGTCAAACAAAATCATCATTTAGGGAGTTTGATGAACACCATAAATGATAAGTCATGACATGAGTCGACGTATATTCTCTAGGGTTTCCATTGAATTTAGGAATATCAGAGGGTAATTTATGAGGTATCAGCAACCACCAAGGAGTATAGTTGATAGGATCATTGGTTAACCAATTTAAATCTGGTAATTCTAAAGTTGCAACAAAAGGAAACTGTCTATTAAGTTCAGGTTGAGCATAGACAGGGTAAGATGGAATTGCTTGAGCAATAGGCCTTTGAGTACCAGCATATGGAATCTGATGCTGGTAACCCAGATAGGGGTTGTTTTGCAAGGCAAATTCTTGAGGATTCTGTAGAAAAAAACCTGGATATGAGATTTGTTGAAATGAAGTTTGAGGAATTTGAGACTAAGGTTTCCAAGGGGTCTGTCCACAAATTTTATAACCCAAATTAGGATAATTTGGATTTAGTTGATATGTATAACCAGGTTGCGGTTGTGACACCCCATAAAATGGTAGACCAGCTTGTGAATAAATAATTCCTGATACATGTTTTTGTAAATTAACCAAAGGATTTGGAGTCTATGGACCCAACATATGATGATATTGAGTTGAAGGACCTGATTGATAAGGTTTATGTACAATATTTTCATTTTGTAATAGGGGTAAAGATGTATTAACAAGTAGTAATGAAGTGGGTGTAATAGGTTGAACCAGTTGATACGAGTGTGCAACCGTTTGTGGTTGGATAGGCAGAGTGGGTTGCCATTGAAAAACATTCAATTTAACATTAGGCTGACTAAAAAGGGACTGAGTACTGTCATATTGGGTGACCAAAGGTTGCCCCCAACATGAGGAGAATAATAAGACGGAAAATAATTCTCTCCAAATGCTGGGAGTCTAGTTGATATGGTACTTGAAGGAATTGACCTAGAAGGACTGGCTTGATATTGCCGTGTTGATGTGTATAATAAATCAAGCCATTCAGTACTGATGATAGGATTAATAGTTAAAATACTAGATGATGACATTGGTAAAGACCATGGTCTTGAAGATGCACCAAATAAAGTGCCAGATAATGATTTGTAACGTGATGGGACCGTAGGGCCACCATGAAAATATGACTCTAGTGAAGTGAACATCGACAGAGTAGCGAGGGCAGGAGCTGACATAATTGGAACAGCTGTCCCAACCAAAGATGTTGGTTCAGACATGGTTGATTGACTAAATGTATACCCTTTAAAATCTACAAGAGATTGAATGGGAACATGATGAACAAAGGCATATGGAAATGATTGAGGAAAATACTCGTACAGGTAAAGGTCCCCGCCAATGGGTTGGAGTTAAAGGTGTATTGTCTTGTGGGATTTCTTCAATCGTAATTAAACCAATTGGAAGTATTTCACCGTCAGGCCCAAAGTATATTTCAGACGGTTGACTATGTGATATAGGAGTTTCAATGGCTACAGAAATTTGTGGGATGACCAAGGTAGGAACAACTTCTGGTTGTTCGAATTCTAGATTCAGATGTTTTGGAAAAGAAGAGACAGGATCTGGATCAGTTTTTGTTTGAACAACGCTGGGTCTGGGAGGTATGGTCTCACTAATTGGATAGATCATGACCATGGGTAGCTGTGAAGACTCCGTTTTGACAATAGTAGACGAACCGGGATATGTAGAAACAATTTGAGCTAACTCTGGTTTATTAAAAGATGATGTTTCACCAGAGGTATGGATTGTACTTGATTCAGTAGATCGTGATCACCTCCACATACCAGAAGTAACTTCTGGTGGTAAAGGTGGTTTTAAAGCTAATCTACGCGAACGATGGAGGATAGGATTTTGTTCTTCCACGGTTACTGATTTATTTTAACCAAAAAAAAATAAACAAAATAAAAGGGTAATTCTAGGTAAAAGGGTTTACCAAGAAACTGTGAACTGTAGAATACCTCTTGGCAAACCAAGAAGTACGGGTAGGCAATCTCCTTGAATGTTGTGTTCGGTGTATCACTATGGATGGATAACACCTAAAAATTTTCCTCCCAAATATATCCGAAGGAACATGGAGGCCCAAGTCTGTATTAGCGCTGTCTGATGCGAAACTGCACAGTGAGAACACCCTTTTATACTTATCGTACTGTAACACCGCCCGATATACCCGAAAGTACGTGGACGAGCTACGATATACTTACGTACATGGAGTGAGGTATCACACTCGGAATTTATCACAGACAAGTTAATGAAAACGATTATGTTTTACGACGCCGGAACACGTCTCTAGCCTAGACCTTCTAAATTTTATCATTATGATTCCAATGCTTTGTTAGGTAAATTGAGATTAATTTTAGGTTGATCTTGCTTAACAATTTTCCTTTCAAAGGTTCACCATGATGATGTGTATGAATTTCCTAAAATGCAAACTAAGAATGATAAACAATCTTTCACTTTCAGTTTCTTCAATGAAAAACCTAGCTACTAAGGTGAAGAAGCAAACAATTTGTGAGCAAACAAATCAATGAGCACAAACTAAATGTAGATTTTCTAATGTTCCTTTTACATAACACACAAAATTCTACATGCAAATGCAAGGTTTTCTTTTCAGTTTCTTTAATGTTATGAATGCGGAAAAGAAACTAAGTGCACTAAATCAAAAATTCAAATGCCTTTTACTTTCGAGAAATGAAGAATACAAACAATGATTTCTCTTTTGAAGGAAAAATGAGGATTTTATTAACAATTTCTCCTATCAAGGAAATGAAGATTTTACGGCAATTTCCCATTTCGAAAGAAAATGATTCTTAATGCGACCATAAAAAATACTTTGAAATCAACTTGTCAATGATAAACAAAAACGTTTTAAACAAACATTGAGCAAATTTTCATTCAAAGGAGGAAGAAGTATATAGATTCACTGGCCAATATGAGGATCAAACTATTCAAAACACAACAGAAAACAAGCTGAAGAAAATTGCAAAGGAAAATTCAAAGGAATCTGGATGGTTTCAGGAGTCAATGTAGTCTCAAAGGGGAGACAGTGCTCTGCAACACAGGTTTGAAAGGGAGACAGTGCTATGCAAATCACTGTGTCCTGTCCAAGTGTGCATTGGGCGTAGTGTATAAGGAAAAATACTATTGTTTAACTCACTTTCATTGAAAATTTGGCTTTGAAAAAGTTTAATCTTTATGAGTAACAACTACTGGGTGGATAAACAAAGAAAATCGAAGGCTTAAACACCTAGAACTAAGAGAAATTCTCCCTAGCAGAGTTGCCAATTTGTTGGGCCAGAATTGTGAATTACGGATAAAACATTCTTCCCTAAACAAGTGCTAGCCTAGAACAATAGATTAAAGACTATATGACTATTTCTCGTAACTAAGAACTGACACACAGAAAGTATTAGAAGGTTACATGTGATCCAAGCGCTTCTAAATGGCTCCTTCTGTCGCTTCCATTGTAGCTTCAAATTCAAGAAGTTTGTGTGAAATGCTTCCTGCAAGAAAAATTACTGAAACAACAGAAGATGCAATAATATAGACGTCTATTCAAGTTATTTTTCTAAATCAGTAAAGCATAAAGCGTATACGTCAACCAAGATCTTTCAATATGGAAAATCAGAGCCAATACAGATGCATATAGGGAAAAATAATTTGTATTCTTTATTAATGATAGAAGGAGAGGTTACAACCAAGTGAATGATTTGAAGTGACTCTTCCAGCAATGTTCTGAAGCCTCATCATAGTATAAATCTCTCCAATAGCTGTTACACAAATCTAACACTCAATTGAAAATTCTCCAATATTTCTCTACTCAAATTCTTCCTTCCCAAGCACTCAGATTTTTGCTCAATTTATAAAGGAGTTGAAGGTTGTTTTACAATCAATGACTTTCCAATAATAGGAAAGACATGTTTCAAATCTTGTAGATGTCAAATGGACACTTGGATTCGAAGCTTGACACATGTGAACTCTTCTAGAAGGCACTGGCCAAGTGGAGATTCCAGAACAATGAGAATTTCACTCCCAATGTGACCAACGCACCTGTGAATGTCGGAAAGTGCTTTGTAGAGCAGTCTTGCATGGGGATACTTGCATATGCAACGCAATTATCCCCTTCAGATACTGCATTGGCGAGCTCTCATATGCTATATAATAAGCTTCAAACTTTGGAAACCTTTGCTTGATGAAAGTCTTGCTTGATTTTTCTTGTTCTTGTCTTAGGGCATGTAGCAACTTGAAATGATAGGGAGCGATAGACCCTTAATCATTGGTCCTGGAGATGATGCCTAGTTAACCAGTTCATTGGGAATGGTGCCCAAATTGACCTATAAAAATCCCATTGGCTGATGGGAGGCATAGTCACCCTACCTAATCATTGCCCAATGAGCGTACAGACTGTTGACTGAGAATCCCTACAAACTCATTTACAAAATTTTAATTGTTTTCCAAATCAATCAGAACATGATATCGGGCGAATTTGATGTCGGTTTTGAGTGAAACAAGTTGTGTTGGATTCAGGGCGATGAGATCCTTTTTTTCGCACTAGTTTTGAGCCAATTTGATCAATTTGAATTTTGAGAATTTTCCTGATCCACTAGATCATTCCTCCCCACTAGAAGATTTTGGACCCAAAAATACCACTTTTAGTTAACAAATATATGAGGGTAAAACTCCCTCACCCTTCCAATATCAATATATATTTGGATTTTCTTGGATTTATTCCCTTGAGCCCCATGTGAAGGTACTCCACATTCCCTCCTTTTGAAGTCCTTATTTTCTTGTCAAGGATGGTGTCTTGTTGCAATTATTCAAGATATTCAGGAGAGAAATCTTCAATTGAAGGAATTTTTACATTATCTCCTTCATATTCAGTCAAAGGAGGCTCATACAACCTTAAATTCTCAACATTAAGAACTGCATAAATTTGCATATATGAAGGAAAATTGAACCTGAAGAAATTATTACCAATCTTTTCCAGAATTCTGAATGGACCATATCGAATTGGTTTCAACTTTTTGCCTTCTCCTTGGAGTCTCTCTTTGCTAATGTGAAACCAAACTTCATCATCGACTTGGAAATTGTGATCCACGCAATGCATATCATTTCTTGTCTTGTACTTGAATTGAATCTTATCCAACTATTCTTGAAATATTTGATGTACCAATTGAACTTTTTCAATGAATATTTTAGATTTGTCTATGTCACTATGACCATCAATAGAAACATTCTTCTAAAAGATTAAATCTAAAGGCAATTTTGGAAGTATCCCAAGCATGCCTTAAATGTCAATGTTTGAGTCAATGAATTTTTGGCTCGGTTGTAAGCTTGCTTAATATAGTGCAACTGGTCATCCCACAACTTAGGATGCTTACTGCAATAACCTCGAAGAAAATGTATCACCACCTATGTTTGGCCATCTATTTGTGGATGAAATTTTGTACTCTTTTTCAATTTGGTGTCCATGTGTCCCCACAAGCTTGATCGAAAATTTCCAGAAAAGTAAGAATCTTGATCACTAAAAATGTATTTGGGAAACCCAAAATGAACCCATACATTATGAAGGAATAACTAAGCAGTATGTTCAACTGTAACTTTCTTTTTACAAGGCGTAAAAATACACATTTTGCTAAACCTATCCACAACTACATAAAGATAATCGTGAGCTCTCCTAGACATGGGTGGACCTCTTACAAAATCCATGGATACACTCTCCCAGGGATGAGAAGGTACTGGAAGTGGTATATGAAATCCCAAATTTCTATTTCTAAGCTTATTAACAGCACATAATGAACACCCTCTTACAAATCGTGACACACTTTCAAGCATATGTGGCCAATAACATTACCTTTGTAATTGTGCAATTGTCTTACCTACACTGAAATGACGAAAAATAAGAGAAGTATGTGCTTCCCTTATGATGTTGAATCTCTCTCCCTGTGAAATACAAATCTTGCCAAGATGGTACAACAAGTTATAATGCACATGATAATCCATTTCCTCTACTTGGTTACCTTGATACAAAGTCACATATACATCTTTGAAATCATTATCTAAAGCATATTCTCAACTTAGCTCTTATGTATGAATAAATTACTCTTAATAATAATGGATGCACTAATAATTGGTATAGAATCATATCAACAACCTTCTTATATATACCTTTCTTATACCTTATCACCAAGTGGAATTGTTGAAGAAATCCCATCCATGAGAAGTGCCTCACTTGCTGCAACTTTGTTTTTGATTTCAAGTATTGTAGTGGCTGATGATCCATGTGAGTGATTGTTTCCTTACCAATCAATTAATGTTTCCACTTTTTCACACTTTGCACCAATGCATACAATTCCTTGTTATATGTAGGATAGTTAATTACAACACCATTAAAATTTTTTGAACCAAAACAGATGGGATTACCATGTTTCATTAGTACTACACCCATGACATAGTCACTTGCATTAGTTTGTATCTCAAATGAATGTATCAAGTTAGGAAGTGCAAGTACATAAGTTGATTTGATATTTTCCTTCAATGCATCAATTTTTATTTTTTTTGTTTACCTCCCCAGTGAAAAACTTGCTTCAAACTTGTCAATGCATGAAATGGAGCTGTGATAGAAGAAAATTTAGAAATAAACTTTTTCCAATATTGGGATCATGCCAAAAAACTTCTAACCTATGTCACTGTTTTTGTCTTTGGTGAATTCAAAATGAAATCAAACTTGGAGGGATCTATTTTCAATTCTCCTCCTCCAACAATATGACCCAAGTAGAATAAACAAGTTTTTCCAAATTCACATTTCGACATTTTTAAAAACAAATTTTATTTCTTCAAGACATATAATAGTTGCTTGACATGCATGACATGTTATTCATAGGACTTGGTGAAAATTAATATGTCATCTCAATGGACTATTACAAATTCATCTAGAAAATTCCTCAATACATCATTCATTACATGCATGAAGGTAGCAAGATCATTACAAAGGCCAAAGGGCATAAGCAACCATTCAAACAAACCTTGCTTTGTTTTTAATGATGTATTTCATATGTCTACTTCAGCGATCCTAATTTGATGACAACCAATCCTCCAGTCCAACTTAGTGAAATACACAACATCTTTCAATTGATAAATTAAATCATGAATTCTAGGAAGAGGGTAACATTTCTTTACTCTAATCTTGTACAATGCACAAAATTATACACACATGATCCATGTTCCATTTTTATTTGACACTAAAATAATAGGTGAACCACATAACAATGTACCTGGTCAGATGATCCCCTTGTCAAGCAACTCTTGGACCTTTTTTTAATTTATACATATTCCATCACTAACATCTTATGCATGCTAATTTTAGGAAGAGGACTATATTGTTGCCAATGGATTTCATGTTGGATTCCTCTTTTGGGAGGAAATCCCTTAGGCTTTTGAAACATCTCACCGTACTAGTTAACAACCTCAACCAAATCAGATTTCAATTTTGAATCACAACCTTGAAAGGATTAATTATCAATATCATTCTTGGGTTTTATCATTAGAAGTACAAAATTCTTGCTAGGGTTAGAAAATCTCGTCATTTGTCCAGCATTCACAAGTGAAAGGTTTATTTTCTTCTGACGTTATATAACAATGTACTCAATTCCATATTTAAACAAGTGATATTTGTTTTCATGGCAATGAAACATATCTCTCCTATCATAAATATATGGGCTTCCCAAAAAAATACCACATATCTCTAATGGCACTACATCAAGCTCTACCACATTAATCAAGTTTGCAGTTATAGAGAATTTCATTTTGGATTTTCTAGTTAGTTGCAACTTTGTATTGTAACACACCAAACATAAAGGATATGTTTTAGGATGAGGAATGGTTTCCAAATTAATTTTTTTGACAATGTTTTTAGAAATGAGATTTTCTTGTGATCCACTATCAAATTGAGTATCAATTTTGTCTGTTTTGAGAGGACTCTATATGGAAAATATCTATTCTTTATTTTTGACTTTGAGTTTCATTGCAGATATTTGAAGAACTAGTGCTAGTAATTGATTCCTTACATTTCATTCCCATAGTTGTGACCTTTGTTTCATCTCCCGAATCAAATTCTAAATCATGTTGTGTAGTTTCAATTGTCTTTTGCTTTCCTTTTTTGTTAAAATTTTTGGGTCTCATATCAATATGAAGTTTCCAATAATGATCTTCATCGTGACCATACTTTTAACAATGCTTGCATGCCAATTTTTCTCCATCTTTCTTGATGGAAGTAGTCTTCTTCCCTTTTCCTTTGAATTCACCCTTTCCTTTGTCTCCATTCTTAAATGGCTTTTTAATGCCTTATTGTGGAACATTCTTCCATATTGCTTTATAGATGCGTGGTCTGTACACAAGCCTCATCTAAACTTGCAGGGTTAAACATGAGAATAGTGTGTGTTAGTTTGAATTCTAATTGCAAGTGTACAAAAAAATATCACTTTAGCCAATATAAACATAACCATATTACGCACAGATCAATTCATATTTCAATGCAACATAGAGGGCGTCTTCCTCAGTCTTAAGAAACTGAGTTGCGACATATTTAACGATAGAGGGAAAAAGAGATCTGAGAAACCAATCCATGTAGACACAATATTTGAAAACAAGAGCTCGACATAAGCTCTTCCTTCTGCGCCATTCTTAAAGATGGTCAGATAGGCGGGTGGTAGAAATTTGATGGAAAGCGGTCAAAATTTTAGTACCAGTGTCATAGCAAAGGGGAAGCTGGAAGTAGGACGAAAATGACTTTGCAAGAGTCACAAAAGTGGCATGAGAGGCAGTGGCCTAGTCGACATACCACTTGGAATCTCCTCCAATAAGCATACACCGGAATAACTGAAGACGGACATAGTCATTAGTGATAGAATTGTACGAACACCACATGTGGAAAGAATGAACATGGTTGGTAGGATCCTCTCCAGCATTTCCTTCAAACTTAGGGATGTATGAAGGAAGCTTGGTTGGCATAGTAAGCCAACCTCGATCATGGTGTATATGGTTATTAATCAACTGGCTTAACTCGGGAAGGCTTAGGCCTGCAATATAAGGAAGCAAGGGAGCAGCCGAAATCATTCTTGTTGCAACTCCACTAATAGTGGCTCCAGCATTAGAGCCAGGGTGACCACCAGTGGTAGGTCCTACACCAGACATGATGAAGGTGAAAGGTGGAGGAGAACCGAGGATAGAAATAGAAGGGGAACCCAATGAACTAGAATTAGAGTCAAAATGGGGACTCGACGGAGGAATAACTCAGAACCTATGTAGTGGAGTAAGTCTTCCTAACGGAAACTGAGGATGAAGGCCTTGGAGTCTTTGGGATAAACTCCTTGGGGGTGAAATGATGGAAAAGAGACACGGAACCCAGTATGGAAGAGAGTTAAACAAGGAAGAGAGCTGAGGTTACAGGTTTTGGGTTGAAAAGTGTGACCTTCATTTTTGGTTGTCTCAGGGGAAGATGTTAGAAAAAAGTGCCATCTCTATTGCGGCTGATACCTATTACCTGTGTAAATGGCCTAGAAACACACGGAAGTTAGAATTTTTAATGTTTTAGGGTACAAAAGGTTAAAAAAACATCAAGGAATGCAAAATAAGAAGCTTAAGAAAAACCATAGGGGTTGAAGTAGCTGGTCATGTAGGGATCTAAAAAATGATGGCGGTCATAATTAAAAACCCTTATGGAGTCGCCAGTTGTTACTGTGAATTCTAATCACAAGTGTATGAAAAAAACTCACTTTAGTTGTGCATAAAAAACAATCCTAACATCAAATTTGGCTTTCAATTTCCTTAGATTTGTAGTAGGTAATCAGAATTAATTCTACAAAAATCTAGATCTATGCATTTAAAGACATTAAACAACAAAAATAAATAAGATTTTCTCCATAAATCCAATAGACAAGACAATAATTTATTAAAAAAAAATTGTATTATGACACTTGGGAAGGGGACACAGAAATATGTTACCAGTCCCACTCGATGGGATAGGTTCTTGTATGTCCTTAGTTATTCAGATCCAAGATCTCCCTCTCTTGATGGTGCATAAAACCCAGACAAAAATGGAACTCAAAGGGAGCTCACAAGAAAAAGTAGAAAAAATATGACAATGATGGAGGATCAAAGTCAGACCAAAAGCATAGATCAGGAGGTTATCAAAAGGTGACAAAAGGTAGTGAATGAATGGAAAACCCTTCTATTTATAAATTTTTTTGAGTTAGTCTAGATATTGGTGCATAATTAAAATATTATTAACCAACTCTAGAACCAACTTACATGGAATATTTTATTATTTTTGGTGGTGGGAAGAGGAATTTAGAATTGTTCAAATCCATTTATTTTGAAATAATAGATAAATAAATGATTTATTTATTATTTCAAGGATGAGGTTAAGGAATAATTAAATAAATAATGATTTAGTCAATTATTTATAAATGATTTATTCAAATTTAACAAGGAATATTATTAAATAATGATTTAAATAATTATTCCTAGGAAATAATAAGATAAATAATGATTTATCTAATTAATTTTCCTATTTTGGGTTAAATATGACCAGGAATATTAATTAAACAGTGGTTTAGTTAATTATCCCTGGAGGAAAATCAAACAAATAACGATTTATTTAACTATTCCTCATGGTGTTTCCTGTTTAGACCAAAAATAATTTAATAAACTATGGGTTATTAAATTATTTTTCATAGTAAGAGAAATTTTACTATGGTAAAATTGGTCTTACATGGTGTAATTTAGATGACCAAAAATTGGTGTAACAGATTTCCCCCAATGTGCAAGCGTTAGGAGCTAATCGTATGACCGAAGTACGTTATAAGAACACAATCAGTAGAAACCGAAGGGGAGTCATAGAGAGAGAAATATAAGATGAACTGAAGCGAGAGAGGACTAGAACCTAAGGAGGCGAGACTTACAGGTGAGACAAGTCTCTTTTATGAGTGAGTACCTATGCTGAATGAGGTGGGGGAGTCATACCTATGCTCGCCGAGATGACAAAGTACAAAGAATAATGGTGTGCCCAAGAAACATGGGACTGAGCTATATAGTACTTGATGGCATAAACATGGGCCAGATAAAAAACATAATGGATCCCACATACATACTCTTCCTCGGACAACAACCAAGACTTCTACAATAATATCTGACTACATGAGATATAATAACAACCAAGGAGGCCCTGTAAAACAGGAAAGGGCTCTGAAAATCTAAATGATACATGCAAACTAAAAAGGTGTTGCAAGCGGCTAAGGCCGGAAACATCAAATTTGTAGAGCTGCATCCAAGGCTATAGTGGAGAGGTCATCGAGGTATGTGGGAGGCTACCTGAAGGACCACCCCCTCATGAGGTCTGAAACATCTCACACACACCCAGGAATCACTGGTATAATCTATTTTATCACTGAACCATCAAGTATACGGATCTCAATCATGCCATAAGGAGCTGGAACTGAGAAAAAATCAAGTCAAAGGGCAATGAAGGGTCCCTTTTCCTGATCCGAGGCACCGAACAAGAGTGCAGTTACAACCAAAGGACATCGCCCTCTAGACCTGTATTCTGGAATGAATAAGTTGATGTCAACAGAAGAAGGTTCGCCATAGGTGAGGTAATAAGGAATCCTGAACTAAAGCATGAGGGAGAATAGTATAGAGACTGATAGACTGACACTAGGGATGATGGTGGAAATGGGGGGGACTGAGTAGTGGGCTAACGAATTCCCTTGTTAGAGCATAAAGGGCATGGATAACCTGACAGCTACTGACAAGACTCCAAAGAGGATAGGGCACAGTATGACTGAACGCAAAAATGTGCTACACGAGCGAGGTACAAAGCATTGAAGGATGGAGAACTGTGACGGGAGACAAAAGGAACTCGGGACAAACTCGATGGATGTGTTGATGACTAGGCTTGGATACTCTAAACAAGGGCAACTCGATGATGCTGCCACACAAAATAGGCTCGGTGGGGACCATACAAACATGAGTAAGAGATGGTTACTCACGACGAAAATCGACACAACCATCGAAAAGCATGAAAGAAAAGTGGTGCCCCAAGTAGAAGTGTCGCATGTGAAGAAATTAAATTTTGAGAAGCGGTGAAATGACCCTTCTTAGAAAAAAGGCTTCGAGGTGATGTATCAAATCGCCAAAAATGAAAGGATACCCATTCGAGTGCTCGGTGAGAGCTTTCCAACGGTGCTGAAGGTTTGTCAAATGGAGATATGGTTTGGTCGTAACTGGCAAAAGAAAAATATGAGGTTTTTCTTTTAATAAGGCAATTTCCCTCCAATTTGATTCATTTGCAAGTGTAGCCGTGGTGAATGTAGAGAGGATAAAAAGCCCTAAATCTTGTGGTGATCATAGCAGAAAAACCAACCATTGGACTTGAGATCCGTCAGTTGTAGGTAAGAGGCATAACCATACTCCTTAAATTCAATGGATTAAAGTTTCAAATTAGGTACCCAAAGCCCAAGAACAGATCTCTGCTCCTCCTCATAGCCAGGTCACACTTTTTGGGATATTTTTTGCGACCTGAGTAGTAGTTACTCGCCAGAAAAATATGACCTATCCTAGGAAATGGCCTCAAAAGTGCGACCTATCAAAGAAAGGGGTTTCAATGTTGCTTTTGGCTGAGAGCTGGGATTTTATGGTTATGATGCAGTCTTTCCTTTCTGTATGCTGACAAAAATGATGGTTTTGTGTAGGTATGGAAAATTTAAGGATCAATTGGAGAGAGAGAGAGAGAGAGACTTGGATACATTACGTTCTGATATCCGAGGGGATCATGCAGTCCGTGTCACATTGGACAGGTTTGGGGTCCTTAAATTTTTGGAGAACCCATTGATGAGGGCAGGAGAGCCCTTGTTAGACTGAATAGTTAGCTATTGGGACCCAGATCATGAGATCTTTATAATGCAGGGGCATCAGATTGAGATGATTATTTAGGATATATATTTCTTGACCAGTCTCCCACCACTAGGGATGGTCAGAAACACATAGCCAACGTTGTAACCGTGAGAGCGGAACATTATGGAATATGTGGAGCACCACTGTCAACCGTGTGTCCATGTGAAAGGCACACAGATAGCGATAGAAGATCTAGAGAGGCTAGATACTCGTGTTGTGGCAGCATTGGTGTTGTAAATCCTAGGAAAACAGGCACTCCACCACATCACTAGAGGGTAGATGATGTTGGTTGAGGGAGTATTGAGTGGGACCTACCATGGTTGGGCCCAGATGATGTTGTCGTCGTTGAAATGATAGCTATCACTGTGCAAGTGGAAGGTGAACAATTACTGTGCGTATGGCACAGTGATTTAATCACTCTTCTTTGAGAACATCCTGACACTTCATCCTCTTATACATATCTATGATGGGGGCCCGCGAAAGCCCAGGATGCGCCACTGGGGGCAACTGTTGTGTAGAGGAGGAGGTGGTGTAGTCAGACGGGTGTTTTGACCCGAGTTTTTTGTGCATTTGGATCATATGTCATTATACATAGATGACTATCCCTATAGTGGGATGAACTATCATGGGTACCCGGACTTGCCACTTCCGTCAGGTCGATCCTGGGGGCCAGACGGTAAGTGAAAATTTACTTATATTTTATGGTGCATTTTGAAGTTTCAGAATATTGTATATGGTACTGATTCATTGAATTTTGGTATGCGGATATATGAACAGTGAAATCGGTCGGGTATATGGGGCGGCTTGTAGTGTCAGGAGCTGCAGAACCTAGTGGATCAAGGGGAATGCAAAATGAGGATGCAATGGCCCTCCTAGAGGATATCTACCGTAGATGTGAGAAGTTGTTGACTGGTGTTTCTGAGCGCGGTTTCCAGGACCTTGACGACCGCTACATAGAGCTATGTATTGGTATACCCTCAGAGTGGCAAGGATTCATGTGGCGCATGGAAAGACATATAGGGGATGTGTGATCTACGGCAGCAAGAGTCAAGCCATTGGCCCGACACCCTCCAGATAGTGATTACATGTAGGGGCATGAGGTGCCCTTAGTTTTGGTTGTTTTCAACATGCTATGGGCATGTCATATGTATTAGGGTTAATGGACTCCAAAAATTTGTATATTTGGATTAAACATATTATGGATATGTATCATTTGATGGTTTATGTCTTGTGTTAAATGTGTGTGATAAATTCCAATCTAGAATATTGTTTGCAATGCTATCTACATAGTGATTCTGGGCTCTAGGTACATGAATGAATGTAATGGTTTCAAATTCGTGCATTAAGAGCTTCACTCGTAAATATATTCTAAAAAGAATAGGATTATACACATGATAAACACCATTCAATTGCATGACAAGCAACAAAGAATCTAAACCAACATAAAGGTGAAGGATGCAATGGTCAAAGGCATCGGCTAAAAAACCTACCATTGCATCATATTCGACCTGGTTATTGGTGGAAGCACCAATGCATATGCCGTTAGAGGGTACAAGTGAATGCAAGGGGGTGAAAATGGCCCACGCAGCTGAGCCTAGATTCCGGGAGTAGTGACTTGCACCATCGTCACAACCGATATATAGTGTGGATGGGGGATCCATCTAAAAGGTGCCACAAGACAACATATGAGAGGATGATGAAAAATTCTGGCAACCTAAAGACAAGGAGGAAATTAAACAAGCATGGCTAGGGGGAATGCTATGGGTAGAATTTCTACCCCCTGCACACTGAATAATGGATGATGTGGGGGAATTTTCTTGGGGATAATTTTTTCTCAGGTCTCAAAAGTCACCATAGACACAGATGGTGCCATTTTTCTTATGGGTTGGATAGATAAATTTAGGGGTGGTAAATGCTTCCATAATGTCATCATCATAGTAGAAGATGGGTGACTGGTGGAAGGATGACCACATGATGTAGCGAGGCTACCTAACTCATCATCATTAGAAGAGAGGTTCACATGCAAATTATCAGGGAGGGTGATTGAAGAAAAAGTATATGAATAATTTAGTGATGTTGAGCCCAAGGTGATCACTAAAGGGAGGTTAGGCAAATCAGAAGGGGATGCCCCAGACAGGTCTTCCACCATCGATCTCATAGATGATGACAGGTAGAGGATAATGTTCGAAGCCTCTATCATCTCGACATTGGGAGGGGATGTGTCAATGGGAGTGGATGTCTCTTGTGTTTTTGCTGAAGCATAATGTTCAAGTAAGGGAGAGGTAGACTTTTTGCGCTCAGCCTTGTATTGGAGAACCACTTCCAAGAAGGTGCAGTAATCTGCAACGCAGGGACAAAGGTGAGTATAGTGGCCATGGAGATCACACAAAGCACAGGGGTGATTTTTGTGCACAGTCTTGGGTTTCTTGGCTAAAGTCGGTAAAGTAACATGGAATTCTGGGACATCAGACTCGAGAAATGTTACGTTGACCATGGGTTTGATACGAGAAAATTCAGGACAATGATGGGTGACAATTGTTTTAGTCTATGTCACGAAACAAATGAGGAGTGTTGGAAATTTTGTCATTGATGGAAAAGGAGATGTAAAAGGAGGATCACTTGAAACATCATTCAAGGGCGGAAAGGCAACATAGACATCAAAGGAAACAGAGACAAAGAGAGATAGAAAAAGAAAGGAAAAGGAGACAGAAAAAGAGCAGAGAGCTGAAGAGCTGGAGAGACCTGCATTGGCTGCATAGAGCTGTAGAGTTGGGCAAAGTAGATTCCCAGGGGCCATTTGATTTCCAGAACTTTGTAAGTAATTTCGCTGAATAAATTGTTCAGTATTACCTGTGCATTCATTTATTTGTTCTTGTGAAAAAAAAGCCTTAATTTCCTTGTGTGAGCAGGACTCTAGAAATCAGTTTAAGAGTCTATCTGTAGGAATAGGCTTTGAATTCCAGTAGATAAATGTATGAGCAATGCGGGTGTTAGTGTCGGTATCTTCATCCCTCCATCAGTGATCAAATTCTCTTGTTGCATTGCATATTAGGTGTCTCGCTCAGTCAGCTGCATTCCATTAGGAGCATGGATCATCTGACGGTAGTGGCTTGTTGTACATTTTCCCTCATGTCCTTTACCTGCTGGCCCATTTCCATTCATCAAGATCATCTGTAGTCACTTTTTGTCTTTAAATTTGTAAGAGTCATTTCTAGGGTTTCAGTTTCATTAGGTATAAGGTTTCATCAAAAATGTCTTCAAAATGTTCAATAACAGTTAGCAGGCGCATGAGGAGGGTCAATAAAGTTACAGTACCAAATAAATTCCATCATCATATGCCCAAAAATGAATTTTTCCTCAAAACTCTGTTTTGAGGAAAAACAGAGTATTTTATCTTTTCATGTATATAATATGGTGTGATCCCAATTTTTCATATGTAACAGTTTCAGTGGCAACCCTGGTCACCTTTCCAAGCTTTAGCAGCTCCATCCCCTGCAAGGCAAACAAAAAATCAAGTCATTCAGTTCATCAAAGGAAAAAATGAAGTAAACTGCCCAAAAACAGAGTTGAAAAAGTAAGTTACAAAGAAAACATTATAAAGGTGGGTTTATATGTATATAAACTCATTGGTCATGTTCAAAAAGCTTATTTTCATTCAAAAGAGAAAGATTGAACAAGAGAAAGTCATGTAGAAGAAAAGGAGCAAGTTTGAATGAAAACTGAGCAAAGTTCAAGGGCACGGCGCATTGGGTGAGAGGCGTGGCACATATAAGTGGCGCGGCGCATTGGGCCAGCCTCCACAGTGTAAAAAATACACTGGGGCGACGCATATAACAGGCGTGGCGCATAGAGTTGCAAGCCCAATTTCACAATAAACTTCCCCAAAATTTCCAAATTTTCTCAAATCCGCGGTGTGCAAGTAAGTTAACATTCCTTCCATTGCTTGTAAAGTGGTTTTTTTTTTAAATTTATGATGGTTTAGTGTGATATAAATCAAACCCTACCTCCTTCCAAATTTTCTCAAAAACAATTGCCTAGGGTTTGTATTTATGTTTTTGCTACCAAGTCCACTCCATCACTCCCTCATTCTTTCACTCCTTCATTCATTCTTCATGTTCATCCACTCATTCCCTAGACCCCCTATTCCCCAAAAAAAAACTTTTCCATATCATTCTCAAAACCCCTCATACCCTTTCCCTCTCACAATCCCCCATACATTCTCATCCTTGGTAGCAGAAAACTAAAAACACCATAAATCTCTTCATACTCATCAATAAAACTCACACATTAGAAAAAATTTGGAAAAGATGTTGGAGAAGTCCAAAAATGAGAAAAATATGTTGAGGAACATGGCATACTACTACTTGGCGAGAAACAAGGTGTGCAAAGCAAGAATTAGGAAATTGAAGGCTAAGTTGAAGAAGGCATCAAGGAGGAAAAAAGTGAAAGATAAACTTAAGATCTTGGTAGAGGCTTCCTTGGCCCAGCATAGCACTTAATGGAGGACACTTAGCTCAAATTTCAAAAATTTTGGGCCACTTTTTGCAATTTTGAAATTTTTGGCTTAAAAAACAGGTTTTTCTGCCCGATGTGTAGTGCCACTTGGTGCTCGCTTTTGATGGGGGCCTCCTTTTGAGGAAAAATCATCATATTTTGATTTTTCATGAAAAAATATGCATTCCCACAAATGGCCAAGAAATTTTGATAGGTTTTGGGCTCCCAAAAAGGTAAAAAATACCCAAAAAATGACCTTTTTGCCCCTTTTTTGACACACAGGAAGCACTCTTGGGAGAACTCAGTTTTGGAGAGGCAAATGGAGGCCAAATTAAAAAATTCAACTTGTGCTGGAAAGTAGATAGGCATACCTTTCCAACAAGCGCACTTGGAGCACATTTGGACACCCATAAGGCCTCCAAAGTCAACAGCAAAAAGGTGTTACGCATAGGGAAATCAACGCGGTGCATTGGAGGAATTTTGCTCATTTTTGGTCAAAAAATTTATTTTTCGCCTATTTGTTTCACAATTTAACCTTTTTCCTTCTAATTTTCAAACTCATGATGTAATTTAAAGTGACATGATGGATTTTGATGTAATTACGCTAAATTTTCACTCATAGAGGTAGATTCATCCATGAAAAGGTAGTTTACAACTGCATGAATTAGTTCCCTAATTTTTAGAGGCAAGCTGTTCCACTAACTGCTTTTTAGTTCTCAGTTTAGAATTTGTTGGAACAACTCCTAAACTCATGATCTCAACCCCTAGAGGCTAGGATGAGTTTTTTTTTGCCTATATCTTGTGATCTTTCAGTCATTGGCAGAAGGTTGGACTTTTGGGAATGCTTTGAGCATTATTGTACATTCATCTCTGCAGTTTGGCAAAGGAATAGACCAGGGGTTTGCAACACTTTATGGGATTCTTGTGGAATATTAATTTGGTATTGTGTTTCCCTCTGTAATTTCAAGTTTTACATGTGTTTTATGTATGCCATATCTCTCTTTATTTCAACTTAACTAAATCAAACAAAGTTATAGGTAGAATACATTGAAAGTGCAATGCTCTACCTTGGGTTTGTTTAGTTATTTATGTTTTCAGCTGTTTAAGAAGATCCATAAGTTTTTCATGCCCTCTCCAACTCCTCACCTATCTAAAATCTCTCCATCTCACTCATTTTGAAGTAACAAATCACTTGCCTACCTTGCCCCATAGAGATCTCTGCAAAACTGAGCCTCATTCCCCAGGCCCAAATCTGCCTTTCTCATTTGAGCCAAAAAAGCATCATCAAATTCAGTCAAACACCTCTGAACACATACCTAGCCTAAAATAAGTCATCACATCAGTCATCTCAAGCTTTCATTGGCCATATTTTCTGAGATTAACAAGGAGAGAGCCCTCTCCCGGCCTGGTAGGGCTAGCTACCAGGTTAAGCGTGGTTTGATGTTACCCTAGATTCTGCCTTTCGTAGCCTGAGGTAGATTTAGGCCTAACAGCGGGGCTGAATTTCCCTCTGTGTGTTGGTGAAGAAATCGACTTCATGTCAATATTGTGCTTGAATGCGCTGAGAACTGTAATCGAATTCTATGTATTATGTATGAAATAAGACTCTGTGTCAGGCTTTAGATGGAGTTCAATTTTGGATAAATCCTGTGATAATGGTTCATATTTGAGGTTCTAGATTGTAATCGAAAGCATAAGTCTCTGTGCAAAAATTTCTTTTGCTAATGCAGAACCATAGAAACCCCTTTGAAACTGAATCCCACATAAGTTGCCATTATCTTATATTCTGTTCAGGGGAACCGAATTTGTTTGAGAATAAGCCTTCATTCTCATTAGAATCGACTTGTTTAAGGAAGAAATGAGTTCTTTGTGAGCCATGCTCTGAAACAGGAACTTGTGTATTGATCACGGTTGCAGTGAGTATCGTGGTCATCGCGAAACTCAATGCTGTCGAATAATCCATGGGGGTTAGTAAAAGTCACGTTCTTTTGCAATGAATGTAGACTTATGAACTACAACCAATAGTAGGATGATCGATATGGAATGGAGTGTTAATGGTGTGGCGGAGTTAAACAAAAGAAAGAACGAAACCGTGAGCATGAACCGAAACCATGAGAGATAAACAGTAAAACCGAAAGGCAAGGACCGACAGTTTTTGCGCAAGTTAAAGGGTGGTAAGTGGAATTGAGGAATTTAATGCGATATCACAAACTCAAGGACATGTGTCCACAGGTGGTTTCTAAAAACCACTTAAATCGCGTGAAATTGAAGAGATAGCCTCCCCGTACTTTCACAGCATGATATGTCTTTGTGATTTTCGGATCACCGAAGTTGACCCGATGTTATCTTGACCATAAAATGTGAACGGGAGGTTAACAACTGGGCCCCAATTCATCACGCAGAGTCTGAGGTTTAAAACCCATGCATTTAATCTACGCGACACTCGTTGATTTCCGTTGGATCAGTTGGATGGGGCACGACGAGATTGCGACCGTCGGATGAAATGGAATGTATGCGTGGGTCCAATATTGTTCTATTGTTGGCGGTTGATTTGTAATCAAGTCAGGGCTGTGTAAGAATGAATGTATATATACAGTGTGTGAATAATGCACGAAGGTTCATATGATATAGTTGGATGCCATGGTATTAAATCCACTAATCCGAACTTAGGAGATGTGATATATTACGGGGTTTGGTTTATGTGATATATTACAAGGTTGGTTTGAACCAAAACCAAGTTGTAAAGTTGAATGTACATGGTTGGTTAGTGAACGCCATGGAAATATGAATATAAAGTGGCCAATACATAATGCGATTTATAATAAAAGTCAAAGGTTAAGTTAATAAAACTCACAAAATGATGAGGGAAGGTTTCACTATAAAGAGAAAACGTAATTTAAATGAGATAGTGTTTAAAAGTTGAATGGACCATATAATCATTTTGATAATGGGTTTTATTAAAGTTTGAAAGGTGAATTATGAACGGGCTGTGGGACCAACAGTCCTACGCTTGTGGGTCTTTGGTCCTTTAAATACAAAATTGAATGTTTTGTATGCTTTGAAAATATTAATGGATTGTGAGGTTCGATGATAGAATGCGATAGCAGAATGCCAAAGGAAGGAGACTTACAAACTAGGTTTTTAGTCCAAGGTCCAATACATATGGTTGCATTGTCATAAATTGAAGACCGAACGCTAGGTGGGCCTTAATTACAAGGTGAAATTTGATTTAATTTGTATATGTAGATATGTTCCATAACCATGGAATAATGAAGATTCCACACTAAATTAAATTTCCAGATAGAGATTATTTGGAGCGCATTATTTTCAGATGCATAGAAATAAAAGCTGCGAGTTACCCAGATTGAAATAAATTGGGCATAAATTAGGAAATACATTTTATATGCATAGAGAAAGTTTAATGTGAATTGAATTATGTGTGAAACACCTAAATAAAGACCACGCATATGGTGAGTACCATACCGGTGTTATATTATATATATATATATATATCATAGGGATTGGATAGTTTTAACCATTGATTCCAAAGGCAACTTCCACATTTATTGAATTAAATTGCCAGCTCAAAAAATGGAGTATTGAAATTGCCTAGATCGATAGTTGTATTGAATAAAAATTAGTTGTATGCGTTTTATATGCATAGAGAAAGAGAAAAAGTAGGCTTGACAGAGGTAAATAGAGATTGCAGGTTTGAAAGGTGTACATGCACAGATGCACACAATTACAGTGAACAGAGTATGCAGAACAGTTACATGACAACAGCAGATACAAAATTGCATAAAATAGTAGAGGTATGCAGAGCAGTTACCTGACAGCAGCAGAAAAGACAAAACCAGCAAGCGAAGTGCTGGAAAGAGGACTGAGTGAAATTTATATATGTAATTGAAAATGGGAATGTAAATGTTGTAATTGATTTTATATTGTTTGTGATGCATTGGCAAGTCTCTAGAGGAAAACAAAAATCCCACTGTAATATTGAAATTAATGCATATTGTTATATTTTTCTGAATGAGCGGGTAAAAGAAATGAGAAGGAAGAATACAAAGAGGCATGGTTGTCCATTTCAAATTCCCTGAGGAATGCTAACAGTTATAAGGGAATTTGTATAAATAATATCACATTGATATGCATAAGGAGGTTAGAGAGGTTAGAGAATGTAGAAATGATGCAGTGAGGCAGAGAAGAAGGAGGAGCCTCTTGTAGGTTGTAGCCTACATAAAATAGATTGGAGTTGGTGCTTCCACATCAATTTGTAGCTTGATAAAATATCACTTGTAGCTGACTGAGGTTGGAGCCTCCTGTAGGTCGGTGCCTGCAGAAAATTGATGGGAGTTGGAGCTTCCTTGCAAGTTGTAGCTTGCAGAATTGAGGTTGGAGCCTCCTGTAGGTTAGTGCCTACAGAAAATCAGTGGTGAGAGGGAGTTGGAGCTTGCCTTTGCATCACAACAATAATAATATGTGGTTTTCCACTTATCCCTGGTGTCTATGTGCATGATGTCTATGTGTTGATATGGTATATCTATTCTACTAATACTTGTTGCTCACATATTAATACTGCTGATACATTATCTAATATGCTTATTAATTGCTGCTCAAAAATAAATATTTCTCACACATTATGTTGATCATGAAATGAAGGTGTTAATAAAGTTTAATGAAAAGTTTTAAAAGTCCATGAATGTGTTAAACTGATTCACCCCCCCTGTCAGTTTAACTATGGGTTCAACAATTGGTATCGGAGCCAAGTTCCTTTGGTGTTAGCTTAATAGCTTGAAGGAGATCTGGTTGAGTCATGGACTATCAAAATGTTCCTGTGTTGGGTACAACAAACTTTCCTGAATGGAGAGATAAGGTTAAAATAGGATTATTGGCTTATGAACCTAAGGTATGGAAGCTTGCGTGTGATGGTTACTACATAGACTCTCCCACGGTGCAAGAACAACATAGGAATGCCAAGGAAAAATGTGTGATATTCAACAGTATTCATAACAAGGATCTTGAGTTAATAATGGATTTAACCTCTGCAAAATAAATTTGGGATAGATTGCATTTCATGCATGGAGTAGAATCTAAGGACTGCACTGTCAAGAAGGAGAAGAAAATTAAAAAGAAGAAAAATCCATGTCAACAGGAATATGTTCAATCAAATGAGGTACCTTCTAGTGTAAATGGAAGTAAGAACCATGAAGAGATTGAAGCTGAAGAAAAAGCCAAACTTGACAGAGTCTTGACTGAAATAGAAAGATTGAAGAATGAAAACAAAGACCTGAAGACATTGGTGCAAATATGTGATAAGAAAGAAATTATTGGCCTGAAGACATATCTAGAAGAAGAAAATAAAGTAGAAGACACTCTGTTGCAACAAATGAGGGAGAAAAGTCTAGAATGTGAAAAATTGGAAGAAGAGGTAGTGAGCCTGAGAAAGAAATTAGAAAAGGCCCAAAGAGATCTATCAATGAATGCTCCTCAAATGAAAGTTCTGGACAGTTGGACCAAATTCTAAAGGCTCAAGGGTCACCTCTCATAAAGGCTGGGACATGATATGAAGGAGAAACCACCAAGTCCAAGGTTCAAGATAATAGGAGTGTCATTTTCGTAAAAGCTCTAAAGGACAGCTCAGCAGCTCAGCAGATTCCTACAAAAATAGAAGCTAGCAAGAACAAGATTTGTGAAGAAAAAAATAGAATAAAGCAACAACATGGTAGGACAAAGAATGAAAGGATGAAACAGATAACTAGAAAGGGCTCTCACACTCCTGAATATGAATTGAATAAATTTGGAATATGTCAAAGGAGGTTCTTTCCTCCTATGAAAAATATCACATGTTTTTCTTGTCACAAGCCTAGACATAGTGCAACATATTATAAGACAAAGAAAATCTAGTCCAACCAGCAAAGGATTCAGAAAATGAGAAGAACCCCTCAAGCAAGCAAATGGAAAGAACAATCTTTCACCAGGTACACAAATCATTTCCATGGCTATTGTTATGCATGCAATAATTTTGGACATAAATCTGTTGATTGTAAATTGTGTTAAAAAAGGGGAATGAAATATTATACATCAGCTCAAACGTATCTTGGAAAAGTAGGATGTTATGTATGCCTCAAACTTGGTCACAAAGCAAAGGACTGTAAACTGCCATATACTTTAAAGAACTCCAAACAGATGATGGAATCAAAAAATATCTATGAATCTAAAAGAAGTGCAGACATTATGAAGAACCCCAATAAAGTATGGAAGAAAAAGAGAAAGGGGGAGCCTATTATCTCAATAACATAATGAATCCATCATTGTCTCAGGGGGAGCTGCTCTAGAAAACAAAGAAAATATCCAAACAGTGATAAATATAAAGCAACATTCCAGAGGGAGAGAAGTTCATAAATAGTCCCCACAAAAGTAGGCTAAGAAGAGCTCCATGAAATCAGAACAGTCATAAGATCAGGAAGTGAAAGGACAATTACTCTAACAGAGAACTATAGAGGAAGAAGAAAACCTGAAGCACTCTATAGTTGACAGAATGATGGAAGAAGAGAAGGATGCAAGAAGCCTTGGTAGTAAGGAGAACATCAGCCATGAACAACTAAGAAGACATCAACACATTAAGTGATGATCACACTCTGCATCATACTGCTAGAATTAACAATGAATCACATTAATAAGGATTAGCAAGAGAAGTGCCTATCATCATTTCGTTACATCTTTCATCTATGAAAAGTCCCCTTGGAGGAATGCAGTTAAGTGAGTAATAAATCTTTGAGTAATCAGCCCATGAATACTAATAGAAAATAAATTGAGGATGCCTTCCATAAGATCTTTGTATTAGAATTGCTGAATTGATTTTTAAAGCATCAATGATTCTGGAGCAGTCTTAGAAAGAAAAATGCAGTGACATTTCTCTGAACAGAATGACAGAATAAGCAAATGGTGAATGATGCCAATATCAAATTCAGGATCTTGATGACTGTTGGTGTGAATAGTGGAAAGCTCAATAGTATAAAATTATGAAGGTGATCTTAACTATGGGTTTATGTGAAAACTGAAGTGAAATCTATGCATGGTTTATCAAAGAAGTATAAATTGGTATTTGATACAAGTAGCATGCCTATCAAAAGTATACCAAATGGAGCAGTGGAATGGTACAGGTCCTCAGGATCATAGGATTAAGGAAAAAGAACATCAAGGTAGTATACCCATCATTTTCTGCACTATTCAAGCATGAAAAAATCAATAATAGAGCTAAAGGATCAATATTTTGTTTACAATTGAAGCAATTATTTTGAGCATTGAAGCAATATCTCTTTCTATAGATTTTCATGGCTTTCTGAAGTCAGTACATATATATATCAGGCCTTTCTCTTGAAATCAGTCATAACACTGTGTGAAGTCTGTTTGTTGAGAGTTCAGTCTAATATCTTGAATATGTTTTTGTTGTAAATCATCATGAAAGAATAGTTGTATTAATCTAACAGTTGAAGCTCAAAAGTTTGTTATTGATTCATCTCAAGCATACTTCAAAAGAAAATATTAGCTGATATTTCACCATTAAAGAGAGATTGATCATTGACATACATAATCCCTTATGACATAAAGGAAATTGCATGATTGATAAATGAGACTGAATAATACACTGAATGTATCTAGCCTCAAGGGTTTGTTTTGAAAATACATTGTACAAGCAGGAAAGTCATTTGGTCTCTAATATTGAAAGATATTTCCTATTCTCACAATAATTTGTAAGCTCTGGTGTGATTCATTTGTTCACAACAGCAACAAGGACGTTTCAGTCTTTAAGAGTAATTTCCCTATCAGCAGTCTAGCACATATCAACAATAACAGGCAGGAAAGGTGTACCACAGCAATAAAATATATATTGGCTTCATCACAATTGAACAGATGTGTATTGTAGATGTGATTTGCAGAAAAATACTTACTCCATCTACAACCTTCCTCAATAGATATGCATCGTAGATGAATATTATAATATAGACAGAAGTATAGCTGAAGCAAGCTTGATATGTCACATGGAAAATTCACGATCTTTAAGCATTGATCCAACTATGCATCTCTGATTATACAATTCTGATTATATATGGCTGTCATCACCTACACTACATACAACAGCAAGGATTCTATGCTTTGGGATTGTATCAACTTATTGTGTATATTCAAGTTCTAATAATTCTCAAAAGTGTTCTCTCAACAACTATTGTACACCAGTTTAGAGCAGCATGGTACAAAGCCAGAAGAAGAAGGCCTAAACATAACTCAGAGAGAGGAAATGAAGAGATAGAATGCACACTAGGAAATGAGCAACCCTTTTCCATTGATGTCAAAGGGGGAGGAAAAGCAAAAAGGGGCTTCTAAAAGGCCAGCAGAGGAAGTGTATTTCCATCAATGCCAAAGGGGGAGACTGTTGGAAATGTTTTCATTGATGACAAAGGAGATGACAAAGGAGGAGCACCTGAAACATCAGTTAAGGGGTAGAAAGGCATCATAGACATAAGAGGAAACAAAGACAAAGAGAGATAGCAAAAGAAAGGCAAAGGAGATAGAAAAAGAGAGATGAAGAGCTAGAGAGTCCTGAATTGGCTACATAGAGTTGTAGAGTTGGGAAGAGTAGATTGCCAAGGGCCATTTGATTGCCAGAACTTTGTAAGTAATTTCGCTGTATAAATTGTTCAGTATTACCTGTGCATTCATTGATTTGTTTCTGTGAAAAAAATGCCTTAATCTCCTTGTGTGAGTATGAATCTGGAAATCAGTTTAAGAGTCTATCTATAGGAATAGGCTTTGAATTCCTGTAGATAAATGTATGAGAAATGCGGGGCTAAATTTCCCTCTGTGTGTCGGTGGAGAAATCGACTTCATGTCGATATAATTGTGCTTGAATGCGCTGAAAATTGTAATCGAATTGTGTGTATTATGTATGAAAGAAGACTATGTGTCAGGCTTTAGATGGAGTTCAGTTTTGGATAAATCCTGTGATAATGGCTCATATTTGAGGTTGTGGATTGTAATCGAAAGCATCAGTCTCTGTGCAGAAATTTCTTTTGCTAATGCGGAACCATAGAAGCCCCTTTGAAACTGGATCCCACATAAGTTGCCATTGTCTTATATTCTGTTCAGGGGAACCGAATTTGTTTGAGAATAAGCTTTCATTCTCTTTAGAATCAACTTTTTTAAGGAAGAAATGAGTACATTGTGAGCCACGCTTTGAAACAGGAAGTTGTGGATCGATCACAGTTGCAGTGATTATCATGGTCATCGTAGAACTCACTGCAATCGAATAATCCATGGGGGTTACTATAAGTCGTGTTATTCTGCAACGAATGCATACTTATGAACTACAACCAATAGTAGGATGATTGATATGGAATGGAGCGTTAATGGTGCGACAGAGTTAAACAAAAGAAAGAATGGAACCGTGAGCATGAACCGAAACCGTGAGAGATAAACAGTAAAACCGGAAGGCGAGGACCGGCGGTTTTCGCACAAGTTAAAGGGTGGTAAGTGGAATTGAGGAATTTAATGCAATATCACAAACTCAAGGACGCGTGTCCATAGGTGGTTTCTAAAAACCACTTAAATCACGTAAAATTGGAGAGATAGCCTTCGCGTACTTTCACAGCGCGATATATCTTTGTGATCGTCAGATCACCGAAGTTGACCCGACGTTGTCTCAACTGTCAGATGTGAACGAGAGGTTAACAACTGGGCCCCAGTTCATCGCACAGAGTCTGAGGTTTAAAACCCATGCATTTAATCTACATGACACTGGTTGATTGTCGTCGAATCAGTTCGATGGGGCATGACGAGATTGTGACCATCGGATGAAATGGTATGTATGCGTGGGTCCAATATTTTTTTTTTGTTGGCGGTTGATTTGTAATCAAGTCAGGGATGTGTAAGAGTGAATGTATATATACAATGTGTGAATAATGCGTGAAGGTTCATATGATATAGTTGGATGCCATGGTATTAAATCCACTAATCCGAACTTAGGAGATGTGATATATTACGGGGTTTGGGTTATGTGATATATTGCGAGGTTGGTTTGAACCAAAACCAAGTTGTAAAGTTGAATGTACATGGTTGGTTAGTGAACGCTGCGGAAATATGAATATAAAGTGGCCAATACATAATGCGATTTATTATAAAGGTCGAAGGTTAAGTTTAATAAAACCCACGAAATGATGAGGGAAGGTTTCACTATAAAGAGCAAACGTAATTTAAATGAGATAGTGTTTAAAAGTTGAATGGACCATATAATCATTTTGATAATGGGTTTTATTAAAGTTTGAAAGGTGAATTATGAACGGGCTATAGGACCAACAGTCCTACGCTTGTGGGTATTTGGTCCTTTAAATACAAAATCTAATGTTTTGTATGCTTTGAAAATATTAATGGATTGTGAGGTTCGATGATAGAATGCGATAGCAGAATGCCAAAGGAAGGAGACTTATAAACTAGGTTTTTAGTCCAAGGTCCAATACATATGGTTGCATTGTCATAAATCAAAGACCGAAGGCTAGGTGGGCCTTAATTACAAGGTGAAATTTGATTTAATTTTTATATGCAGATCTGTTCCATAACCATGGAATAATGAAGATTCCGCACTAAATTAAATTGCCAGATAGAGATTATTTGGAGCGCATTATTTTCAGATACATAAAAATAAAAGCTGTGAGTTGCCCAGATTGAAATAAATTGGGCATAAATTAGGAAATGCATTTTGTATGCATAGAGAAAGTTTAATGTGAATTGAATTATGTGCGAAACACGTGAATAAAGACCACACATATGGTGAGTACCATACGAGAGTTATATTATATATATATATCATAGGGATTGGATAGTTTTAACCATTGATTCCAAAGGTAGTTTCCACATTTATTGAATTAAATTTCCAGCTCAGAAAATGGAGTATTGAAATTTCCCAGATCGACAGTTGTATTGAATACAAATTAGTTGTATGCATTTTATATGCATAGAGAAAGAGAAAAAGTAGGCATGACAGAGGTAAATAGAGATTGCAGGTTTGACAGGTGTACATGCACAGATGCACACAATTACAATGAACAGAGTATGTAGAACAATTACATGACAACAACAGATACACAATTGCAGAAAACAACAGAGGTATGCAGAGAAGTTACCTGACAGCAGCAGAAAAGACAAAACTAGCAAGCCAAGTGCTGGAAAGAGGACTGAGTGAAATTTATATATGTAACTGAAAATGGGAATTTAAATGTTGTAATTGATTTTATATTGTTTGTGATGCATTGGAAAGTCTCCGGAGGAAAACAAAAATCCCACTGTAATATTGAAATTAATGCATATTGTTATATTTTTCTGAATGAGCAGGTAAAAGAAATGAGAAGGCAGAAGACAAAGAGGCATGGCTGTCCATTTCAAATTCTCTGAGGAATGCTAACAGTTATAAGGGAATTTCTATAAATAATATCACATTGATATGCATAAGGAAGTTAAAGAGGTTAGAGAATGCAGAAATGATGCAGTGAGGCAGAGAAGAAGGAGGAGCCTCCTGTAGGTTGTAGCCTACAGAAAATAGATGGGAGTTGGTGCTTCCATATCAAGTTGTAGCTTGATAAAATATCAGGTATAGCTGACTGAGGTTGGAGCCTCTTGTAGGTTGGTGCCTGCAGAAAATTGATGGGATTTGGAGCTTCCTTGCAAGTTGTAGCTTACAGAATTGAGGTTGGAGCCTCCTGTAGGTTGGTGCCTACAGAAAATCAGTGGTGAGAGGGAGTTGGAGCTTGCCTTTGCATCACAACAATAATAAGATGCTGTTTTCTCCCTTTATGGGTTTCCACTTATCCCTGGTGTCTATGTGCATGATGTCTATGTGTTTATATGGTATATCTATTATGCTAATACTTGCTGCTCACATATTAAGATTGCTGATACATTATCTAATCTGCTTATTAATTTCTGCTCACAAAAAAAGATTGCTCACACACTATGTTGATCATGAAATGAAGGTGTTAATAAAGTTTAATGAAAAGTTTTAAAAGTCCATGAATGTGTTAAATTGATTCACCCCCCCCTCTCAGTTTAACTAAGGGTTCAACATGCCCGTCAACATCACACAAAGCACACGGAGGTGTATGCTTTGGTGGTTTAGGAGGAGCGGGTGGTGTCTTGGAAGCCTTTTCCTTAGGTGACTTTTTTTGGGCTTTGGCCCTCTCACCCGAGGCTTTCGCAACATGAGTAGATTCGTATTGAGGTGGTTGAGGCAGAGAAGCAAAGGGAGGCATCATGGCGACCGGTTGGACTGGGGTCAAAGTAGTGTAAGGTTTGAGCTGTCCAGGCGGGGTATTAGCTGGGGCATAAATGTACTAGACTGGGATCCCCAGGGTCATGTTGGGAAGGGTCAAGATACCCATAACAAGTATCGAAAATACTCCAGAAGGGGGAGCAAGAAACAATATCTGACCGTAGGGGTAATGCCCAGGCAGAATAGCTCCCAAATGGTTGAGGCCTGGGGGAACTATTCCATGAGGAAAAAGAGGATCAGGGACACCAACTAAATATGAAGGGCCTTGAGGAGGAGGTCCCTAAGGTTGAGTCAAAGTACTAGGAGCAAGTTGCAAAGGGTGATGCTGTTGACTAGTAAAACCAGACCGTTTGAGGTCAGACCAAGACAATTGCATCATGCAAACATTCGACAAGCTAGGGTCAGAGATAAGAGGGGGGATATTAGGGAGTGTACCAAGCAAAGAGGAATATTTATAGACTCTAGGTAAGACACTGGTCAGAGGTTCAACTGCTTGTTTATTGGTCACAGAAGAAATAATGGACTCTAGAGAGGTCTGAGACTTCGGTTCGTATTATGTCAACTGATCCATAGTGAATCTAATTTTGTTGTGAGGAAAGAAAATTTTACGGTGAACCACAAATGGGAAAGTATACATTGCATAAGTGTATCTATGATCCAATATAATGTTTTAGTCTAAGGGGGCATCAATTACTTCAACGTCAACACAAATAGTCTTGCCTGCAAGAGTAATTGGACAGTTGCAGAACATGCCAAGGGACTGGGAAGAGCGGCCATCCCATGCATGGAGGGTGATAGTGGAAGGGGCTAACTCATGCGATCTGAGTTTTTTTCCAAACAAAAGCAGACATCACGCAGGTGGATGCCACCTCATCAATGATACATTGGGAGACGTTGGCATTCTGTACCTTGATAGGTATTTGGAAAATTACAGATGCTGGAAGGGATGGATGCTTTGACTTGTCAACATTGAAGAAAATCAAATGATAATATGAAGGATCCACAGTGCCCATAGCAGTTATTATAGCTTTACGTTATGAAGGGCAGGACTGGAGGAATTCCAGCGTTAACATGGTGACAGGGGATTGTGCCAAGTCATCTATTATATCATAGGTGTGGGCAGCTTTACCAGAAGCATCGTTTTAGCATAATGGTCCTTTGGGTATTTTGGTATGTAACTCTGCCTTAAGCTGAGGGATCCATAAAGGACCATTGGGTGTCGAAATTGGCTATGTGGGACCAGAAGACTAAGGCTTGGTTGCTGACATAGTGGGAGGCTTGGCGTACTGGCACGAACGAGTCTAAAGGTTGATATCGATGGTATCGGCCTGGTCAGAGTTCATCATAAGGATCTAGTAATCAAAGGTACTAGATGGGGGAGGTGAAGCGTCCACCTGACCTTCAGGGGGTTGGGCAGCCACATATCCTTGCTAGGGGGAAGGATTGGTAAACACAACCAGTTGAGTAGGTGCAGCATTAGGAGGAGCCGAGGTAGATGCTTGTTGTCCTCGAGATGTTGTTTGATCTCCCCACAATAGATGCATATGAGGTAAAAGGGGACAATCATGGGTATAGTGACCATGGACACCACAACAAGGAAAAGGCTTATTTGTGCGAAGAGGCTTGTTCTACTTGGGCTGATCACCTTGTTGGGGTAAACAATTTGGGAAAAAGCAGGCCTTGGCATCGGAGGATGCAGTTGGGCAAAGGCGTGAAGCATGTCGTGTCCTGGATACATGTTGAAGGGAGGGGGAAAAGTGTTAGAGGAGTTGGGCCCTCAATGCGAGAAACCATAACCCATAGGAGGATGAGTGTATAGATGTGAAAGGGATCCAACAATACCGTCGGTGACATGAGATGCCCCCGGTACATTGGCACCACCAGGTCTAGGGAGATCAGGTAATAAAGTAAAAACATAAGCAGATTGCCAGTAGATCAAGTCATATTTCTATACAACTTGGATTGCTTCTTCCTCAGTCTGAGGAAAGTGAGATGTGACATCTTTAATGATAGAGGGAAAAAGGGATATGAGAAACCATTCCATGTAGAAATGGTCTTCGAAAACAGGAGCTCGACATAAGCTCTTCGTTCCCCGCCATTCTTGAGCATGGTCAGATAGGTGGGTGGTATAAGTTTGACGGAAAGTGGTCAACAATTCGGTATCAGTGTCATAGCGAAGGGAAAGCTAGAAGTAGGAAAGAAACACCTTTACAAGAGTCACAAAAATGGCATGAGAGGCAACGAATTGGTCAAAATACCACTTGGAAGCTTCTCCAGTAAGCATATGCTGGAATAACTGAAGATGGATAGAGTCATCAGTGATAGATTTGGACAAACTACACATGTGGGAAGAATGAACATGGTTTGTAGGATCCTCTCTAGAATTTTCTTCAAACTTAAGGATGTCTAAAGGAAGCTTGGTTGGCATAGTAGGCCAACCTAGGTCATTAATCAACTAGCTTAACTTGCGAAGGCTTAGGCTTACCATATAATGACGCAAGGGAGCAGCTGAAAACATTCTTGTTGCGGCTCAACTAGTAGTGGTTCCATAATTAGAGGCGGGGTCACCACCAATGATAGGTCTTGCACCAGACATGATGAAGGTGAAAGGTGTATGAGAACCGGGGATAGAAACAAAAGGGGAACCTCGATGAACTAGAACCAAAGTCGGAATGGGGACTCAACGAAGGACTAACTCGGACCCTATGTAGTGGAGTAAGTCTTCACAATGGAAACTCAGGATGAAAGCCTGGGAGCCTCCATGATAAATTCCTTGGGGGCACAATGATGGAAAAGAGACATAGAACCCAATGAAGAAGAGAGGTAAATAAGGAAGAGAACCGAGGTCAAAAGTTTTGGGCTGAAAAGTGCGACCTGCACTTTCGGCTATCTCGGGGGCAGATGTCAGAAAAAAGTGTTGTCTCTGTCGAGGCTGATTACTGTTACCTGCACAAATGACCCATAAACACACCAAAGTTAGAATTTTTACTATTTTAGGGTAAAAAATGTTAAATAAAACATCAAGGAATGTAAGATAAGAATATGAAGAAAAAACCTATGGGCTAAAACAGTTGGTCAGGCGGGGATATGAAAAACGATAGCAATCATAATTAAAAACCCTTGTGGAGTCGCCAATTATTAGTGTGAATTCTAATCACAATCGTACGAAAAAATATCACTTTCTTAACATAAAATGTGGCTATTAATTTCCTTGCTATAGGTGATCAGAATAAATGGTACAAAAATCCAAATCTCTGCAGTTAAAGACATTAAACAACAAAATTAAACAAGAGTTGCTCCATACATCCAATAGACAAGACAAGAATTTATAAAGAATTTTTTGCATTATGACACCTGGGAAGGGAACATAGAAATATGTTACCAATCCCCCTCAATGGGATGGGTTCTTGTACGTCATCAGTGCTTCAGATCCAGGATCTCTCTCTCTTGATGGTGCAGAAAACCCAAGCAAAAATGGAACTCAAAGGGATCTCACAACAAAAAGTAGAAAAAATATGACAATGATGGAGGATCAAAGTCAAACCAAAAGAATAGATTAGGAGGTGATAAAAATGTGACAAAAGGTTGTGAATGAATGGAAAAACCTTCTATTTATAAAAAAATATTGAGTTAGTCTAGATATTAGTGCATAATTAAAATATTATTAACCAAATCTAGATCCAACTCACATGGAATATTTTATTATTTTTCGTGGAGGGAAAATGAATTTAGAATTTTTCAAATCCCTTTATTTAGAAATAATAAATAAATAATTTATTTATTTATTATTTCAAGGATGAGGTTAAGGAATAATTAAATAAATAATTATTTATAAATGATTTAGTCAAATTTAACAAGGAATATTATTAAATAATTATTCCTAGGAAATAATAAGATAAATAATGATTTATCTAATTAATTTTCCTATTTTGGATTAAATATGACCAAGAATATTAATTAAACAATGGTTTAGTTAATTATCCCAAGAGGAAAATAAAACAAATAAGAATTTATTTAATTATTCCTCATGGGGTTTCCTGTTTAGACTAGAAATAATTTAATAAACTATGGGTTATTAAATTATTTTTCATAGCGAGAGCAATTTTACTATGGTAAAATTGGTCTTACACTGTGTACTTTAGTCCATATAATAGTAACACGTTAGATGACCAAAAATTGGTGTAAGAGTGTGTCTCAAGTAACTATGCAAACCTCCAATGTATTTGAGCAAAGTGTGTTGAGATGATAAATCTACACCCAAAATGCTCTCCTTCTAAACTCTTGGGTATAAATTTTCACACTCTGACCCTTTAATTGCTTAAAGTCTTGAAAATCCATGATATATGTTTTCATGTATGCTAACAGATAAAATTGTGTCCTTATTGCAGCAACAAAATCATTCTAAGATGATAAAACCTTACCATGTTTCTTCATGTCCTCTTGACTTTTGGCTTCTCACCAAATGAGTGTTTCACTTTCCAACCTTAATGAAGAAAGTTGAATCTTGGTCTCATCATCCTTGATCCTTTGTATCCTAAAATACACTTCAAGCTCATGAAACCAATTATCTAATATTTCAACATTTACCTCTCCATTATACATAGGTAATTCAAACTTTATCTCAAGTTTTAACAATGGAGTTTTACCATGTCCCTTTGGAGAATGTGGAGGTGTTTGTGAAGGGGTTGATGTAAAATATGATGATGGTGAAATGGTGGTGAGGATGGAGGTGAAGAGAAAGGTGGCGTTAAAGGTGTTTTCTCACCATTCCCTCCATTCCCTTTTGGAGGCTTTTCCCCATATGCTCCATCTCCTTTTGGAGGCTTATCTCCACCTCCCTTTGGAGGATTGGAGCTCTCACCTTGTTGCAATCTTGTATTCCTCTCTTCATAGATAAATTTCACCATTTTTTTCATATCAAATAATGATCTTTTAAAAGCTTCCGCATCCTCTGGAAAATTTTTAGCCTCTCCTCCATGTTCCATTACCGGTGAAGCTTATAGTGAAATTTGAGGTGAAATTTGTGGTGGATATTGTGGAAAATGTGCTCTCCTTGACATCACTTGAGGACTTGCAACCACAATATTTCCTTATTCTCTTTTGAGATTTAACCTTGTAAGCATCATAAACACTTGCAACAAAATCAAACCCTAAAAAGAAAGTAAGAACCAAAGCTCTGATAAAAAACTGATTTGTATATGAAAACTTGAGATTTTATGGTGAAAATTGCAAGTGCAATGTTTAGGGTTTTTGTCCAATTATATCAATTTAATTAACACATAAAAATGTTTTAAAAATAAATTTTTAATAAATTAAAGAAGGCTTCGGTACCATAATAGTATACATAAGACAACAAATGATGAAGGAGTTCACCCCTCCTAGGATACATCTCCTGGTCCAACTTCCAATGTTGGGTCCTTTCATTATTTTCAAAACTATGTGTTTACATAAAGTTAAATTTCCCATAATGTTAAAAACATGTCTCCAATGGCTCCATAATAGTCAAAAAACCCTAGCTGGGATGTTTCTACACTCAAAAAGATTAAAAAATGACTGAGTTATGCTCCATAGAATTTTTCCTACTAACTATTCTCCAATTCGCATCAACTTGCAAATTGTTCTACAAATTCTGCCTTTTGTGGCCACATGAAGTGAAAAATTCGCCCTACGCTGATGAGATTCCTACTACATCGGGTGGAAATTTTCAAACACTTAAATGCACCCGGTTGACCCTAAATCGAATAAAAATACGCCAAGTGGCCCATTCTCCGTCAATAGATTGGTGGTTTGTTTTGCAAATCTCGCCGATTGTTTGAACTCCGATTGGGTTGAGGTTAGATTAAACCCATTGTGGTTAGGTTTTTGGGAACCCTATGCAAGGAAGGTTCCGATCCCACCAATCATTAACCATAACATGAAATTGTTAATGACCGCCACATATACTTGTTGCAAACCCTAACCACTGGAGGTAACCCGATTGAACCCACTCCAAACTTTGGATAAAGTTATACCATATGGTTTGATTTTTGACATTTACCATGAGTTCATATGTGGTTTGAGACTTTGGTATATACATTAATATTTATATGTTTGGGTTTGGGGTTAACCCTGAACCCCGTCTTCCCACCACGTAATGTGGTTGGGTGAGTGTTATACAACAAAATGACCTCCTCAACAGCTCAAAGCAGGACACATTGATGGAATAAATTGCCTAAGACAGAGACCTATTTTTTCATGGTAACACACCCTAGAAACTTCCAGGATGAGTTATAATGCTTACTAGCTTCTTGCAAGGAGCGTTAATACCTAGGTTAATTCCCCACTTTTCCTAAAGGGTAGCGTTCCCGTGTTCCATGAAGTTTGAGGGGCGTATTCCGAGTTAAGTAACTAAAATTTACAGTTTTTTCTTAAAGAGTCTATCTAAAAATCTGGCAACCTGTGGTTCAGTCCTCTGAATCGGAATTTCTAAACCCAACTAAGTCATCCAAAGAGGGAAAAATCAATAAAATCATGGAAACATCATGGGATTTTCCCTATTAGAACTAATGGAGAGGAATATCAAGGTTTTTCCTCTAGGGAATTGAAGCTCTATTCGGAAAAGGACATAAAATTTGAGAACATCAGCTTGGTCTGTTGCCAGTACAAATTCTTGGGGGGGATTGCAATGAATGGTATAACCATTATTGGTATTTTAACTAGTTGTTTAGACATGAATCACTTGGATGTTATTATACTACCAGAATAAAGTAGAGTATGGGTTGGGTGGATGAAATTTGGTTGTGATATTGATGAGGATTTAGGAGAAAAAAACCAATACAAATTTTGGAAACCCCTTAGACTTCAACCTCCATGGCTTGGATAGAGTCAGGATTCTTGGTTCGCACATCACTTCTTCATATGTTCATCTCTATCATAGGAAATTTAACGCCTGTTGCATAGTTCTTAATTCCATTTATATCAATAATTTTGATACTAGTGTTGTGCTTCATGTCTTGGTTTTGATCTAAATATTTTTTGTGGTGGTGAATTTTGGTGATGTTTTCTAGTGTTGGATTTTATTCCAAATATTTTGGTGAATTTTAAGTTTTGGGTCCTATCTAGGCCCTTGAGTAGTTATCTGTAGCTCCATTTTTTTGTTTGTAAAAAGTGGTATTGTTATATAGTCTTTTACATTGGGTATTCTTGTACATGTGTTGGGTCTTACCCTTGTCAATCTATCCATTCTTATTCCACTAAGATAATTGAATTTTTGTTATCTGGTTCCCTATCTCTAGTCTCTAATTATGTTAAGTGTGGTGCCTAGGAGCTTTAACCTATCAGCAAGAATGTAATGGCAACATATGAAGAGTCATGTTGGAGGGGTAGGCCACAAGCATCAAGGTCTTAACAGAGACCAAAAACAAGCCGGAGAGGTTGTTGATACTTTTCAGTAAGTTGTTCCCCCATGTACTTGCGATGAAATTCATCAAATGTAGACTTTGAATGCTAGAGAAAGGCATGCCTTCTTTGATTGTGAGCATTTGGATGCATTTTGATAGTGAGTCCTTGACCCTAGTCATACTAGTGGTAGGAGAATATAATATTTTAATGCCCTCTCCTTATATTGCCAAATGAAAACCTTTTTGGGAAAGGTATCAACTAAAAAACAAGTAGAAAGATACAATATATTTTCCAGCTTGGAATATGTAAAAAAAGTGCAATGAAACCAACAAGTTTGTCTTAAATGAATGGGTGCCAGGTTGGACAATATTGCGCACCAAATTCCATGCATTTATGTTAAAGTTTCTCCACCTAGATCGAGTGCAAAGATTTTGGCAACGATCACTTCATCAAACTCATAATTTATGTCATTTTTGCTTACAAGATATTGTTTTGATATTTGGCTATTGATACTCTTATCATGATTAAGTTGTTAAAGAGGCTAAAATTCGGAATAATTACTCTTTAAGTATATGGCCAAAAACATTTAGCTTCCATCTGGGTATGTAGAGACCACCTATTGAATAAACTTGTTTATGATGGTAGTTGACTAATATATCTATTTACAAATATTTTGTGAGGAAATATAAAAACGACTTGCAAAAAAAAAAATATAATTTATAAAAAAATAATTCAATATGTGTTTGTTACCTATGACAAGGAGCTCTATGCCCTAATGCAAGTTGTGAAGAAGTGGAAATATTGTTTGATGGGAAAGAAAACAATAAACCATATAGATGACCATCCACTATAGTACTTGCAGGACAAGAGTAAGCTACAACAGACCATGCATTACAAGCGGATGAGGTTTCTACATCATTTTCATTTAGTGACCAAGTAAAGGAAAGACAACAAAAACAAGTTAGTCAACATGGTTTCAATTCCACCAACATCAAAGATCACAACCTTGGAAACTCTGATGCACATGGAACAATTCACCCATGATGCATATAGAGAGGCGTATTCATAGGATAAGGACTTCAAGGAGGTGTTTTAGTAGTTATTGAGCCATAGCCATGTGCACGATGGTGAAAACATAGTTGACTACAATATCAAGGATAGGTTACTCTATAGGCTAGATAAATTATGTGTTTCTAAAGGTGAGTGACTACTTCCGATTAGAGAGGCTCACACTTATAAGGTTGCAGTGCACTTTGGTGTAGGAAAGATAGTGGCCAACTTTCAAAGGTATTCATATTGGCCCAAGATGCAAGAAAAAGTAGCTAGGTTTATAAGAAGATGCATGCATTGTTGTACCAACAAACCTAGTAACAAGGAACAATGTCTATATCATCCCTTTCCTATACCCACTCATTTTTTTGAAACATTTCCATGGACTTTGTGGGAGGTTTACCAGCAACCAGGAAGGGACATGAATATATTTTTGTGGTAATTGAAAGGTTTAGAAAGTTCTGTGCTATAATTATCTTCTAAAATACCATTAATGGAAAATAAGTAACAAACATGTTCGTTGGATAGCTATGGGCACACCTTAGGATACCAAGGAGAATCATTGCAAAAAGGGACACATTTTTTCTCAGTACATTTAGGACTGTGGGAGAATATGGGCACAAAGTTAAATATGTCTACAAAATTCAATCCATAGACAAATGGGGAAATATAAGTAGTCAACAAGACATTGGTGCAACTTTTTATGGGTTATAATTAGAAGCATATGAATACTTGGGATGAAAATATAGTATATATACAACACTCTCATAATAAAGAAATCCATACTTCTGTGGGTAAGTCCCAAATTGAACCTTGTTTTGGATATTTTCCACCTTTACTTTTAGATATTTCATATGGACAAGAAGGAGTGAGGAAGAGTCTTACAGGGGATGCCTCTAGGGAAATAAATTATTGAGAATATTAGGAAAATATATATACAATTATAGGATACAATGAAGAAGTCATCGGAAAAATACAAATCCAATCATGATTAGCTCATAATAAATAATTCCTTTATGTTGGAGACAAATTATGGTAATATTTGAACAAGGAAAGACTACAGGATCTGTGATATGGTCCCTTTGAGATATTTCAAAGGTGGGAGATAATGCTTATGGACTCATTCTACCCCTAGAAATTTGCATTTACTTAGTGGTGAATGTAGAGAATATGAAACTATAGGAGCCTTCCATGCTAGGTTAAGAAGACGAACATGCCCGACCTTTTGTCAAATATTTGGAACTATATGCTCAAGAGAAGTTGATAGAGGATACAAATTTGACATAAGAGATCTATAACTAAAATATAGGGCCAATATGATCTTTGGAAAATGGGGTTGATAGGACAACTTCTAGGAAAAGCTAAATGGTACACTCAAGATAAAGAGGAGGAAAATTTTCCTCACCTTATTTAGTAGAATATTTTAGGGAAATATATCCTCCAAAAGTGGGGAGGTGTGATCAATATTGGATCATTTTAGTATTTTTTATCCATTTGAATATTTCAAGGTGAAAAAATCGAGGAATCAACTCATAAGATCATTTTTACTAGTGGTCTCAGTTTGGTGTAATGGGTTTGGAAATTTCTAGAAGTAATTTGAGGCATAAAATTATGAATTTTTGGGATAAATTTTGTAATTTCATTGCACATTCTAACACTATTCTACACATATAATATTTTATAAAGACATACAAATTTCCTCAATTGGAGTCTGTATGGTATGTTGTATCACTGAGAAGTTGACCTTCTTGTTTTTACCAGCATAATTTGAGAGGACACCACATTAACCTCCAGTATTCATGGAAAAGGGGTTGACCTTTCTAATATTTTTGAAGAAGAATCTAGAATATTCCATATTGTAGGTTTGGTTAAGGTTGAAGGAGTCAAACTTCACCATGAATAAGTTATCGATTTGTGCTATAACTTGGCCTCTAAGAGGAAAATGGGTTCCTTTCTATTTAATTGCATTTTATTCCATATATGAGTAGTGTAGCCAAGAGTGGGTAGGAGAGACCAAAAAAAGAGTTCTTATGCATTGTATCAACCCATGAGCCATAGGCCTCACTTCCTTGTACCTACATTCATATTCCATTCAGAGAAAGAGAGAAAAGTAACCTCACCTTCTAGTTTGGTTTTCTTTCAAAAAGGTTTCCAACATTATATCTTGCACTAATTTGTGGCTAGTTAGTTTTATTTCACTATCATTACTTGCTACATAATTATAATTTGCATGCTAATGAAATAAACTATAATTAACAAATCTAGAAATCTAAACATAAAAAAAAAATGTCATAATGTAGATTTCATATTTTCTGACATATTTTAGTAGATATGTTGTGATGAATTGTCTAGTGGAATATCCATGACAATTCATTAATCAACTAGCATTTTCAATACTATTTCATTGTACTAAAACCAACATAGATCCATCTTAAGTACATATCTAACATGAGCTGAGAGTGATCAAATTTATTCACATGAAATTCTTTAGAGTGGAAACTACAATGTTATTTTTCATTGTTTAAATGGTATTTTTGAATGCTAAATAGAGTATATATAGGACCAAATAAATGTTTTAACCATAAAAATTTTGATTTTCATGATATATGCATAATATTTTTAAAATTTTATATATGTACATAATTGACATTAAAATATTTTACATAACATGTACATAGAGACATTTTATGACATTTGTTTTTATTATAGATGACATTATTTTCCTATTTAGAACATAGTCTTTATTTCTTACTTTTAATTTAAAAGGGCACGGATTGAAAAACGTACACATACCCTCATACTAGGTTGTAGAATGAGCCTCTCGACTCAATTAATGGTCGATTGGGTTTATATAAATTCTAAACTTGATGGAAAATTTGTTTCCATGTGTCTATCTATTTCACTTTACTAATCATCCAAGTCGTCACTATTAAGCTTCTAGGTATTGTATATGATGAAGAATGCATATTAAAAAAATTACAGAGAAGAAAGAAAGAATGATATGTTGTTTACTTACTATTGATTAAGAATGAGCATCTTAAATAACTTGAAACCACTTATTTGATACCTATGACACTGTAATTGAGTTTTTTAGGTTGTAAATTCCATAGGTTTGAACATTTTTAGGTGCATTTCTCTAACTAATGAAAAAACAAAGACAAAAGAAAATGACTTAATCAGGAGCTTATTTCAGCATAAAAAAAAAAAGATAACATTTACACATATGTGAATTGAAAGGAGTTATATGTGAGAAACTTGTTGATAAGAAAATGCTGAGCTCATAATCCTATTTATGATTTATGAATTCTATTGTCCAAACTATTCCATTACATGTTCTTATGTTTGAAGTGATATCTACTTCTAAATTATGGATATCCACCCTTTCTTAGGGACTTTAGATGGCACTAGGCCATACTACCAAAAAATATTATATAGAATTAATGACTAGCCAAAACATTATCTTGAACAAAGTTTCTATATAATGTGACATATAAGTTCGTATCTAAAGTGTGGGGAAAGGTAGTCAGCCCTATTTGAGTTCCTAGGTAATGGGGTTATTCATTAGGTGGGGTAGTTGGGAGTTGCAGTAGTTTGTTGGACTCAAGTCCCCTTCAAACACAATAAATTATATTCACCAAATGCTAGGGAGAGGGAGATAAATGTCAATTGAATTATGGATAACAATCCTAACATCAATGTGATAAATAGTTTTATAATCAATCCACCTTTAACCAATTTTATAGGCAATCTACCTGAGACACTTCATCTAACTACAATAAATATACCTCTACCATGATGATCATTTACATTTATAAACATTTTTAATAAAATTAAATTTTTAGAGTGCTAAACTAATTATAGACCTATTTATTTTAGAGTAATTGAATATTTAATGGTCTTTTAGAGAAATTGAAGCTTTATTGGCCATCTACATTACAAATTGTAACTTATAGTTATTTTAATAAAAAATTGTCTCAATATAAATCACTTTTAACCTCTCTTTTTTTTTAAATAAGTTGTTTTTTTCCTCATCAACCTATTAATATATCCATTTTCTCCTTTTTTATGTTATGAAATCTAAAATCCTTGAATAGTGATGCCAAAAAAGCTTCGGAGGTTAAAATGTACAATAAAAAAGTATAGGACTCATAGTGGCAATGGAAACCATATCTATAATATATCATAACATTATTTATGTAAATTTTTTATTCCTTGTTACATTGGCCTTTAATACCATTTTGATAACCTTTAAGACCATTTAGACCATCCAAATATTAGAGCGTATGCTTAATTTATAGTTGAAATACTGAATTAACAAAATATTACAAAGTAGAAATGTTACAAGAAAGAGAAAGGTGAGCGTGCATTGGTGAGGTACACTTTCTTGTGCAATTCCATTGGTCAGTGACGCAATGTGAGAGGACAGATGCTCCCTATTGATGAAATTTGGTGAAATGTGATACGTTTAAAATTGCAAAAAATGGTGATTTTTCATGGGTCACTAATAAGAAGAACCATCTCGTCTGCTAATAGAACACCTTCGGTGTAAATATATGAATGACCAAAAATGGTGATGTTTCATTGGTCATCAATAAGAATAAACATCCCGTAATAGAAGGACTTCAGCGTAAATATATGAATAACAAATATTTTTCGTTGTACTGCAAATATGGAGAAGTTGTTAACTAATTTGATTATATGAATGACCAAAAATATACAGAGTTCTTTGAGGGCATGCAGTTAGAGTACAATCGATTGATTTATATAGAACGGTGGACCGATATCCAGAGTAACTATTATCAAACATAGCCTTATACTTCACAAAGGCCATCGGGAGTATAGGGGCACTCAACTAATTTTTGAAAAAAATGAATATTAATTTTCTATTTCTATTAGCTCTATGTTTCACAGCCTCTTCTGTGTTGTCAGGAGAGACTTCAATACGCACCCCTTATGATGTAGATGATTCCCATCGTATGTTTGATGAGGAGCAGTTTGGTGAACCCGATTCCCATCGTACATTTGGTGATGAGCAGTTTGGTGAACCCATTTCCGGTAATAGGTTTGATGCTCAGAAGTATGATGAAACCGATTCCCGTCGTACGTTTGATGATGAGCTGTTTGGAGGAACCGTTTCTGGTAATATGTTTGATGGTTGTTAGTATGGTGCAGCTGATTCCCGTAATAAATTTGATTCTGGCCCGTTTGGTGCAGCCAATTCCAGTAATAGGTTTGATTCTCGGCCGTTTGGGCCAACCACTACCGGTAATAGGTTTGATTCTTGGCCATCTGGTGGAGCCAATTCCGGTAATATGGTTGATTCTCGGCCGTTTGGTGGAGCCAATTCTGGTGATAGGTTTGATTCTCAGCCATTTGGCACTGAGGAGTTTGGTGCGGCCAAGTCTGGTGGTACCATGTTTGACGTTCAGCAGTATGGTGCAAGAGGTGATGGTGCCATAGATCATAGCAAGGTGAGAGGTTGAGTTATATCAATTAGAAGGCATAATGCCATAAGTTTATCTATGTGGTTGTAATGAGTATATATCTAACTTTATCTATGTGGTTGTAATGAGTATATAACAATATCAATATGAAACTCTAGGCTTGCTGAAAATATTAAAGTCACCCGCGTACCCTGTGCAGGTAGAAACAAAGTACAAAGGAGCAGAGAGCTTGCGTGCACAGCACTGTGCATTCAAGAGGAATGGAGAAAAACTGTAAGGATGAAATTAAATGTTTATGGGCAGCAGCCACCATTGCGGAGATGAATTAATTTTTGATCGACATAGCTGAATTTGCAGAGAAGGATTGAAGACTTTCGTGGTTAAACCACAGAACAACAGAGTTTTATTAAAGATAGTCTTTTCGGGCTTTTAAGCCCTCAACAACCAAACAGGAAAATTTTTGTTTAAATGCGCCAAGTCCTTTTAAGTTTTGAATGGGGCACGTCATAGTGGTCCCCACCACTTCATCGTCGATCACAATCACAATTTTTATTGTAAATGTCTCATTGATATGAAGAAGTTCCGATGCGATGCGATTATCGCAATCGCACATTGCAAAGGAACGATGTATGTTCTGCCATCCAAAATGTGTTACCGCCGATTGAAAGTTTTGATGCGATGTGGTCCCACGATAATCACAATCGTAACATCGCAAATATGTTTTCCACCATATGCTATGTTCCATTGAAATTTTGCGATGTGATTTTCGCAATCGCACATCGCAACACCACTTAACCATTCTGCCTACTGCTTCTGATTTCCACCAATACGATATGGCCGATGTCATCCATCGCACATTGCTCATCACAATTGCAAAGTCCAAAGTCCACTACACCACTTATCCATTGATCGCCGATGTCGCTAATTGCACATCGCAATCGCAAGTTTCAAAGTTCATTCCGCCAAGTTTTTTGTTCCGCCGATCGTCGATCGCCGATTGCAATGTGGGCTCCACTCGTACAACGCGCAAAAGAAATTTTGGGTTAAATTTTATGTTTCGGAAATGTTTTTTCTTTGTAATTTTGTTTTATGTTTTTATTCCGCTGCGCCATATCAAAAGTGAAAGAGCCTGTAGGCTTATTGTATAGCATAACATTGTATTATGTAACTTTTGTGTTGTAATGTTGTGTAAGCTCGCAGGCAGAGAAAAACACAGTGAAGACCAGAGAGCACTATTTTTTGTAGTTTTGAGAGAAAAAGAGAGAAGTTGTGTGAGAACTGCATCTGTAGCGGTCAATTATTTTGTAATCCCACTTTAGTGGAAGAAGAAAGTTGTAATAGCTTTACTTCTGTTAATGAAATAGAAAATTTTTATTTTGGAATCTCTGTCCAGTTATTCTTTGTGTTAGAAGGAGAGTATTATTCTCTCAGTTATTTGATCTGGATTTATCAGAAATTCCAACATGGTATCATAACTTATCTAGGCTCTTTGAAGGTGTCAAAGAAGCTGAATGAAGAAGAAGATTTGTTGCAGCAGTTCTCCAGCAGTGTGAAGGCTCAGCAGAAGATTAAAGTCCAGGTATTCCTCAAAAAAACAAAGTTGTTGTTTGTTTAAAATAGCAGTCCCCAGAGACAAAGTTTTGTCTTTTAAAGAAGGAAAGACAGTTTGTTTGAAAAACACAGTCAAGTTTAGTTCAGAGTTCAGTTTATAAGTAATGGCTAGACCAAGCACTAGTATGAGTATTGGAAATACTCAGCTTCCACAATTTAATGTGAAGAATTATGATTATTGGGCCATTACCATGAGAGCCCTGTTTGCCTCACAAGGCTTATGGGAATTTGTAGAATATGTTTTTGATGAACCAGTTGATGAGCAGGCCTTTAATGCCTTAACACAGGCAAAGAAGGATTTATTGAAGAGCAAGAAGGACTCTAAAGCCCTCTTCTATCTCTATCAAGCAGTACATGAGAGTGTGTTTCCAAGGATAGCAACAGCTAAGAGATCCAAGGATGCATGGGAAATGTTGTGCCTCAATCTAGTCTCCTAAACAGAGTTCATTTAATTGTCAACCAGGATTTGTAAACTGCTGAAGTGAAATGTACCATATGTACCTAGGTGCTTGTTTCCTAGTGCGTTGTATGTAGTGTTTTGTGATGTTTTGGTCTTTTATGTTGATTTATGATGTTTTTGGTCTTTTGAAGTTTTTTATGATGTTTTTGGTCTTTTGAAGTTTTATGTTTACAATGAAAATGCCTAGAAAACTAATGAAAAGGAATTGGTGGTCAAGAACACAGTTGAGCCTAATGTATGGAATGGCAAATGTAATCAAAAATACTGAAGCAACATCTAAACTATGACTGAATAGAAACAAGAGCTTGATGATGACTTTTTAAACAAATGACACAAACTAGACTTTGAGAAATGATCACTTAAATATGCAAATTTTCTAACTAGACAATCAGACACTAATCATGATGCAACATTATATTCTAAACTCATCTATTCATGACTAATTTCTAGTTCTATTCTGCAATTTCAATTGAAGGGCAGAGTCTATTCTTCAAGAGTTATTGGTTTCTTTTCAGGGTAGTTCTGTTGAGGAAAATCTCTGTTTATAGTGAGGAATTTGCAGAGATATTTCAGACCTTGTAATGATGTTATCTTCTGTTCCTAAAGTTATGGATCACTGATAGTTTTCAGAACAAAAAGATATTTGTAAATAATGAAGGCTGTCTTAGGAATCCTATTAACTAAAATGATCTACTGTGCAAAGGGTGACAGTGTGACTATGAGATATGAATGCAATGAATTGATTTAAACATGAGCTTAAGATGCTTCTAAACTAGAACAATGTTAAACCATAAGCTATCATCAAACTTTGAAATGAAGTAGCTGGACATGAATTAAATGCAAAATGAAACTCGGGAGCATTCTAATTAACATGCACTATCCTATGAAGTTACACAATCAGTTTGTTCATCATGAGGGATATTTTGGAAGAGTTCCTTCTTGTGGAAGAGGTAGAAAAATTTTGACTGTGGACTTGTATGCAATTGAAAGCAAATGAACTGAAAGCAAATGAAACTAAGTTGTCACATCACAGTCATATCTTGAACTTCTTAAGGATGTCTTGGAAGAATTTCTTCTTGTGGAAGAGTGATTAGGACAAGTGCAACTATGATAGTGAAGACTAAAGACTACAACTAATTCCAATGACACTATAGCTATTCATCATTCATTGTTAAGATTTATTGGAAGAATGTCTTCTTGTGAAAGAACTATGATGAATATAGCTACAGTCTCTAGTTAAAAACAGATACAACTCCTATCCTACAGTACCATAGTCATTAAACATTCATTGTTTTGATTTATTGGCAAAGTGTCTTCTTGTGGAAGAACTGGAACGAATTATGGCTACAGTAGCTAGCTAAAACAAATACAAATCCTATCCTACAGTACCATAGTCATTAAACATTCATCGTTTTGATTTATTGGCAAAGTGTCTTCTTGTGGAAGAACTGGAACGAATTATGGCTACATTAGCTAGCTAAAACAAATACAAATCTAACTGATATCCTACAATACCATAGTCATCAATCATTCATCATTTTGGTCTGTTGGAAGAATGTCTTCTTATGGAAGAACTGGAACGAATACGACCACAGTATATAAAACACAGCAACAACTAATTCAATATGCAAAACGTAAAGACAGCTAGGAAAAACTTATCTAGTTTACGCTAAGGAAATCCGTTCAAGGGGCAGGGGCCCTCTACCACTTGACGGCATTCGACTTCACAATTAAATCACGCCTTCAAGATAATTTGGTCTGCTCCATTAACAATGCAATAGTCTGAACATAATGCTCTGTGTCTTAAAAGACGTAACACAGAGTTTACACCAAAATCTAGCAGCAAATCTACACAAAATTTCTAACTAAGCTCTCGGCCTATTCAAGAGTTTTAAAAGTAAATGCAAGTAACAATAATTACAATCATTTAGAATGATGTCTTCCTAATCCAAATCATCTTAGAATTTTAAGGTGGCTTAGAAGAGAAAGACACCCCGTCTCGTAGTCACTCTAGTAGGAGTGTTTCACAAAATGTGTTCCCTAATGCGCAAGTATGCAACCGTACACAGACTTCATTTCCTCTTCCATGACGAGCAACACACCATGTAGGCACGACGTGGATCATGACCAGATGCGTTTTTCCTCAAGAGGCCACCTGGAACATGGTCAAACATAAAGGTAGCTTTAATCGTCAACAGCTGTGAATGTTGATCTCATTTCTGTCTTACTTAAAATCATGCACAATGGCAATCACAAAATTCAACAAGCCGGCTTATGTAAACCATTCTAGAAGTAATTTTAACTATTTTTATTGATCAATTGGGTTTAAAATGGAAATGGGCAGGGAAAATGAGGTAAAATGAGGTGAAGGAAAGCACAAATTTGAGGCTCAACATACCTCTACATCGCTGCCTCCTTTGCATGTCCTCATGCAAATTATCCTATGAATTCTGAGGCTTCTGCAAGGACATATAATCCCCTTCTTTTCCTTTGTCTGCATGCTAAAGGCCTTCTGGGTTTCCTGATCACAAGTTTGAACCCGAGGTTTGTGAGTGCTCTGATCAACTTTCTGTTCCTTGTCTTCATCTTCTCATTGGTTCTCTCCACTTTGTCTATATGCAGGGATAAGGTTGAGTTCATGTCAGTCTTGAGCTTGATTTGATCTTTGAGAATTTCATTCTCATTTCTGATGTGTCTATTCAACACTTCCAACTCATACCTATCCCTCCACAATATATCAATTTCAGTTAGTGGAGGACTGGGGGTTCTCTCTTCTCTTTCTGAAGCTGTTCTCTCTAGAGTTTCCACATAATCATAGATTTCCTGTTGAGCAAGATCAATCTCAGGGGTGCCTTCATAAAAATCTTCATCATCATACTCTTCCATAGATGTTTCTTCATCTTCAATATTGATTACCCCTGTTTGTTTGATTGATGTTTTCTTCAGTTTTCCTTTTAATCTGTGGCTTCTCCTAAGTTGAGAAGAACCCTCCCCTTTTTCTATAACAGATTCTTTGATTACCTTTTCTGCCTTGAGTTGACTCTTGATTCTAGTCAACTTCTCCAAAATGACTTCTTCACTGCTTTCTTGAACCGGTTTGTCAATTTTACCTGTTGGAGTCCTCCATCTCCTACTTCTCTTTGTGGCTTGTGGTTCAGGTGATAGTTCTTTTGCTTCCTCAAAATGATTTCTTATTAAGAAATCACCCCATGTATCATTTGATTTAGATAGATGATGCTCAATTAAAATTTTTACTAACCCATGATGATACAGGGTTGTTTCCAAAAACTGAACTCTTCTCTGAACACAGGAAGCCATTATCTTCAGACTTTGATACAAGAAATATGGTAAATTCAAATCTTCTCCTAGAAAATGCAACATTAGTCTCATATGGTAGACATAAAATGTCCCATACCTACCCTCACATGTAACAAATTTTTGTAAAAGAAGTAGTATATTCCTCCATTTGCTCTTCAATGTTGTACTGGGAAGTCCCTTCTTGAACACACTAACATCCATGTTTGGTGATTTTAAGATTTGTTTCCATGAGTCATTATGGAATTCCCTATTTTTAAACCATCTTTCCCCAGCTCTGGATAATCCTGTAGCCTCTGCTATAAAAGCTTCATTAACAGTAAACTTAACATCTCCTATTTCAACCTCAGTGCCTTGGAATGATCTAGCAAATGTTTTGGTGACTTCTTTATGGCAACCATTAAACTTTTCCAAGAATTGGAGCCATCCTATTTGTTGTAGCATCTCCTTGCATTGTGGATAACCTTCTAAATATTTTGATCCTATAGGCTCAATACTTACGATGAAACCCATGATTTTTCACTATCAATTAACACTCTTCTCTATCCACAAAACAATGGCTTTTACTTTCGGATTAAAATGGCTTCAATCTCTAAAAAAAATGGCTTCAATTTTGGAAGAACATACCTTTGAAATAGCTACAGTCTTCAAAATCTCTGGTTTGTATGCCTCTGTTTGGAAAATGCCTTCGAATCCTCGGACTGATGTACTTCTGTTGAACCTTGGAATGATATGGAAGCAATTTCAATTTTCGGGCTAATGTGTCTCTGATAGACAGTGGTAGATGATTTCAAATTTCTTTTTGTGCAATACCTCCGTCTCTGGTAACAGAAGACTTCAAACTCAATCACTAAAAAAAAACTTCTGTTTCTAGTAACACCAGACTTCAAACTCAACCTCTGTCTCTAATAGCAAATGGTATGCTTCAAATTCAACACTACAGCCTCTCTGTCTCGGATAACAATAACTTCAAAACCAGTCACTACCACACCTCTGTCTTTGGTAATAGCAGACTTCAAACTTCAATTACTACCATACCTCTGTTTTTGGTAGCAAAGTCTTCAATTTTAGCACCTCTGTCTTCTGGTAGCAACAGGCTTTAAACTCTTCACGGCCACAATTCTGTGTTGACAGTGCAATGCTCCAAACTTTGTTCTCAGTGATATGCTCTCTGTTCAGTGAGTTCTCACACCGTTATGCTTGCAATGTACCTCTTCTGTTCTGTCCCTGATGATAATAATGCTCCTGCCTTCGGAATGTAATACTGGCTACGGAATGACGTTATGGCAAATGGTCAAGGCATAGAGTGGTGAAGTGAGGTGGAGGATTGCATTAATGATTTGAGGAGACAGCGGAGGATTTTACGACGGCAGGAAAAATCTTCATCATTAAAGAACTTGGTTAAGAGTCGTGGGAATTTCAAATGATTTGGCCGTTCCACCGCTCAAATGCTATTGGATATAAAATTTGAATTGGAAGTTTTAATACAAAGTCTATAGAGGGTTTTGTTTGGTGTTTGATCAATAAAATAATTAAAACAACTCTTTGAATAATTTCACAACTAAACTATGCTAAATTTTCATGAATTGCCATCGTAATTTAAATTTGTTACATCTGCCCTTGATGTTTGTGTAGCCTTTGTCTTCTCTGCTCATCTTTGGAGGAATCTTTCACTATTTTCTTGATGTCTTTGATTCATGAATTCTCTGGATCACTTTGTTGTAACTCTGATGTCTGCTGGTTGATGTCTTCAGGATTTGTAGTTGTGAAAAACTATCGGGCTGCAGAAAGGCCGATCAGCTACAGAATGTACACTGAGCTGCAGAATGTCCCTGTAGAACACTTTTATTATGAAAATGAAATGTTTCTGGGAGATGGGTGAAATGTTTATGAAAATGGATGAAATGGATGATGGATTATGAAGTGGATAATGAAATAAGAATGGATTTAGTTCATGGAATGAAGGAACATAAGGGCTGTACTGCAATTCATGGCATACTTTTATTCACTTGCAGCAAGATGTCAAATTCTATGTTTTGACATGAAAATGAAGTAAATGGAAGATGGAGTGAAATGAATGAAATGGAATGGAGTGAGATGTGAATGATGGATGAGATGAAGTATGGATGGATAGTGAATGGAATGAGATGAAATGAATCATAAGTACTATGGCACTGAACTTATGATTTTTATAACAACTTCTTAGAAACAAAAATGGGAAAAGTTAGAGTGTCAGAGAAACTCTGATTTTCACCCTATCTTTTCTGTATAAACATGCCAATCAGTGATTGGTTTTCATGTTTATACCTTTATTTTTTTTATTTTTTTTTATTTTTTTTTATTTTTTCAAAAGAGAAATGCTTCAGAAAATTTAATCAAGTTGATGAAGAAGAGAGACTCTTCTTCATTAACTTCACATCATTGTCTCCTTGGAACTTCTTGACAAACTCTTCTCTTGAGAGTGGCTTGTGGTATAGCTTCAGTCTATGGCCATTCACAAGAAAAGTGACCTCCTCTTCATCTATAGTTCTGATTTTTACCGCCCCATTATCAAAAATTCGAACAATTTCATATGGCCCAAGCCAATGTGTCTGAAATTTCCCTTGAAAATCCTTGAATTTTGAATCAAACAAGAGAGCCCAATCACCCTCTTTAAATTTCTTCTCTTTGATGTACTTGTCATGCCATCTAGCCCTTTGCCGTTGGACTAGACTTGTTTTCTGAACTGCATCTTGTCTGATCTCATCCAATTCATTAATTTGCTCCAGTCTATGCTTCTGTGCCTCCGTTAGATCAAGTCCTAGATGAACTGCCATCTTGAATGTTTGGATTTGGAACTCTATAGGAAACAAAACTTGCTTTCCATAAACAAGCTCATAAGGAGTATGGCCTGTTGTGTTTCACCATGTAGTTCTATAGGCCCACAAGGCTTCAGGAAGCCTATCTACCCAATCTCTTCTATGTAGATGAACAGTCTTTGTTAGGATTCCTTCAATGACTTTGTTAGTGGATTCCACTTGACCATTTGCTTGTGGATGATAAGGAGTAGATGTTCTATGTCTGATTTTGTATTTCTCCATCATTTGCTCCACTAGCCTTGATGTAAATTGAGCTCCTTGATCTGTAACAATTTCCCTTGGGACACCAAAACGAGTAAAAATATCCTCAAAAGAAAAGTAACTACAGATGATTCATTAGCAACAAGTAATGGTTTAGCTTCTACCCACTTAGTAACATAATCAGTGCAAACTAATATGTATTTCTTTTGTCTAGATGGAGGACTAATAGGTCCTACAAAATCCAAGGCCCATTTTTCAAAAGGTTCAATGTGTACCTGAGGCTGCAATGGCATCTCACCTGAAGGAGAAGGTTTCCCTACCCTTTGGCAACTGTCACACCTTTTGACATACTCCCTTGCATATTTAAACAAAGATGGCCAATAATATCCTAAATTAAGGATCTTATAGGTTGTCCTCTTATCTGCAAAGTGTCCGCCACAAGGTTCATCATGACATGCCTTGAGAATTTCAGGCATCTCATCTTCACGAACACACCTTCTAATGATCAAATCTGGACCTGTCTTGTACAACTCATTAGCGACCCATGAATATCTTGCACTATCATTAATGATTTTTCTTTATCCCTTGCATTCATAATTGAAGGAAATTTTCCTGAAACTAAATAATTAGCAATATCAGCAAACCATGGAGTTTGAGTAGAAATTGCAAAAAGATATTCATCAGGAAATTGATCTTCAACCGGAGTGTCATCTTTGATATTTTGAATTCTAGACAGGAAGTCAGCCACAGTGTTTTGTTTTCCAGGCCTATCTAGAATAGTAATGTTGAATTCTTGTAATAATAACAACCATCTTATAACTCTACCATTAGTGATTGATTTATTCATTAAATATCTAATGGCAGAATGATCAGTGTGAATAAAAGTTTCATAGCCGGTTATATAATGTCTAAATTTGTTAATGGCATGAACAACAGCTAAAAACTCTTTTTCAGTTACAGTATAGTTTAACTCTGCAGGAGTCAAATTTTTACTGATATAATAGATGGCATAGGGAATTAAATCTTTCTGTCCCAATACTGCTCCCAGAGCTGTATCGGAAGCATCCGTCGAGATATGAAAAGGTAACTTCCAGTTAGGTCCCCTTAATATAGGTGCTTCAGAAATTTTGGTTTTCAGGGTTTCAAAAGCTAACTGGCAATCAGAAGACCACTTAAATTCACAATCTTTGGTGAGTAATTTGAAAAGAGGAGATGCTATTTTGGTGAAGTTTTCTATAAATCTCCGATAGTACCCCGTAAATCCTAGAAAACTTCTTACATCTCTTTGACAACTTGGAATGGATAGGTTAGAAATAACTTCAACTTTCGCTTCATCAACTCTAATCCCATCCCCCGAAATGTGGTGCCCTAAAACAATACCTTCAGTGAACATCATAAAACATTTTTCATGACTAAGAGAAAGGTTTGCTTCTTGACATCTTTTTAAGACCTTTTCCAAGTTTTCTAAAGCCTCTTCAAATGCATCCCCATAAACTGTAAAATCATCCATGTACACCTCTACACAGTCATGTATCAGATCAGAAAAAATTCCTAATACTGCCCTTTGGAATGTTGCAGGTGCATTGCACAATCCAAATGGCAATACTCGGTAGGCATAGGTACCCCAAGGCCAAGTAAATGTGGTTTTATCTTGGTCTTCAAGTGCTACTTGGATTTGATTGTAACCACTAAATCCATCCAGGAATGAAAAGTACTTTTTACCCGCTAATGTATCTAATACTTGATCTATGAAAGGTAAGGGAAAATGGTCTTTAAGAGTAGCTTTATTCAGTTCTCGGTAGTCAACACACACCCTCCATTTTCCATTTTTCTTAGGTACAATTACTAAAGGAGAAACCCACTGACTATCTGAAATAGGATAGATGAAGTTAACATTTAACAATTTTTGTAATTCTTCCTTGACAATTTCCCTAAGATTTGGATTCATCCGTCTTTGAGGTTGTCTAATTGGTTTGCAATTTGCCTCTATATAGATGTGATGAGTACAAGTCTTGGGACTTATCCCTTTCATGTCAGTGTATTCCCATGCATATGCAGAAGAATGTCTCTGTAATACTTTGACTAGTTCTTCTTGTTGAGATTTTTCCAGATTTTTGTTTATGTTCAAGGTTTTGCCTGGAAAAATTTCACTTGCAGAACTACCAAATTTGTCCATAGAATGAAGAGACATCTGTCTAGATGACAAGAACTCAATATTGGATTTCTCTTGAAATGATTCTTGTTTGTGTTCTGGAGAAGATTCAAAATTTTCTAGAGTATTCAGAATTTGATTATCTTCACTAATTTCTGAAATTGTGAAGAGTGGTTGCAAATATTCTTCATCCTCTATCCATTGAGTGTCATCTAGATCTATAATTGTCCTAGCTGGAGGATATAAAGTAAATTTCTTTGTTGAACTTCCATCAGAAATATACATATCACCGGACCTACAACTAATAAAAGCATCAGCTGTAGCTAACCAAGGTCTTCCTAGTATAACAGGATGGCCTCCTAGATTATTCTTGGGTGTAAGGATCATGAAATCCACAGTACTCCCAAGAGTCTAGGGACACTGGAATGTCTTCTATTACCCCATCTGGTCTGATCACAGATCTATCTGCTAGTTGTAATAGTGTGGGTGTAAAGAGAAGATTAGGAAGTTTCAGTTTGTCCATGATTTGTCTACTCATGATATTTATTGCTGCACCTAAGTCAATGAGTGTGTTTTGAATTTCAATTCCATTAATGTGAATTTTGACAACTGGATTTCCTGGGTTAAGGTACTTTGGAATAGTAATCTTACCCATCATAATATCTGCTATTTGTCCTACCAGTTGAATTTTCTTGGTTTCTCTTATTCTTTTCTTTGTTGTCTTCATACTCAACTCCTTTATTGTTTTGGCTAAAATTGGGATTTCCCTGATGGCTTGCAATAATGGAATTTTAATGCAAACATTTCTCAATTCATCCAAGAAATCATAATTAGGCACCATTATTTGTTTTTCTACACCTTTGTCAATTTGTAATCTTTCCGGAAAGGGAGGTATAGAAGTAGATGTGGATGGTTGCTCTAATACCGGAGTTGGGCTTATTGGATCTTTTTGTTTCAGTTTTTCAATGTTTTGGCCTTGAAAGGATGTTTCTTCCTCAAGACTTTTATTAACCCGTAGGGAGTCTTCCTCAGAATCATCTTGTTCTTGTATGATCACAGAAGGTTTCCTCTTCTCAAGTATCCTTCCAGACCTAAGTTGAACATCACTAAGGTCTAGAGGAGTAATTGAATAAGTTGGAAATTGTTGTCCTTCTATCATGTATGTATTCTGAGGATTCTTATTATTGGGGTTTGGTATGGGCTGAGCTGGTAATTGATTGGATTTTTGAGGGAATGGTAATGGAAGTGGTTGATTTTGATGAGGTTGGTTCTGATGATGTTGTTGAGAATTTTGTTGAAAATTTTGTTGAAGATTTTGAGGAAAATTTTGTGGGTATGGTGGATAGGATGGTGGATACCGATAATATGGAGAGTATCTTCCATAGGGACCTTTTGATCCTTCTGCCCAAGCTTGTGATTGATTTTGAAATTGGGGCCAAGGTTGCTGCCAAGAATTCCAAGGTGGAGGTTGATTATACATTTGATCATGAAATCCCTGTGTTTGAGGTCCCTGCCAAGGTCTTCTAGATACAAAGTTAAGAGATTCTGTGGAATCTGTAGGAGTTTCTTCTTGAAAAACAGCCTTGAGACCAGGAAGAGAAGGAAAATTCTTGGTCTCATGTTTCTCAGAACAAATAACACAGGTTTCTACAACTTTTACATCCAAAGGGCACTCTCTCAAGGCATGTTTCTTTCTACATTTGGGACAAAAGATTGCCAAGGCATCAGATTCAGCTTTTTGCTTGTTTTGTATCTTAAGGGTGTCTATTTGTTCACTAAGACTCCCTAAGATGTCAGATTTTAAATCATCAAGCATGTGTCCTATTTCTGATCTACTTACTGTCCCAGAAGCAGACTTACTTGCCCTTGCAAGAGCAGGATCTCTTGGACCTTTTACAGTTTTAGATTTCCCTCTTGAAAGGTTGATACATAACTCAGATATTTCAGGTAATGTGAGTTGTGATATATCCCCTTTCCCCATCATGTTAAGGATATCCAACCATTCATCCCTAATGGTTTTCAACAAAAGAGATTTTAAAGTGTCTTGATCTAGGTTTTCCATTTGTGCCCTTTTTATGTTGTATTTAAATCTTTCCAACAAATCTTCTAAGTTTTAATCTTCTTTTTGTAACATCTTGAACACTTCTTCCTTATGATTAACCGGCATACAATAATCCAAGTATCTCTCTAGAAATGCTTGTTTCATGTCTTTCCATGTCCTAATGGAACTACTGCTTAAGCTCATAAACCACTTCAATGCTGCTCCTTTCAGAGTTGAAGGAAATAATTTCAATTTTTGGGCATCTTGAAGGTAGTCATAAGTCCTACACAGTACTTCAAATTCGAATAAGAAAGTTTCAGGATCCTCAGCTTTAAGTCCATAGAAGTTCGGAAGGACAGAAGGTGAAATGTTTTTCATGGTTGTATTGGTTTCTCCATCAAGTATAGGGAACCCAAAAGAGCTTCCTATTCTACCTCTTCCTCCATCTGCACCTCTACCTCCTCTTCCTCCTTCTCCTCTACCTCTTCCTCTACCTCCTCCAAATGTGTTTTCTCCATTAACAACTCCTCCTCCTCCTTCTTCTGCCATGGTTGACTCTCCCGTGGAAGTAGAAAGGTTTGTATCCTCAACAAAGGTTTTTGGATCCTCTTCTATGGCAGGTTCAGTGGATGAAGTGGAAGGTTTCTCTAATGGAATAGGTGACCTTAGATCTTCTAGAAGTCCAGGATCAGTAAAGGATGGAAGATGGGTTTGAGTTGAAGGTGTACTAGTTCTGGATCTAGGTGAAACAAGTGGTGTTCTAGATGTCAAACTTCTGCCTCTACTGCTTATAAATCTTCCCCTTGAATCTCTCTCCTACGCATAAAATTGTTTTTGGATGCTAAGAAACAAAGGTTACCTAGTTTTCACTTCCCCGGCAACGGCGCCAAAATGTTGTGCCTCAATCTAGTCTCTTAAACTGAGTTCATTTAATTGTCAACCAGGATTTGTAAACTGCTGAAGTGAAATGTACCATATGTACCTAGGTGCTTGTTTCCTAGTGCGTTGTATGTAGTGTTTTGTGACGTTTTGGTCTTTTATGTTGATTTATGATGTTTTTGGTCTTTTGAAGTTTTATGTTTACAATGAAAATGCCTAGAAAACTAATGAAAAGAGAGTGGTAGTCAAAAACACAGTTGAGCCTAATGTATGGAATGGCAAATGTAATCAAAAACAAAGAAACAACATCTAAACTATGACTGAATAGAAACAAGAGCTTGATGATGACTTTTTAAACAAATGACACAAACTAGGCTTTGAGAAATGATCACTTAAATATGCAAATTTTCTAACTAGACAATCAGACACTAATCATGATGCAACATTCTATTCTAAACTCATCTATTCATGACTAATTTCTAGTTCTATTCTGCAATTTCAATTGAAGGTCAGAGTCTATTCTTCAAGAGTTATTGGTTTCTTTTCAGGGTAGTTCTGTTGAGGAAAAGCTCTGTTTATAGTGAGGAATTTGCAGAGATATTTCAGACCTTGTAATGATGTTATCTTCTGTTCCTAAAGTTATGGGTCACTGATAGTTTTCAGAACAAAAAGATATTTGTAAATAATGAAGGCTGTCTTAGGAATCCTATCAACTAAAATGATCTACTGTGCAAAGGGTGACAGTGTGACTATGAGATATGAATGCAATGAATTGATTTAAACATGAGCTTAAGATGCTTCTAAACTAGAACAATGTTAAACCATAAGCCATCATATAAATTTGAAATGAAGTAGCTGGACATGAATTAAATGCAAAATGAAACTCCGGAGAATTCTAATTAACATGCACTATCCTATGAAGTTACACAATCAGTTTGTTCATCATGAGGGATATTTTGGAAGAGTTCCTTCTTGTGGAAGAGGTAGAACAATTTTGACTGTGGACTTGTATGCAATTGAAAGCAAATGAACTAAAAGCAAATGAAACTAAGTTGTCACATCACAGTCATATCTTGAACTTCTTAAGGATGTCTTGGAAGAATTTCTTCTTGTGGAAGAGTGATTAGGACAAGTGCAACTATGATAGTGAAGACTAAAAACTACAACTAATTCCTATGACACTATAGCTATTCATCATTCATTGTTAAGATTTATTAGAAGAATGTCTTCTTGTGAAAGAACTATGATGAATATAACTACAGTCTCTAGTTAAAAACAAATACAACTCCTATCCTACAGTACCATAGTCATTAAACATTCATTGTTTTGATTTATTGGCAAAGTGTCTTCTTGTGGAAGAACTGGAATGAATTATGACTACAGTAGCTAGTTAAAACAAATACAACTCCTATCCTACAGTACCATAGTCATTAAACATTCATCGTTTTAATTTATTGGCAAAGTGTCTTCTTGTGGAAGAACTGGAACGAATTATGGCTACAGTAGCTAGTTAAAACAAATACAAATCTAACTGATATCCTACAATACCATAGTCATCAATCATTCATCATTTTGGTCTGTTGGAAGAATGTCTTCTTATGGAAGAACTGGAACGAATACGACCACAATATATAAAACACAGCAACTACTAATTCAATATGCAAAACGTAAAGACAGCTAAGAAAAACTTATCTAGTTTACGCTAAGGAAATCCGTTCAAGGGGCAGGGGCCCTCTACCACTTGACGACATTCGACTTCACAATTAAATCACGCCTTCAAGATAATTTTGTCTGCTCCATTAACAATGCAATAGTCTGAACATAATGCTCTGTGTCTTAAAAGACGTAACACAGAGTTTACACCAAAATCTAGCAGCAAATCTACACAAAATTTCTAACTAAGCTCTCGGCCTATTCAAGAGTTTTTAAAGTAAATGAAAGTAACAATAATTACAATAATTTAGGAATGATGTCTTCCTAATCCAAATCATCTTAGGAGTCTTTAAGGTGGCTGCGTAAAAGAGAAAAGACACCTGGATTGTAACAGTCCTAGTAGGAGTCTTCTTTCACAAAATGTGTTCCCACGTGCATAACCGTACACAGACTTCATTTCCTCTTCCATGACGAGCAACACACCATGTAGGCACGACGTGGATCATGCCCATATGCGTTTTTCCTCAAGAGGCCACCCGGAACATGCTCAAACATAAAGGTAGCTGCAGAATCGCCGGTTAGCTACAGAATGCCTGCATTCTGCAGCTAGTTCCGGTCAAAATGCTTAACAATGGCAATAATCACAAAATTCAACAAGTCAGTCATGTAAACCATTCTAGAAGTAATTTTAACTATTTTTATTGATCAATTGGGTTTAAAATGGAAATGGACAAGGGAAAAATGAGGTAAAATGAGGTGAAGGAAAGCACAAATTTGAGGCTCAACAGGAAACTCTTAAAATAGCCTATCAAGGTATGGAGAAAGTGAAGACAGTAAAACTACAATTACTGAGGAGAGATTTTGAAACTCTCTGTATTAAAGAGTCTAATAACATAGAATCATTCTTCACACATGTGATTGGGATGGTCACACAGATAAGGTCCCATGGAGAAAAATTTGAAGAAAGAAGGATTGTGGAGAAACTATTGAGGAGCCTACCCTCAAGGTTTGATGTTATTGTAACCACTATTGAAGAGACTAAGGATCTCTCAAAGCTCACAATAGATGAACTTCATGCATCGTTGATGACTCATGAACAGAGATTGGAAAGATCAGTAAACCCATCTGTAGAGCATGCCTTCAAGACCCAGATGCCTTTTGGAAGAGGAAGAGGTCAAGGCAAAGGAAGAAGTAGAGGAGAAGCCAAAACAAAGGAGGAAGGAACAACATTTCACATTCACATGGAAGGAGCAGCAATCAGAATCAAAGCCATGGCCAAAGTAACAACTAACAAGGTGGACACCAACATGCTCATGGACAAATATATGACAAATCCAATATCCAATGTCATTATTGCAAAACATATGGGCACTATGCCAATGGATGTAGGAAAAAACAAAATGACATGAATAATAGGTAGAATGCTAATGTAGAAAAAGAAGAAAAGAACCAAGGGAATGTGTTGTTAACATGTAATGTAGCACAAGATAGACAAGATGATTTAAGGTTCTTAGATTCAAGCGACAGTAATCACATGACTTGAAACATAGCAATGTTTTCCAATCTTGATGAAGAAGTTAAATCAAGAAGTAACCAGAGGAACTGATACTAAGATATATGTTAAGGGAAAAGGAAGAGTTAGTATTCATGCAAGAAATGGAGAGCAGAAATTTGTACCAGACGTGTACTATGTTCCTGGTTTGAAATGTAATCTTTTGAGTGTTGGGCAACTCCTAAACAAAGGTTACAATGTAGTTTTCAAGAATGATGTGTGCACAATAATGGATATACCTCCAAGAAAGAAGATTATTGCTGAAATACAAATGACCAGCAATAGAATGTTTCCACTCAAGCTCAACACTGACTTGAAAGGAAAAGGAAAAAATGTAGCAGTTGTAACTCAAGAGGTCTTTCATAAGGAAGTGAAATATGAGAACTGGTTATGGAACTTGAGATTTGGACATCTCAATTTCGGAGGTCTGAACTTGTTGCACAGAAAAGGAATGGTAAGAGGTCTACCATTGATTGAGAAACCAGACAGCCTATGTGAAGGCTGCATCTTGGGAAAACAACACAGAGAAAAATTTCCATCGGGAAAGAGCATAAGGGCGAAAGCACCCTTAGAAATTATTCATTCAGATTTATGTGGGCTGATGCAAACAACATCAGTTTCATGCAGCAACTACATGCTGACCTTCATTGATGATTTCACAAGGAAAGTATGGGTTTATTTTCTGAAATATAAAAGTGAAGTCTTTGAAAACTTTTGCCACTTTAAAGCTCTAATAGAGAAATATAGTGGGCAACATATAAATGTTTTTAGAACTGACAGAGGAGGTGAGTACATCTCAAAATAATTCCTGCGTTTTTGCAGGGAGAATGGCATACACAAACAATTTACTACAAGGTTTACACTGCAACAAAATGGAGTTGTTGAAAGGAAGAATCAAACCACAATGGAAATGGTGAGAAGTAAGCTGAAGGAAAAACACTTGCCAAATGAATATTGGGCAGAAGCTGCAAATTGTGCAGCATACATCTTAAATAGATGCCCAACAAAAGTTGTAGTGAACAGAGTTCTAGAAGAAGCGTGGAGTGGAAAAAAATAGGGAGTCACCCACATGAGAGTTGTTGGATGTGTGGCATATGTACACATTCTAGATCAGTTGAGGAAGAAGTTGGATAGTGAGGGGGAGAAGTGCATCTTCCTTGGATATTGTGAAGAATCCAAAGGATATAGATTGTATAACCCATCCACAAAGAAATTTGTGATAAGCAGAGATGTGAAATTCATTGAAGAAGAAGCATGGGATGGAAGCATTGAGAAAACAGTCAATGTTAAAAAAAAATTGTCTCATAATGAAGATGAGGAAGATATGGCTGAAAATAATACCTCATCGGTAGCACAACCTCCACCAACACAAGGACAACAAGGGACACCTCAAGCAGGAGTAAGAACACCCTTGAGAATAAATGAGAGTGCTTCTCCAAGCACACCACATGGAGCAGATTCGAGTGCTACTTCAAGCACAAGTACACCAAATGAAAGAGGAAAAAAATTCAGAAATTTAAATGAGATTTATGAGCACGAAGCGGTAAATGAAGGTATGAACTCCTTATTTTCTTTGTATTGTCATGTTGATGATCCTATTCATTTTGAAGATGCCATAAAAGATAGAAAATGAATAGAAGCTATGGATGATGAAATTAATGCCATAGAGAAGAATAAAAGATGGGAGTTGGTTGATCTCCCAGAAGGTAAAGAAGTTATTGGAGTAAAGTGGGTCTACAAGACCAAAAGTAATGTTGAAGGTAAGATAGAAAGACACAAGGCCAAACTTGTCTTCAAAGGATATAAGCAGCAGCATGGAAGAGACTATGAAGAAAATTTTGCACCAGTTGCAAGAATGGAAACCGTGAGAGCAGTGTTGTCTATTGCAGCACAAAACAAATGAAAGGTTTACCAAATGGATGTAAAATTAGCATTTTTAAATGGAGTTTTAATGGAAGATGTTTATGTTGAACAACCTCTAGGCTATGAGAAAAAGGGCCAAGAGCACAAAGTTTGTAGATTGAAGAAAGCTCTTTATGGGCTAAAGCAAGCACCAAGAGCATGGTACAGTAGGATATATTCCTATCTACTGGAAAATGGGTTTGAAAAATGTGATGGAGAACCCACATTATACATCAAAGAAAAAGATGGTAAGATGCTCATTGTTGTTTTATATGTTGATGATGTAATATTCACAGGTAATGATGATTACCTCATTGAAAATTTTAAAACAGTCGTGAAAGAAGAATTTGAAATGATTGACATGGGATTGTTGAGATACTTCTTAGGAATAGAAGTAGAACAGAATGAAAATGAGATTTTTATCTCACAAGAAAAGTATGTCAATGAAGTATTGGTAAGATTTAATATGCAGGAGTGCAAAGCAGCATTTACTCCCACAGTAATGGGATTGAAGTTGAGTAAAGATGACAATAGCAAGGATTTTGATCCTAGTTTGTATAAAATCATAGTTGGCAGCCTCATGTATTTGACTGCAACTAGGCCAGATATTATGCATGCTGTTAGTTTGATTTCCAGATTTATGGAAAGGCCAAAAGAAGCACATTAGAAAGAAGTGAAGATAATTTTGAGGTATGTGAAAGGAACTAAAAGATATGGGATTTTATATATTACTTCATAAAATTCAGAATTAATTGGTTACACTGACAGTGATTGGGCTGGAAGTGTAGATGATCAGAAAAGCACATCTGGTTATGTTTTTCATATGGGTTCAGGAGCCATTTCATGGGCTTCTAAGAAACAACCTATTGTAGCATTATCTACAGTAGAAGCAGAGCATATGGAAGCTATAGCAGCAGCGTGTCAAGCAGTATGGATGAGAAGAATGTTGAGTAATTTGTGTCAAGAACAGGTAAAGGGAAAATTGATTTATAGTGACAATAGCTCAGCTATTTCATTATCAAATAATTTTTTGTTTCATAAAAGAATGAAGCACATAGATGCCAAGTTTCACTATATAAGAGAATTGGTGAACAATTGAGAAATTGTTTTATAACATTGTAGAATAGAAGAGCAATTTGCAGATATTCTGACAAGGCCATTGGGGCAAAAGAGTTTTGAATATTTAAGAAAATGCTTGGGTATGATTGATAACCCAGCAGCTAACTTTAAGGGGGAGTGTTGAAAATATTAAAGTCACCTACGTACCCTGTGCAGGTAGAAACAGAGTACAAAGGAGCAGAGAGCTTGTGTGCACAACAATGTGCATTCAAGAGGAATGGAGAAAACCGTAAGGATGAAATTAAATGTTTATAGGCAGTAGCCACCATTGCAGAGATGAATTAATGTTTGATGGGCATAGTTGAATTTGCAGAGAAGGATTGAAGACTTTCGTGGTTAAACCACAGAACAACAGAGTTTTATTAAAGATAGTCTTTTCGGGCTTTCAAGCCCTCAACAAAAAAATAGGAAAATTTTTGTTTAAATGCGCCAATTCCTTTTAAGTTTTGAATGGGGCACGTCATAGTGGTCCCCACCACTTCATCGCCGATCGCAATCGCAAGTTTTATTGTAAGTTTCTGGTTGATATGAAGAAGTTCCGATGCAATGCGATTATCGCAATCGCACATCACAAAGGAATGATGTATGTTCCGCCATTCGAAATGTGTTACTGCCGATTGAAAGTTTCCGATGCGATGTGGTCCCACCACAATCGCAATCGCAACATCGCAAATATGTTTTCCACCATATGTTATGTTCCATTGAAAGTTTTCGATGCGATTGTCGCAACCGCACATCGCAACACCACTTAACCATTTTGCCTACCGCTTGTGATTTCCGCCGATGCGATATCGTTGATGTCATCCATCGCACATCACTCATTGCAATCGCAAAGTCCAAAGTCCGCTACACCACTTATCCACCGATCTCCGATGTCACTAATCACACATCGCAATCGCAAGTTTCAAAGTTCATTTCGCCAAGTTTTTTGTTCTGCCGATCACCGATTGTGATGTGGGCTCCACTCGTACATCGCGCAAAAGAAATTTTGGGTTAAATTTTATGTTCCGGAAATTTTTTTCTTTGTAATTTTGTTTTATATTTTATTCCGCTGCACCATATAAAAAGTGAAAGAGCCCGTAGGCTTATTGTATAGCATAACATTGTATTATGTAACTTTTGTGTTGTATTGCTGTGTAAGCCCGCAGGCAGAGAAAAACACAGTGAAGACCAAAGAGCACTATTTTGTGCAGTTTTGAGAGATAGAGAGAGAAGTTGTGTGAGCACTGCATCTGTAGCGGTCAAGTATTTTGTAATCCCACTTTAGTGGAAGAAAAAAGTTGTAATAGCTTTAGTCTTGTTAATGAAATATAAAGGTTTTATTTTGCAATCTCTGTCCAGTTATTCTTTGTGTTAGAAGGAGAGTATTATTCTCTGAGTTATTTGTTCTAGAATTATCAGAAATTCCAACAAGGATGAACAATTTGATCTTTCCTATGTTATATCTAGTCTTTCCTGGCATCTTGGAATGCGGTCTGTTCTTCTACTCAAGCATCTACGATCAATATACCAAGAGGAAATTTTCTGGTGGATCCAGCAGTATTTACAGGACCATGTAAGAGTAATAGTCTAACTGTATAGGTAAGGTGGTAGTAACATCCATTCCTTGGTATGAGGATCATATATTCGATTTAACATTTTTCTTTTCCATTTTGAGCAGCGAATTTTTTTTTGCGTCCTCAGTTAAGTGGGAACCTCATTCAACCATCGGGCTTCACCGGACAATACTGGTTGTAGTTCACGGAGGTAGATGGTCTAACGATCCAGGGTAACCAACATTTGGATGGATAGGGAGCCTCCTGGTGTAATGCCTGCCAGCAGAATGGATGAGTATGTATAAAGTCACTCTTTTATTTTATGTGATTTGGATAGCATAACATTACATACCCTCATTCTGACTGAAATTTATGGTCTGTTGTGCAGTGTACACAGGGCCCTGCGGTATTGCCTCCGGCCATTTTTAACAAATTCAGTATTTAAAATTTCTGAACTTAGTATTTAAAATGTCTGTATTTAGGTTGATGGTAGATTTTAAGAATATTTCAATTGCAAATATTAGAAATAATTGAATTTTTTTTTCTAAGATGCCAAAATATTCTTAAAATATACACATAACATTATTTGAGCATGGATGAAATGCTAATATGTAGTCTTTACGATTGGCAGGCGTTACTAATGGTGTGTTGAGAGGCATTACTTCCATTAACAGCAAGCAGTTCCATTTCACCATTGATTCGTGTGACACCGTTCTGGTAGAAGGATTGACTATCCAGGCCCTCGTTAACATCCCCAACACTGATGGAATTCAAATAGATTCACAAAACGTCCACCTCCGAATATCAACATAGCAACAGGTGGATCATATTTCCCATTAACATTCTAAAATTGTCCAACGAAACAATATTTAGTATTTATTAATGTGTCGGAGGAAAGAAGTATCAATGTTAAAGCTTTACTATTAGAAATACTAATTACTCTAGAATGCAGATTTAAAAAATTCAAGTCCACTCTATTATTAGAAGTAAATTTGATGATTATATATAGATGATTAGTTCATTATTATAATATGTAAGAAAAAGAGAGTGATTAAATATTTCCATGTTTTTTTTGTGCTTTCCTCTTCTGCCTTTTATATCATTTAACCTTATTGACCATTACCTTTGGCTGCACAGTGATAAAATTAATGAAATGACTCTCTAGGTGAGAACCTGGAGAGTGTAGAAACACACTCACACAATCTAATACATCAATCAAGAGAACAGCCTAGTACATATAGGCTTTCTCACAATCGAGTGGTTTGAACCACTCCCTGAATATTAGGATCTGAGATCTAGAAATAGAATCTCAATCATATCCTAACTGAAATTTCTCAATTAATTTCCAACACTCCCCCTTAATGGAGAAAGGGTACAAAACAATAACATATGATAACATGTGCTTGCTGGTCTAGTCTCAGCTAGGCTTACAATGATAAAAGACATAAAAAAATTGGTAACAGAGTTTTCATCTTAGTCTTTATGCTTCTGAGACCATATTTGTTCATTCGTGGATGAGGCTTCATCTTCAATTTCTTTGCCATGAGATAGTGATGTATCTTCGCCTCATTTCTTCTCCTGTGAAGGAAACCTTGATTTCTTGTTCTCATCCTTCTCAGAATTATGGCAGGCTTAATAGGAGACTGTTCCTTCTCACTATTTCTGGTGTCAATCATCTGAACATCAGTGATGATATCTTCACTATTGATTACAACAATTTCTGTGTTAATTTCATAAATACATGGTGTTTCAAGCCATGCTTCAAGAAACTTCAATTCTTCTTCAAAATTTATTGCTGATTCTTGCCTACCAATATTTTCATCTTCCTGCTCCTTCAGAATAGCTTTCGTTTCACCATCTCTCCCATGTGAAGATAGGCCTTCCTTCTCACCAAACAGTAATTCATCAATTTGATGTTTTTCAATAATCAAATTGATCCACTCATCATGAGATATATAAGTCTCATCAAACTTGATTTCTGCATCAGGAAAACTTTCAGGTTCCACAATAATGGATGTGTTTTCATCATTACAAGTTTCAATTATAGATACACATTTATCACCCATCACTGCATCTTCAGTTTCAAAATCAAATATGGGATCATTATCAAGAGAAATATCTTCAGCATCATTGCCCTTATTTAGACAGTATTTCATCTCTAAAACATCCCATAAAAACTTTGTACTAGGAATCTCTCCATATTCATATATTATGCTGAATATGATGTTGTCATCTATTGTAGATGTTATAAGACTTAATGCTACTGTATCTCCACTATCATTAATAACATCTTCAACATAATCCAGTAAGTTTAACTTCCATAGTACTGTTTTTATTTCATTTGTCCAGCTTTCATAGTTCATACTTGAAAAGGATGGTAAATCTGGCATTAATAATTTAATAATCTCACCAAATTCCAAATCAGCACCTTGATCAGCAACTTTTCCATCACCGTCAACCTGAAACAAATCACAAAATTCTGCAACACAATATTTTTCACTTCTCCGTTGATGCTTTCTCCTGAAATTTCTTCGAGACTCTTTCAATTTACATTGACGACCCATTTTCTCCTTCTATTTTCTCCCTTGCAAGAACACTTCTTCCACTGTACGTTAACCAACACACAAGAGATGATTGTATTGGTATTTTGGAAGGTACCTCCAACCTTCTCATTGAAAACATTAATTGTGGACCGGGTCATGGAATCAAGTAAATTAGATTAAATTATTAAATTATATTTCAATTCGACAGAGAATATCTGCATCAACGCACTGGCATGATAAGAAAGATGACAAATGATTTGTGTTATCTTATGAAGTGTGGGAAGCCTGGGGATATATCCTTCTCTTAATGGAGTCACCAACTTGACTGTAAGTGGAGTTCAATTCATCGGCACTATGAATGGAATTAGGATCAAAACATTGCAAGGAGGGAAGGGCGCCGCTACTGACTTCACATTTGAGAACATAGTAATGAAAAATGTACAGAATCCAATAATCATTGACCAACATTACTGTCCAAGTGGTTCTCATCTACAGGTTCTTAGTCATTATAATCCTATCTGAAGAGCTTTTGTCTATTCTTTCTTATATGGATAACGATAAACATTTTTTCTTTTTTTCTTGAGTATTCAAACATCATTAATGTACTGAAATTTTGATTCACATTGGTGTTTATATTGCCTTTGTGGTGTAGAAATCTCATGTGAATGACAACAGTCCGAACGTGAAGATTAGTAGTGTGTTGTACAGAAACATCACTAGAACATCAGCAACAAAGGAAGCCATTAATTTTGGATGCAGTAGAACCATGCCATGTCAAGGTATCCAAGTACAAGATGTAAGTTTGACTTTTGGAGAAAGCGCATCTGTATCTCTATGTAACAATGCCAATATCATTGCTGCTAGTTCTGTGAACCCCCCTCTAGAATGCTAGAGAGGTGAATTCGTCCTCTAAATACCAACCCTATTATGTTGATCTTTCGCATTAGCGATCTTGCAGTCTGTATTTGGCTTATTGTTAATAATGGTTTTTTCTTTGTAATCTCAATTCCGTTCGTTTATTCCTATGGAACTCCCTATGTTTGGCTATCGTGTATTACCTGAATTGGAATTCTAATTTGTAAAATAAACGCATTGCAATAATTAAACATATACTACTAAAGGCCATAGCATTATTTATGTATTTCAAGGATTCTCTTAATCATTTTCACGTATTCTAAATTTTATATTACAAAAAAATGATATCTAAATTTTTATATCCAAACAAGAACACCATGATATTTTTAATACGTAGAAATGCATATCTATTTCAAAATCAGGGTGTCATTTTGTATTAATTATCACAAGTACAATTTGGTTGATATAAGATCTTCCCTGTTATTTTTATTGAAACAACCAAAATCCCAATAATTAAATAATATAATATTTATGAAAATAAATAAATTAATTAGTAAATTAAATTTTATAAATTTATTTGAAGTTTTATTTTATATATATATATATATATATATATATATATATTGAATAATTAATTGATTGTTATAGAACATTTAGTAATAAAGTTGATCTTTGTGATACAATCTCTATAAAATTGAAGAAATTTTCAACATTAAAAATGACTTATTTCCACAAAAGTGAATTAATAAACACCAACATAGATACCTTTTAAGTACTCATCTAACATGAGTCTAGAGATCAATTTTTTTACCTACAAACATCTTTAAATTGTAAAATACAATTGATGCAGGGCTAGCCTCCATTCCCAGAATCTTCATCTGTCTATGCTTATAAACATACATGCTCAGTAATGCCCAACTCAAAATCTCAATCTCTGGCAAATTCACACTTTACCATTTATGTGGAAGCTTTCTTTCACATTTATGGTTATAAACCCATTTCACAATAATCATGTCTCAAGCATCAAATTGTTTATCAATCAATATTCAAATGCTTCATTAAACCATACCAATGCCTTAATTCCCTCATTCATTTAATCACCAACATTCACATGTGTTTATACACATCATCCCAAATTACAGTCTGCATTTCCAATCCTAGTTTACATGCTTTTATATTAAATAAACATCATTCAATCCAAAGCCAATCTTGTACATGCGCCTTTTAAGATCAGATTTCATTTCACAATCAAATTTCAACCAAACAAATGCGCCCTTCGTTTTAAAACATTACACACCACATCCTTCCATAATTCAATGCCCATGATACTTCATACGCTTTTAATTATAGAAAATACCAGCGCTCTCAATTCAAAGTCTATACCAAAACAAAAATCTGATCATTTAACTTACCTCCACAATGAATAATCTGGCCTACGCAACCTTCACTACTTGTGCATCCGGTTTTCAACGTTCCGCTCCACGATGGACAATGTAGACATTGACTATTACACATCTAACATTTTCTTCAAGATCATTGGACGGCTTTCAGCGCGGAAACATAATTTCAAATAACAGTTTTTCCCAATCCAGCTCCAATTCACCAATCGATTCCACCATAAAACTTCTGGGCGTAACCACAAGCTTCTACACAATGTTAGTTAAACAAACACCGCAGAGTAAACTGGATTTCATTGATGTTTCTGCTGCACTCGTTGCCACTGAATCAAACCTGTGCCTTATTCAACACAAACTGCAGATCAAACACTTAATCGATTTTACCAATTAACAATTATAATATCGATCCATACGGAACAACGCATCCAAATTCTCCATACTGATAATATCGATTCTCTCAATTCATATGCAGAGAAACCTCACAAGGATTATTTAAACCCAGACATATTGAATTCAGTTATGCATAAAATTATATCTTGTTGCTTCACGCATTTTCCCAATGACTATTTCTGCAATCGGTCCGCTGCATCTACCATAACAGGGTCAACGCATTCAACTGTCTATTGAAAACATAGCTCTTTAAATCGAACCCTCCTTGATTTCTTATAAGCTCATGACTTTATGTTTACTGGGCGCTCTCTCTCTTTTTAATTGCAGTCAATCAAATTACAGATTGATATAAAACAACCATTCATTTGACAGAAATGGATTTACCCATATAATTTAACAACTGCCAGACCAATATTAACAACTTATATGCAGAGTTATATGCCGAATTTCATATCAGGATTGAATGTTCAATTTCAATCTTCCTCATAATCTTCGATCTTAATCAGGTTCATTGAATTATCATCAAATGTTCATATGCGCACTCTTATTCCAAATCACAGCATTTAAATACCCAATTTCTAAATTCACCAATAAACTCTAAAACACACTTATCAAATTAATAATGCAAATACTTACAAACTGTTCATCCTGGCCAGATATTCAACAGTCGTGGCCCTTACAATTTGCGCAGAGGCTTACAGCTTTGGCTGTTCAAACCTACTCTCAATCACACTCTCACTCTCTCCTACTATTCAAGTCTATCTGTTTTATTTGCCTTTGAGGCCTTCTAATTTATACAAATTAAAAATGCACTAAATTGAGTTCTATCCCTTTAAAATCTCAACAAATCCCTAAATCTCTCAACATCCCTAAAAGATAGATTTTTGTCCCTAAAACTTTGAAACTAATTCCAACTTATGCTCCATCATTAATTCTAAATTATCTTGAAACTAATTTCTCTCATGTTTCCAGTTGTTTGGAAACATTTACAAATTCTCACAAATAATTAATTAAAATATAATTAATCACTCAAAATAATATTAATATTTACATGGAATTAATATTTCTTCAAAACATGAAACCCCCTAGCTTAAATAAAATACAAGGTGTTTTTCAGAGCTAATGCTCCTGCATCAGACTCCCCATGTAAGAAAATTCATGACCACCTGGTCATAAGTCTGGATAATTATTTCCTCCTGGATCCCAAATTTTATTTTGTAATCTTTCCTTGCTTGTCAATTGCTTTACTGCTGTTGTTATCTGCTGTTGTCCTCCAGGTTTCCATATTTTGTGCTGTAATGCTCCACTTGCTCTGCCTTCAAGATCTGCTACTATCTTCCTCTTGTTGTCACTCCTTTTCTTTCTTGCTATTGTCTTTCTCTGAGACATTTTCATCATTAACCTCCTTATCAACTCAATTTCTCTGTCCAGTATATCCTCTGTCTGCCGATTTTTTCCATCTCTTGATTGCTGAAATCTCATTCTTGCTTGTTCTTCACTTATTTTGATCGCTTCCTTTTCACCCTTACTACTGTTTTTCACCTTTTCTGCTGCTGCTACTATAAATGTCGCCCCACATGTTGCTCTAGCTGTCACTATGGATGTTGCTTCAGCTGCCACCATAAATGTCGCTTCAGCTGCCACCATAAATTTCGCGGCCTCCCAATCTTATTTCTCTGGTTCAAATGTCTGCAGCAAACATTTCAGAATTTCATCAACATGCTGCAAATTAACTCCAGCATAATCTCCATCTTCCCCTTCGACAATCTTTAGTAATTGTCCATCATCATCTTGATTGATTCTGGAAATCAAATCAAGTTCTTCAAACACTATAGCCTCATCTTCTATCGATGTAGCAGTTCCAAAATTTTGTCCACCAGTCTTCTCTTCGTCATACAGACAAGCCAACTCTTTCTTGTTACCCATGGTAACAGCCTCTGCATATGAGACATGATTGTCTCATCTTCTACCTGCAACAGTTCTTCTTCTTCCAAGACAATTCCAAATGATGAACTGTCTTCCTTCTCACCTGTAAACACAATCAAATTGTCAGCATCAAAATCACAAGACCCACTGGTCTCACTTGTCGATTCAGTAACCAAGTTTTCTCTCTGCAGCTCCAAGTCTTCTTCAGGACTCAGAAAATCTTCACTAGTTTTCTCCTCAGCTTTCTCTGGCAACACTTCAGTATGCTGCTCTGAGTTCCTTTCCAACTTTTCTGTCAGCACATCAGTATGCTGATTTGCATTCACCATGAGACTGTCAACTAGTCTCGCCTTCTTACCATCCTCTGCTCCAGGACTGTCATTCATGAAAACTTCTCTACCTTGCTTCCTCAACATATTATCCTGCACATAAGTTCTCTGTTTCTCCAATTCTCTTCTTTGAAGATCTAGTTTCCTATACAACTCAAAAATTTCATTAGGAGTAGAAATTGGAAACTTTACACAACTTTCCATACCTTCACCAGCTCTTGACTCATCATCAGCTGGTCCTTCTCTCTCTGCACCAACATTCTGATTAGACTCCTTCGTCTTCACTTCCTCCTGAGATCTTGCTATCTCAACATCGATCTGAACAGCCTTCAGATTCAATTCTCTCTTATGAAAAAACTCTAAAGCTTTCTCATCTCCCTGTGTTGTACCTGCAAACATACACAACTTGTCAGTTTTAAAACCACAAGACTTTTCAGTCTTGACTGCTTCCTCCAACACTTTCCTTTGAACAAATTTTCATGTGGAATATTCAAATTCCATCTCTGGCTCAAGAACTCTAAGTCCTTTCCTGAATAAGGCAATCACACTTTGCCTCAACTTCATCTGCAATGGTTGCCAAATCACTCTCTTTCCCTTCAGTGGAAAGATCCATCCTCTATTCTGATTTTTCTGCTCTTGCAGCCATTCTTCTAGTACCTGCAATTGTACCTTCATTACTGCAATTTCTCTTTCTTGGACTTCTGCAGTCATCTCACCTCTATGGCGTTCCTCTGAACCTTTTCTCTGATCCTCCATGATCATCTTCTCCATGAGTTTCTCACTCATCATGAGTTGCACTAGCCTCTACAACAAGTTCTCCTGTCTTGCTGCCACTTACCTCACCAAGCTCTCCTCACTCAGTCTTTTGGTAAGTACTTGGTTCACTGCCTCTGGAACCTCTTGAGCATTCTCCTCTGTTCTTTCTCTGGGCTATCTCTTCAACTCACCTTTCTCTTCAGGACACTGCAATTGTCCTCTCTATCCAGCCTTCAGCTGAATGTCAGGTTCACTGCCATCATCTTGTCTGCAACCATAAACTTCAATCACAAATTTCAAATCAGGAAATCATCTCACCTTTAAGATCTTGTAGGATCTTGTCCTCTCTTCACTTCTGCAATCATGTTCATTGCAATTGTGTAGCTTGCATATCAGATTTAAAAATCTGATCTTCCTTTCAGTCATTCATCACACATTCAAAGAAAACACACTTTAGTTTTCAACTAAACCTTCTGTCCTCATTCAAAAAAATAATATCTTCTATTTCAACAGAGCCAAGATCTGATACCAAAAATGATGTAGGGCTAGCCTGCATTCCCAGAATCTTCATCTGTCTATGCTTATAAACATACATGCTCAGTAATGCCCAACTCAAAATCTCAATCTCTGGAAAATTCACACTTTACCATTTATGCGGAAGCTTTCTTTCACATTTATGGTTATAAACCCATTTCACAATAATCATGTCTCAAGCATCAAATTGTTTATCAATCAATATTCAAATGCTTCATTAAACCATACCAATGCCTTAATTCCCTCATTCATTTAATCACCAACATTCACATGCGTTTATACACATCATCCCAAATTACAATCTGCATTTACAATCCCAGTTTACATGCTTTTATATCAAATAAACATCATTCAATCAAAAGCCAATCATGTACATGCGCCTTTTAAGACCAGATTTCATTTCACAATCAAATTTCAACCAAACAAATGCGCCCTTCATTTTACAACATTACACACCATAACCTTCCATAATTTAATGCCCATGATACTTCATACTCTTTTAATTATAGAAAATACCAGCGCTCTCAATTCAAAGTCTATACCAAAACGACAATCTGATCATTTAACTTACCTCCACAATGAATAATCTGGCCTACGCAACCTTCACTACTTGTGCATCCGGTTTTCAACATTCTGCTCCATGATGGACAGTGTCGACATTGACTATTACACATCTAACATTTTCTTCAAGATCATTGGACGGCTTTCAGCGCGGAAACATCATTTCAAATAACAGTTTTTCCCGATCCAGCTCCAATTCACCAATCGATTCCACCATAAAACTTCTGGGTGTAACCACAAGCTTCCACACGATGTTAGTTAAACAAACACCGCAGAGTAAACCAGATTTCATTGATGTTTCTGCTGCACTCGTTGCCACTGAATCAAACCTGCACCTTATTCAACACAAACTGTAGATCAAACACTTAATCGATTTTACCAATTAACAATTATAATATCGATCCATACGGAACAACGCATCCAAATTCTCCATACTGATAATATCGATTCTCTCAATTCATATGCAGAGAAACCTCACAAGGATTATTTAAACCCAAACATATTGAATTCAGTTATGCATAAAATTATATCTTGTTGCTTCACGCATTTGCCCAATGACTATTTCTACAATCGGTCCACTGCATCTACCATAACAGGGTCAACGCATTCAACTGTCTATTGAAAACACAGCTCTTTAAATCGAACCCTCCTTGATTTCTTATAAGCTCATGACTTTATGTTTACTGGGCGCTCTCTCTCTTTTTAATTGCAGTCAATCAAATTACAGATTGATATAAAACAACCATTCATTCGACAGAAATGGATTTACCCATATAATTTAACAACTGCCAGACCAATATTAACAACTTATATGTAGAGCTGTATGCCGAATTTCATATCAGGATTGAAAGTTCAATTTCAATCTTCCTCATAATCTTCGATCTTAATCAGGTTCATTGAATTATCATCAAATGTTCATATGCACACTCTTATTCCAAATCACAGCATTTAAATACCCAATTTCTAAATTCACCAATAAACTCTAAAACACACTTATCAAATTAATAATGCAAATACTTACAAACTGTTCATCCTGGCCAGATATTCAACAGTCGTGGCCCTTACAATTTGCCAAAAGGCTTACAGCTTTGGTTGTTCAAACCTACTCTCAATCACACTCTCACTCTCTCCTACTATTCAAGTCTATCTGTTTTATTTGCCTTTGAGGCCTTCTAATTTATACAAATTAAAAATGCACTAAATTGAGTTCTATCCCTTTAAAATCTCAAAAAATCCCTAAATCTCTCAACATCCCTAAAAGATAGATTCTTATCCCTAAAACTTAGAAACTAATTCCAACTTAGGCTCCATCATTAATTCTAAATTATCTTGAAACTAATTTCTCTCATGTTTCTAGTTGTTTGGAAACATTTACAAATTCTCACAAATAATTAATTAAAATATAATTAATCACTCAAAATAATATTAATATTTACATGGAATTTAATATTTCTTCAAAACATGAAACCCCCTAGCTTAAATAAAATACAAGGTGTTTTTCGGAGCTAATGCTCCTGCATCAACAATTAGTTATTTTTCTGTGTATAAATTGTATTTATGTATACTAAATAAAGTATATATAAAACCAAATAAACATTTTAACTATAAAAAATTTTCTATTTAGAACATAATTTTTAATTTTATTTTAAAGAGAATAGAAAGATTAACAAACTTACTCATCTCCACATGATGAAATGTAGAATAAGCCTCTTAGCTCAATAATAGTTCAACTACAACAAGACTAACATTGTCTTGCCTTCACATAAACTACAATATATCATATGAAAAGTGATTCGTTTACCTCCTTACTTAATACACCAGTTGTTACAGAATAATAGAGGGTAGCCAAACATTAACAAAAACTAAACAGAAAACGTTTGATTGCCAGGTAAATGTTTTCTCTTCCTTCAGGTGTTTGGTATTTTGGGTTGTGCTCATCTTACCTTGTCTTCTTCCTCAATCAAACATTAACTAAAAATAAATTGCAAGCGTTTTATACCTGGTAAATGTTTTTTTTTTTTTGTAAGCTTAGGTAGTTCCTTCCATTTTCTATTAATATAAGCCGAGAAAAAATACAAAAAACTAGACCTCAACCTGCCCGTAGTAAACTAGGTATTTCAGCCATCAAAGTACAGAGTATGTCAACCAAAACATAAAAATTCTTAATAATCTATACCATATCTGACGTAGTTAATATCTAAGTCTGGAGATAATCACGTACACAGAAAGAGTAATAGCCACCAAAAATAAAGTTAAACATTTAATCATTAAATCCTTAGTCTTCCTCGGATTCCACCGATGCAGGATCTTTGGCACTGGAACCTGGCAATTCAACTTCAACCTGCTGCATGGACTTAATTTCCTTCTCCAACCTTCCTAGCCTAGCATATGGATGCAATTGTCGAAGATTGATTTCCTGAATGTTCCTGTTAATATCTACCAAAGTTAATTCCAACTTAGATTCTGCTTTCGAAATGACTGCCTTAGCTAGCAATCATTTGATCAACCAGTAGGTTCTAACTGGCTATTGAAACAAGGAAATTCGCCCTCGGGTGTGCCCTGGGTCAGTCATCACATTCTACATGTCATCAGAAGCCATTTCATTTTATGTCCCTTAATATATATCATAAACCTTAAACTTAATATATATAGAGAGAGAGCTTTATTAACCAAATCTAAAAATTATACTCTAATATTTAGGAATCCCCCCACATGAAAAAATACATAATTACCATTTTTTTTCCAAAAAAGTAAAGGAAAAAAATTTAGCTCACTGGAATGGATCATATCACTATGATTACCATTATGACTGTGTCTCTGGTGTTGGAATTTCCAATGGCAAGCTCTCATACCATGTTCTAGAAATAATGGTATGCTCTGATCTCTGTCGAGAACATACACAAAAACAGAGAAACAATATATGCGGAAAATAAAAATTACACACAGACAGACAGAGCGAAAAAAAAAAACAGGAGAGGAACTAAATTCTAATTTTCATTCATCTCACAGAACATATGAAAATAACATTACTTTAATACAAAAATGGTCGTAGCCTGAAGATTAAATGCATTTCAATGCTAGACAGAACAGATATCCATAGAATCATCCTTCTGCAGCAAAAGCCCAATTCTTCAGTTTCTACACGAAAATGTGTACAAAACACAAAAGGTCAGACCTAAAATTTTATGGGTTTAAGCTTTGAAACCACATCGCATCCGCGCCCTCCATCGCAAATCGCACTTCGACAATCTGAAAATTTAACTGCCATGATACAAGAAAACATAAATGCTTGCGATTGTGATGTGTGATGTCGATATCACATCCAAACATAAAAACTTTAACTTGCAGGCACTATCCTTTAAACTTTGCGATATGCGATTGCGATCATGTCGAAACTTAAAATATTTACTTTGCAGGCGCTACCCTCTTGAGCTTGCGACATGCAATTGTGATTTCATCACAACATAAATCAGATAACTTATGGGCGCTTAAAGGTAAGTCATAATATGTGCGAAGTGCGAAGTTGTGGGCAGTCAAAAAGGTAAAAAATAAAAAGTGCGAAGTGCGGTATGCAGGCGAGTTAAAAGGTAAACAGAAAAATATGCAAAATGCAAAATTTATGATTTGCGATGTGAGATGACGATGTCGCATCGCAACATCGCAAATTTTGGTGTGGGGCTTAAAAGGTAAAACTTAAATCGTGAAAAATGTGGTATGTAGACAGTTAAATAGCGGTAAGTACAAAATGGCAGAAAGGTAAGAAAAAATGAAAAACAAAGGTTTGCATGTGGTTGGTAATGTGGTAAGGCATGAGGGTCCCACCAGATATCGCATCGGTGGAAACTTAACATTAGATGAAGGCTTAAGAGGTAAACCCTAAATCTTGTGGGTTTCGAACTGTGGGAAAAAGGTAAGTCAACAATGGGAAAGAGAATTAAACACAAAGTGTGGGCTGGGGTACTCTTTTTCTGATTTTGCGTGAAGCGCCTTCGGATTTGAAGCCTAGGTTTCGCCCTTCCCTGCACAAAAATAATGTAAGTGTGGTTATTGCCAGTATTTATTCATGGCGGTGGTTGGGAGTATTTCCAACATCTCGCAATTAAATTCATTATATACGCATACAAAGAAATACTGGTTGATTCCTAAAAATTCAATTTAGAATTTTTTTTCCAATGAAATTACCAAGTAGACTACCAAGTCTCTGTAGTCAAATTCCAACCCCTTGAACGCAATTATACTTCTAGAAAGATATAAAAAAAATACATAAACACTAACTATCTTTATATAAATAGTAACTCTCTATCAAGAAATAAATTAAGAACATCAATGTAAAGATCCTATCACTACAATTAGCATTGTGAGGGCTTAAGGCGATAATCTTATCTCATGAGGCAGTGAGAGTTTTGGAAAGGTAGAAGAGTAAAGACACAAATTATAAAAATATTTCACACACAATAGCATACACGATTTTTGGCTCTTCTATTAATCACGTGAACTTCAATCACTCTAAATACAATAAACCCAGTGAGGGGTATTTATCATTTTTGACTAATGACTAGCTTGACATGCACACACTTACCAAACTCTTCTATCACATAACTCGACTTGCTCAACACTCACTTAAATGACACTCTAACTCACTTACCAAATTCATATATCGACTTACTCAATGCTTACTTAACTAATTTTCTAACTCTTCATGCAGGAGTTAATTAACTATTTTAACACTCCCCTTAATTATGACTGCTAAACTAAAACATAACTCATGACAACTTAAACATGTCTACTGGTCTATGTCTCAGCTAGGCTTACAACACCCAAGTTTCTTTTGTGAAACTCAAACACATCTTTTGCTAATGGCTTTGTAAATATATGAGCTAGTTGATCACTAGATTTACAAGGCTTCAAGTGACCTTCTCCATTGCTCATAAGTTCTCTAATAAAGTGATATCTAGTATCAATATGATTGCTCTTTTGATGAAACACACTATTCTTGGATAGTGAAATCATTGAGGTGTTGTTACAATATATTTTTGTTGATCCTTGTTTTTAATGCTTGAGTCCATCCAATACTCTTCTTAACCATACTTCTTGACATGATGTTGATGTTGCTACTACATATTCTTCTTCTGCTGATGATAGTGTCACAATGGGTTACTTCTTAGATGCCAATGAAATCACACCTGAACCAAGATGGAACACATAACTGGATGTGTTCTTCCTATCATCCAAACTACCTGCAAAATCACTATCTGTAAATCCAATCAAATCATTCTTTTCTGTACTTGCATACATTATGCAACAATCTCTAGTCATTGCTATCTATCTCAGAATTATTGTTCCCGCACTCCAATGTGTGCCTTTTGGAGTCTCTGTAAATCTGGAAATCAAACTCACTCCTTGCATAATATCTGGTCTTGTAGTAGTGAGATACATGAGGCTGCCAACCAATCTTTTGAATAGAGTTGGATTTGACATTTGATCCTTCATCATCCTTACTTAACTTTGTACCTGTTGCAACTGGTGTAGGTACAAGTTTGCAATTATCCATCCTGAATATTTTCAGAAAATCTCAAGCATATTTATTTTTGAAAATAAAAAATCCTTTTTAGATTTCTCAACTTCTATTCCAAGAAATAATTTCACGAGACCAAGATCTGTCATCTCAAATTATTTCATTGTGGATTCTTTAAATTCATCTTACTCAAGATCACTTGCAAAACTGATATCATTAACATATAAGAAAACAATCAAAATATATCCATGCTCATTTACCTTTGTGTATAAGGTAGGCTCAATGCTGCTTCTGCAAAATCCATTCTTAATCATGTAACTGTCAATTCTGCTATACCATGCTCTAGGTGCTAGCTTGAGACCATAGAGTACTTTCTTCAACCTATAAAATTTATCTTCTTTACCTTCAACTTCATAACCTGAAGGATATTGCACATAAATTTATTCTTCTAGAATTCCATTCAAGAAGGCTGATTTGACATCCATCTGATATACTTTCAACTTGTTTTGAGCTGATGTCACTAGAAATGCTCTTAAAATATCCAACCTAGCTATCGGAGCAAGCGCTTCTCCAAAGTCTATTCCTGGTTGTTGTGAGAATCCTTTTTCTACAAATCTTGCTTTAAATTTGTCAATTTCATCTTTCTAATTCAGCTTTGTCTTGTACACCCACTTCACACCAATGAGGTTTTTATCCTTTCACAAATTAACCAAATCCCATGTATTATTATTTTCAATAGAATCAATCTCCTCATCCATGGCTTGCACCCAATTTTCATCTCTGCTTGCTTCTTCAAACGAATAAAGTTGGAATGAAAACAACGAAAAATTTGAACTAACGTTCAAAGCATCATAAATATCTTTAAAAATTCTCATCTTTATCTTACCATTGCTTGATTCTGTTAGGTTCCTATAATAATATGATTTATAAATTTGAATTGAATTTTATTAGTCTTGTAATATGTACATACTTCGCTTTTTGCAAAAAAAAATTCCCATTTTAAAAACAAAAAAATGTAAAGAGGGTAAAAGTCCTAAAAGAAAAATAAAAGGATTGAAAGAAAAAAGATCAAAAATAATATAGAAAATGAACCCCCCCCCCCCAAAAAAAGAAAAGATCATGAAAGTGATGCAAATTCAAATGCCACTAATTTTTACTTCACTTTGGAAAATAATATTGTGTGCAACCTCTAATAAATGCCACAATCTATGAAAGTCAAACTACTTAATCTTGACCTTTCATGCTTTAAATTTTATGCTGATAGATGAGAATAAAGATCTAGCCAAACTTTTTAATCTTGGAAGATCAGTAGTTAGGTAGAGAATAATAAGGAGCTCAATAGTTCAATCTGAGCCCTTGGAAGAAATAAGGATAGAATTAGATGGTTTGTTGTTAAAAGAAAAATTAATAATGGTTTGCAAGCTCAAATGCACCCATGTAAATGAAGAAAAAATGTTAGAGTAGATGATGGGTAGGTAGAAGCAATTTCCACAAGACATTGATAGCAGAAAAATGGTCATTTCTTACTTACTAATTTCCCTATGAAATCATTTTCCCTTGTAAAAATGCCTTTTCCCCTTCATTTTAACCCTTTTCCCATACTTCATTCATTTTTCCTACAAAAAAATCCCTTTTCCTAAGTTAAAATGCATATTTCCCTTTGGAAAAGTAAAACCCCTTTACTAATTACCCTTTTCATTTAAAAATATACCAAAAACCCCAAAAATACAAATATCCTATGTATAAATGATTAAATTTTATGTCGGGACCCACAATGAAAATATTCATTCCCAATATAAGTTTTACGTTAAACTTAGTGTATATAACCCCCCCTATTCATTTTATATTTCATTTAACTTGATGTATTAGCTCCCTTATATACCTTTTAGACTCGTATTATATTAATTCCTTATATATATTATTCCCAACCCATTAGTTTTATATAATCTATGGTTTAATTTCCCCACATGTCATATATTGCAGGCCCACTTACTATAAAACCCACCTATTACAAGCCCCGACCATATATGTTATAAATTTATTGCATAAACTTAAAATCCTGACCCTATGCATATATAATATATTGCATTATATTACCCCTGGCCCCACGCCTATCCAATCCCAATGGATCCATCACATTCTCCAAACCGTCGGATCTTAACTAGTCTGATCTGATGGCCTTTGTCACCTATCGCACATTCCATTTCTTGATCCTTAACATACTTCCAACCTTGCAATATCCGTGATTTTTGGAGCCCCGCTCCCCGCTACGTGGCAAATTTCCATTTGATCACATCAATCCAAATAATATCGCCAACCACATTTGGCCAGTGTCAAAACTGCTCAGCAATATTCTTGCCCGTTGCGGAAACCACATTGACATTTAAATTAACCCACGCATTCAATGTTAACCCCATATTGATTAAAAAACCCATATAGACACCCATTACACCCTTTTTTACCATTTACGTTACACTTTTGCGCAGAAGGAGCTTTGCAAACTTAAAAAATTTCTGCTGACCTCATTTTAAACCAAATTTCAAAAAGAATTTAACCATTCATTGCTACAACTGTTGCAAATCAATTTCAAAGCAACATAAGGACCCTTGAAGCCTCAGAGAACTTCTATTGCCTCAGAACCCCTTCTGCAAACTGAAATCTTCCTTTTCCCCAGGTATTCCTCAAAGAAAATACTTGTTCCTTAAATCTATAAGGATGTAATTCAAGTAATTGAATCAATTTAGGAATTTTAGCAGACTAAAAGCACCTATTTCCTTCCATATCCTTTTCTAAAGACCTGATTCTTCCTTTCACATAAATTATGAGGTCTGAGATTGCTTTTAAATCACATAGAGTAATAATTGACCAATTGTCTTCTTAAATCATTTTGGAAACTATAATAATCTTTTTGAGGTGTTCCATGTTGTCTTTCCTAGAGACAACCTTGAGTTGTGAAATACCAGTGCCTAGGACATCTTATATAGCAAGGAGCATGTGATATAATAGGGAGAGTTATCGACAAAAGGCTCTCATGCTATCTCCTAAAAACAAGAAATATTAATTTGAATGGGACCAAGACCTTCAGAAAGTTGACACAAGGAAAGGAATACTTCAGAGGCAATATATGAGGAACTCTTAATACAAATGCATCAGACAATTCAAAGGAAGCTTACTATAAAGAGGGCCGATTCAAAGATATGTCACATAAATAAATTATCAGAAGGTGTTTGCTGTGTATGAAAGATATAATAGAATACTAGTTGTCCCCGAGATGATATCCAGATACACAATATTACCATGTAATGGGCTTACAAATTTAAGAATCCATACATGAAAATAGCGTTTTAAAAATAACCTCTCAAAGAAACTAATATATCAGAAATATGGTTGAAGTGAATGGTGAAATAGTATATCATGCCTGAGCCATATTTAAAACGCTTGACTAATTCGAGCATGGGTATCAACTAGGATAATCCATACCAAAACCAATGAGCCACTCGCATTCCAGAAACATGATACAAGAAAAGTGGATGAACGAAATGATCAATTAAAATAGCACATATGAGAGAAAGTTACACACTGTGAGACATCAAAGACCAGAATCCTCTTTAAAGATGGAACTCGTCCTCACTGAAACCCAACGGGCTCTGTACATTCATATGAGAGTTTTTACAAAATGCATACCAAAAATCATCTTACTGCACCATTTTCTGATACAATCTGGAACCCTCAATAATCTGTTCTTCAGGAGTTTTATAGGAGAAAAAGAAAACTCGTAAAGGGCGTAGATGATGAACATTTAATTTGCCTCTTCAAGACAGGATGGAGGAAACATGTACGCCCATACTGCTTGATGTCCCTGTAATGATGTATGTACTCTGTTGCCTATTTTCTGAAATAAATGCACTGGGTGGAAGTCTCTTCAGGAACACGGTAGAGAAATAAAAACCTCATGGGCAGTCTGTCCTTTCCTAGAGAGAAAATTCTACTGAAATGAAACCTTGAGTGTATTGTTTTCTATGCATAAACCTTCTGAGTGATCCACGAGGTCTTCAATTTGGTACTCTGCCTTCAAATGGTTAGATTAAGGCTCCAAAATCTTCAATTACACGCCCTTAACTCTCTACCTTTCACTGATACTCTCTGCCTGCAATATTAATGTCTCCGATCATGAAATCTGTGCTTTGAATGACTTTGGAGTGTTTGACGAAGTTTAACTCTGTTTATTTATTGGGGGTCATGTCGTAAAAACTTCCCAAGCCTTTTTCTATGATTTCAGCCTCTGAAAAATGGTCCTTTCCAGTGTTCTCTGTTATTGTAATTAAGACTGTGAACCACAGTGGTTAACCACTGCTTGTACCCTGAAAAACACGAAAAATAGTCAAGAAAACAAATGCATGGGAAGGTGGATGTAGCGGGGGTAATCAGGATGACAACACAACATGGTGAAATGGTGAAAAATGCAGTGTGATGGAGGAAAATGCTCTGGTGAAGGTTGGCGGAATACAGAGATTTAAATGCAAAACCTTTGAATTTTGACCCTTTGAATATATAAAGAGAGACAGACGAAATACGATAAACTACGTGGAAAGGGTGACGTGGCAGAGGACATGTGTCGATGGCAGGTGGACAAGCAATATGGACCGTCCGATCTCAGGAGGAGATCGACGGCTGAAAACGTATCGGAGGGCGATGGACGGTGGGCCCGGGGTACGGATATCTTGGGTTAACTTCCGCACATCTTCAGAGTGCGATGACCGTTGGATGAAGAGCCCCAGATCGGACGGTTATTATGCATATCGTGCCGAGTCAAATGCCGAACAATAACGCACAATGGGAGGGGTGGTTTTGAAATAGTGACGGAGCCACGTGTCACACGCTGAGTGGAATCGCTCCGAAATGGAAAATATCGCCCTCCCTCCAAAGGCGGTGCGATGGATACCACTGATTTTTGAACAGTGTTTTCAGGCGCGGGGACCACAAAGGCGGGTGAGCTACGGACCATTGATTTATATTTTGATCGGACAGTGGATAGGCAATCAGAGTGGTAAATGGGTTGGGCCACAGGTGTGACGCTGATCAGGTAGGTCGTCCGATCTGTACAGATTGACGGATAATACTGTGCCTGATATTCCCCTGCGATAAGCGCTCTCCGGGCTACAGCTTGGTTTAGCACCCATGTTACGTGGAGAAAAAGACTAAGGGGCTAGGGCCTAAAGGTGCCAAACCATATATATTTTCAAATGTGGGTTTTTGGCCCTTTTTAATGCAATTTTGAGTTTATAGGAGGGGAACGATAGGTGGAAAAATGATTCTTTAGGCCAAACAGAGGGGCTTTAAAGGGGATTTCTTGTCATAATTTAATAGAATTTTACAGAATGCTGACATGATCAACACTCCTAGAGGCCTGAACCCATTTCTTGAGTCAAATGATCAATCAATTGAATAAATTTAACAAAATATTGGCCTCAAAAAATATTGTAACTTTCAATCCTCTGAAACCTCCAGTTGTAGTTGTGGAACATACTCCTTTATCTCACAAAGATTTTAAAATTTATGACACAGTCACTAAATTTAATCTTCTTGACCTCCATTTCTGGAGCCATGACAAATCCATAGATCAAGCAGATGAGGTTTTCATCTGGGAGTATAATTTTCCAAAATATGTTCTCCCACATACTTTTCAATGCCTAGAAGTGATTAGACTCTATTAGTGTTGTTATTTCCCAGACCAGAGAGCCACAATAAACCCTGAAAAGGAAATTTTGTTTACTATTACAGCTAATTCAATCAATCAAATGCTCTAGATCCAATCCAGGCTAGATGAAACCCTTTTGTCTATTGAGCCTCTTACAAAGTTATACCTAAATCTGGATTTCCCCAAGAGGTTCCAGATATTTCAAAATTTCGTGCCTTCATCTACAGAAACTCCTAAGACAAATCCTCCTCATCCATTTGCAATATTTTGTGAGAGATCCAAACATATCATATCCATGTTGTCTTTCATTCTGGGTATTTTACAGATGAACGTGTTGATGTTGTAGTCTTATTTTTCCTATCCACTTTCACACTTGGTCAGCCTCCTGCTACCATTTTTAATTTTGCCCAGTACCTTGCTGAAAATATGCATGAAAAACTTGTTAAAATGCCTGAAGAAGGTGTTTTCAAGCATTCATCAGTCCTATTCCACATGTTTTTGTATTTTCAGTCACAAAAATTTTTCATCAACCTTCAAAAGCTTGATGTTGAAGGTAACCCACAATGAGTTATATTTTGGACTCCTTTAATCAGAAAAGACTCCACACAATCCACCTATATAGATTTCATAGATTCTTTTATTCATCCTATAGTCAATATGTTGAACAACAACATATAGCCAAGAATCAGTGAGGAAATTAAGAAGGTCCTACAATTTTCAGAGCATAATAGGACATGAGATTGGTACTTGTATCAAAACCATGCAGTGATTAGGGTATATGGATCAAATATTATTCCATATAACCTGCCTAAATACATCCCAATGAGGTTATTTTCCCTTGCGTATATCAAACGGATTCGTAATTTTGATGGAATCAGTTTCTTGGTAGCTAAGAAGAAGACACAATTAAAAATAAAAAATCAGGTTGGCCCTTTCATTTGTGATAATAGAGATGCAGGTCCAGAGGCTGAAAAATATTTGCAGGAGTTTAAATTCAGTAGGAGTTTTTTGTGGTATTATGATCCTCTAAGAGTGATAAGTAAATTGAGAGTTAAATGCAAACTAACTCCTTATGTGCATGAGAAAAACCCAAACATTGAGAAATACTCCAATCAATATGAATGTTTTGAGAACACTTTGATAGAGGCACAGAAGCAAGGTGATACTATTCAAACCTTGCAAACTCCAACCCAAGAAGAAAGGAACTTAAAAATAATCAGAGAGGAAAGATCATGCACTACAGAAACTACAACTATAACCAAATTTAAATTGATGTACAAGAATAAGCCTAAATTAAATTTTTTTAATGAAGAAGTGGAAACAATAGAAGTGATTGATACAGAAACAGTGGTGAAAGATAATGTACCACCTACAGTTGATAAAGAAACACATCAGGCTTCAACTTCAAACACTCAGATGATTCAGAAACAACATATTGTTGAAATTTCCTCATCCAACAAACCAACAGAGAAGGAGATGGGCATTATGCATAAATACAAAGAGATAAAGATGAAAAATAAAGCCTTGAATACTGATACATACAATCAGTATTGGAAACAGTCACCTAGTGACCAAAGAATATTGCTTTCTTCTTTTGACTACAAAACTATGAATATGGAGATGACCTTCCTGTAGCCTAAAGTAAAGCATTCCAAAACACCAGTAGATTACAAAAAGTCATCATATCAAGTTCAAGCAGAAGATCTTCATCCAATTGATCAAATAGAATTTCACAAACAAGCTGGTGAAATTCTTTATTCAACCATGACAAATAAATCCATGAGAGTACAAAAGCTCCAAAACACTCTTGGGAACATCAAAGATCAGCGTAAATTGGAAAAAGCATCCTCACAGGCTAAGGATAACAGAATCAAATCGCTGGAAGATTTGATTATTGAAGTAGGATATGATCCTAATAATGTAAAGTTGAAGATGAATTGATAAAAAAGAAGAATGCAAACATTGCTGCATTAAAGAAGCAACTTAAGCTGCCTTCTACTGAACATCCTTAGGAAAAGGAAGTGTTATAGGATGAAATTTAGAAAGATGAGATGATGAATCTCATTATTCAGCTGACTGCCGAGATAAATGAAATGGACAAGTTGGTCCAGGAGAAGAAGGCCATAAAAGAAGTCCCTGTCACTTTAATTCCTGTAGTCACAACAGCTATGCCTTCCACATTAGCAGAATCATTGGTTACTACAGTCCCAATGGCTACAACACTTCTTGTCACCTCATTAACAACTTCAGCAACAGAATCATAAACAATAGCAATACAACCTACAGATGAAGCAAGTTAATTAAAGAAATGCAGGGCATGTTTATTCAGAAAAATGAAATTAACAAACTTAAAGAACAACTGAAAATCCTGGAGGATGAGAAGAAGATAATACAGATTATGCACAATAATGAATAATAGAAAGCAAACAGGTTGAATGAAAAATTGAAGTTAGAGAAATATATAACATTAAAAGAACCAATGACACAAGCCAAACAACAACTTTGGGCCAATATCATTGAATCTGTCAATGATATTTGGCCATCCATACAGGTTATCTATGAAAAAAAAGATTTATTCAAAGCAACAAGAGAAGCCATATAGAAGATAAAAGAAGAACTTGGCAAGAAACATGAGGAGGCTAATGAAATTATCATGTTTTTTAATTCAAATAATATAAAAGAATTGGAAGAAATTGGTATAACTAACAAGACAGATACAATTCTTGAAGTCAGGAAAGTGATTTCAAAAAGAAACTTGATGATAAATCTAGAAGAGAAATGCCATAATATGGAAGTTTCCATCAAAAGGTTCATGATAAAGTTTGACACTCTCGGGTAGAAAGTCCTTCCAAATCCATTAGTTATTCATGACAAACTAATGAAGTAGGATGATTATGATAAAAATATGAGAGAAGTGGCTAAGGAGCAAACTAATAATACAACCATGCAGGGAATTCCAACAAGGAAGGTACATTACAAAAGCTTTGAGAACCTTTTTTACCTGCAACATGAGGTAAACCACTTATTTTTCAACAAGCCTACATTCTCAAAATACATAGAGGCTGATGAGATATTCAGAAGGATGATGAATATCAAATTGCGAGAGGAAAAATTTTGGGAAAAGATGACTGATTTACTGTGAAAACAGTTTGCAATAAAAATAGAGCGGTAAAGATAAAACATAGCAGTAACATTCTTGCAGTGAAAACATGACAGTGAATAGTGAATGATAAAAAGTAAAACAACAGTCAAAAGGTTAAAGAGTATCAGAGTTAAAGAGTATCAGTTGAAAGGTCTGAGTGAAAGTCAAAACATAGATAAAGCTGCCAGTGTAGAGGACACTTCAATGCCTAACTGCAGCCTTTGTTGAGTAACAATCAGAGACAAATCAGCAGCAAAATATCAACAATTAAACAACAAATCAATAAAATTAGGGACAAATTGCATTAGTTATATAGATGTCTCTATCTTCTTGCATGTAGATATCCCTTTTTCCTTGAATAATTCCTAAGTTTTTTTAGAATATTTTGTAAGGGTTTTTTGTAAATACTTCACATTTCAAAGTATTGAGGGTGGATGAATTTTTGAAAATTTCTATAGTTGTATGATTATGGAATCGGAGGGTGATTGTATCATTTTCAAGTCAGCATACTGGATTAAATCATTAAATAGATTATATTACAGGATTCAGGTGTTGGGCCACTACAATGAAGTACTGTCTACTTGTTCAATTGTTTCTTTTTGAATTTTTCACATGCTCATATGTTTTCTTAATCTAAACGATATAACTGGAATGTTATTACAATATATGTTTAATTACACTCTGTCTTGAACTATTTACCATTTATATTTTTTTCTTCTGATATCCAGATTAGGGAATCCTTAATTTCTCCCTTGTTTCGATTGACCTTGTCTTTTCACTCATTATCCGGATTTGAGAACCCTTAAATGCTCTCTTTCTCTGATTGAAACCATTTTCACTATCAACATAAGGATCTGAATTGACTAAACTATCTTTCCCTGTGAATACTTCCCTTTAGAACGTTGATCCTGCTTCTACTGCTTGAAACTTTGACTCCATTATCCCAATGGAATACATACCTACATCTATCCATCTGAGTAAGTGATTTCACCACCAAACCAAATCCAAAATCAAAATCCCAAGTAATCCCACATAACTAGCCTAAAATCAACTAAAATCAACAAAGATAAATCATATAGAGAGAGCCATGTTTGAGCATTAGGAAGGCTAGATCCTAAAGCTTAAAAGTAGGTTTGTGGTCACCTCTAATATTCTTTAAGCCAAAAAATAAAAACAACACTTTGAGAATTATTTGAGTGATAACATCCTGGTGACCATACTTGGGAATTAACCAGTCCTCAGTGTTTAAAATAAATCTTAAAGGAAATACTTTTACTTATCTTCTCACCTTAAGATTGTTTTAAAGGGTTGTTAGTAAAGTTCTGATTAAAAACTGAAATTCTGGCTCACTGAAGAGTCTACTATACCAAGTCTAATCCAGATCTAGAAACTGCTATCATAGTAGATAATCGTGACAATTGTAAAGAAAAACAAAAATGTAGAAATTTTAGGTAATAAAAATTCATTGATCAAAGAAAATTTTCTTCCTAATAGATTATCAAGTTTACAAGACAATGAATTTGATTTATCTTTTGAGCAATATTTGTTTAAAACTAAATCAGAAAGTGACATACATAATACTATAATAAATCTTGATTTCATTTCATTTATTGAAAGTAAGAAGGAAATTGTTTCACTAGATTTAGATGAAAAAGCCCTAGAATTTTATGATAAACTTGATGCTTTAACTGCAACTTTGATTAAGGAAATTGATGAAACTTATTTTCAACATTTAGTTGAATTGAGTTCTTTATCTTCCTATACCCCTCAGCCTTCTACCAGTCATTTAGATATTAGTAATTTAGAATCTATAGGTTCATCCTTGTTTATTACCACCTCATCTATTATTTCCACCACACTTCATTCCATAGAATCCTTCATTCCTAAGCTTCCACTACAACCTAGAGTTTTATTTCCATCCCGTAATACTGCAATTTCATCCACTAGTTCTGCTGCTGCATTTTCAAGCACTTCAACCACATTTCTAAGCACCTCTTCTAGCATCCCAACTACATCTGCAATTAATTCAATCTCATCACCAAGTACTTCAAATTTACCTCCTACTTCAGCCAGTATCTTAGCTATGGCTGCCAAATATGCCCCAATGGTCCTACAAGCCCCTCTACAAGCCATGCCCCAAGACTACCAAAGCAAAATATTTCAATTTTATGGTACTATTCATTACACTACCCAACAACATGTTAAGAAAATGATAGAATACTTTGAACTACATGAAATAGATGAGGTTGATGTTCAAATGAGACTTTTTGCTCAAACTTTAGCTGGTGATGTAAAAAAGTGGTTTAAAGTTTTTCTTGCTGGCAGTATTGTTGATTTAGCTGCTTTCCATAGGATATTTCTTAATAGATGGGAGAAAAAGAAGAATCCATTACAATTTTTTTCTGAATTTGAAAACATATAAAGAGCACATAATGGAACAGTTCAGGATTATTGTACAAGATATAACAGTATTTATAATGCAATCCCTGCCAATCTTAAAACTCCTCCAGACTCTACCTGATCAAATTCCCTGATGGATTTCATACAGATATGGCTTACAAACTGAGAGAGAGAAACCAAAAAACATTAGATCAGATGCAAATTAACGTTGTAACTATAGAAGCAAACTTGTTAGCCAAGAAAGCTAGATTGAGAAATGAAATAAGAATGACAATAAAAGAGGAAACATCTACATCAGATAGAAAAATAGATAGGTTAGAAAAAAAATTAGAAATAATGATGGATAGATTAGATAATATGGAAAGGAAGCCACAATGGGGCAATCAACAACAAGGCGCTCAAATAAGAAATCCCAATTTCAGGAAAAACACCAACACTAGTAAATCTAGAGAATCAACACCCGATCAAACAATAAGATCACCTTTCCAAGAGACCTATGCTAAAATTTCTCACCAAAATGAATATGATGAAGACACTCAGATTAATATAATGGGAATTAATGATGATAATACCATTTTTCTTACACAAGAAGAACAGGAATTATATGAACTACAACAATTACAATTAGAATTTGTTGTGTCTTTTGATTACAAGCAAGGTTACGAGTTTTCCATTAATGAAGTTCATAACCAATATAACCTTAGGAGCAAGAAAAATGTAGAAGCCCCTACTAAGAAAAATACCCAAACTCAAACAAAGAAAACAATAGAAGCTCCTACAAACAAAGTACTGCAAATCCTCCCTAGGGAAACCCAGCAAAACTCTAGTTCAAATCAGAAAAATTCAAGTCCTAATCAGAAAATTTCTAGTCCCAAAATTACACCTAGTCCTAAAATTGTTGACATTACAGATATTGATGTTCAAACATCATCTGATACTCAAAAATATAATGTTGCTAGGACAATTTTTTTTGAAAAAACAACAATTTCAAATCCAAAATCATCTGTTGTTGATCCAAAATCAACTGATTCTGAAATAGCTATTGCAAAAATAGTTGTTGAAACCTCCAAAACTGCCAAAGTTACCACTGCAACTCAAAATGTCCCTGAAAAGAAGATAAAAAATACTAAAATAGCGGAAACACAAATAGAAAATGAAAAACTAACTGTAGAAAAAGAAGAGAACCATACACAAACTACATTTACCAAAGAAGAAATAATTTAGTTAGGAAATCACAAGCACCATTCAACATTCATAATGAAATTGCCAAACTAAAGATACCAATTCCTTTAACAAAATTAGTAAAGCATGATTTATACAAATCACCAATTACTAACACATTAAACATAAATGAAGGATAATACTCTATTAATTTGAGTGATGACCAACCAGAACTAATTTTTGGTCCCAAGGTAAATGGAAAACACTAAGAGGGAGGAGTTCCTCCTTTCTACATTAGCTTGATTATTCGCAATAAAATTTTACATAATGTTGTGCTAGACTTAGGAGCTTCACATAATTTAATGCCAAAAGACATTATGGAAAATTTGAATTTAGACATCACTAGGCGTTATAAAGATCTCTTCTCATTTGATTCCAATAAAGTGAAATGTCTAGGTTTAATCAAAGATTTATGTGTCACTTTAGTCAAATACCCTGGAAAAAACATAGTCATGGATATTGTAGTAGCTGATATCCCTCCTAAGTATGGAATGCTATTATCTTGCTCATGGGGGGGGGGGGAATGCAAGGATATTTATAATTAGACATGTATTACGCCACCATTTCAGTATTTGGCCAACCCAAGAAACTTTACAGAGAAACTTTAATGAAGTACATGGTTAGTAGTGTAGAAAGACCTCGAAATTATCCCATTTATTCTACACCTACTGATATAGAATCTTTCATTTTATGCAATTCAAAAACTGGTATAGGTAACAACACATAATTAAAACACGGGCCTACTATACCAAATAATCTAAAATATTGGCAGATATTTTCACAGGATGAACAAATCTATCATTTCATGAATGTTGAGGGAGAATTTCACAGTTGTAAGATAGATATAGGTTGTACATTAGATGATAAAATAGACAGTGAGATAGATGTAAATAACTTATATTTCACTAAACCCACTAAATTCACTCAATTAGAAATAGATAAACTAGAAAAAGTAGAAATAGAAGAATTAGCAGATGATGATTCTGACATTTTAAACCTTAAGAATAAATTTTTACCTAAGGGATTAGCCCCATTAGAAGATCGTTTTGATTCAAATGATGTTGCAAAAAAGCCAAAGATGTAACCATTAAGATCAAATATAGAAGAATGAAATATAGGAAAAGAACAAAGGCCTAAACTCATCAAACTTTCAAAAGCCCTACCTCAAGAAGAAAAATTGAAATACATAGCTCTGTTTAAGGAATTTCAGGGTGTATTGCATGGAGTTATGAGGACTTAAAAACTTATGACACTACCATAATACAACACCAAATACCCATAAAAGAAGATCAAAAACCTTTCAAACAGAAACTTAGAAGAATCAATCCAGTTTTAATGCCTTTAATTGAAAAAGAGGTTAAGATAATGTATGAAGCTAAAATAGTTTCACCTATTAGATATTCTGATTGGGTTTCAAACTTAGTTCCCACTAGGAAAAAGACAGTGGAAATCGGACTTTGTGCTGAGTTCCGTAATTTAAATAAGGTGTCCCTAGAAGATAACTACCCCCTCCCCAAGATGGACCATGTTTTACAGAGGGTGGTTGGTTCATCTAGGATTTCATTACTTGATGGATTCTCTAGGTATAACTAGATTTTAGTTCAGCTAGAAGACCAACCAAAAACAACATTTAATACTCCTTAGGGTACTTTCATGTATTTGAAAATGCCTTTTGGATTAATGAATGCAGGAGCCACTTTTCAAAGAGCTATGGATATAGATTTCGCTAAAGAAATTCATGATTTTATTGTCATATATATAGATGATATAATTATATTTTCAAAAACTGATAATCAACATCTAGATCATCTAAGACAAGTGTTTATCAAATGCAAGAAATTTGGCATTTCTTTAGATCGTAAAAAGACTCTCTTTGGACTTCAAGAAGACAAAATATTAGGACATATTATATCAAAAGAGGGAATTAGGATAGGCCCAAAGGCCATTTTGAACATAAGCCATCCTAGAAATATTAAGGAATTGAAGGCTTTCTTAGGTAAAATAAATTTTCTCAGAAGATTCATTTCAAACTTAGAAGAAATAATTAGAGATCTCAATAACATATTTAGAAAAGACAGTAGAGGCCAAACAATCATTTGAATCAATCAAGCAAGCCCTTACGAGAACACCAGTCCTAATAAGTCCTGATTTTAAAAAAAATTTCATTATTTTTTATTTTCCTTCAGAACATACTATTGCTATAGTTTTACTGTAGAAAAATGATCAGGGCTACGAGCAGCCCATTGCTTTTTTAGCAAATCACTTAGATATGCCACACTGAAGTATAACATAATGGAAAAGGAGGCACTAGCATTAGTGAAATATATCAAATACTTTAGAGTGTACATCTTGTATTCACACATCATAGCATATGTTCCAAATTTAGTAGTGAAGGAAATTCTGACTCAGTGTAATATTCCTAAATTAGCATGCAACTAATTGGAATATTAATTTTTCTCTTGACATTTAGTTAGATGAATAAATGGGTAGGTAGGCCCATAAATCTTTTAAGTAGTCATAAAATCCCTCTTAATGATAAAAGGGATCATATTCATAGTTGGATAAAGCACCCTCATGTGTGAACAGGGGCTAATGCATGTGGACAAGGTCAAGTTTGACCAAGTCAACAATGCTAGTATGGGAGGAGTGGATCATCAATAGAGACATCACAATGTGAATGAGAGGAAGATTCTGTGATGGTGGAAACCCTAATGAGTGGGACCCAAGGTGAGAAGGCTCACATTTTTTTATAAGGAGGGAAAGGTAGCCATAGTGGTGCATATTATTTATTATTTATTTTATGGTTTGCATGACTATTTGCATTCTTCAGTTGTTTAGTTGGGATTGTTGTGTTGTTTAGCACCGGGTGTTCCTGAGCGGGAATCCCGTCTCCTTCCTTGAGAGGCCTCTTGGGGGAGCATTGTACCATCATTTCCACCATCAGGCTTAATTCCAAGCTTCAATATTCAGCTACAACACAGTTTCTGCAGAGTATTGTGTTGTGTTACAGGGTGTTGCAATGGAGGTGTTAGTCATCAATAAATTTTTGCTTTGGTGATGACTAAATGATTACCCCAAGATTTCTAGAAACAAAGTTTATAGAACACAGTGAGTTCTAGAAATCTCACTGCCTTCATTATCCTCACGATAAAATTTTCACTATTTTGTCATCCTATCTAGTCATGACTGGCCCACTACTCCCGGAAGACCCATCAGGGGCTCAAGCCATTAATTTTTTTAACTTAAATTGTCTCCTTGGCTCAAAACCTCTATTTTTTCTTACCTCCAGAATTCTCCACTACTACCTAAACCTACCAATAAAAAACCTTGCTGCCTCTTCCATAATATTCCCAAACATTGATTATCTCTGTGGGCCCTTTGGATAGTCAAGTATGTTGAACCTTAGGTTCTCAAATACACAAAGCCTAGCATGGATACTACATTACAGTTGGGAACCCTAAATCTAGATCTTAGTCCAAAGCCTAAATCCAAGAAAGCCCCATTAGGTCACCTAAGGTTCCACTCATCCATAGGATGGATTTGGCGCCCTACAAACTATGCTTTCCTATATGAAGAAATTATATTCAAAGAAGAATAAAATAAGAAATTTGGCCCAAGATTGGTTAAACAGTCATGCAAGAAAATCCTTTTAGCTTAAAAACACAATATTACAAGGGAAAGCTACCCTTGTTCATATTTTTGCAAACAAATGATCAGGGTTGCCATCAGCAAAAGGAGAGGTAAAGTAATGGGATGAAAATTTCACTAGAAGACATCCACAAAGAAGAAATAGGGTTTCTTTAGGGTTGTTGAACCAAACAGTGGTGGTAGGCAAGAAACCATCACAAAGGCCACCAAGGACAAAAGCCACTGCAACTGCCATCAAATGCACATTGAAGATTGTTGCAAAGTGATGAATAAGCTTTGAGAGACTACAGAGGGTGTACAACGGATACCAATTTAAAAGGGAGAAATGGAAAAAAATGGGATAGGTTTGTTGTTTGTATAAAGTGATAAAGAATCCAAAGACAAGTCTCTTTTCCTTCAAAAAGTGGACATGGATCGTCTTGATATCTTCAAGTAGATTGGTAAGATTAAAGAGAAACCTGAGAGGCCCCCAGCAAACAGAGAAAATCAACTTTATAGATCAAATACGCCACCTGCAAATAGACAAAAAGGGGCACAATGAGAAAAAGATAAATAAACACTAAACATTACAAAAGTGGGTTTCATATTTTGATTTTTATTTTTCAAAGGCATTAAGGATTTTGAATTCTTTGAGTAAATAATTCCCACACTTTGCAAGGAGAGAAAAAATCCAAGGAGAGAAAACAGAGTTTCTGGGCCATTTCTGGGCAAATTCATCAAAACGCTACGCAAGATCAAAATCGGCGCTATGAAAAGTGCCTTTCTTCTCATCTCTTTCTACACCACGTTGTGCAAAGTCCTCTTCTACACTACGCAAAAAGGTGTCCGACCCGCCCGAAAACTTGTGCAGAGGTTATTTTTTTCACCTCGGCGCTGCGTAAACAGGTGCCTGATGCCTAGGCGCTACGCAAACAGGCGCCTGATGCCCAGGCGCTATGCAAACAGGCGCCCGACACCCTGGTGCTGTGCAAAATGGCATTTAGCCACCTAGGCACTGCGCAAAGTTCTGGGAGGTACCAAACAGGCCAGAAAGACCCCCAACTGCACAAACTTGTCTTCAAGGGTGCCTCCAAGTTTAAAGAAAAGTGGTAAGTGGTTTTTCTTTGCAAATCCCCAAGTCAAATTTACAATTTTTTTTTTTTTTTTCAAATGGTTAAATTAATAACCTAGGAGGGTGAAACCCTAGGTGAAAGACAAGGAAAGAAGTGACCCTTTGAAACTAAAAATAAAACAGCAGAAAGTGTGGGGGAGGAAATTAAACTAAAATTAAAACAGCAGAAAGTGTTGGGGAGGAAATTAAGGCTGATTGCTACATTTGTGATTAGAAACCTTGAGCTGCAAAAAACACTCAAAATGCCTCAAAAATTCCAAATTCGTGCCCCCCCCCATCACCATGTCAGAGATGGAAAACAACAGTGATAGTCAAGGCAATCAAATCACAAGGGAGGGAAAGTTAAGAGGTTGGAACCCCAGAATACAGTGGCTATCACATCCTCTCCTATGATCTTTTCATGCTTCCAAAACACAAGATGTTTTTAGTTCTGAGAGAGGGTCAAATAGGTGAAGAGTGATCCCGAGCTTACAAGGCTCCTCATCCTTAATCTGCAAAATAAACATTCAGACCTTGCAGGGATTAAATTTGATATTTCAAGAGTGTCAATATCTGAGGCCACTAGTATTCCTTGAGTGGGTGAGAAATGGTTCAAGAATGGTAAGCTGGAAAGAGATTTGTTTTTTCCATTTCTCAAAAAGAGGTGTAGACAGGGCAGTATCACTGTTTTTCCTTTTTCACATCTCAAACACAAATATGCACCTTTGATGTTGGCTATCATGAGGTATTTCTCCTATAAGGGGAGATACTCCAGGGTCTATACCTATCATCTTAGACTCCTTATGCATTTTACAGGGGTTAAGGCACTTGAACTACCCTATTATCTCTAAAGGAGTATTGTGAAAATGAGTTATGTTGTTCAAAGGAGGAATTTTCCCCAGCAAATGTCTAGCTTGTTCCACCATTCCCTGATCAAGATGGTGGTTGAACATCAGCTCAAACAGCAGGGTGTACCTTGGGATGATTTCATAACCCATGAGTTCTTTTCTAAACCATAGCATCCTCTTCAAACAAATCTTCCTTCCTCATCTGCACAAGTACCCTCACCACAAGAACACATATCTTCCTCTCCTTATCTTGATGCATCAAATGAAATAGGAAGTGGACATCAAGAATCACATGGTGATCAGGATGAGGGAGAAGAAGTCAATGAGGCCAATACATAAATACATGAAGAAGAGGGGAAGGATATGGGGAGTGATGGGGAAAACAGTGATAAAACACAAGGCAGTGAGTAGGATGAAGGAGACAGTCAAGATGATGTACAAGGCAACCAAGGAAATGTTCATGAAAATCTTGACAACTGTCAATATTGTCATGACACTAGTCAGTTTTTTGAGGATCAAGAAACTCAAAGTGATAATGCAGAAAATAAACAAGTAGAAAACCTCAGTAAATAACAAAGCCAAGAGGAGGGTCAAAGAAATGATGAAAACATGGTCAAAACTTCCATCGCCATCCCTCACATATGCACATACTACAGAGGACAAAGATATGTGTTTGTTGCCTCAAAAAGGCAAGGGACCTTCTCTTCTCAAGCCATCAAAGGAGTGGACGAAGGCAAGAAGAAGATAGAAAGAAATGAGCAGCAAGAAAAGCTAAGGAGGAGTAAGAGGATGAAGAAAACTACCCAAGGGCCTGAATTCATTGATCTAGACAGTGATGAGCAGGATGAGGAGATGAGAATTAAAATGTTGCTCCTAGAAAAAGATGCACAGATCAAAGAATGGGAGGAAAATTTTGAAAGTGCACAGTGCATCATTCAGTACTATAAAAATGAACACAAGTACTTCAAGAAGATAAAGAGAGGCCTTGTCCTCCAAAATAAGATAACCAAACATTACGCAAGGAAGAGTAGGCTTGCAAATGCCAAACTCAAAGAAGCCCTCCTTGAGATAAAAAACCTAAAAAGCCCAAATGAGCATGACAGCCTTGGAATTTTTACCGAGGCTTCTTAGAAACTATCTAGAAACATCTAAGGAGGGTCCACACCAATTTTGAGGAAATTTGAAGAAGATTTTGTTTTTTGTGAGATTTTGGCCTACTTTGCGCAGCGCCACTGGTGCTGCACAAAACTTTGGGGCATCCTCTGAAGGAAAGCTTGACATTTTTGGATTTTTAATGACCTGCACATCATTCAAATAAAAATTCAGAGGATTGGGAGCTGTTTTGACCCCTCAAAAGGTCAAAAACACCTCACAAAACACCTTTTTGCCCTCGTTTTGGGCCTAGCGCTGCGCAAATGATAGGCTGGCTATTTTTTCATTTTTTAAAGTGCTACAAGGACTGGATCAGGAAACCACAAGAATTTTTGGAAATTATACTGTTCAAGCTTTCCAACGAGCTATCACAGAGCCAAATCTAATATCGAGAAGTGGCTCAAAAGCTAGTTGCAAAACAACCTATTTTTCTGCAAAAGTGGCGCTACACAAACAGATTGACATAGGCCAAAAAATCAACAAAAGACACTGATTAATGCAAATTTGTTTTTTAATGTTTTTTTGGACAAAACACTCCCGATTTGATTTGGGAGTTATGTTTTGATGTTTTTCATTTATTATCTTATCTCTTAGGTGTCTTGGGCCTTGCATGGTCACTAAGCACATTTATGACATTTATGGCTAAATTAGGGTTTCTGGAAGTCTCTTAGGGTTTCCACCTCCTCATTTTATCCATAGATAGAGCATGAGGCTCTTATGTATTGGTTGGATTTTGATGACTTATGCTGAAGCAAATACACACTCTTGGAGTTTTTGATGAAAATTTGATGTCTTGGAGCTCATGCATGCCCTGGTTTGCTTGTTGATGGATAGAGAATGTTTGTAGGATCCATAAGCTTGGTTGATGGTGAAGTGTTTCTTATGTTTATGTTTTCTAGTTTTCCATTATGTTTTCCATCTTGCCATGTTGTAGTAGGACACAAAATTTAGATTAAGAAATGTTTCCTGATGGCACCTTACTTCTATTTGTCCTTCACTGCCTTAATGTTTTCTTATGTTGAGATATATTAGGGAATCCATCTCTTGCTCTCTAATAATTTCCTAGCTTTTCTGTTTATTGAATGGTTTAGATCAGTTAGTGTCAAGTATGATTTATGGCTAGTCCTGCATACTGTTGCTACTGAAATACTCTGTTTTGGAATCAACTCTTTAAAGCAGCTTTGCCTAGGTTTGTCAAAGAAGTCTATTTGAATCATGCTGATTTCCTTTGCTAGCTAAATTTGTTTCAAAGAACCTTCACAGCTGTAACTTTAGATGTTCAGATTTTTCTCTTCTTCTATGGTTATAACTACTTGTGCATCTTAAATGTTTCTCTGCTCTTGATAATGAAATATATGAAAGTTAAATAAGTTTCTTTCCTTTCTACAATTTCATTTGAATGTTGTCTTGAATAATCATCTTTGTTTAGCTTGAAATCAAAAGGATTAGGTTTCACTTATGCCTTTGATTCTCTTTCCATGCTTATGATTTTCTAACTCTCTTAGTCCAAAAAGTTATTAAGGATTTAGTTCTTTCCTTCACTAGCTTTTATTCTCAAGTTTAATGTTCATCTCATCATCCACCACAACCTCAAATACCTACCAACCAAGTTAAAATTTCCCTGCAGATGCTCTTGAAACCATTGATGAACTCATCATGACCTTGTTTGACTCCATTGCCCAATGACTTAACAATCTTCCATGTTTTCTATCTAAATCCATTTGAGCATCATACCCAACCAAAAACAATCAAAATACCCCGCACTTAACATCTAGCCTAAAATCAACCCTAATTAGCAAACAATTTCATATCTTTGCACCTACTAGAGAGATCCCTCTATGAATCCAGGAAGGCTAGGTCCTTGGATTCCAAATCTTGGTTTGATGTTACCCTGTCCATTTGTATCTCAACCAATCTAGCAAATTACGGGGAGCTAACATAATGGCGATCACGGTGGGACTGAGTTCATAGTAGCCTGACAAACTCTTGTAGACTCATATACATCCCGAGTTTGACTTAAAAACCAACCCATAGCCAAGAGTAGAAACTAATTGCTTCACCATCCTAGCAAGATGATGACTTCGCTAGGGGATACTCATTAACCTTAAGGTTGCATAAAGAAACTAAAAAACCCAAAAGTACTTCCTAGATTGATTTTTGTCAAGAATTTGGTGGTGGAACATTGTATAGATATCTTCAAAATTTCAAAAATAATCCACCTGGCGATTACACTAGCCTCCAGTAGGCCTTTTTTCATCTCACTAGTCCCATAGGTTGTTCTAGGATTCTGTCAAATCAGTCCAAATTAGTTTTCAAGACCTAGTTATACCTTGTGTGAGTAAATAGATCTGGCTTCATGAAGGATCAGTACCAGATCACACCCAGACCCAAATCCTCCTACCGTAGTTGATGACCCAGAAAAGATTTTGTGGCAAAATTCTAAAGCTGGAAACTCACCCTTTGTTAGGACCATTTTTCACCATAACACCTTACAATTTCACAAGATCCTCAGTTTGACTTACACCATACCAAGAATCTATTCAGGACCAAGTCACAAACTAGGGTTGACCAAACTGACCTTGTAGATTTGTAGCAAAGCTCCAGTAGAGAAGCTTCTCCTTCCACTCCACCTGACTTTCAGCTTCTCCATCACTACATATCTTTCCACCTCAAATCCACTCAGAATCAGTTCTCTGGTCCAGGTACCTCAGCTACACCCATCCATACCACCACTGTGCAAACCACCCCACTCCATCCCACTCCACCTCTCACAAATCCTCCCTTTGTAAATCAGCCCTTATTTCCTTTTCCTCCCATCATGGAAGCCTGGTATGCTCCACTGGCTCTACATCAACCACTATTACCTTTTCCAAATGAATATCAGTCCAAAATCCCTCACTTCTTAGGGACTGAATCCATCACTGCTAAAAAACATGTAGATATAATTAATGATGCTTTTGACTACATGGATATAGAAGAAGAAACCATGCAGATGAGAATTTTTGCTCAGAACCTAGGGGGAGAACCCAAAAACTGGTTTAAAAACCTACCTCCCAACAGCATACATGATCTCCCTACTCTCTACCAAACCTTTGTGAACAAATGGGAAATCAAGAAGAACCCCCTTCAAATTCTGTCCAAGTATAACAATCTTAAAATAAATCTAGGAGAAAGTGTTCATGACTACTCCACTAGGTTTAACAGTGTTTACAATGCTCTCCCACCTCACATAAAACCTCCAAAATTCTTTGCCTTAGTGAAATATCCTGAAATCTTTGATGCTGATATGGCCTATCAACTAAGGGAGAGAGATTACCTAACTCTAGAAGACATGCAAAAGGGGGCTGTGAGTGTAGAGGCTAATTTGATTGAAAAAAGGGCTAGGATGAGATCAGAAAAAAGGGTGACTTATAAAGATGACACAACACCTGCACCCTCCTCTTCTGACACCAAAATTGACTCCATAGTTAGGAAAATGGAGAGTATGATGGAAACAATCAGTTTGAATGAGAGAACAACTCCTAGGGAAAATCAAGTCAATCTTCAAAAAAGGAATAGAAATCAAAATTTTAGAAGAGACCCTCCTCAAGTCAGACAAAGAGAGAGTGACCAACAAATTAGACCCCATTTCCAAGACAACTATGTAGATGAAGAAGAAAGAGAGCCTGAGCAGTTTCAAGAAGACCATGTAAATGTCATAGGTTCGGATGATGAGGATAACACATTCCTTACTGAAGAAGAACAAAGGATGTTTTCTTCAAAACCAGATGAGAAATCATATGAAGATTCCGAAGACTATAGATTAGGATTTGAGAATGCCATAATGGAAGTCCATAGACAGTATGGCCTTAAGAGAAAAAAGAGTCAACATATTCCTAAAACAAATCAGCCAAACATTGTTGTTAGAAAAACCTCTGAACCTATCCCTAAAAAGACAGTAGAAAACACAAATACTATGGCTAAGAAAACAGAACTAAACAAGCCAAAGACTAGTCAACCTAGTAAAGATTCAAGCTACCCTAGAACTTCAACTAGTGGCCCTAAAAAAATCCTGCTGTCCAAACCATCAAATCAGAATTAGAAAATTAAAAATGTAGAAAAATTCATGGCTAATAAAACTGATGTAAATGCAATAAAGAAACCTACACCTTTCAGTTTTGAGGGGGAGACTGCAAAAATCAAGATAACCATACCCCTCACTGAGTTGTAACCCAAGAGGTATATAGATCCCATATTTTCGAAGTGTTAAATATATGGAATGATACCGATACTTTAAACTTAATTGATGATAAACCAGAGCTATCGTTTGGTCCTGAAGTAGAGGCAAAATATCAGGAACGAGTTGTCCCTCCTTTCTATGTAAGTCTGAACATACATGACAAAATTCTGCATAATGCTATGTTAGACTCCGGTGCCTCACACAACCTCATGCCAAAGGTTGTGATGGAGAGATTGGGCTTAGACAAAGCCCTACAAAGACTTGTACTCTTTTGATTCCAGTAGGGTCAAGTGTCCAGGCCTAATCAAGGATCTATGCGTCAATCTGGCACAAATCCCTGCTAAGAGTCTAGTCATGGATATAGTTGTGGCTGACATACCTCCAAAGTATGGCATGATTTTATCTAGATCATGGGGGGGCCAAACTCCAGGGAAGCCTTCAAATGGACATGACTTATGCCACCATCCCAGTTTTTAATCAAACAAGGAGATTATACCGGGAATCCCACATGAAATACATGGTGAGTAACATAGATAGGCCAAATAACACACCGGTTTATTCCATTCACTCAGACCTTGACTCCTTCATCCTGTACAATTAAAATGACATAGATGAAAAAATAAATGATAAGGAGAAAGAACTAAGCTCCTCAGAACAACCAAGCCAATCCTCTAACCAAGAAAATGACACCCCAAACTCTAGCAGCCCCAAGTGCAGAACATTGACAAAACTGAAATTGACACCCTTTGGCATATAAGCTTTAATGGCTCTTGTGGTAAGGCTGGTTCAGGAGCAGGGGTTTGGTTCCACAAAAAAAATTAAGGCCATTCCTATAGGCTATATCTCCAATGCACCAACAACGTTGCAGAATATGAGGCTCTCCTTATTGGTTTACACCTACTCAAAGAACTCAAAGCCAAGAAAATCTTGGTTCAAGGAGATTCAGAACTGATCATAAATCAAATTAAGGGAGAATACTAAGCCAAGAACCCTAGGCAAAGGGAATATAGAAATGTTGCCATATACCTTCTCAAAACCTTTGAGAAATATCAGCTCACTTTCATCCCTAGGGCCCAAAACTGCCTTGCCAATGAGCTTGACTTTGCTGCCAACAGTTGCTCTTTACCTTATGAAAATAATCAATGCCTCATAAAAATAAAGAATAAGATTACTATACAAAACAACTTGAACCATTGGCAAGTGCTTAACAATGATGACCAAATAGATGATTTTCTGCAATCCATAAATGACTTTGCAAGCACAAAACAGAGTTTGAGATTTGAAAGAAATAATTCTGCTAAAAATGAAACTCCCAAAACAGAGCTGCCCTTTGATGATGATATAGACCACCTTCAAAACCCTTGTGTTGTAGAAGTATTTTATAAATCATATCAAAGAGAAATTGAAATTCTGCAGTACAAATATGATACCTTGCCAAGAGGCCTTACACCACCAGAAGGGATGTTTGATTTTAATGATGTATCTAAAAAACCCAAGATGGAATCCACTGAAACAAATGTAGAAGAGTGTAACATTGGAGGGATGAAAGAGCCCAAAATAATCAAGCTGTCCAAAACTCTCCCATCTCACACAAAACATAAATACATTGAGATTTTTAGAGAATTTAAAGATGTGTTTTCTTGGGGGTATGAAGACTTGAAATCTTGTGACACCAAAATCATCCAACATAAAATTCCTCTCAAGGAAAATTAGAAACCATTTAAACAAAAGTTGAGAAGAATAAACCCCCTCTTGTTACCCTTAGTTGAGAAAGAAATAAAAAATATGTACGATGTCGGGATGATAGTCCCTGTCCGATACTCAGAATGGGTGTCCAACCTTGTGTTAGTTAGGAAGAATAATGGGGAAATTAGGATTTTTATTGACTTCAGAAATTTGAATAAATCCTCCTTGAAAGACAATTACCCCTTGCCTAAAATGGATCACATACTTCAAAAAGTAGTTGACTCACAGAGAATCTCATTACTAGATGGTTTCTCAGGTTATAACCAAGTTTTAGTCTTTCCAAGTGACCAACTCAAAACTACTTTCACTAGACCTTGGGGTACATTCATGTACGTTAAAATGCCATTCAGTTTAATGAATGCAGGGGCTACTTTCCAAAGGGCAATGGACATAGATTTTTCAGAAGACATAGGTTACTTCATAGTCATATATCTTGATGACATCACTGTCTACTCTAAGACTGATGAGGAACACTTAGTCCACTTGAGAAAAGTCTTTGAAAAATGTAGAAAGTATGGTCTGTCCCTAAATCCTAAGAAAAAATTGTTTGGCCTTTAGGAAGGAAAACTCTTAGGTCACATCATCTCTGAGGAGGAAATCAAGATAGATCCAAAAAGAATAGAAGGAATCTTACAGATCAACCATTCTAGAAACATTAAAGAGCTGCAATATTTCATTGGAAATATTAACTTCCTAATAAGATTCATCCCTAACCTTGCTGAGCTCCTAAGAAATATCACAAATATGTTAAAAAAGGAAGTAGGATTGAAGTGGAATATGGAATCAAAACAATCTTTTGAGTTGGTAAAACAAACACTCACACAAACACCAGTCTTAATCAACCCTGACTTCACCAAAGACTTTTAAATTTTCTCCTTTTCCTATGACAATACTGTGACAACAGTATTGTTGCAAAAGAACATCACGGGGCAAGATCAGCCCATATATTTCTTCAGCAAAGCCTTAAGGGATGCCCTTCTAAAGTATAACATTATGGAGAAACAAGCCTTTGCCTTAATCAAAGCTTTGAAGGATTTTAGAGTTTATATTTTTCATTCACATATCATAGCCTTTTTCCCAAACACAGTTGTCAAAGATATACTTAATCAAGACCCCGATGGTAAAAGGGGAAAGTGGATTGCTACCATTTTAGAATATGATTTGGAAATTAGACCCACTAAATTGATTAAAGGACAAGGACTTGCAAAACTTATGGCTGACTCAAATTTCCAAGCTTTAGACATGAATATGGTTGGTATGTTAGAAGAAACTGAAGAAATTACAACACCATACATTGAAGAAACGTTTTTAAATTCATCTTGGTATGCTGATATTACTTATGTGCTTCTGTATCTCAATGCTCCCCCTTCTTTGTCAAAAACCAAAGAAAGATTCTTGAAACAAAAAGCATTAAATTTTTTCATTCTAGATGGAGTATTGTACTAGAATATTTTTGATGGTTTGCGGCTTAAGTGTTTGCTTGAAGATGATGCAGAGAAAATAATGCATGAATTACATGAGGGAGAATGTGGGGGTCACCTCTATTGGAACACCATAACCAACAAGATCCTTAGAGCTGGCTACTATTGGCCTACCCTATTTTCTGATACTCACAAACTAGTCATGACTTGCCATAAGTGCCAAATCTTTGAGGGAAAAAGAAAGATCCTACCTTTACCCTTGCACCCTATCAGTGTTGAAGCCCCTTTTCAGTAGTGGGGTTTGGAATTCATAAGAGAAATCCATCCTACTTCATCTACCCAACATAAGTGGATCCTCACTGCCACTGATTATTTCACCAAGTGGATTGAAGCCATCCCTTCTAGAAATTCCACTGACTCAGTCATCATCAAATTCCTTGAAACCAACATCCTATCCAGGTTTGGTTGTCCTAAGAAGATCATCACCGATAACGTTGTTGTCTTTACATATAAGAAAATGGTGGAATTTTTCTATAAATATCACATCACCCTAGGTCACTCCACTGCTTATTACCCACAAGGTAATGGACTAGCTGAGTCCTCTAACAAGAGCTTGGTAAACATCATTAAGAAGCTCTTAGAACAAAATCAAAAAGCATGGCATAGAAAACTAGTGCATGCACTATGGGCTGATAGACTAACCACCAAGAAATCTATTGGTATGTCTCCCTATCAACTAGTGTATGGCATGGATGCAGTTTTCCCCACCTCTTTGGGAGTTCTAGTCATGAAGCTTATTCAAGAAGTACAATCAGAAGAAAATGACATGCAGAGGAGGCTGAACCAAACCATTCATTTGCAACAGTCAAGGGAAGAAGTTTACAAAAGGACACGAGCTATTCAAGACAATATCAAGAAAATATTTGATAGGAGAACCAAAGAAAATGATTTCTAGATTGGAGACATGGTTCTGAAATGGGATTCAAGAAGGGAAGACAAGGGAAAACATGGTAAGTTTGAAAATCTATGGAAAGGCCCTTACATCATTCAGTCAGCTAGAGGCAACAATGCTTTCTTTTTGCAGGAACTTGATGGAACTGAAATTTTTGGAGGCCCTATAAATGGGAGGATGCTTAAACATTACTTTTTCCAAGAAACTTAGTTTAATTTTCTCATTCATTGTACATACCATTGTTTGATGAAAGGATGTAAAAACAAAAAACCCTAAAAATTAGAAAAGGGAAAAAGAGGGTAGAAGTTGAAAGAAAGGTACAGCCCCAAACCTAAAAAAATAATGTTGCTAAAAGTGTGTAAGTCTAAATGCCACTACTTTTTTCTAAAAAGAGAAATTTTGTTCAGTTATCCAATCTAAATCATGGCTGAAACATGTTTTAATTTATTTTGCTGATAGGCCAGTGAAAGAAAGAACTTGTCAAAAGACCATATAATCTTGGCTTATCAAATAGAATAGATTAGGATAGAAGGACAATCACTCTAAAATGATTAAAACCTAAGCCAAAGAAAGAAAGAAGGATGTTTGTTATGCTTTCAGATCTTAAGCCTTCTATATTTTGTTTTACTTTTCTACTAATAAATTCTATGTGCATCTTGTACATAATGCCATAGATCATAGCAAATCAAATTGCTTAATCCTGATTTGTCTATGTTTTTCAATTTTTGTTTTTAGGATTAGTGAATAAGGTTTGTCAAATAGCTCAATCTTGACAAATGAGTAGTCTAGGTAGAGAATATGAAGAGTTCACTAGCCTAATTTGAACTCTTGGAAGTGATAAGAGTAGAAGTATATAATTTGTTTTTGTTTCAAAAGAAGAAAATGTCAAGGGTTTGCGAGTTCAAGTGCACACAAGGAAGAAAAAATGTTAGGCAAGTAGGTTGGGTAGGTATAGATGATGTTGATGCTAATCATGTTTTTCAGATTACAAAGATCACAGCTTCAAGCAAGCATCAACAAGTGAAAGAGAAAGTCTTCCCAATGGAGAAAGGCACTAGTCTCAGTGAAATCCAGAAATCTGAAGTTCTGGACACCCCCTGAAAAGGGGCTACCCTACCCAAGTGGAGCCACTGTTAGTCATCAATAAAAATTTTCTTTGGTGATGACTAAATGATTATTCCAAGATTTATAGAAACAAATTTTATAGAACATAGTGAGTTCTAGAAATCTCACTGCCTTCATTATCCTCAAGATAAAATTTTCACTATTTTGTCATCCTATCTAGTCATGACTAGCCCACTACTCTCGGAAGACCCATCAGGGGCTCAAGCCATTCATTTTTTAACTTAACTTGTCTCCTTGGCTCAAAACCTCTGTTTTTTCTTACCTCCAGAATTCTCCACTACTACCTAAACCTACCAATCAAATAACCTTGCTACCTCTTCCATAATATTCCCAAACACTGATTTTCTCTGCAGGCCCTTTGGATAGTCAAGTATGTTGAACCTTAGGTTCTCAAATACACCAAGCCTAGCATGGATACTATCTTACACTTGTGAACCCTAAATCTAGATCTAAGTCCAAAGCCCAAATCCAAGAAAGCCCCATTAGGTCACCTGAGGTTCCACTTAGCCATAGGATGGATTTGGCGCCTTGCAAACTATGCTTTCCTATTTGAAGAAATTATATTCAAAGAAGAATAAAATCAAGCAATTTGGCCCAAGATTGGTTAAAGAGTCATGCAAGAAAAGCCTTTTAACTTAAAAACACAAATATTACAAGGGACAACTGCCCTTGTTCATATTTTTGCAAACAAATGATCAGGGTTGCCATCAGCAAAAGGAGAGGTAAAGTAATGGGATGCAAATTTCACTAGAAGATATCCACAAATGAGAAAAGGGCAGCAGGCCTATGTTTAAAGGAGAAATAGGGTTTCTTTAGTGTTGTTGAACCAAACAGTGGTGGTAGCCAAGAAACCATCACAAAGGCCACCAAGGACAAAAGTCACTGCAACTGCCATCAAATGCACATTGAACATTGTTGCAAAGTGATAAATAAACTTTGAGAGACTACAGAGGGTGTACAACGGATATCAATTTAAAAGGGAGAAATGGAAAAAAATGGGATAGGTTTGCTGTTTGTATAAAGTGATAAAGAATCCAAAGACAAGTCTATTTTCCTTCAAAAAGTGGACAGGGATAGTCTTGATATCTTCAAGTAGATTGGTAAGATTAAAGAGAAACCTGAGAGGCCCCCAACAAACAGAGAAAAGAAAATTTGTAGATCAAATACGCCACCGACAAACAGTCAAAAAGGGGCACAGTGACAAAAGATAAGTAAACACTAAACATTACAAAACTGGGTTTCATATTTTAATTTTTATTTTTCAAAGGCATTAAGGATTTTGAATTCTTTGAGTAAATCATTCCCGCACTTTGCAAGGAGAGAAAACAGAGTTTCTGGGCCATTTCTGGGCAAACTCGTCAAAACGCTACCCAAAATCTAGGTGCTATGCAAAATCAAAATCGGCGCTATGCAAAGTGCCTTTCTTCTCATATTTTTCTACACTATGTTGCGCAAAGTTCGGGCGGTGCGCAAAAAGGCGCCCGACCCACCTGGAAATGCATGTAGAGGTTATTTGTTTTCGCCTCAACGCTACACAAATAGGCGCCCGACACCTAGGCACTATGAAAACAAGTGTCTGACACCCAGGTGCTACACAAATAGGTGCCCAACACCTCGGCACTGCGCAAAAGGGCGTTCATCCACCCAGGCACTACGAAAAGTTATGGGAGGTGCCAAACAGGCCAGAAAGACCCCCAACTTCACAAATTTGTCTTCAAGGGTGCCTCCAATTTTAAATAAAAGTGGTAAGTATTTTTTTATTTGAAAATACCCAAGTCAAATTTATAAAAACATTTTGTTTCAAATGGTTACAGTAATAACCTAGGAGGGTGAAACCCTAGGTCAAAGACAAGGAAAACAGTAACCATTTGAAACTAAAATTAAAACACCAGAAAGTGTGGGGGAGGAAATTAAGGCTGATTGCTACATTTGTGATTAGAAACCTTGACTTTTAAAAAACACTCAAAAGGCCTCAAAAATTCCAAATTAGTGCCCCCCCCCCCCCCCACCCCAATCACCATGTCAGAGATGGAAAACAACAGTGATAGTCAAGGCAATCAAAGACCTCCAAAATCAAAGCACAAGGGAGGGAAAGTTAAGAGGTTGGAACCCTAGCATACAGTGGCTATCACATCCTCTCCTAGGATCTTGTCTTGCTTCAAAAACACAAGATGTTTTCAGTTCTGTGAGAGGGTCAAACAGGTGAAGAGTAATCCCGAGCTTACAAGGCTCCTCGACCTTAATTTGAAAAACAAACATTCAGAACTTGCAGGGATTAAATTTGAGATTTCAACAGTGTCCATATTTGAGGCCACTGGTATCCCCTTAGTGGGTGAGAAATGGTTCAAGAATGGTAAGTTGAAAAGAGACTTATTTTTTCCATTTTTCAAAAGGAGGTATAGACAAGGCAGTATCACTATTTTTCCTTTTTCACATCTCAAACATAGATATGCACCTTTTATGTTGGCTATCATGAGGTATCTCACTTGTGAGGGTAGATAATCCAGGGTATTTCCCTATCATCTTAGACTCCTTATGCATTTTACAGGGGTTAAGGCAGTTGACCTACCCTACTATCTCTATAGGAGTATTGTGAAAATGAGTTCTATTGTTCAAAGGAGGAATTTTCCCTAGCAAATGTCTAGCATGTTCCACCATTCCCTGATCAAGATGGTGGTTGAATATCAGCTCAAACAACAGGGTGTACCTTGGGATGCTTTCATAACCCATGACTTCTTTTCTAAACCACATCATCCTCTTCAAACAAATCTTCCTTCCTCATCTGCACAAGTACCCTCACCACAAGCACACATCTCTTCCTCTCTTTCTCTTGATGCATCAAATGAAACAAGAAGTGGACATCAAGAATCACATGGTGATCAGGGTGAGGGAGAAGAATTTAGTGAGGCCAATACAAAAATGCATGAAGAAGAGGGGGAGGATATGGGAAGTGATGGGGGAAACAGTGATAAAACACAAGGTAGTGAGCATGATGAAGAAGACAGTCAACATGATGTACAAGGTAGCCAAGGAAATGTTCATGACAGTCTTGACAGCTATCATGACTGTCATGACACTAGTCATTTTTTTGAGGATCAAGAAACTCAAAGTGATAATGCAGAAAATAAACAAGTAGAAAACCTCAGTAAAGAACAAAGCCAAGAGGAGGGTCAAAGCAATGATGAAAACATGGCCAAAACTTCCATCACCACCCCTCACATATGCACATACTACAGAGGACAAAGATATGTGTTTGCAACCTCAAAAAGGCAAGGGGCCATCTCTTCTCAAGCCATCAAAGGATTGGACAAAGGCAAGAAGAAGATAGAAAGAAATGAGCAGCAAGAAAATTTAAGGAGTAAGAGGCTGAAGAAAAATACCCAAGGGCCTGAATTCATTGATCTAGACAGTGATGAGCAGGATGAGGAGATGACCACTAAAATGCTGCTCCTAGAAAAAGATGCACAGATCAAAGAATGGGAGGAAGATTTTGAAAGAGAATAACATGTCATTCAGTACTATAAAAATGAACACAATTACTTTAAGAAGATCAAGAGAGGCCTTGTCCTCCAAAAGAAGATGACCAAACATTATGCAAGGAAGAGTAGGTTTGCAAATGCCAAACTCAAAGAAGCCCTCCATGAGATAAAAAACCTAAAAAAGCCCAAATGAGCATGACAGCCTTGGAATTTTGGTTGAGGCTTCTCAAAAACTATCTAGAAACATCTAAGGAGGGTACACATCAATTTTGAGGAAATTTGAAGAAGTTTTTTTTTTTTTGGGTGAAATTTTGGCCTACTTTGTGCAGCACCACTGGCGCTGCGCAAAAATTTGGGGCATCCTCTGAAGGCAAGCTTGAAATTTTTGGATTTTTTATGACCTGTACATCATCCACAAAAAATTTCAAAGGATTTGGAGCTGTTTTGACCCCTCAAAAGGTCAAAAAACACCTCAAAAAACACCTTTCTACCCCTGTTTTGGGCCTAGTGCTGTGCAAATGACAGGTTACAGAATTTTTCATTTTTGATAGGGTTACAGGGAGTGGATCATGAAACCACAAGAATTTTTGGAAATTATACTCTTCAATATTTCCAACGAGCTATCATGGAGCCAAATCCGACATCGGGAAGTGGTTCAAAAGCTAGTTGCAAAACAACCTATTTTTTGCAAAAGTGGCGCTACGCAAACAAACTGACATAGGCCAAAAAGTCAACAAAAGACATTGATTAATGACAAATTGGTTTTTTAATGTTTGTTTTTGTACAAAACACTCATTATTTGATTTGGGAGTTATGTTTTGATGCTTTTCATTTATTATCCTATATCTTATGTGTCCTGGGCCTTGCATGGTCAATAAGCACATTTATGACATTTATGGCTAAATTAGGGTTTCTGGAAGTCTCTTAGGGTTTCCACCTCCTCATTTGCTCCATAAATAGAGCATGAGGCTCTTATGTATTAGGGATTTTGATGACTTATGCTGAAGCAAATACATAGTCTCTTGGAGTTTTTTTATGGAAATTTGATGTCTTGGAGCTCATGTATGCCCTGGTCTGCTTTTTGATGGAGAGAGACTGTTTGCGGGATCCATAAGCTTGGTTGATGGTGAAGTGTTTCTTATGTTTGTGTTTTCTAGTTTTCCATTATGTTTTCCATCTTGCTATGTTGCAGTAGGACAAAAAAATTAGATTAAGAAATGTTTCCTAATGACACCTTACTTTTGTTTGTCCTTCACTGCCTTAATGTTTTATTCTGTTGAGATATATTAGGGAATCCATCTCTTGCTCTCTAAGAAGTTCTTAGCTTGTCCATTTATTGAATGGTTTAGATCAGTTAGTGTCAAGTATTATTTATGGCTAGTCCTCCATATTTTTGCTATTGAAATATTCTTTTTTGGAATCAACTCTTTACAGTAGCTTTGCCTAGGTTTGTCAAAGAAGTATGTCTGAATCATGCTCTTTGCCTTTACTAGCGAAATTTGTTACAAAGAACCTTCACATCTGTAACTTCAGATGTTCAGAGTTTTCTCTTCTTCTATGGTTATAACTACTTGTGCATCTTAAATGTTTTTCTGCTCTTGATAATGAAATCTATGAAAGTTAAATAAGTTTCTTACCTTTCTACAATTTCATTTGAATGTTGTCTTGGATAATCATCTGTGTTCATTTTGAAATCAAAAGGATTATGTTTTACTTATGCCTTGTATTCTCTTTCCATGCTTATGATTTTCTAACTCTCTTAGTCCAAAAATTTATTAAGGATTCAGTTCTGCCCTTCACTAGCTTTTATTCTCAAGTTTAATGTTCATCTCATCATCCACCACAACCTCAAAAACCTACCAACCAAGTTAAAATTGCTCTGCAGATGCTCTTGAAACCATTGATGAACTCATCATGAATTTTTTTGACTCCATTTCCCAATGACTCAACAATATTCCATGTTTTCTATATAAATCCATCTGAGCATCATACCCAACCAAAAACAATCAAAATACCCTGCACTTAACATCTAGCCTAAAATCAACCCTAATCAGCAAACGAGTTCATATCTTTGCACCTACTAGAGAGATCCCTCTCCGAATCCAGGAAGGCTAGGTCCTTGGATTCCAAAGCTTGGTTTGATGTTACCCTGTCCTTTTGTATCTCAATCAATCTAGCAAATTATGGGGAGCTAATAGGAGGGTTGAGAAACCCATCTCCGGAGCTAGTTTTTCAGAGGAGGAAGCATTCAATCTCTTTGGGAGGTTATCAAAGGAGGTTATTGAGATTTCTATCACATCTTGGCACTGGGCCAATATATTCCCATTATCTATAGCACAGTATCCCTCTTTGACTGCGTTATTTCAGTGAGAATTTGCAGTGGGATTTTCAGTGCTTGATTTGGAGGGTGAGATATTCAGTGTTAGGATCAACCTTTCACTTGAAGGATCTATTGGAGAATATCTATTCATTATGTGTATTATCTATAGCCATATTCATCTAGTTATTCAGTATCAGCTGTTATTCAGCCCTAGGGCTGCATTATGACATTTTGGTATTTTTGTATTGTTGGAACACCTAATCCTCCATGGGTAGGTGTGGAATGCGAAAAGTCACAATGGAGTCCAAGTGACCTTGGAATGTGAAACCAAGAGTCACACCATTGTACTATAAATGTACATCATGTATAATGGAAAAATAAGAGAGCTACACCCTTATCCTTCATTGTGTGTTGAGTTTCTTGTTGTGTGTGTGTTTATCTTTCTCATACACCATGTGTGTGTTTAACATGGTATTAGAGCCAGCGTTGAACATCCATTGTGAGTGTTAGTTTTTGGTTCTGCTGAGCGTTGAAGGCCACCCGTAGCACGATTTTCTCTCTTTTAGTAAGTCGAGTCACTCCCTTTTATTTTCTAGGCAAGCGACCACTATAGGAACGACCTTCCTGTGGAACAAAGGCATTGAATCTTTCATCTCTACTAAAATTCGTGGTATGTTTGTGTTGGAGAATACATTCTGCATTTGAACAAGTTCTTTTTGAAAGTTGAAAATCGTGAATGTTGTTATGTTGACTATTGAAAACCGTATGCTTCTTTTTAAAATCCGTGCATTGTATGCCATATGTAGACTATTCTCTGCGTGTTGGTTTTTTATATTGTGCAAATAATGTTGCGTTAATGGTATGTTGGAGGATCGTATATTGGCTCATATATAAGAAGACTATGCACTAAAATTCTTTGAAGACCATTCGTTGCATGACTGTGCATACATTTGTCTTGTGCGTCAATTTTTTGTGTTAAAGCCATTATACATCATTGAATGGTGCGAATTCACTTCGTTTGCATTGAACCCCCCAAAACCTATCCCGTCGTCGTCTGCACAGTTGGTCCTCCTACCTACTCACACAGGTGGCCAAGAATCAAAGCCTCTTCTTTTTACTTACAAAACGCCTTTAAAATTTTGAGAGGGCTACTGTTTCTTGCTTCTCGGCTTGAAAATATGTGGCTCGCTACTCTCCACCTGTGGCTCTAAGAGTGAGATAAGGCAGCCAAAGAAACCGGGGAAAGTGAGTCGATGGGAGGTAAGGTGGGCTAGCGTTAGAGAGGAGGGTGAAGCGGAAGGTGAAGCCAAAGCTCAAGCCTTCCTCGCTCATGGAAAAGGTGGCATGAGTATGGTTGCCTCTCTTCATTAAATAATTCATATATCAGTTCAACATTTGGTGCCTCAACGCAAGAAAAACAAGTTGCGAAGAAAAACAAGAAAATTTGCAAAGGGGAAGGGGACTATGAATAGAGTTCTTCTATGCTAAAGTTCTGATTAACATTTCAATATTCAGTTTTTAGATGTGCAGTTGCTCATTTGTTGCGTGCGTACTACTATGAGGGTGATTGGATGTTGCATACGTACTGCTATGAGGGTGCTGGTAGGTTGTGACCTATTGTTACACCTGAACATCCAATCAAAAGTTTATGCAGGAAGCTTGCTAGGCTTGATAAGTGCCACGAAGTGGTACTCAGGCTTTGAGTACTTCTTAAAGGGTGCACCCACCTTGAATTCTACTGATCTTCGATGGAATGTTACCATCAGTCTTACACATTCCTTGAGGTTTGTTTCAAAGTAGCGTGAATGAATTTGAAGTACATTATTCCAGCAGGGATCCTTTTCCAAAGTGCATTGAGCAGCGTAAGTTATTTTTACAGAGAATAATATAATATTTTTAAAGGTTAAAAATATTATAACTAGAGCACTTCCCTTCTTACAGTGACATTGCATTGTACTTCTTTTTAGTTGATAGTAGTATAAACTCGAGTTGTTGAGAAAAATGGCAGAAATTGATGATGCATTAGAGTTGCTAAACACTCTTATACATTCCACTGTTGATAAAATCAGTAAAAGTGTCTTTTTTGACATTAAAAAATGGCAGCCTACAAAATGCACAAGAAAAGATTGAGTTTTGCAGTTGGAATCTCAGCTTCAGCAAGATGAACTTCAACAAAAGAGTCACCATTCTGAACCTATTTCTGTTCACAAGATTGAGAAGGAATCCCATCAGTAGCAAGTCAATAAAGATGCAGTTGATTCCCATTCAGTTCCTTGGACAAGAGCAAATTTACATGCAGATGCAGCAGCTCAGCCTGCACTTCTCAAGCCCATCATCAGACCTTGGGAAGAGCTTGTCCACAACAAGCACCGAACTGGTCTTGGATATGGCAAGGATGTGTCCTTTCATATTCCAGACTACACCAAGCCCATCATATTTCAGAGTGCCGGATTCCTGTATGACAGTTCACTTGCAGCTGTTCCAGATCCTGTTCTTCTTTCACAACAACAGATTGTAAAATGCCAAGACTGTGATCGAGTTGGCCATATGAAAGATCACTATTTTGATCTTCATCCATGCAAGCACTGTGGTCGGCACACTCATTCTTCAGACATATGCTTCAAAAACAAGCCTCCTGCAAGAACAAAGATTCATCTTGGATGGATCGCTTCTTGGCAATGGGCATCAATAGCCAAGAAGATGTTTAAGACACATGTCAGAACTTGTTCACGGATATTAAGAAAACTTGCAGTTGAGTTTTCGCCATCATCTCACCTTGTCCCTGATAAAGGGGAAATGGTGGTCATGTACAAGCTTCGACGACAGATCAAGCGAGCCTGAGCCACAATCTCTCATTCCATGTTTAGAGTTGTAGCCAGAGACATAACATTTCAAGCGAGCCTGAGCCACAATTTTTCATTCTAGATTTAGATATGTAGCCAGAGACATGGATGCCCATGAGCATGCCATTGGTTGGTGGACAACCTTAAACCATCATAGGTTGTAGAACTCCGTTCTTTTAGGTTGAAGGTCTCCCTTTCATATATGAGGGATACTTCCTCTAACAGAAGTCTTCAGCTTCTTGCCAGCTTTGGTTGAGTTCCAGGAAATTCTTCAAGCATTCCAGTGTTGTTGGTCATCCTTAAACCATCATAGGTTATAGACCTCCCTTCTTTTAGGTTGAAGGTCTCCCTTTTTTATGAGGGACAATTCCTCTAGCAGAAGCTTTCAGCTTCTTTCCAGTTTTGGAAGAGTTCCGGGAACTGCAAAAAGTTTTTCATTCTAGTGTTGGTGGTCATCCTTAAACCACCTCTTTTTTCCAACATTTCAGAGAGTTGATTCAACCCAAGTGCTGCCATGTATACTTTACAGATTTCTATTACAAATCTCTTCTTAGACTCACACATACCCCTTCGGATTAAGGGGGGGAATGTTGGAACACCTAATCCTCCATGGGTAGGTGTGGAATGCGAAAAGTGACAATGGAGTCCAAGTGACCTTGGAATGTGAAACCAAGAGTCACGCCATTGTACTATAAATGTACATCATGTATAATGGAAAAATAAGAGAGCTACACGCTTATCCTTCATTGTGTGTTGAGTTTCTTGTCGTGTGTGTGTTTATCTTTCTCATACACCATGTGTGTGTTTAACATGGTGTTTAACATGTATATTTCAGGAAACCCTTCCCGAGTTGTCTTGAAAATGTGTTTGGGAGCATAGATCTTCGTTCCCGGCATTATTTGAGCCCAACTTTAGATCTATGTATTGACATTTTCCAGCAGCAGTTATATCTAATAAAATTGCGCTATCATAGCCTTGGGTATTTTTTGTGTAGCAGTGTTATTTATATTTCATGTACATGTTCCATTGAGGCTTGTTTTGCCAAGCTTGAGTGATTATTTCCTCAAGGACTTGTATGAATTTTGCTGCTATGATATTAATGTGATGGATATATGATATTCTTACATTACATGTGTTGATTTTTCACTGCTATTTCCATTATTTTTTTCATATATTTCTGCTTCCCCATTTGGGAATATTACAGTGGTATCAGAGCATAATCTTGGCTCAACCTGTGAATTTCAAACCAATATGCTATAAGAAGAAGAAGAACAGAAAACAAGGTCTAAAATTATGGAAGGAATGAGCTTTGTCTCATCACTTTTCAGATCTATGAAGAACCTCCCCAAGGAGTTCAAGCAGATGAAAGAGGAGAGATGCAATGAAACCTTTAAAGGGTTTCAAGAAGAAGAAGGTCCATGTACTTCCTATCATCAGAAGAAAGAATCGATGTTACATTGAACTCCAAAGAAATACATTAATCCCTTCTCTTTTGAGGAAGAATACAAGAGGCATGGAGATGGAGGGCACTTGGAACATGAAATTCTATGTGAATACCTAGCAGAATATAAGTCTCAACGTATAGCTTTCAAGGAGAATCTAACTCTCCCATAGTTCATTCATCTAGAAGAAGAAAGTATACCTTGCAGCAATAGGAAAATAAAGGGCAACAGATTTCTATTGTCTAACTTTGATGGGTCATCCACATGTACAGCAAGGGCTTGGGGAATGAAGTTAGATGCATTATTCCTACTACATCTAGTGGTAGAAAGAGAAGTTGTTGAGATTGTAGCACTACACCTTGAGGGTGAAGCAAACATTTGGTGGTTTAGCCATTTGAGTCATGCAAGAGTGACTGCATTTGTAGATTTTACTCGCAGGTTGATCAAGAAATTTGACAAGAATAAATTAGAGGAGAAGAGGCCTTCACCACCCCTTTCTGCAGGAGCACTTGCATCAGGAGAAATAACACTTGCACCTTTGAAAAGTGGTCTTGATCTCTTGACATTTAGAGCCCCATGCACTATTATGGAGATGAATGAGGAGGAGGAGACTTGTACCAACATTGGTACAACCATAGAGGATCAGCCATCATCATCAGTAGTTGGGGAAGTCATCACACCAGAGGAAGGAACCCTTGTAGTAGTAAAAGATGTTCCCAACTTTACTAAGGTATGCATATGTTTCCACTTTCTGTTATTTCAGCACATATTATTAAGGGTTGCGGGAATATGCCATTACGTGACCAAGGGTCAAAGCATATTGTTGATTTGGAGCAGAAGACTATCACTACACTGAGAAGCCTTGAGTTGTTCAAGGAGGGGATAAAAAATCATCCTAGTTATTCATTATTTAGATGCACACAACTCTTGGGGTTGGAGTGTGGATTCTTGGAGGATAGGATGAGCATTGTTCTAAACAACCCGATGCAGAACTATATGCTCAGCATTATGCATGAGCATGAGACAATAAAAACACCATTATGGAGATCAACAACGCTGTCATTAAGAAGTAGTGATGAGCTGGGGGCCCAACTATTATTAGAGAATTCTAATGACCATTACACTTGTGTGAAATTTGATGAATAGATGATTGATGAGAGACATCTTATCTTTGAACATTGTGATGGATCTTTCTTGATGAGAATTGTACAGCTCTATTAGAATACTTTTCCTTCAACATACTTGGATCCTTATGGATTCCATATGGTCATTGGTGAGTGGTCTTCACTTGGAGATCTCCAAGAGGTTGCATTTCAACATCCCATGAAATGCAAAGACAGAAATCTGATTTGGGAGGATGAAGTTCTCCATTGTAGGAGTACCAAGATGGAGCATGATAGGAGACAACCATATTTGGATGAAGGTGTGTGGATGGTAAGCAAGAGGTTGGTGAGTCACCTTTATATCTATGACGCAGGGTAGAAGGATGCATGGTTGTGTTGGATACTCTTGAAAGAGTTTGGCCATCATGTGACATATCCTTATTCTAAGGGTATGTTGGGGGGCGTAACTTGGCTTGGCACTTGCATCATATGGCAGCAAGGAGTTTGGATGCATTGTGTTGATATGACATTCTTCATGTCAATCATCATATTTTCACTTCATAATTTGCATGATGGAGGTGTGAGGGGGTAGCAAGAGCAATTGTTGCTTTGGCTACTCTTGGGAGAGTGTGGGCAGAATTTCTCCCATACTTGGCATGATATTTCAGAAGAAATGGATGACACAATCAAAGTGAAAAGAGGCTACCCTTTAGCATTGGAGGATCAGGAGTTACTTCCACATAGGAAGGGGACTCCCACACATAGCAGCATGATGGTGGATGACTTTGGCATATGTCATGCCAAAGAATGGAGTCATAGATTGGCAAGATCCTTATCACTCAGGCCAACAACGCTGTTACTTGGGAGTATGCATCTATTGATGGAGTGTTCCAAGGGGAGTATGCATCTCTTCATTTTCAGATCTTTATAACGAGATTATCTTGGGAGGGCTTATCTATGGACCTCACTTTTAGCCTACTCACTAGCATGGTAAGAAATGTGTTTCTGTACTTATTGATCATTTCATAAAATATTTGCATCTTCTCATCATCTATGTACAATTCATTTCTCCACAAGAGGGAAGGATTATCTTTGGGTTTCATGGTCACTCTTGGACCAAAATTTGTGATGAATATAAATTTTATTTGCATGACCTTGGGCAAGTATGGTGTTGTTCTTATTATGGTCAGCTGATACATAAAGCCATTTACTACCTAATAGTAGATGAGCAAACATGCATAGCTAGGAACTTGTTGAGAGACAACTTGCCACATGATGTTCTAAAACAACAATTGGTAAAACTGTGATTTATCCACTAGAGAAACCATTGGTATCATCCAAACATGCACATACCCTTAAGAAATTTTTTTATTTGGATACCATATGGTGATGAATTACTATTCACTTTGCATGGGATGGTTTGGGCCAGCATGATTCATGACTCTAGAGAGAGTATATTTGAACATCCAGTCTTTTTCTTGCCTCTTGAGAGCAACATTATTGCAGCCCAAAATCAACAGCTACTCTACACTTATCATAAGTGGAGAGAGAGACAGTGTGGGGTGGGCCATTTTTTCTACCATGTTCAGTTATGCAGCCCACCTACATTGTAGGAGTGAAAGGTGGAGGAGACTTTTCATGAGTTACTGTTTTTTAGGGTGGCTCATTTTGTATGGATGATAGCTTGGGGATGGGAGGTTCACATGGGAATGATAGTTCCCAACATGTTTCAGATTCCATACCTCAAGAAGGCCTCTAGACAAAACATTTTTGCCTCCATGGGTGTTTTTCTTCTACATGATGATAGCTATTTGGGATGGTTACCGAAAGCTAACTTACTTACTTGGGAGGGGCAACTTGGAGATTTATTGATAATACAACATCTTGTTCCTTGGAGTATTTTATCATATGAGTATGCTACAGGAGGAAGAGAGGAGGCTCTTTAGTTCTATCCTTGTAGTTGCCTGAGGACAAGCAACATTTGGGAGGGGAGGACTGTAATATTCCTAAATTGGCATGCAACTAATTGGAATATTAATTTTTCTCTTGACATTTAGTTAGATGAATAAATGGGTAGGGAGGCCCAAAAATATTTTAAGTAATCATAAAATCCCTCTTAATTAGAAAAGGGATCATATTCATAGCTGGATAAAGCGCCCTCATGTGTGAACAAGGGCTAATGCATGTGGACAAGGTCAAGTTTGACCAAGTCAACAATGTTGGTATGGGAGGAGTGGATCGTCAATAGAGACAACACAGTGTGAATGGGAGGAAGATTCCATGATGGTGGAAACCCTAATGAGTGGGACCCAAGGTGAGAAGGCTCATTTTGTTTATAAGGAGGGAAAGGCAGCCATAGTGGGGCATATTATTGATTATTTATTTTATGGTCTGCATGACTATTTGCATTCTTTAGCTATTTAGTTGGGATTGTTGTGCTGTTTAGCACCGGGTGTTCTCGAGCAGGAATCCCATCTCCTTCCTTAAGAGGCATCTTGGGGGAGAATTGTACCATCATTTCCACTATTAGGCTTAAGGAAAAGCTTCAGTCTCCATCTACAATGTAGTTTTTGTAGAGTATTATGTTGTGTTGCAGGGTGTTGTAGTGGAGGGTTGAGAAACCCATCTCTGGAGCTAGTTTTTTAGAGGAGGAAGAATTCTTCTCTTTGGGAGGTCAGAAAAGGAGGTTATTGAGCTTTCTTTCACATCTTGGCACCACGCCAATATATTCCCATCATCTATAGCACAATATCCCTCTTTGACTACATTATTTCAGTGAGCAATTGCAGTGGGGGTTTCAGTGCTTGATTTGGAGAGTGAGATCTTCAGTGTTAGGATCAACCTTTCACTTAAATAATATATTGGAGGAGGTCTATTCATTACGCATATTATCGATAGCTATCTTCATCCACTTATTCAGTAGCAGCTGTTATTCAGCCCTAGGGATGCATTCCGACATTTTGGTATTTTTGTATATTTTAGGAAGCCCATCCTGGGTTGTCTTGAAAATGTGTTTGGGAGAATATATCTCTGTTCCCGGCATTATTTTAGCACTATAACTTCAGATCTATGTATTAAAATTTTCCAGTAGAATTTATATCTAATAAAAATGCACTGTCATAGCCTTGGGTATTTGTTGTGTAGCAGTGTTCTTTATATTTCATGTACATGTTCCCTTGAGGCTTGTTTTTCCAAGCTTGAGTGATTATTTCCTCAAGGAATTGTATTCATTTTGCTGCTATGATATTAATGTGATGGTGATATGATCTTCTTACATTACGTGTTGATTTGTCACTTCTATTTCCATTATTTTGTTAATATATTGTTGCTTCCCCATTTGGGAATATTACACTCAGAATGGGACTTATGGTAAGAGAGGCAAATGGATTGACATAATTTTGGAATATGACATAGAGATTAAGCCCGCCAAACTCATTAAAGGTCAAGGTTTAGCCAAACTCATGGTTGAATCAAATTGTCATGCTTTAGATATAAATTTTATTGACCAATTAGATGATCAGGAAGAGATGGTGACTCCACATATCAGTGAAGCCTTTTTCAGATTCACTATGGTATGCAGATATCATCTTTTTACTACTAAATTTACAAGCTACTCTTGGATTATCAAGAACTAAAGCTATATTTTTAAAGTTAAAGGAAATTAAATTTTGTATCATAGATAATGCACTATTTTGGAAAGATCATGGTGGAATTTTATTGAATTGTTTGCTTAAATATGAAGATGATAAAGTTATGAAAGAATTTCATGCAGGTGACTGTGGAGGACACCTTTATTGGAAGTCAACTACAGATAAAATCTTGAGAGCTGGTTTTTACTGGCCTACACTTTTTTTAGATGTGAAAATGTATGTGACCTCCTGTCACAAATGCGAAATATTTGAAGGGAAGAAAAATTTATTACCTTTACCCCTTAAACCCATCTCCACAAAAATTCATTTTCAACAATGGGGTTTAGACTTCATTGGTGAAATTCACCCACCATCCTCAACCCAACACAAATGGATTTTGACAGCCACAGACTATTTAACTAAGTGGATAGAAGCCATTACTTCTAGGCAAGCCATTGATACTGTCATAATCTCATTTTTAGAAAACAATATATTGTCTATATTTGGATGGCCCCAAAAGCTCATTACTGATAATGCAACTACTTCAAAGTCTAAAAATATGATTGAATTTTGTAATAAATACCACATTACCCTTGGCCATTCCACTACTTATTACCCTCAAGGTAATGGTCTTTCAGAATCCTCCAATAAAAGCCTTGTTAATATCATTAAGAAGCTACTAGAAGACAATAAAAAGACATGGAAAAAAAGGTTAGTTAATGCCTTATGGGCAGAAAGAATCCCCACAAATAAGTCCTTTGGTACATCCCCTTATCAGCTTGTATATGGGATGGATGTTGTTTTTCCATCCTCTTTAGGAGTACCAGTAATGAAGATGATCCATAACTGCAGGTAGAAACCAATGACATCCAGAGAAGGATAAATCAAACCATATACTTGTAGCAAACCATGGAGGAACTCTATCTCAAGTCACAAGTTGTTCAAGATAAGATTGAAAAGATATTTGAAAAGAAGACTAAGGAAGATGATTTTTACACAAGTGAAAAGGTTCTTAAGTGGGATTCCAGGAAAGAAGAGAAAGGTAAACATGGTAAATTTGATTTCCTATGGAAATTTCCTTATGTCATTTATGGTTACAGAGGTAACAATCCATTATTTTTGAAGGAGTTGGATGGATCATATCTACTAGGTGGACCTATCAACGGTAGAATGTTGAAGCATTACTATTCCTCAGAATAACAATATTTCACTTTATTTACTTTTCTCATTGTACATAACATTGAAGATTTTAGATTGGATTGGATGTTTTTCTTACAAAGTTGAAGCCCGAAGAGAAGGCCCTAAGATTTGAAAGATAAAATATCATAAGTATGAATAATGGTGAGCTCAGAAAATAGTTCAAAAGAAAAAGCACAGTTAAAATTCAAGGCCAATGATCTTAAAGTTCTGGACATTTCACCAGGAAACTCCATCCCCATGTGGAGCGACTGTTAAGGTCCTATAATAATAGGATTCATAATTTTGAATTGACTTTGATTATTCTTGTAATATGTACATAATTTTCTTTCTGCAAAATTGTTTTCCCATATTAAAATTAAAAAAATGTAAAGAGGGTAAAAGTCCTATAAGAAAAATAAAATGACTGAAAGAAAAAATATCAAAAAGAATATAGAAAATGAACCTTGACAAAAAAGAAGAAGAAGATAAAATAGATCATGAAAGTGATGCAAATTCAAATACCGCTACTTTTTACTTCACTTTGCAAAATAATATTGTGTGCGGCTTGTAAAAAATGCCACAATCCATGAAAGTCAAACTGCTTAATCTTGACCTTTCATGCTTTAAATTGTATGCTGATAGATAGAGAATAAAGATCTAGCCAAATTGTTTAATCTTGGTAGATCAGTAGTTAGGTAGAGAATAATAAGGAGCTCAACGGTTTAATCTGAGCCCTTGGAAGAAATAAGGATAGAATTAGATAGTTTGTTGTTAAAAGAAAAATTATTAAAGGTTTGCAAGCTCAAATGCACTCATGTAAATGAAGAAAAATGTTAGGGTAGATGATGGGTAGGCAGAAGCAATTTTCACAAGACATGGATTGCAGAAAAATTGTCATTTCTTACTTACTAATTTCCCTCTAAAATAATTTTCTCTTGTAAAAATACCTTTTCCCCTTCATTTTAACCCTTTTCCCACACTTCATTCATTTTTCCTACAAAAAATCCCTTTTCCTAAGTTAAAGTGCATATTTTCGTTTGGAAAATTAAAACCCCTTATACCCTTTTCATTTAAAAATATACCAAAAACCCCAAAAAATACAAATATCCTATGTATAATTTATTAAATTTTATGTCGGGACCCACTGTGAAAATATTCATTCCCGATATAAGTTTTACGTTAAACTTAGTGTATTTAACCCCCCCATCCATTTTATATCTCATTTAAATTTATGTATTAGCTCCCTTATATACATTTTAAACCTGTATTATATTAATTCCTTTATATATATTATTCCCAACCCATTAGTTTTATAAAATCTATGGTTTAATTTCCCCACATGTCATATATTTCAGGCCCACTTACTATAAAACCCACCTATTACAAGCTCTGACCATATATGTTACAAATTTATCACATAATATTAAAATCATGACCCTATGCATATATAACCCATTATATTACCCTGGGCCCCATGCCAATCCAATCCCGACGGATCCATCGCATTCTCCCAACCATCGGATTTTAACTGATCAGATCCGATGGCCCTTATCGCCTATCACACATTCCATTACCCGATGCTTAACATACCTCCGACCTTGCGATATCTTTGGTTTTTGGAGCCTCGCTCCCTGCTACGTGGCCAATTTCCATTTGATCGCATCAATCCAAATAATACCGCCAACCACCTTTGGCGAGTGTGAAAACCACTCAACAATATTCTTGCCCATTTCAAAAACCACATTGAAATTTAAATTAACCTACGCATCCAATGTTAACCCAAGATTGATTAAAAAACCCATATAGCCACCCATTACACCCTTTTTTACCATTTCTGTTACACTTTTGCATAGAAGGAGCATTGCCAACCTAAAAAATTGCCGCTGACCTCATTTAAAACCAAATTTAAAACCAAATTCAACCATTCGTTTCTAAAACTGTTGTAGATCTAGTTTGAAGCAGTATAAAGACCCTTGAAGCATCAGAGAACCTATGTTGCCTCTGAAACCCTTCTCTGAATCAAAATCTTCATTTTTCCCAAGTATTCCTCAAAGAAATGACTTGTTCCTTAAAGCTATAAGGAAGTAGTTCAAGTAATTAAATCAATTTATGAGTTTTAGTAGACCAAAAGCACCTATTTTCTTCCCTATCCTTTTCTGTATACCCTATTCTTCCTTTCACATAAATTCTGAGGTTTGAGATTTCTTATAAATCACAACGAGTAATAATTGACCAATTGGCTTCTTAAATCAGTCTAGAAACTGCAATAATCTTTCTGAGGTGCTCCCAAAGGCCTGAACTCATTTCTTGAGTCAAAACATTAATCAATTGAATAAATTTAACAAAATAATGGCTTCCAAAAGTATTGTAACTGTCAATCCTCTGCAACCTCCAGTTATAGATGTGGAACATACTCCTTTAGCTTACAAATATTTTAAAATTAATGACATAGAACATTGAATTTGATCTTCTTGAGCTCCATTGCTAGAGCCATGACAAATTCATAGATCAGGCAGATGAGGTTTTCATATGGGAGTCTAATTTGCCAAATTATGTTCTCCCACAGAATTTTCAATGCCCAGAACTAATTAGACTCTGTCAATCCTACTATTTCCCAGACCAGAGAGCCATAATAAACCCTGAAAATAAATTTTGTTTACTATTACAACTGAGTCAATCAATCAAATGCTCCAGATCCAATCAAGGCTAGATGAAACCCCTTTGTCTATTGAGACTCTTACACAGTTATACCTGAATTTGGATTTCTCGAAGAGATTCCAGATATTTCAAAATTTCATGCCTTCATCTATGGAAACTCCTAAGACAAACCCTCCTTACCCATATGCAATCTTTTCTGAGAGAACCAAACATATCATCTCCATGTTGTCTTCCATTCTGGGGTATTTTACAGATGAACATGTTGATGCTACAGTCTTAGGTTTCCTATCCAATTTCACACTTGGTCAGCCTCCTACTACCATTTTTAATTTTTCCTAGTACCTTGTTGACAATATGCATGAACAACTTGTTAAAATGCCTAAATAAGTTGTTTTCAAGTATTCATCAGTCCTATTCCACATGTTTTTGTTTTTTTAGTAAAATAAATTTTCCATCAACCTTCAAAAGCTTGATGTTGAAGGTAACCCACAATTAGTTATATTTTGGACTCCTTTAATCAGAAAAGACTCCACACATTCCACCTATACATAGTTCATAGATTCTTTTATTCATCGTATGGTCAATATGTTGAACAACAGCATACAACCAAGAATCAGTGAGGAAATTAAGAAGGTCCTACAATTTTCAGAGCATAATAGGGCAGGAGATTGGTACTTGTATCAAAACCATGCAGAGATTAGGGTATATGGATCAAATCTTATTCCATATAAGCAACCTAAATACCTCCCAATGAGGTTAATTTCCATTGAGTATATCATACAGATCCTTAATTATGATGGGATCAATTTCTTGGCAGCTAAGAAGAAGACAAAATAAAAAATAAAAAATCAGGTTGGCCCTTTCATTTGTAATAATAGAGATGTAGGTCCAGAGGCTGAAAATTATTTGCAGGAGTTTAAATTTAGTAAGAGTTTTATGTGGTATTATGATACTCTAGGAGTGATAAGTAAATTGAGAGTTAAATGAAAACTAAGTCCTTATGTGCATGAGAAAAAACCAAACATTTAGAAATACTCCAATCAATCTGAATGGTTTGAGAACACTTTTATAGAGGCAGAGAAGCAAGGTGATGCTAGTCAAACCTTGCAAACTCTAGCCCAAGAAGACAAGAACTCAAAAGGTATCAGAGAGGAAGGATCATACACTACAAAAACTACAACTGAAACCAAATTCAAATTGATGTACAGGAAGAAGCCTAAATTAAATCTTGTTAATGAAGAAGTGGAAACAATAGAAGTGATTGATATAGAAACAATGGTCAAAGATAATGTACCACCTACAGTTGATAAAGAAACACATCAGCCTTAAAATTCAAACACTCAAATGATTCAGAAACAACACAGTGTTGAAACGTCCTCATCTAGCAAACCAACAGAGAGGGAGATGGAAATTATGCAGAAATACAAAGAGATAAAGATGAAAAATGAAGCCTTGAATACTGATACATACAACTAGTATTGGAAAAAGTCACCCAGTGACCAAAATATATTGCTTTTTGCTTCTGACTACAAAACTAGGATGATGCAGATGAACTTCCTACAGCCTAAATTAAAGCATCCCAAAACACTAGCAGATTACAAAAGTAATCATATGAAGTTCAAGCGGAAGATCTTCATCCAATTGATCAAATATAATTTCACAAACAAGCTGGTGAAATGATTTATTCAACCATGACTAATAAATCCATGAGTGTATAGAGGCTCCAAAAAACTCTTGGGAACATCAAAGATCATCTTAAATTGGAAAAATAATCCTCACGGGCTAAGGATAAAAGAATCAAATTGCTGGAAGATTTTGTTATTGAAGTAGGATATGATCCCAATAATGTAAAAGTTGCAGATGAATTGATAAAAAAGAAGAATGCAGACATTGTTGCATTAAAGAAGAAAATTAAGCTGCCTCCTACTGAACATCCTCAAGAAAAAGAAGTGTTACAGGATGCAAATTAGAAAGATGAGATGATGAATCTCATTCTTCAGTTGACTGCCCAGATAAAGGAAATGGAGAATGAAATGGACAAATTGGGCTAGGAGAAAAGGGCCAGAGAAGAAGTCCCTATCACTGTAATTCCTATAGTCACAACATTTGTGCCTTTCACATTAGCAGAATCATTGGCTCCTATAGTCCCAATGGCTACAACATTTCGTGTCACCTCATCAACAACTTCAACAACAAAATCATCAACAATAGTATTACAGCCTACAGATGAACCAAGTAAGTTAATTAAAGCAATGCAGGACATGTCTATTCAGACAAATGAAATTAATAGACTTAAAGAATAGCTAAAAATTATGGAGGATGAGAAGAAGCTAATACATATTATGCATAAGAATGAAGAACAGAAATAAAACAGGTTGAATGAAAAATTGAAGAAGTTAGAGAAAGATCTAACATTGAAAGAACCAATGGCACAAGCCAATCAACAGCTTTGGGCCAATATCATTGAATCTGTCAATGATATTTGGCCATCCATACAGGTTATCTATGAACAAAAATATTTAGTCAAAGTAGCAGGGTAAGCCATCCAAAAGATAAAAGAAGAACTTGGCAAGAAACCTGCGGAGGCTAATGAAATTATCCAGTTTCTTAATTCAAATAATATACAAGAATTGGAAGAAATTGGTATAGCTAACAGGACATATACAATTCTTGAAGTCAGGAAATTGATTTTAAATATAAACTTGATGATACAGCTAGAAGAGAAATGCCAGAATATGGAAGTTTCCATCACAAGGTTCATGATAAAGTTTGACACTCTCGGGTAGAAAGGCCTTCCAAATCCTTTAGTTATTCATGACAAACTAATGAAGCAGGATGATTATTATAAAATATGAGATAAATGGCTAAGGAGAAAACTAATAATTTAGCCATGCAGGGAATTCCAAGAGGGAAGGTACTTTACAAAAGCTTCGAGAACCTTTTTTACCTGCAAGATGAAGTAAAAAATTTATTTGTCAACAAGCCTACATTCTCAAAATACACAGAGGATGATGAGATATTAAAAAGGATGATGAAGATCAAATTTCCAGAGGCATAATTTTGGGAAAATATGGCTAATTTACTGTGAAAATAGTTTGCAGTAAAAACAGAGCAGTAACATTCATGCAGTGAAAACACGACAGTGAACAGTGAATGATAAAAATTAAAATAGTGGTCAAAAGGTTAAAGAGCATTAGTTGAAAGGTGAGAGTGAAAGTCAAAGCAGAGATAAAGCTGCCAATGTAGAGGACACTTCACTGCCTAACTACATCCTTTTTTGAGCAAAAATCAAAGACAAATCAACAACAAAATATCAACAATTAAACAACAAATAAATAAACGCGGGAACAACTTGCATTAGTTAGATAGTTGTCTCTATCTTCTTGCATGAAGATATTTCTTTTTCCTTGAATAATTCCTATGTTGTTTTAGGATATTTTGTAAGGTTTTTTTTATAAATATTTCACATTTCGAAGTGTTGAGGGTGGATGAATTGCTGAACATTTCTATAGTTGTACTATTCTGGAACCTGAGGGTGATTGTACCAATTTCAAGTCAGCAAACTGGATTAAAGCAATAAAGAGGTTATATTACAGGATTCATGTGTTGGGCCACTATAATGAAGTACTTTTTACTTGTTCAGTTGTTTCTTTCTGAAGTTTTCACATGCTCATATGTTTGCTTAATATAAATGATATAACTGGAATGTGATTACAGAATATGTTTGATTACACTCTGTCTTGAACTGTTTATCATTTATATGTTTTTCTTTTGATATCTAGATTAGGGAATTATTAATTTCTCCCTTGTTTCGATTTACCTCTGTATTTTCACTCATAATATAGATTTTAGAACCCTTAATTTCTCTCTTGCCTCGATTGAAACCATTTTCACCATCAGCATAAGGATATGAAGTGACTAAACTATCTTGCCCTGTGAATACTTCCCTTTAGAACCTTGATCCTGCTTCTGCTGCTTGACACTTTGAATCCATTAGCCCAATGGAATACAGACCTACATATATCCATCTAAGTGATTTCACCACAAAACCAAATCCGAAATCGAAATCCCAAATAATTGCACATAACTAGCCTAAAATCAACTAAAATCAACAAAGATAAATCATATAGAGAGAGCGCTCTCTGAGCATCAAGAAGGCTAGATCCTAAAGATTAAAATTAGGTTTGTGGTTACCTCTAATATTCTTTAGACCAAAAAATAAAAACAACCGTTTGAGTATCATTGGAGTGATAACAGATTCATCACCTGATTGGCTGCTTGTAAAATTTCGGTGTGTTGATCCACTTGAAGATTCATGCTACTCTGAAAATCTTGGAGTCATTTCTGCTGTGACTCTATTTGGTGTCTACTCTTTTTATTCTTGTTTCTGCTTTTCTTCTACATCGTCATCTTCCATTAATGGTGCCTGTGTATCAACTTTTTTCTCTACAGTCTCATTCCATGACTCTTGTTCTTTGAATAGAACATCTCTGCTAATCATTGTCTTCTTATTGACAGGGTTATACAATTTGTAAGCTTTTGACTACTCACTATAACTAGTAAGTATGAATTTTTCACTTTGATCATCAAGTTTTCCTCTTATCTACTTAGGCACATGTACATAGGCTACAAATCCAAAAACTCTTAAATGAGATACACTGCATTACATACATGGCCATGCTTCTTCTATTACTCTGTTCATCACATTCATTGTACGAGATATTTTTATCCCATGAATAGCACATGCAACTGCTTCCGCCCAATAATCATTAGACAAGTTTATTGCTTTCAACATGCTCCATGTCATGTTCATGATTGTTATGTTATTTCTCTCTGCTATACCATTATGCTACGATGTGTACCTGGCTGTAAATTGTCTTCTGATTCCATGTTAATTGCAGTAATCATGGAATGCCTTTGAATCATATTCTCCACCATGATCTGATCATAATACCTTCATCTATCAATCACTTTGGTTCTCTACTAAGGCTTTGAACCCTTTAAAATTTGAAAAAGTTTTAGACTTCTACTTCAAGAGGTAAATCCAAGTCTTTCTGCTATATTCATCAATAAAAGTGAGGAAGTAACAACTTCGACCAATTGACCGTGTCCTCATAGGTCCACACAATTATTTATTCACCAACTCAAGCGGTTTATCTGCTCTATATGAAACTCCTTTCGTAAAAATTTCATGGTGTTGCTTTCTTAAGATGAAACACTCACAAATACTAGTAGGTTATTTGATGGGAGGTAATACTCTGGCCATCTATTTCTGCTGCAACAATATTAAACCAAAAAATTGCAAGTGTCTAAACCAAAAGTGCCATAACCTGTAATCATTAGAACATGCAATAGTAAACAAGATGACCTGATCATTGTAATTCATAATTAGAGTAAATTGTTTGTTCTTCATCATCTGCACCTTTTCTATTAGCTGCTTGCTTGGGGTTTTTGTCATAAATAACACACTCTTGCCCTTGAAACATAACTCTTTATTATTTTTGTGTTTATTGACCAACACTTATCAAATTATTTTTTAGACCAGGAACAAAATATACCTCTGAGATTGTCTTTGGCTCCCCCTTCTTGGTCAGAATGTTGATCACTCCTTTTCCATCTACATCCACAGTTTTGTGAGTCCCAAATTTTACCATTGTATTCACAGATTGATCCAAATTTGCAACCAAACCCTTGTTCCTTGTCATGCGGTTACTGCAACCAATGTATAATAGCCACACATTATCAGACAGTTCATGCATGTTTTTTCATGCTAGGAACATGGAGTTAATATTATTTGTACTAACATTAGGCTCTCTGGTTTCCTTGATCAACTATATTCTTCTTGCAATCATGAGCATAGTGACCAAATTTATTGCAATAATGACATCTCACATTTTATTTTCCAGATCTGTAACTATTATTGATGCTTTTGTTGCTTCTACTACTTCCACTTTCATTTTCATGCTCTTCTCAGCCATCTCTTTGACCACCATATCTTCCACTTCGTCCTCTACCTCTCGATCGACCTCTGCCTCGACCTATTGAAATAGAAACTTGACTTTTGAAAGTATTTTCTAAAGTAGAATCCTTATTTCTGTCTATCCCTGCCTCATGTGATAGAAGTGATCCCATCAAATCATAAACTAAAAGTTTGTCCAAATCCTCGGCACATTCTGTGGTTGCTACCACAACATCAAACTTGGTAGACAAAGATCTAAGGACCTTCTCAATCACTGCTCGATCTTTAATTTCTTCACCATAAATTTTTAACCGAATTATGACAGACATGACCTGATTCATGAAAGAATTGATGTCCTCTGTCTCCTTCATCTGTAGACTTTAAAAATATCTTCTAGTATTCTAAAATTTTACAATATTGAATTTAAACATACCTTGATAGCTTGTCACCAAATTTTCCCATGCTTCTTGTTGTGGCTCATTTGAAATATACTTTATTTTAATTTTTCAAAAATAAAAAAAATTGGAAAAATATATAAAATATGTGTTAAAGTAGCGCTTCTCATATTTTATCTAAAGTTGTAATGTTTTTTGTAAATTTAAAGTTCAATATTTTAAAATATTTGAAAATGTGGGTCCTAACGCTTCAATTAATGATTGAGCAACTAAGTGAGTGGGATCCAAAGATTTTCCCGTCAAAAGAGAAAGGTGGAAACCCTCGGGCACATTCAACACATGGGTTAATGGGGAGGGTGCCTCCGCAGATGACCACGTTGACTGATCGACTGATCAAGATCTACGGTCTGGATTAATTGCGAGGGCAGGGCCCCGATGAGCACTTTGTACCCTAGAGGCCTCCCGCAGTGATGTAAGATGCTGGTTGGTGACAGCTTTTAGCCATGTCACAGTACCGTTTAACAGTGTTTTGGCCCGTCAAACCAACATTTAATTCCTAGACCCCGCGCCATATATTTAAACCAATTCTTCTTTTCGCAAGTTAAATATTATTCTTCTATGTTTTTCAACCTAATTGTACCTGTGTCTTCTATTTTTGTTCACCACCCTGTTGTTTTTCACCACCTTGATCAGTACCATGGCTAAACGTTCATCCCTTTCTAGCCCATCCAACCATATTCCTCTCATGGACACTGAGAGGGATATCCGAGATACTGTTTGCTCTCTAAAACACCTTCCTTTTTATCAACAGGTCTATCTGAATGACAAAGCATGTCATATTTTCTCTGCCATGGTCAAGTCAAGTTTATTGTCTACATGTGTCCCTAGAACACACCTTTTTCTTGAGTTTGTGCACTAACTGGTATCTGTTATGTATCCTAGTAAATGTTTTCAAATGAACTTTATAGGAGACAATGTGTTGCAAGTTTCAGCCCAGTTAATTTGTCAAGACTTATGTTACCCAAAGTCAGAATCTCATGTTCAATTCACTGACGAATCATTGGTAGCACATTATGATAGTCTTGTAGGTCAAGAATTCACCTAGTTCGCCTTCTTCCTAATTCCAGACACGAAGTGGTTTGCACCAGATAGTAAAGCGTTTTCCATAGAAGTATTTGATGCATAAGTTCGACTAGTGTTGAGGTGCATATTAAAGATACTGGGAAAGGAGGACGATAACATAATTGAAAAATCAATTCTGGGACTATTTGCATTGATGATGAAGCCGAGAGTAGTACTGGATATCCCTTCATATTGGCAGAAGGTTGTTAATACTCAACTCATGATTTTATCACTCACTGGGTCATTTAGGTTCCCTTTGCTTATCATTTATCTTTTTTTATATCAAAATGTGGAAGAATTCTTGCATTTGGGGTTGAGCTTCATGGATATAAGTAAAAAGAGGCAGTCAGTAGTGTTTTGGACAGATGTAGTAAGGGAAGAACAAAATTAAGAGGGGTTGTTTAATTTTACAAATATTTTCATGTCTACTGCCTATAATATTTTGAATGGGGTTTATCCCTCCTGTTTCTTGCCAAAAACTCAAGAATTTATATAGTTGGTAGAAATTGTAAATTTGGAGATTGGTATATGTATGAAGATTACTAAGAGATCAAACTTTGTGGGGCTAGGGTAGAACCATATATGCTTCCTACATTTTTTCCTATGAGATTATTTTCCTTAGAATTCATTAGACATAGTTTGAATGTTGATCAAATACATTTTGTACCTATGAAAAAGGGTCATATGTTTAAATTACCAATGTCTGTGGGTCCGTTTATAGTCAACATGAGACAAGAAGGTGATGAGGTTAATATGATGTTAGATTGTATGCACTTGTTGTTAGGAGATAAATGGGCTTATGACCCTCATAAAGTAATTTCAAATAGGAAGGTTGAAAATGGGCACTCAGCATTTGTTCATGAAAGTAGACCTGACATAGAGAAGCTAGCCAAAAATGGTTTTGCAGGTTCTGTTGGTTCTAATATCCAAACTCCTATTATATCTGAGAAATAAAGCAAGAGGAATAAAGAGGCAGCTGTAGATTCAGAAGATGAAGAGAAAAGAGCTGAAAAGAGAACAAGATTCAATGAAGACATAACAAGTGCTCAACCTGGTTTCTCGCTTCAACTAGGAGATGAGCATAACGTTCCAGCCTCACCAAGAAGACATGGAGATGGTTAGGAGCAAGTACCTTTGATTAAACACGTATTTGCTCAAATTGCTGAAAGGAGTCAAAGGATGAAGGCTAGCATGGAGGCACAGGCTCAATATCAAATAAATCCAAACCAAACAAGATTGCTAACTGCCATGGATCTTGAAAAATATAAGTTTAAGATTTCTCTTTCTCACCCTTCTGATATGAATATAGGGTCATCAAGTAATTTCATTATTGTAAATTTAACTGTTGATGTGAGAAAGATTCCTCTGCTTGATAAAGTAAATTTACACATGTAAACAGGTCAATTAATAGTGAATGATTTGACCAAAACTAATGAAATGGCTCTTGAGGAAGAGAACATTCTAGGGAAGGTGATCAAGCAATTGAAATTTGAGAAAGCAAATTACAGGGCTTTAACAACCCAAAATAAAGAAATTAAGAAGACAACTGTGAAGATTGGAGTAGATCCAAATGATAGGTCTGTTGTGCAGAAATTACTACAAAGTGCATAATCAGATATTTCTGTATTGAAGAAGAAGTTTAAGTTACCCACAGGAGAGCATTCTATGGCAGCAGAGGTGGAAAAAGTGGAAAGTGAAAAAGAAAGCCTTCTTCAGTAGTTCTTACAGAATGAAGAAGAAGTTTCAAAGTTGTAGGAAATTGTACTGACACTGCAAAGCCAGTTTGATTCCCATTCCTGTACCATCACTTTTCCATTTGGAAATGATGATCCAGTAGCACAATTATCTAAATTGAACACTGAATTGAAAATGGCAGAGAAATATCTCAAAAAGGCACAAAATGATCTAGAGACAGTAACAAAAATAATGCAGGCCAAGGATGGAGAAATTGATAAATATAGGGCAGATTGTCAAACAATTAATGCTGAAATCAAGAGGCTAAAGGAGAAATTGAAGGGAAACATAATTTTTTTACAGGCTAAAGATATCATATGGAATGAAATCATTGGAGAGATGAAAGCAGCCTGGGGATCTTTGACTATTGTATCAGAAGAGAAAATCATTGTCATAGATTTTGAGGAGAAAGTTATGGTAGATAAGCAAAAGACTATTAACAGAGCCATATGGGAAAATGATTTTATTTATTTCATTGTTTCAAAGACTGATCAGGAGTTAGAAGAAACTGATATTAAAGATAAGATCTTGTATGCTGTAGAGATTAACAAGTTGATTGTTAAAAATTCTTGAAGGAATACCACTGAAAAGAAATTGATAGAGATTAAGGAAGTAGTGAAAATTTTTGACAATCTGTATGAAAAAAGAGCCAAGGTAGGATTTCCATCATGTTGGGACCTTAAATTCAGTCTTTTATCATTGGATTCCTATGAACCATTATTGGTATTGGAAAAAATTAAGGTGGATAATACTCATGAGAAGACTCGGATATTGAAAGGAGCAACAGTTATTAATTTTCTTCAGAGGAATTTTCAACTATTATAGATGGTGAAGATTTTATTTACAGAGTGACCAACATTCAACATGATCACAACCTTTAGGCTAGAATACCACAAGTTGATCAACTCTCCTAAGACAAACATTGAAGTGTGGAAGAAATGCAGAGCTTGGATGGTTGCTCTACTTAATGATCCTTCATCTTCAAAGAAAGACAAGTCATCCAATCAGGAGAATGTAGCAGCAACGGGGCCAACTCATATTCAACAAATAGATTAGATTTTAAGTTTTATTCTAGCTTTATTCATAGATTTCAATTGTAATGAGATATTTTGATGATAAGTAATAAGTATTTTAAGTAGTTTCAAGTAGTTTGAGAAGTTAGGAGTAGTTTCAACAGTTATAAAGTGCTTTACATTGTATTTAAAGAGAAAGAGAAGAAAGAAAAAGGTTCTGAGTTTTCAACCTTTGGACTACTACAAATTTTGTATTCAATTTTCTGATGATTAATGAATGAAGATCAAGATTTTTGCATTTTTTGTTGTTGATATGTTTTCTAGTTTCTTTTCTATATTTTTCCTTCTATGAATAAAATGAAGTAATGTAGCTGCATGTCTCTTTTTACATATGTGAATAAGAGTTAAATATCCTTAATGGGCGCTCCTTCATTTTAACTATTCAACTTTCATAAAATTCCTCTGAAGTTTAAACTGATATATTCTGTTTACCAGCATATTAGTTTGAGCTTCTTTCATGTTCTTCTTATCACTCCATTTAATATCAACAGATAATGGCATTGTGAAGCATTTATTGCATCAGATTCTTGGGGGTTTAAATAATTAATTTCTAAAGGTGATTAAGCAAAGACCATCTGATATAATGTTTTTGTGACATATATATATATATATATATATATATATATATATATATATATATATATATATATATGTCTTTAGCACCGCTTCCTTACCACAACCAAGGGATTGTTCCTTAAGATGCAACATTTTTTGGTGCTATTTCCAGGGATCGAAGAAGCGAAGTTCATTCCCTGGGTTTTTTTGTATTTCCTCTAGTTTTTTAGAGAGGAGGAAATATCAAGCTATGTGTTTATTGCACAAGTTTCTGTTCTGTCAGATCCTGAAAAATAGGTTTCTAAAAAGGCTCAGAAACCACAAACTCCTTCCACACCGGATCCTACACTGCCTGCACCTGGTAGAAGTTCACATAACCCTTCATGTAAGGATATTTCCTGGAAAATCACTTTCTTGGAACACGAATCCTTTTCCCCATGAGTCCATTTTCAAGAACCAAGGTTAGAAGAACAATCTTTTGAGTCTGTTTCATTTACATTCACACAAGCTTAACTGAATACAGTTGCTAGTTCTTCCATCATCGTTTATCAAACCCTTCCCATATCATTTGTCTCTCCCCCCTCATCCACATCCACAACTGGTTCATTAACCCCACCTACTCAAGGAGCAGTTAACCAAGTTGTAAACATGGTGGCCCCTTCTTTCTTAATGAATAGGTATGCACTGTTAAATCTTCTGCAACCTATGAATTCCATGGCCCAAGAATACCTCAAGTTACTTCCACGTTTTACCGGTGAAGATGAAGTGACTGTAGAACACCACTTGCCATTTTTTTGCACTTTTACTGAGAATCTAAATGTAGAAAATCTGGACGTTGTGATGAGATGTTTTGTACAGTCTCTGAATGGAGAGGAAAGAAAATGGTTTAAAGTTTTTCTGAATGGCTCAATTAATAATTCAGAGGAATTAGAGACACAATTCACCCGAAGATGGGGTGAAAAAATATATCATGCTTACTCATTGGCGGAGTTTAATTATATCAAGAAAAATTCTGATGAAAATATGACTGATTTTATTAAAATATTCAACAAATTGTATAATAGTTTACCCATAGAAATGAAACCCCCTCCTGTTGGATAAAGGGTAGTTTTTGCTGGAGCTTTTGAGTCAGATTTTAGTTTCACTTTAAGAGAGAGGAGATCACCTACTCTTGAAAAAGTCCAAATTAATTCTTTGGAGATTGAAGCAAACATGATTGCTGCTGGGAAAACACAAGAAAAGCATTCAATTCAAGAGAAATGCAAGGCCAAAGAAGAATCACCACGGGATCAGAGGGTTGATGACATGACAAGGTTATGAAGAATATGTCGAATAAGTTAGTAAAGATGGAGTTAGAGAATAAAAACTCCCAAAGGCCTCCACAACAAAATAGATGAGTTTTCAATACCCAACTTAGAAAAGAGCCCCTGCAAGTCTTGCAGAGGGGGAGAAAAGATCAAGATCAAGTTTAGGCACCATTGTATATAGAAGCAGCACCCTCACAATCAGTTGAAGATGATCAAATGGAAGTCGAAGATTAGATATATGCCATGTACATGTAAGAAGATCAAGAAGAAGAAGAATGGGAAGAATAATGCACTGAAGCTGAGGTTTCCTTTGACCAAGAAGAGATGGATGATTATTGTAGACAATTTACAGACTTTATGCTAGCAGAGTTGCATAAGAAATATGATTTAAGATCAAGAAAGAGATCAAGGACACAATATGATGAAGAACAAAAGTAAGAGTCAGTTCCTTCTCCAATGGCAACTCCACAATCAAATAAATCAATAAAACAATCATATAAAGGGAAACAACCTATGAATATAGTAAGTGGAATAGAAATGCAACGGGCTGAGACTTCCCGAAACAAGTATATTGAAACTAGTAAGTTGGAGAAGGTTGTTTTTGTGCCTAAATAGATTTCTAATACTAGCATAAATCAAGAAGAATCTGAGAAAATTGTCAAAAAAAATCAAGCTTTTAGTTTATCGAAGGAGCTAGAAAAAGTCAAAATCCAAGCACCCCTTCTTGAGCTGGCTAAGACACCAGGTTACAAGAAAGAAATTGCAGAATTCATTAATCCTTCTCAGTCTAATGACATTGTTGATACTGTGAATTTGGAATAAGAAAAGCCATTAGTCACTTTTGGTCTGGCATGTGGAGGATGTAGATTCTTATGTTCCCCCATTTTATATATCACTTCTTCTTCATGATTTCATTCTTCATAATTGTATGCTAGACTCAGGTGCTTCACACAATATCATGCCATTATCTGTAATGAAATAATTGAATTTACAAATTACTAAACTCTATAGAGACCTATATTCATTTGATTCAAAAATGGTGAAGTGTGTTGGGCTTATCAAAGACATGGTGGTATCCTTGGCCCAAGTTCCAGCCAAAAGTATATTGATGGATGTAGTGGTTGCAAATATCCCAGCTAGGTTTAGTGTGCTTTTGTCCAGATCTTAGGGAGCGAAGCTTGGAGGTGTTTTAAAACTGGACTTCACATATGCTATTATTCCTATCTTTAATGGGAAAGAAAGAAGGTTATATAGAGAAACAATATTTGTTAAAAATACCACAAAAAAAGATGCAGGAAATTCCCCTATCTATGGTCAATGTTAAACACCATGTTGAGGCACACACATGGTGTATGAGGAAGATGAACACACACACAAGAGACTCAACACACAATGAAATATAAGCGTGAGGCTTTCTTATTTTCCATTATACATGATGTACATTTATAATACAATGGTGTGACTCTTGGTTTCACATTCCAAGGTCACTTGGACTCCATTGTGACTTTTCGCATTCCACACCTACCCATGTAGGATTAGGTGTTCCAACATCCCCCCTTAATATGAAGGGGTATGTGTGAGTCCAAGAAAAGAGTTGTAATACAAATCTGCAAAGTATACATGGCAGCACTTGGGCTGAATCAACTCTCTGAAATGTTGGAAAAAAGAGGTGGTTTAAGGATGACCACCAACACTAGAACGCAAAACTTGTTGCAGTTCCCGGAACTCTTCCAAAACTGGCAAGAAGCTGAAAGCTTCTGCTAGAGGAATTGTCCCTCATAAAAAAAGGGAGACCTTCAACCTAAAAGAAGGGAGGTCTACTACCTGTGATGGTTTTAGGATTACCAACAACTCTGGAATGCTTGAAGCATTTCCTGGAACTCAACCAAAGCTGGCAAGAAGCTGAAGGCTGCTAAGCTGAAGGCTTCTTCTAGAGGAAGTGTTCCTCATATATGAAAGGGAGACCTTCGACCTAAAAGAAGGGAGGTCTGCTAGTTGTGATGTTTTTAGGTTATCCACCAACCAAAGATGATGGTTTAAGGTTATCCACCAACCGAAGGCATGCTCATGGGCATCCGTGTCTCTGGCTACATCTATGACTCTAGAATGACAAATTGTGGCTCAGGCTCGCTTGAACTGCTGGCTACAACTCTGAACATGGAATGAGAGATTGTGGCTCAGGATCGCTTGATCTGACTTCAAAGCTTGTACATGACCACCATTTTCCCCCCTGTCAGGGACAAGGTGAGATGATGGCGAAAACTCAACTGCAAGTTTGCTCAATATCCGTGAACATGTTCTGACATGTGACTTAAACATCTTCTTGGCTGCTGATGCCCATTGCCAAGAAGCGATCCATCCAAGATGAATCTTGGTTCTTGTAGGAGGCTTGTGTCTGAAGCATCTGTCTGAAGAATGGGTGTGCCGACCACAGTGCTTGCATGGATGAAGATCAAAACAATGATCTTTCATATGGCCAACTCGATCACAGTGTTGGCATTTCTCAATCTGTTGTGGAAGTGGAACAGGATCTGAAACAGCTACAGGTGAACTGTCATATATGAATCCGGCACTCTGAAATATGATGGGCTTGGTGTAGTCTGGAATATGAAAGGTCACATCCTTGTCATATCCAAGACCAGTTCTGTGCTTGTTGTGGACAAGCTCTTCCCAAGGTCTGATGATGGGCTTGAGAAGTGCAGGTTGAGCTGCTGCGTCTGCATGTACATCTGCTCTAGTACAAGGAACTGAATGTGAATCATCTGGAACTTTGTCTTCTTTCTTCTGATGAGAGTCCTTCACAATCTTCTGAACAGAAACAGGTTCAGAATGGTGACTCTTTTGCTGAAGTTCTTCTTGTTGGAGCTGAGATTCCAACTGCAAAAACTCAATCTTTTCTTGTGCATCTTGCAAACAATTTTGAATGTTACAAAGAGCATCCTTGCTCATTTTTATCACATCATGAACATTTGAATGAATGAGGTTACTCAACAACTCTAATGCCTCATTGATTTTGGCCATTTTCAACAACTTAGGCTCAAAAAATGAAAGGGTGTCGGCTTCAACCGAAAATGCACCCGTTTACAATGTGATGCAACAAGAAATACAAATGACTCAAAATAATTTCCAACTATGGAAATCTCAAAGTACAAAATCTGCTCCTCAAATGATGGAGGGCAATCAACAATGACTTACATCAACAACTCAAATTCACTGATTCCAACTATGAATGAAGAGGCAAATTCCACTCAAAATACAATGTTAGCTCAATACATATCTCTGCAAAATATTTGTAAATGTGTAGCTGAAAACACTTGTGCAAGAGGCCTTTGAGGCAGCTGAAATTTCCTTCAAATAGTTGTTTTGCAATGATGGCAAACTTGTCTTCTTATGTAAAATTCTTCAAAAAATCACCCTCTTATATATGCCACAAATCAAATGTCAAATCTTCAATTTTGTCTATGTATTCAATCCATTTTATCTTCATTTCCTGTTCTTCATTTTCTCTCTCCTTCCTCTCTCTCTCTGCTGCTTTTCTTTTCTTTTTTTTTTCTTTTTTTTTTTAATTAATTAAAAATTAATTAAAAAAATGGGAATAATTAAAAAATGGGAAGGGAAATTTAAAGGAAATGTTAATTAAAAAAAGGGTTATTTAAAAAAAGGGATGGGGGGTGGGTATTTTATGGGGGTTTATTAAATAAAAAATGGGAAGGGGATTATTAAAATGGGAAGGATTTTAATAAATTAAAAATGGAGAGGGGTGAGAAAACTAAGTGAAATTTTAATTAAAAAAAAAATTATTAAAAAAGGGATTATGGGAATTAATTAAAAGGGATTTTAAAGATTTAAAAAGGGAAGGGGAAATATTAATTAAAAGGGATTTTAAATATTTAAAAGGGAAGGGGAAATATTAATTAAAAGGGATTTTAAATATTTAAAAAGGGAATGGAGTGATAAGGGGAATGGAGGCACGTTGGGGAAGGATAGGAGTGGGTAGGTTAGAGCATAAGGGGTAGGGGAGGAGACCGCGTTGAGAGGGAGGGAGCGTAGAGTTTTAGGTTTTAGGTTATGGGAATGGGTTGAGTGTTGTGTAGGGGAGCGTATGGTGGAGTGTTAGAGCGCGTATGGCAGTTGGAGGGCGGGTAAGGGAAGAAGAGTAAGTGTGTGCGGGCTGTGTGTTGGTGGTAAGTGAGTTTGTAGGTGCGTAGGTTAAACATCGCGAGGGCGTCAGTGCTAGAAGGGAGTGCATATGGCGTGTAATGGGGATGGCAGGGAGAGCCGTAGGGTGGAATGGGGGCCGAAAGGCCAAGTTGCAAGGTTTATTTTTTTTTTAATTTTTTATTTATTTATTAATATAACAGCAGAGAGAGATTGGAGACTTTAAAACAGAGGCAAATTTTTCTTTTGAATACACAGCAGAATGGACAAAATGCAGAAATGAGGGTAGCAGTACAAATTTCAAGTACTGAAATGCAACAGCAGATTGCCAATAAAACCCATAAATTTTTTTAATAGCCCAGCAGCAAAAGAATATTTTCCAGCAGCAAAAAAACCCAGAATTGCAGAAATTTTCAATGAAAAAAATCAGAAATCTTTCTAGGAAAAACCCAGAATTTTCCAGAAACTCATTTTAAACACTTTTCCAACAGCTCCAAAATGGTGCAGAAGTTAAAATGCAGAGATTTTTCAATGGAAAAATAAGTAGTGAAAAAACCTTCAGATGCACAAGGCTGCGTCTCCAAACCAATTTCTGAATTCTGCCAAGGATTTTGAATGTTGCTCCTCTTCAAAACACTTCTGAATGGCCTAAAAAACACTGTTGCAGAAACTCCGAGTGCTGCAAAAATGTCAAGAATTTTTGCAGATAGGTACAGGCCATAAACACAAATGGCTCACTCAATTTGGAGCAGGGCCAGCAATCACCCACTCTGATACCATATTAAACACCATGTTGAAGCACACACATGGTGTATGAGGAAGATGAACACACACACAAGAGACTCAACACACAATGAAAGATAAGCGTGAGGCTTTCTTATTTTCCACTATACAAAGATGTACATTTATAATACAATGGTGTGACTCTTGGTTTCACATTCCAAGGTCACTTGGACTCCATTGTGACTTTTCGCATTCCACACCTACCCATGTAGGATAAGGTGTTCCAATAGTCAAGAAAAATAAAATCTTTCTTGTTTTATGTTGCATGAAGATGCAGAGTTTGTTGAAGACTTAGAGAAGCATCTGTCTTCAGCAATTGTACATGATGAGATGTGTTCAAAAAAAATCTGGAAGTGTTATTTTGATGGTGCATATTCAAAACATGGCACAGAAGCTGGATTTTTACTGATATCTCCATAAAATGATATTTTACCTTTTTCTTTTAAGCTTGAATTTGAATCAACAAATAATGTAGCTAAGTATGAGGCATTAATTTTAAGTCTTAAAAATACTAAACAAATTGGAATCCATTGTATTTCCATTTTTTGTGATTCGAAGCTGGTTATAAGATAGGTTAAAAATCTTTGTCAAACCAAACATCAAAGGTTGAGATCATATAGGAATGAAGTATGGGACTTGATTGAGAATTTTTTTGAAGATTTGAACCTTGAATTCATTCCAAGAGGAGAAAAAAGAATGGCAGATTCACTGGCAGTTGCAGTTAGTACTTTCAAGCCACCTATAAATCCTAAACTGAGGTATGAAATTGAACTGAGACATAGACCATCTATTTCTGACAATGTTAATCATTGGCAAGTTTTTGAATATGATGAGAAAATAAATCGTTTCCTCACAATGATTGAAAATTTCGAAGATATTGAAATAGACCAAGAAAGTGAACAGATTGATCAGAATGAGGACTTGAAAAGTCTTAAGCAATCAATAGGCGATCATAAAATAATCCAGTTGAAAGATAATATATTCCCCAGAGGATTAGTTCCTCTTGAAAGGTTGTTTGATGCAAATGATGTAGCACTAAATCCAAAGAAGGTACCTAAAGAGGGTGATATGGAAGATTGTAATTTGGCAACTCAACAGGAGCCCAAGGTTGTCTAGTTATTCAAGGGTGTCCCTAAGAATTATAAATAAAGGTACATTTACCTTTTTTAAAAATATATGGATGTGTTTGCATGGTCCTATGAGGATTTTAAAACATATGATTTGGATATTACTCAGCACAAGATACCATTTAAGGATGGGATCAAGCCTCATAGACAGAAACTTAGACAGATCAAACCATTGTTCCTGGCTCCAACTGAAAAAGAAGTGAAGAAATTTCTGTAGGCAAAAATTATATTCCCACTCAGATATTCAGACTGGGTTTCTAACCTAGTTCCTGTGAGTAAAAAGAATGGAGAAATAAGGTTATGTGTTGACTTCAGGAATTTAAACAGGGCATCACTTAAAGATAATTATCCTTTGCCTAATATGGAAAATGTTTTACAGAAAGTGACAGGAGCATATAGATTGGCTATGGTTGATGGTTTCTCCATGTACAATCAGGTAGCAGTTGAAAAAGAAGATCAGAAGAAAACAACTTTTACCACACCTTGGGGAACATTCATGTATAAAATAATGCCATTTGGCCTGATGAACGCAAGTGCCACTTTTCAAAGTGAAATGGACATAGCATTTGTGGGTGATAAGTTTGTTTTTATATATTTGGATGATGTGACCATTTTTTCAGGTTCAAAAGATGAACACTTGGAGCATTTATAGAAGCCTTTCCTAAAATGCAAAAAATTTGGGTTGTCATTGAATCCCAAAAAATATTTATTTGCCTTGGAGGAAGGAAAGTTGTTAGGACATATAGTTTCAAATCAGGGATTAAAAATTGATCCAGCAACATTTGAAGCTATTCAGATAATTCCCTTATGTAGGAGTAAAAATGATATTCAGAGGTTTCTGGGAAAAATAAATTTCCTGAGAAGATTTGTCCCAAATTATGCTGAAATTGTCAGAAGCATAACAGATATGTGAAGAAGAATGCCGAGGTAAAATTGGATTAGGATGCTAGAGAATCCTTTTCCAGGATTAAATAAGCCCTTCAGGAAGCTCCTGTACTAATCAGTCTAGACTATCAAAAAGCTTTTCAAATATTTTCATTTGCATCACCTTGTACCATTGCTACTGTGTTGTTGCAGAAGAATGAATATGGTAAAGAACAACCTGTGGCATTTTTCAGTAAAGTTCTTAGAGATTTTGAACTTAAATATAACATTTTGGAAAAACTGGTGTATGCTTAAGTTAAAGAATTAAAATCATTCAGGACTTATGTGCTGCAGTCTTAGATAGTTTCTTATGTTCCTAATTCTATTGTGAAAGATGTATTAGTTCAAGGTGATGTGGAAGGTAAAAGAGGAAAGTGGATAGCTAAAATCCAAGAGTATCAATTAGATATCAAGCCTACCAAATTGGTCAAAGGTTAGGGTTTGGGAAAACTGTTGACAGAGTCAAATTTTCAAGCTTTGGGGATTAACTTGTTGGCACCTTTAGATGAAGCTATTGATGAAAGGAGTTAGAGAAATACAAAGTCAACAATTAAATACAAATTCTTGTTCTCTGATTGGTATAAGGATATTGTTCATTACTTATGTTTTTTCTCCTGTCCAAACTCACTAAACAAAACAAAGTAAAAATCTTTTAAGCTCAAATCCCAGCCATATACCATAATTGATGCTAAGTTATATTGGAAGGATCCTGTTGGCATTTTGTTGTTGTGTTTGACAGAAGGTGAATCAATGGAAGTTGTAAAATAATATCATGATAATCTATGTGGAGGTCATTATAGTTGGAATTTTACTGCTCATAAAATCTGCAAATTAGGTTTTTACTAGCCCTCCTTGTTTTCTTATGTATATAGACTAGTTAAAAGCTGCCAGAAATGCTCATTATTTGCAGAAAAGAAAAGGTTATCTCCTCTACAACTTCTCCCAGTGTTCATTGAGGAACCCTTTAGGCAATGGGGATTAGATTTTATTGGGGAAATTAATCCACCATCAAGTGGACAGTTCAAATGGATTTTGACTACCGTTGACTATTTCACAAAGTGGGTGGAGGCAATACCTACCAGGAAGGCTAATGACCAGGTGGTAATGAAGTTTCTGTAAGAAAACATCTTCAGCAGGTTTGGGTGTCTAATCAATATTGTAACTGACAATGCCCAGGTATTCAACTCAGTTCAGTTCATTAATTTTTGTCAAACATATAATGTCATTCTATCTAATTCTACAGCATATCACCCTCAAGGGAATGGGCTAGCTAAATATTCCAATGAGACATTAGTCAAGATTTTGAAGAAGACAATTAATGAAAATAATAAAAACTAGGATTCAAAATTGACATTTTCTCTTTGGGAAATACGAGTGACTAATATAAGATCTACAGGTAAGTCCCCTTATGAACTGGTTTATGGAACTCAAGCTTTATTTCCTACTCAGTTGGCCAGACCAATGATTTCTTTTCTTCAGGAAGCACAAGAAGAACCTAATGCGTTGGTGAGGAGGCTGAACAAGGTTATAGAATCAAGTGAGAGCAGGAACAAAGTCAGGGAAAATTTGATCACCTATTAAGAAAATATGAAGTTCATTTTTGATAATAAAGAAAAAGAGATTCCTTTTCAAACTGGAGATTTGGTATTAAGATGGGATACCAGAAGAGAAGAGAAGGGAAATAGTGGTAAGTTTTATCCACTTTGGTATGCCCCATACAAGATTGTTGAGGTTAGATCAAATAACACATTCATTCTAGAGAATATTTATGGAGAAACAATACAACTTCTAGTGAATCGACGATATCTCAAACATTATTTCCATCATTGAGATTTTATCGTACACCATTGTACATATTCGGATTTCTCATTATTCATATTTCATCAAACAACAATTGACTCCATGCCCAAAGTAAAGGCACTTATCTGCAGTTCTTAGTGTTTCGTGGAAAAAAACATTATCCCCAGGTGGAGCCAGATGTTGTGGCTCATTTGCAATATCCTTTATTTTAATTTTTCAAAAATACAAAAAAATGGAAAAATATATAAAACATGTGTTAAAGTAGCACTTCTCATACTTTAAAAAAATTTGTAATGTTTTTTGTAAATTTAAAGTTCAATACTTTAAAAGACTTGAGATGGTGGGTTCTAATGCTTCAGTTAATGATCGAGCAAGTAAGCAAGCAGGATCTGAAGATTTTCCTATCAGAAGAGAAAGGTGGCAACCCGCGGGCACATTCAACACATGGGTTAACGGGAAGGGTTCCTCAGCAGTTGACCCCGTTGACTGGTCGGCCGATCAAGATCTACGATCAGGATTCACTGTGGGGGTAGGGCCCCCATGAGCACTCTGTACCCTAGAGGCCTCCCACAGTGACATAAGCTGGTGGTTGGTGACCAGGGAAAATTTTAGGGGCGAATTTTAGGCCAAAGGCGAATTTTAAGGGATTTTCAATTTTAATAGGACGAATTTTTTACATAAAACCCATTTTCTATAGTTTAATAAAGTTAGCCCAATAAATATTTTAAAAATAATTAATTATTAAATATTAGCCCACCAAAAAAAGGGCGCATAAAACTAGAAAAATGAAATTCGCCTCGATTTTTTTTTGTTGGAGCAGATTTCCATGGCATTCGCCTGCATTTACAGGGTCTAAAGGAGGGGTTACAGTGATTCGCCCCATTTTTTCAATGGTTAGGAGAGGTGGATGGACACCGATCTTCTTGCTGGCTGAGTGAGGCCAACCCTCTCTGGTTCATTCGCTGTTAGGGCCCTCCCATAGTTCGTATATAGCAGAGATATACACTTCGAAAGAGATGGTATTGGTGTTGTGGGAGATAACACTCACCAAAGCCTACGCGCTCGACCTCAAGTGCATGTACAAGCTCGCTCTTAGACTCCAACGCTGACTAATAACACAGAAGCACCCCGCTTTTCGCCAGTTTTTTCAATGGTATGCACCTTCCTTCCCTTTCTTGGAGTGATTTGAGCTTGGATGTTATTTAATCTAAAATATATCTGACTTGTAGAGTATAATTATCCTCCGTAATACTTTTTAGGGTTTCAAATCGATATTCCTGTTGGACTCTTTCTATTTCTGCCTTAAAAATTTCTAAATTGAACCAAAGGTATTCAATTAAAGCATAAGGAAATAGACGAACTTCATCAAGAAACAAGAAATACTTAGCACTAGCTATTGAAAGTGTCCTCATCGGACCGCAGATATCACCATGGAGAAATTCAAGCTCAGCCTTGGCTCTCCAAGTTTTACCATCTTCAAATGCCAATCTATGCTATTTTCCTGCAAAACACGCTGCGCATATATCCTCCTGCTCTTGAATTTGTGGTAAGCTAATCACCATTTGATATTTTTTTAGTAAGGAAAGAAATAGAAAATGTAAATGTCCATATCTCTGATGCCAAAGAGAATTGTTTCCACTCCCTCTGCTGGTAATCAAAGCACGTGATTTTTCCTCTTATATTGCTTCTTATCTACTACAAAACACCTTTCTCCTTGGAAAATAACATCCAGATATGGATTGTGTCTTGCAATCTCACTAACTGAAAGAAAAATTTCCCTCAAACATATATAAACATCAAGGTATTAGCTTTCAACTTGATTTGCACATGACCATCATCTTCAACACAATGCTCCTTGTCCTTGCCTAAAACCACTGTATTGACCTGGGTTATCTCCCACACTGAACAAATTAGTGATTTTTGTTAGTCTCATGTTTAGATGCTTTGAAATAAAAAAGTTTATCATCTGTCGACTTACCCCACTTCTATAGTGCTATAAAAGCATAATACTACGCTTCTCCACATTCAAAAACATTTTCTTGTTTCTCCTTGATCTGCTCTTGGTTGTGTTGGTTATCCCAAAACCACTTCCTGTAATTATTCCTCATATGCTCATATTTACCACCGTAAAAAATTTCAAATCCTTAACTAATTTACGTAGACCTGAAAGTTGCCTTTGCTGCTTTTGCTTTATTTTTCCTTTAAATTTGGTTGCAAAGGCACTCTTGGATGCTCCACTATTGGCTGCAAAGGCACTCTTGGATGCCCCACTATCACTGCCACTTCCACATTGCTCTTTCCACTTATCACAAATCAGATTATATTGAGAAAAAAATGAAATATAGCATTGACATAGAAGGTAACACAAATATATAGTGAAAAACAAATTCCATTACTAAAATAATGGCGAAAAACATTGTAAAAATACAATGGCTAGTCTGCTAGATTGGTGGTAGTTATCTTTGTGAAGAGATGTGTGTGCTACACTTATTTGCAGAAATCTTGTAATAAGAGGTTGATGCTACATTTTATAATAGTGCCCAAAAAACTTGAGGCAATATCCATAAGATGTAAGAACCCTAACCCTAATGTGAAGTTAAGGTTGAAATGAACAGATTGAGCTATCTAGAAAAGGAGTCTTGTCGAGACCATAACCTTTTGCTTTTTGCTTTGTGTTAGGTTTTATTTAGCTAGTTGGAAAGTAAGTTCATATATTGAGGTAGGTACATAGTTTTTGGGTTGATTTTTATTCTGGTTATTTAAACAGAAGATGCACATCAACATTTTTCCCAAAAGGACAATTCATTGTGCAATGTGGTGTGCTATGAAGTGCTTAGACCAAGAAGCTATTATCCTAGAGAATGAATTCAAGCATATAACAAATTTAGAAAAGCAAAGCGATAGTAAGTACCTTTCCCTCAATGCTGTCATACATGTAACGGCATCCTGGACTAGGTAATAAGCCTAAATTTTGCAGAGAACAACTATTGGCTTCTGGAATCCTTTTAATAAGGTCATCTTGAGACTCTGATACAACTCCTTGACCCACTATGGAATCCAAAATATGCTTATTGAAAACAAAATGTAATACACATTTACCTGAACGATTCTCAAAATGAGTAATAGGACCAGGACTACTTAAGACTGTTGACCTTTATTTCCCATTAGAAAGCCTTCTATCTGTACTGGGAGTTCTAATAACACATGATGGAGACAATGTGTATGCTGTATTTTGCGAAGTAGAAATATCTAATTGTCGAACTGGAGTCTGCGACAGCTTATGTTTAGACATAATGGTGGGTGCGAATTTAGAAGAAGAGAGAGTAAACATTCCTGACATAGAGGGATCTGTTTTTTATTAAGATATTTAAATATTCAAAATAATTTAAACAAATTGGCTTGTAAAGCTCATGGTGATTATTTTAAGGGGATCTGATGTTCATCGCTAGGAATATGTACAAAACAAAAAACAATGATTGGGAAAAGATGTGAATCAAGTTTGCAGGGAAATAAATTAGGGGAAACGATTAAAACAACTAATGGGATTGAAAATTCATCATTTTACTTGTACCTATGAAATTTCATTTTAACTTATGCACTATAGGATGGATGGCACAAATTTGAAGCAACCGACCTGCCTTGAAGCAGAACCAACTTATCATTCAGATGGCCCTCTCCATCGCAACAAACCAGCCCCACAACAAAGACACTTTCCTATCAACAGATAATTGATGTGGAATGGAGATTCCAGAACAATAACTAATAGAATCTACAGCCTCTTAAATAGGTGCCTAAATTCTTGAGATAATTATAGACATCAATGATCAATTTAAGTGAGATTAAAAGAATTTAAAGATGATTGCAATACAGCTTAGGCATTCACCTGTGATGCAATAGCAACATGATTGAAAACATTCCGAGCTTCCTTGGCAGCCAATGAAGTGGAAAATTTCTTGATCTTCCTCTCCAGAAATTCAAACTGAGACACGAGATGCTCCTCTTATGAAAAAAAGCAACTTATATATTTTTTATTTAAACGGAAGATGCACATCAACATTTTTCCCAAAAGGACAATTCATTGTGCAATGCGGTGTGCTATGAAGTGCTTAGACCAAGAAGCTATTATCCTGGAGAATGAATTCAAGCATATAACAAATTTAGAAAAGCGAAGTGATAGTAAGTACCTTTCCCTCAATGCTGTCATACATGTAACGGCATCCTGGACTAGGTAATAAGCCTAAATTTTGCAGAGAACAACTATTGGCTTCTGGCATCCTTTTAATAAGGTCATCTTGAGAATTTGATATAGCTCCTTGACCCACTATGGAATCCAAAATATGCTTATTGAAAACAAACCATAATACACATTTACCTGAACGATTCTCAAAAGGAGTAATAGGACCAGGACTACTTAAGACTGTTGACCTCTGTTTCCCATTAGAAAGCCTTCTATCTGTACTGGGAGTTCTAATAACACATGATGGAGACAATGTGTATGTTGTATTTTGCGAAGTAGAAATATCTGATTGTCGAACTGGAGTCTGCAACAACTTATATTTAGACATAATGGTGGGTGGGAATTTAGAAGAAGAGAGAGTAAACATTCCTGACATAGAGGGCTATGTTTTTTATTAATATATTGAAATCTTCAAAATACTTTAAAAAAATTGGCTTGAAAAGATCATGGTGATTATTTTAAGGGGATCTGATGCTCATCGCCAGGAATATGTACAAAACAAGAAACAATGATTGGGAAAAGCTGTGAATCAAGTTTGTAGGGAAATAAATCAGAGGAAACGATTAAAACAACTAATGGGATTGAAAATTCATCATTTTACTTGTACCTATGAAATTGCATTTTAACTTATGCACTATAGGATGGATGGCACAACTTTTAAGCAACCAACCTGCCTTGAAGTAGAACTGACTTATCATTCAGATGGCCCTCTCCATCGCAACAAACCAACCCCACAACAAAGACACTTTCCTATCAGCAGATAACTGATGTGGAATGGAGATTCCAGAACAATAACTAATAGAATCTACAGCCTCTTAAATAGGTGCCTGACTTCTTGAGATAATTATAGACATCAATGATCAATTTAAGTGAGATTAAAAGCATTTAAAGATGATTGCAATACAGCTTAGGCATTCACCTGTGATGCAATAGCAACATGATTGAAAACATTCCGAGCTTCCTTAGCAGCCAATGTAGTGGCAAATGTCTTGATCTTCCTCTCCATAAATTCAAACTGAGACACCAGATGCTCCTCTTATGAAACAAGGCAGCTTATATATTTTTTATTTAAACAGAAGATGCACATCAACATTTTTCCCAAAAGGACAATTCATTGTGCAATGCGGTGTGCTATGAAGTGCTTAGACCAAGAAGCTATTATCCCGGAGAATGAATTCAAGCGTATAACAAATTTAGAAAAGAAAAGTGATAGTAAGTACCTTTCCCTCAATTCTGTCATACATGTAATGACATCCTGGACTAGGTAATAAGCCTAAATTTTGCAGAGAAAAACTATTGGCTTCTGGCATCCTTTTAAGAAGGTCATCTTGAGACTTTGATACAGCTCCTTGACCCACTATGGAATCCAAAATAAGCTTATTGAAAACAAACTGTAATACACATTTACCTGAATGATTCTCAAAAGGAGTAATAGGACTAGGACTACTTAAGACTGTTGACCTCTGTTTCCCATTAGAAATCCTTCTATATGTACTGGGAGTTCTAATAACACATGATGGAGACAAGATGTATGTTGTATTTTGCGAAGTAGAAATAATTGATTGTCGAACTGGAGTCTGCAGCAGTGTATCTTTAGACATAATGGTGGGTGAGAATTTATAAGAAGAGAGAGTAAAAATTCCTGACATAGAGGGCTCTGTTTTTTATTAAGATATTGAAATCTTCAAAATACTTTAATCAAATTGGCTTGTAAACATCATGGTGATTATTTTAAGGGGATCTGATGCTCATCGCCAGGAATAGTTTTGAAGCTTTTTTATCTTCATCACTTGTTGATATGTTAGATGTGCTACAACACAAACTAAAGAACTTGAAGTATGTTCTCAATGAAGTGGATCTTACAAATCTCTGGCGAAGCTTGACTAGATCCCTTTGTCTTTACTAAAATTCCTTTAAGCAATGCCAAGTTTTTAAATTGTGGCATTTCCTAGTCTGAAGCTGATATGCATGCGTTGTTCCCGGTCTTTAAACCATTATATTCTCATTCTACAGGTTTCTTCCCAAATATAAGTGATTCATCAAGGTTGTGTGTCATGCCATCCACTGATGTAAGTTATGCACAAAAAATATTGCATGCCCCATCTTCAGCCATCAATCATAGCAAGGATGATGGAAAATTCAAATGCTTATGGAATACAATAAATGTCTACAGGAAATATGAGCTGTTCATTGAGAGGATAAAACAAAAATTCTAGAAATTTGCAGTGGAAGCATGTAAGATTGAAATCATTGGTGAATCATTGATGAGAATTAATAATTTCCTATTATACCTGGGATCTTTTTGCAATTCAACCTCGCAGGAATTTTCTTACTACACGATGGATTGTCTTTGTCAGTTACAAAAGGATTGTTACTCGAGATGCTATAATTTTCTATGGTACACTCCACTATTCTAGGAATTCATTATTCATGTTGAAAGACCTATTGTTACTTGTCACTAGGGATACCTCACATAACATGCTTTTGTATTCCAACAATGTACCTTTTTTTTTTTTTCCTTTAAATTTAATATTTGATTCACAACTAAAATTATATTTATCTACACATTATTCTAGTATAGACTAGTGTCAAACAATTGATACAATACAATTATACTTCTTTCCTTTGCAAGTCAGGGTGCTTGTATATTCCTGGGCAGATGTTCATTCCTTGTGACTCCATAAGGGTATAAAAATAATATGGCATCCGTGATAGAAAGGCATTACTTGCTTGAGTTCTGCGTGTGAATTTAAAGGATAACCCTCTATTGATCAACTATTGCTCTGCTGGAGCATGTTGGTAGCACAACTTAATCTGATCAATAATGGAAGTAAGGAATGTTGCACCTGACTTCCACTTATATGATTGGAACAGGCCACAAGCCATGTTGGGTGGTAACATCTGAAGTTACCTCCCTATGAAGGAACATGGCTCTTGATGAATCAAGGCCCAGCAGGATCTACATTCGTAGTGCATGCTCAGGTCCCACAATTTCATTTCCTTTCTCTCAAGTCCATTCTTCAAACATTTCCGTCTTTTTTCACTGAGAGGAGACTTGGTTGGTGAACTGGGGGGTGTTGTTATTCACCCACCAATGTTCAAATTCTAATAGAGACATTCTACCCCCCCACTCTTTATCTATGAAAGGTGCTACTTGCAACTTGAAAACATTCTCTTATTTTAGTTGTTGAGCTAATGTAACGTTCAATTTTGTTCATTTGTTCAACTTGAAGTCAAATAAATTGTAAAGAATATGACTTCTTTTGTCCTTCCTTTCAATTGATTTTTCAAAAGAGTGGAGTCTAAATGCCCTGGTAGCAAGAAGGTTAATAAGAGATTATCTTGTGGACAATATATGTACTGCTGTTGCTATAGATGGCAATAAGAGATTATGTTGTGAATAGTGGAAAATGAGTTGTGGATAGTGCATGATGAGTAAGGTAGCACGAGAGTATGCCGTGTACAGCCAATGAAGTGTTTTTGCTCTAGAAGGGCAATGAGGGATTATATTGTGGATAGTAGAAGAATTGGGTTTGAATCTTATCAATGCTTAACCTGTGACAACCAAATATTTGAAACTTTTGGTTTGTAGCCAGTAGTGTTTTGGTGTTGTAGTTTGGGTGCATGGTGATTTTGGGCCCTGGCTATTTGCAAGGTTAATGGCTTTGGTGAAGTAGATATTTTGCAGTTATCTTATGGCAGTGAGTGGGAAGAGCTACTTCAATGATGATTCAATGATTGTACGACTCCATAAAAATAATGGGAAAATTTAAGTGGAATTCTGTTGTATCTTCTGCATTATTACTCACTTGTATATTGGCTGGAGTTTGTGCTTCAATGACCTCTAGCCATATATGAGTCCATTCCATGTAATATAATATATCTTTTTGTGAAATCGAGTTGCATAAAATCTGTGTTTTTCTTTCTATTGATTCTATTTGTAATTTTTTTCAATACAGTTTAGCAAGTTCTTCTATTCTATTAAATGGTTAAATGTAAAATACATAATTACAATTGAACCAGATATTATACAATCCCAGCCCAACGAGAAACCAGGTCATGTTATTATTTAGCATAATAGTAAAGAGTTAAGATATGTCCAAAAATGAAACTATGTGGCATTTCCATCAAAAAATTCTAGCCTAACATAACTGTGAAGTCAGAATTAAGTCTAAACAGCACATGAAATTATAATATACATAATAAAAACGGGAACTCATGGCCAGAAACCTGCAATTAGGGTCAACTGCACCCTTCAACCATGTCAATGGCAGAATGAAACAAAATTGGGGAATCCCTGGAAGAACCCAGAAGCTCTGCTGGGAGGACACCATCATTTATTCAGAGCCAGGAACAGAGAGTTATAAAAAAAACTATTTTGTTTGTTCAGAATTTCCATTTTCTGTCAAATTTCTTGCCTGTCATTTTTCTTGGATAGCACAGCATGAACACAAAATTTTTTGTGTGCCTGTAAAGTTCTAATTTAAAAAAAAAAACTTAGTGTGGTTGGAGCCAAGGTGGGGATGAAACCTTGTACCAGCTCACCCACATCCAAATATTCTCTGTATGCCTTCTCTATCTTAAAATCCTCTTCTATGGCCCCTCTATGGCCCTGATTTAGTGCTAAATGTGGGGGCAGAGTAACCTGTTGAAAGGCCAAAGCCACTGAGGCAACATCTCCATTTTTTCCAAAACTTGTCCAAAATCACCTCTTAGGTATACATGTCAATTTACCTTGTTGGAGTATCAATTGAGTTATGCTTATAGAACCAACTGCAGCAAGTATAATGAACAGGGAATTTACAAATCGATTGCAAATGGGCCAAGGTAACCCCCTTTGACTCTCAGCTCATTCCATGCAACTTATTTGAGATTCCCCTGGCAAGTCCCAGGACCAAAGTTGGGGGTTCTAGAAAAGAAAATGTCTGAATAGTAAAGCACACAAACTAGAAGTGTAATTGGAAAACATCAATGGATTTGGATACGATTTAGACAGTGATCATCTATAGGCTGCTCCTACCAGTGAATACTGTCAAGTTTCAACACAAACACATGCCTATTTCTTCCTTCATGCAAGGAAATTCATCCGTGATATATATCTCCAAAGCCCATAGCCTAGTTTCCTTACACTTACCCCTGCAATGGATTACTTTGAAATCTGTAGCAATATTTAAAAAAGTTTGCAGTTGCATGAAAGAGAACACTTGCGTAAGAGACCACAGTCACAAACCTACTTTCCCTTCCTTCAAATTTCCCAGGTTAATACATTTTTAGTCAAAATTGTACTTACTAACTGTAAGGGACCTTAAAGTGGTTGGTTTCTCTAGCTTTATGTGATTCACAACTAAAATTATATTGATCTACACATTATTCTAGTATAGACTAGTGTCAAACAATTGATACGATACAATTCTACTTCTTTCCTTTGCAAGTTAGGGTGCTTGTATATTCCTGGGCAGATGTTCATTCCTTGTGACTCCATAAGGGTATCAAAATAATATGGCATACGTGATAGAAAGGTATTAATTTCTTGAGTTCCGCATGCGAAGTTAAAGGATAACCCTCTATTGATTAGCTATTGCTCTGCTGGAGCACGTTGGTAGCAGAACTTAATCTGATCAATAATGGAAGTAAGGAATGTTGCACCTAACTTCCACTTATATGATTGGAACAAACCACAAGCCATGCTGGGTGGTAACATTTGAAGTTCCCTCCCTATGAAGGAACATGGCTCTTGATGAATCAAGGCCCAATAGAATCTTCCTTCGTAGTGCATGCTCAGGTCCCACAACTTCATTTTCTTTCTCTCAAGCCCATTCTTCAAACATTTCCCTCTTTTGTCACTGAGAGGAGACTTGGTTGGTGAACTGGGGGGTGTTGTTATTCACCCACCAATGTTCAAATCCTAACAGAGACATTCTACCCCCCTGCTCTTTGTCAATGAAAGGTGCTACTTGCAACTTGAAAACATTCTCTTCTTTTAGTTGCTGAGCTAATGTATCGTTCAATTTTTTTCAGTTGTACAGCTGGAAGTGAAATAACTTGTAAATAATATTACTTCTTTTGTCCTTCCTTTCAATTTTTTTTTAAAAAGAGTGGAGTCTGAACACTTACCCAAATCAATGTGTGTAGTTTTTCAATTTGGAAACAATGACAACTAACTTGCATGGAGAACTATAGAGTAGATAAAACGTGGTTTTCTTCAGCTTCACCAACTATTCCAAATTCTCATGTTCAATTTGTTAAACATGATCATTGAAAATATTTGCATTCACCTTCTCATTAGTGAAGGAATTGAGATGTCATAAATATGTGTCTACTGAAGTACTATATTCCTTGGCTTACCATATCTATAAATCCCTTCTCCATCTATGGGAAAATTTTGTATAAGGGATTCTGGAGAATCACAGATTCTTCATTGATTTCACCATCGTCCTTAGGATTATAAATTACCTACAGTCTCCTTTTATGAGTATTGATGGTTGTAGGGGTAGAAAAAAACATTTCAAGAAGGTTTTCAAATGGGGTAGCAGTTTATGAAGTGGAGTTTATATATATATATATATATATATATATATATATATTTAAATAAATATATATATATATATATATATATATATATATATATATATATATATATATATATATATATATATTTAAATAAAGATTCCTTTAACTATTAAAGGAATGATATACATATGGCTTTAATATAAGAAAAAAGGGCTGCAAATGTAGCTTCCACAAACAAATCCAGGAGTCAAACAGAGATCACCAACTCATGTAATGTTTACATGTCTTGTCCATGAAAGAGACTACAGAAAACTACCCAAGTAAATAAATATTAAGAATTGACCACACTAGTTACACTAGGAGGCTAGTCATGGTAATTCTCTAGGGTAGGTTTCTAAGCCAAGATATGGGGATTGACACTAGGAAGCTAGAGTGGGGAAGCTTGAGACCATATGGCCAAGGGATAACATCATTACCTGCTTGTTGCTTGGTGGACTATGTTGGAATTTCGGTAGCTCAAAGGAATTTTTGAGAGGTGAAAACCCACCAAAAGGAGTTGGTTGGGAAAGTTACCCAAGTAGTTGGAATTTTGACCCAAATATGTGGGTTTGGACCCAAGACAATTAATTATTTATTCTAATTTAAAAACTTTCATGATCATAAAAACTGTCTTCAAGGGGTATCTGAAGTTTTTCTCCATGATGGCATCAAATTTATTAGCATCTTAACTTCCCTTTAGAGCAAACCTAAGATGGTTAGTGGTTTACTTTCAGTTTAGGAGGAGAAAGATGCATGTGCAACATGCTTGCCTTGAAAATAGTGTTGGAAGATCTTTGGTGAAGAAAAAGTATGGAGTGTGATGTGAAGTTTGGTATTAGTCTGTTGTGATCCTTTGTGGACCCATGAAGACACTTCCAGTATCTAGTGCAAGGCATTTTCTCCTTATCGTTGACAAATTTAGGAAAATGTACATGTTTTTCTTAATAATAAAGTTTGTTGCATTTGTTGAGTTCAAGAACTTAAGAGAGGAATGGAGAATGAATTAGGGAAGAGAATTAAAGTCCTTCAATCAGATAAGGAAAGGGAGTTTGCATCAAATGAATTTTCCAATTGTTACACAAGTGAAGGGATTTAAAGGCAAATACAATTCTACACTTTATTTACTTGAATAGAATGGGCTAGTTGAATGAGGAAATAGGATAGTGCTGGAGATTTCCAGATGTATATTTTTTGAAGACAAGGGATTTCCAAGTAAGTATTTACTATCTTATTGATTATTTTCATCATCACTCTCAGTGGTGCCTCTAACGTCTCTGTTCAAACAAACTTAAAGTCTCTGGTCAAGTTATATCAGCTAGTATCATACATTGATCAAATGCATCTGAAGCAACCTGCCTACTATTCTCTGTTTTGCATGTGTCAATGAGAAATATACCTTAAGTGTGATGATGCCTTTTTGTTCTGAAGCTTCTTGCTATCAACAGTATACCACAAGGTTTAGGCTTCTTGATGCCTTTTAGGATCCCTTCAAGTTGTTGGCCTTGTTCTGCAAACCACTCATTCAAGACAGTGTTAATGACTATTATATCATGCCAAAAAACTCTAGAAGATCTCTGTGCTTAGCGAAACTGTATGATCTTCAGAACTTACTCACCGCAGGTATACTTCAGTTAGGCCCACAGGAGGACTATCATGAAAACTTTAGGATTATTGTCATATAAAAGGTTATTGTCACAAGGGTGTTGTATCAAAACACTGCAATGATAGTCTTAAGCAACTGCTGCAGGGCAATGATGAACCTTGAGGCTTAGTACTACAATAAGATAAAGCTATTGTATACAGTGAGACTGCTTGACAGCACAACTACTGTGGAAATGATGAGATCTTAATTCTGATGCCCTTTCACTTCTTCAACTTAAATGGTGTTGTAATGTAAATTATGTTTCCATAGTTGAAGATCTGAAGTATTTTGCGATATTGTTATTGTACCATGGCACCTGGATCGGATCCAGTGTTTATCAACACTTTTTTAATAGCATGTTTTATTTTCTTCCTGTTGTTGTTCATTGGAAATTCTGAACCACTTTCTCAACTGTCAGATTAGATGTAATATTCATGCATATTCAGCTCTGTTAGTAGAAAAGAATGTAACCATTTCAGGAATTAGAAGTTGGTGATATATGGTTGAAGTTGTAATTGTGGGATGTCAGAGCTATTAGCAGTCACAAGGGTGATTGATGGAAAACGTTTTGAATGCCTCCAAGAAACTTCCTCACTTCACTTGCAAGCTTTATCACCCCTTGGTCTGGATGGCCTATGACATCATAACAATAAATCAAGTTCTAAATTTCACTCCAACTGCGGAGAAACAAAGTATTCAGAGCATGGATGTATGAAAGGGCCAGTATGTCAGAATAAAAACTCACCAATGCTATCCATGGCTTGCTCCAACTTGAAAATATAGTCATGGTTATTCCCACATGGACCAGAAGCTTTTGCAATTTTCCTGCATACAAGATGATGCCATCTATAAGTGAAATTCTGTTGAAACGTTTTATACTTAAAACAAATCTCATATTTCAAACATTTGGGTCAAATATACTGTTGTAAGTTACATACCTTGCCATTTCTTGCAGTGGATCTGGGCCCAAATAGTACTTGTTTATGTTCTTGTTTGGAGTTGATATGAACCTGCAAGAATTATAAAACCAATGATTATGATGAATCTACCATTGATTATGATGAATCTGTCTAAAAAGCAGGAGCAAAATGTATTGCCATATAAAACAAAGCCAACAAAAAATGAGACAAGCCTAGAGAAATGATACCTTGCCATTTCTTGCAGTGGAGCTGGGCCCAAATAATACTTGTTTATGTTCTTGTTTGGAGTTGATATGAACCTGCAAGAATTATAAAACCAATGATTATGATGAATCCACCAGTGATTATGATGAATCTGTCTAAAAAGCAGGAGAAAAATGTATTGCCATATAGAACAAAGCCAACAAAATATGAGACAAGCCTAGAGAAATGAAGGCTATGAGATCAAATATGCTTGAACTCACACTAGGACTCCAGTTAGAAATGGGGTTGAAAATTCTCTTTCCTCCTACAATAACAAATCCACCATTGAAGATCAGAAATCATATGAAAATTTCAAACACATGAATAGCTTCTATATATTTCCAAGAAATTGTTAGGCAGTTGCCATACATATGGAGCAATGCAGAGCATCTTACTATGTATAAATCTACAGAGGCCTTAAGATCATATTCACATTCCCTCCTTTCCAGATATTGATTATCACATTTATTAGTAAAAACCCATCAGCGGATTTCCCATTAATAGGCAAAGAAAAACATGCTAAAAAAAACAGTGAGCCTCCCCTTTCATCTCACCTCCATATCCAATCTTTCTTTCTCTGGTTCTCCTCTCACATAGTAAGCTCTACCCCACTAAGAATATCAACCAAAAATTAGTGTCAGTCCATACAGAAAAAAACAATGGAGATGCAGAAAAATACCCTTTACAAGACAAATAAAAACCAATAGAGTTTAAACAGCCTTTACATGGATTGCTTATTGCAAAATATCTAGTATTCCCAGCAATGTAAAAAGATCAAAAATTATATGGGAATATAGACAAAAGATAAATGTAAGATAAGAATATTCTCTGTTCTTACAAAAATAGCTCCCTCCAGCGCTTCCAATGTACATGTCCGAGCTAGAGATTGTGGAGTCCCACGGTGGTCAGTACAAGCTACAAAAAGCACAAGGAGGAAGTCCCTTTAAAAAACCATTCCAGCAGTAACACCATTTTTCATTATTGAATGATGTGAATAACTCATCAGTATGAAAGAAATTTAAACCTAAATTAAAAATTCTTTGGTAGCCTTTCATATATCCAACAAATTCTTCATCAACATCAACATCCACAAGCCTATACAACCCATTTTGTTTTAGCATCGATGCAATCACCTAACCATTGGTCCATTACCTTTATCTTTCACAAAACGATTTTCAACACTAAATGAGGCCTCCAAATATGGACTCTATATTGTTATATCACTAATTGAGAGAAGATTTTTATCCATATCTGATTAATGGTATGTAATGCACATTCTCAAAAGTACACTTCTTAACATATAACAATTTCATTTGAACATCCCCACAAATTTCCACAAAATGCACCCAACCAAAACCAAAGACTATAGTTTCTATTTTGGATTTGGCTTCAACAAAGGTAATAAACCAATCCTTCTTGACGGTCATGTGCTTTAAAGCACCAAAATCAAGGAACCAATTATGTAAAGGCCTACCTCCCACCTAAGAAGAAATTTAAATATATATATATATATATATATATATATATATATATATATCTGTGTGTGTGTGTGTGTGTTCTAGGGATCTTGCTGCTGGGCTGTCATAGGTTTCCTAGCTTTGTAGGTGTTTATTACTGTTGTGAATTGTGTGTGGCATTGAACTGGGATTGAGTTTAATACACAGTTCAATGCTTAGATTTTTTTATAATCTAGAGCCAATTCTTCCCTTTGTCTTGTCCATTCTCGCCGCATTTCATTATTGAAAGTAAGATTAGGTCAAGGTTCATCAAGGGTGAAACCTGTTTCAGTCATAATTGACTTCATCACATCCATGGGACAAGTTGCCAGTAATTGATATCTGGCCAGATTTTTCATGCCTATAGAACAATATGGTTCTTTGGGTTATATTTTATTTGGACTTATATGTTATAACTACCAGATTTGAAAAGATTCATATACTAAAAATGTATCTCTCCTTGTACAAATTTAAAACAAGACAGCATTTGTAAAACAATACTAGGAGAGCATTGGCAAGTTCTAGAGTGGGCCTCCTCTCCAATCAATGGAGCTATTAGGTAAATACAAGGTGCCACTGCTACTACTTGTGGGATTATCCTACAAACATATTCATGGCATGGCATGGGCATGACGTGGGGAATGGAGTTTTTCTAATGGTTCTCTTCATGTTGATGCTTATAATTTTAACAGATTCAGTAGGGTGGCTGCAACTGGCACATATTCCTTTCAATATCCATATTTTGAAGGCATGAGAAGGAATAATATTTTGAAGAAGTAAAAATCAGTTCACCTTATTATAGTTACCATGCTAGGTCTTCCTTTAAGAGCTTCACAGCATCAAATAATTTCCATAAATATGGTTGTGTAAGAGTCGTGATGGTGTTGTAATGTAAATTATGTTTCCATAGTTGAACATCTAAAGTATTTTGTGATATTGTTATTGTACCATGGCACCTGGATCGGATCCAGTGTTTATCAACACTTTTTTAATAACATGTTATCTTTTCTTCCTGTTGTTATTCATTTCTCCTCAAACTCCTCTCCAACCTCAATATCAGTGCTAGTAGTAGCATGAGCAACAACACTACGCTTAGCAGAACTAGAAGAACGCATTTTCCAAACTACACGAGAACTACATCCCTCACGAGTCACCATGCACCATGCTTGGTCTCGGTGGTTCTCTTCCTTCTACTCCTGGTTCAACTACCATATCTTCATTGGAACCAACACCCCAAAGTCCAGTAGACAACAATTCACCATTTTGTAGTAGTGATTCACTATTTGTACTGGTGATTCACCGTGATTTTACAAGATAATATAATCTCGTGAGAGATTCGCCAAAAAATTATATATACATATTATATTATTAATAAATTCGCCTTCCATTTTTCCTATGTATCATGGGGATTCGCCCATTTATTATATATATAAATTTAGGGGGGTTCTTAAAATTTTCCCTGTTGGTGACAACTTTCAGCCATGTCCTGGTACTGTTTAACGGTCTTTTAGCCTGTCAAATCAACATTTAATTCCTAGACCCCATGCCATCTATTTAAGCCAGTGCTTCTTTTCGCAAGTTAAATATTATTCTTCTGTATTTTTCAACTTGATTTCACTTGTGTCTTCTATTTTTTTTCACCACCCTATCATTGTTCACCACCCTGAGTAGTACCATGGCTAAACATTCATCCCTTTCCAGCTCATCCAACCATAATCCTCTCATGAACACTGAGAGGGATATCCAAGATACTATTTTCTCTCTAGAACACCTTCATTTTTATCAATAGGTTTTTCTCAATGACAAAGCATGTCCTATTTTCTCTGCCATGGTCAAGTCAGGTTTATTGTATGCACGTATCCCCAGAACACACCTTTTTCCCGAGTTTGTGCACTGGCTGGTATCTGTTATGTATCTTGGTAAATGTTTTGTAATGAATTGTCTAGGAGAGAATGTGTTGCAATTTTCGGCCCAGTTAATTCATGAATCCTTATGTTACCCAGAGTCGGACTCTTATGTTCAATTCACTGACGAATCATTGGCAGTGCATTATGATAGTCTTGCAGGTCAAGAATTCACCCAGTTCGCCTTCTTCCTAAGGCCAGACATGAAGTGGTTTGCACCAGATAGTAAATATTTTTCCATAGAAGTCTTTAATGCAGAAGTTCGACCAGTGCTAAGGTGGATATTAAAGATATTGGGAAAGGAGGACGACAACATAATTGAAAAATCAGTTATGGGACTATGTGCATTGATGATGATTCCGAGAATAGTACTGTATATCCTTTCATGTTGGAAGGAGGTTGTTAATACTCAACTCATGAATTTATCACTCACTAGGTCATTCAGGTTCCCTTCTCTTATCATTTATCTCTTTTTATATCAAAATGTGGAAGAATTATTGCATTTGGGGTTGAACATCATGGATATAAATAAAAAGAGGCAGTTAGTAGTGTTTTGGATTGATGTAGTAAGGGAGGAACAAAATTACAAGGGGTTGTTTGATTTTGAAAATAATTTCATGTCTACTACCTATATGATTTTCAATGGGGTTTCTCCCTCCTGTTTCTTGCCAAAAGCTTAAGAATTTCTGCAGTTGGGTACAAATTGTAGATTTAGAGATTGGTATGTGTATGAATATTACTGAGAGATCAGAGTTTATGGGGCTGGGGTATAGCCCTATAGGATTTCTACATTTGTTCCTATGAGATTATTTTCCTTAGAATTCATTAGGTAGAGTTTGAATGTTGATCAAATACATTTTGTACCTATGAAAAAGAGTCACATGTTTAAATTACCTATATTTGTGGGTCCGTTTATAGTTAACATGAGACAAGAGGCCAATGAGGTTAATATGATGTTAGATGGTATGCACATGTTTTTAGGAGATAAATGGTCTTATGACCCTCATAAAGTAATTTCAAACAGGAGATTTGAAAATGGGCACCCAACATTTGTTCATGAAAGTAGACCTGACATAGAGAAGCTAGCCAATAATAGTTTTGTAGGTTTTTTTGGTTCTAATATACAAAATCATATTATATATGAGAAATCAAGCAAGAGGAGTAAAGAGCCAGTGGTATATTTAGAAGACAAAGAGCAGAGAGTCGAAAAGAGAACAAGATTCAATGAAGACATAACAGGTGCTCAACCTGGTTTCTTGCTTCAAATAGGAGATGAGTAGAATGTTCCAGCCTCACCAATAAGACATGGAGATTCTCATGAGTAAGTACCTTTGATTAAACAAGTATTTTCTCAAATTGTTGAAAGGAATCAAAGGATGAAGGCTAGCATGGAGGCACAGGCTCAATATCAAATAACTCCAAAACAAACAAGATTGTTGACTACCATGGACCTTGAAAAATATCAGTTTAAGATTGTCCTTTCTCGCCCCTCTGATATGATTATATGGTCATCAAGTAATTTTAATATTGTAAATTTAACTGTTGATGTGAGAAAGATTCCTTTGGTTGATAAAGTAGATTTACACATGCAAACAGGTGAATTAATACTGAATGATTTGACCAAAAATAATGCAATGGATCTTAAGGCAAAGAAAGTGCTAAGGAAGGTGATCAAGAAATTGAAAGTGGAGAAAGACAATTCCAGGGCTTTAACAACCCAAAATTAAGAACTGAAGAAGATAATTGTGAAGATTGGAGTAGATCCAAATGATAGGTCTGTTGTGCAGAAATTACTACAAAGTGTAGAATCAGAGATTTCTGTATTGAAGAAGAAGTTGAAGTTACCTATAGGGGATCATTCTATGGCAGCAGAGGTGGCAGAAGTGGAAAGTGAAAAAGAAAGCCTTCTTCAGTAGCTCTTACAGAAAGAGGAAGAAGTTTCAAAGTTGAAGGAAACTTTACTGACACTCCAAAGCCAGATTGATTCCCATTCCTGTACCATCATTTTTCCATCTGGAAATGATGATATAGTAACACAGTTATCTCAATTTAACATTGAACTGAAAATGGCAGAGAAATATCTAAAAAAGGCACAAAATGATCTAGAGACAGTAACAAAAATAATGCAGGCCAAGGATGGAGAAATTGATAAATACAGGGCAGATTGTCAAACATTTAATGCTGAAATCAAGAGCCTGAAGGAGAAATTGAAGGGAAACATAACTTTTATATATGCTAAAGATATCATATGGAATGAAAACGATGAAAGAAGTCTGGGGATCTTTTACTATTGTATCATAAGAGAAAAGCATTGTCAGAGATTTTGAGGGGAAGGTTATGGCAGATAAGAAGAATATTATTAACATAGCCATATGGGAAAAGAAGTTTATTGATTTCATTGATTCAAAGATAGATCAAGGGTTAGAAGAAAATGATATTAAAGATAGGGTCCTGTATGCTGTAGAGATTAACAAGTTGATTGTTAAAAATACTTGCAGGAAGACCATTGAAAATAAATTTACAGAGATTAAGGAAGCAGTGAACAAATTTGACAATCTGTATGAAAAAAGTGCCAGGGTAGGATTTCCATCATGCTGGGACGTTAAAGGCAGTATTTTATCATGGGATTCCTATGAACCATTATTGGTATTGACAAAAAGTAAGGTGGATAATACTCATGAGAAGACTCATATCTTGAAAGGAGAAACAATTATTAATTTTCTTTAGAGGCATTTTCAACTATTCTGGATGGTGAAGACTTTATTTACAGAGCAACCAACATTCAAGAGGATCACAGCCTTTAGGCTAGAATAACACAAGCTTATTAACTCTCCTAAGACAAACATTGAAGTGTGGAAGAAATGCAGAGCTTGGATGGTTGTTCTACCTAATGATCCTTCATCTTCAAAGAAAGAAAATTTAGCCAATTAGGAGAATGTAGTAGCAATGGGGCGAACTCATATTCAACAAATAGATTATATTTTAAGTTTTATTCTAGCTCTATTAAGAGAGTTAAAATGTAATGAGATATTTTGATTATATGTAATAGGTAGTTAAGCGGTTTCAAGTAGTTGGAGTAGTTAGGAGTAGTTTCAGCAGTTATTAAGTGATTTACATTGTATTTAAAGAGAAAGAGAAGAAAGAAAAATGTTTCAAGTTTTGGACCTTTGGACTACTGAAAATTTTGTACTCAATTTTCTGATGATTAATGAATGAAGATCAAGATTCTTGCATCTGTTGTTATTGATATGTTTTCCAGTTTCCATTCTTTATTTTTTCTTCTACGAATAAAATGAAGTAATGTAGCCGCAGGTCTCTTTTTACATATGTGAATATGAGTTAAGTATCCTTAATGGGAACTCCTTCATTTTAACTATTCTACTTTCATAAAATTCCTCTAAAGTTTAAAGTGATAGATTATGTTTAACAACATATCAGTTTGAGCTTCTTTCATGTTCTTCTTATCACTCCATTTAATATCAACAGATAATGGCATTGTGAAGCATTTATTGCATCAAATTCTTGGGGGTTTAAATAATTAATTTCTCAAGGTGATTAAGCAAAGACCAACTGATATAATATTTTTGTGACACAGATATATATATATATATATATATGTGTGTGTGTGTGTGTGTGTGTGTGTATTTAGCACTGATTCCTTACCATAGCCAAGGGATTGTTTCATTAGATACAAAATTTCCTTTGCTGAAGACGTGATCATAATATTTTGAAACACTACTCTGTCCACTCCCTGTTGGAAAAGAAGCAACATTTGTGCATTCTTCCTTTTGTATTAAATCTTCCATTATTCAATCTCTACATTACTGAGAGCTCATTCTTCTACGTCATTCTAAGGTTCAGCAAACCCAAACTTGACATGACCCCAAACATCATGTGCTTTTAAAATGGTCTCCATCTTAATGGCCCATACATCATAATCTCTCCCTGTGAAAGAAGGAAGTTGTGGCTAAAAACTGCTTGTTTCCATCTTTCATCAAAAAAATTCACTTCTCTTATGAAACCATAAATTTATTCTTTTATATATGCTTTGCGTAGCTCAACAAATAACCTTATAATAAAACCCTATTTTTTTTATATATAAAATATCTTTTATAAAAAAATATTTATATAATTTTTTTTTTAATAATAAAATCTTTCTTAAACCTTATTATAATATCTCCACTCATGAAAAAAACATTTTTTAAAACCCTTTTGAAAAATGTATTTTCAAAAATCTCCTTTGAATACTCTCGAAATATTAAACCTGAAGCCCTTTTAAAGACTTTTTTTACCATATATCCAAAAACCTCGTTTTTAAAATTTATGTCTCATATATAACATTCATGTTACCTTATTTTCTTAACTCACTGCTTCTTTCCTTTTTGCTTTATAACTTTACACCCTTTTGCACTATTAACATGTCTCTGGGGTTGTGGAGCTATGTGCTAACGCTTATCGCGACTACAATGTGATGTGTTTGTGCATTAACGCACAATGAACACCAAGGAACCCACGTGCTCAAAAAACTTGGTAAGTGTTTTACCTGTAACGTGCCTCTCTACTTAGCGCACCACCATTATAACACCCTAGATACCACTGCAGGGTGCATTATAGCTCAAATAAGCGAGTAAAACAAAATTTCTCTTCTCACACACGGATGATTGTTGATCCATCTTTCCTTGTTTCTTTGCAACCTTGCTCTGATACCAATTTTTTGAAAAGGAAGAAGAGTAAAGACACGAATTACACAAATATTTCACACACAATAGCATACACAAGATGTGGCTCTTCTATTAATCACATGAACGTAGATCATTATGAATACAATGAACTCAGTGAAGGGTATTTATCCTTTTTGACCAACGACTAGCTTGACATGCACACACTTACCAAACTCATCTATCAAATAACTTGACTTGCTCAACTCTCACTTAACTGAATTTCTAACTCGCTTACCAAATTAATCTATCGACTTACTCAATGCTTACTTAACTGATTGTCTAACTCTTCATGCGGGAGTTAATTAGCTATTTTAACAAAAAGGGGACGCCGCTTCCAGTATATTCATGAATTCATACGCTCTCAGAGGATTGGGATCCAAGAAAACTTATTTCTCTGAAAAAATTAGTTCATTGAACCAAAAAAAGAAGAGGTGTTGCAACACTATAATGAAATGAAATCTTGTTGATCAATAACAGAAGGGGAGAAATGGGGATGGCACAAAAAAATGGGCAATTGAATAGTCATTTTTCCATTGAAATGATTGTTTAGGAAGGACATCAATTGAGTGTTGATTCGTTCAAATGGAAATGGAGGGAAGTGGGGTTGGTCTTATCTGAAACAATTGAAAATACAACAATGTTTCAAAAATTATTTTTTTTGAGTAAATTTAAGAGAGCACACTCATAAAACTGAAAAAATATTGGAATCTTTTGGAACTTTTTTAATATTGTCCATTGGATCATGTATTATACAAAGAATATTCCCATTACTTGAAATTGTAACTATTCATTTTATTGAAAATATAAATTCCTCAAGCCCAATTTCAATATAGACCATGCCTATCCGCCTAATTAGTACAAAATGGTTCATTATGGTTAAAAATGGTGGAGATCTGCATATGTTATTAATAATTAACACACCAAGAGTTTATTATATGGAGATTTTTTTTTGAAGAAAAAAAATTAAGTGGTACTTTATTATATTATTATATGGTTAGGTGGTTGCCAGGTTGGAGCCCAAGGGTTAGCTCAATCGGTTGAGTCCTCGCTGTTAAGTACTTTTCTAGTTGGGAGGTCACAGGATCGAATATCCTTGACGCCCACGGGGTTAGGCCTCGCGTGTAAGGCTAATGATTTAGATCCCCTCGAGAGGGTCTATCGAGATTTTCAAACCATGGATGTAACTGGGTTCATGTGTGTGGACACATGGATTCGAGAACCACTTGTAAAAATAAATAAATAACTAAATAAAATAAAATAAATTATTATATGGTTAGATATGTTCAAGTTATGGTTGAGAACAGTTCATTATGGTTAATATAGAGTTATATGTTGGGTGTGGAGCCTGATTATCTTGTTTATTTTGTATCACAAAGTTGGACCCTCGTAATTAAACGCTGCCTGGGGGGTCCAGGGGGGGCAGCTATGACTTTATGGAGCCCCCCCTGGCGGGGTGTTTTAGGGGCAGCGCCCTCAAAGCTAATAACAAATGTAAAATTTCCTTGTAAAAGTATAGTAATTTCTAGTCAATCTAGGTCGTTCATTAGGCAGATGATCTGATGGTAGAAGTTATGTTTAGTTTAGGTTTTTTTTCCCTAGAAGGAAAACCCTCGCTTGTATGATGGTATGGTATTGCGGCTGTGTATTGTATGTGCATTCTCGGAGCAAGAAAAATATAGGGAGACTGTGAGAGAGAATAGAGGATATTACAGTGGATCTACTTTAGGTTGTGTCTCTTCATTTTGCTAGATAATAGAAACGAAGGACTGGCTTTTCGGGGTGGACATAGCCCAAACTGGGTGAACCACGTATATCTGTGTCTCTCTGGTTTTATGTGTTTTGTGTGCTTGTGTTTTCCGCATATTTTATGTGTTTCATTGCTCTGTAATATTTAATTTTATAACAACTCGTATCGGAGCCAAAGGTTAATTTGGCTGATAAACTCGCAAGAAAGAAGGGTTCCTGGTTCGAGTGGGAGTAATGGCGGAAGATGGTAAATTTGGGGTCGAGAAATTTAAGGGCCAAAACTTCCCGCTGTGGAAGATGAAGATTAAGACTATCTGTATTAGAAAGATCTATACCTACGATTGAGCAGAAAAAAAAGAAGCCGATGGCTATGACAGACGCGAAATGGGAGATTCTCGATAGAAAGGCACTCGAAACAGTACGGTCGTGCCTCGTGGCATCGGTAGCCTTAAATATTTCGAAGGAAACAACAACAGAGGGTTTGATTAAGGCATTGGAAAAATTATATGAAAAATGCTCGGCCTCAAACAAGGTATTTCTTATGAAACGTTTATTTAATATGAAGATGTCGGAAGGTGGATCTATTGCAGACCATTTAAATGATTTTAATACAGTTACTAGTTAGTTAAGTTCTGTAGGGGTAAACTTTGATGATGAAGTTAGAGCTCTGTTATTTTTGGGCTCATTTCCAGAAAGATGGAATGGTTTAGTTATGGCCATTAATAACTCTGTCTCTGGATCTAGTACTTTAAATTTTGATGATGTTGTTAGTGCTATACTTAGTGAGGAAATGCGACGAAAAAGATCCAGTGAGACATTGGGTAATGCTTTGAGTGTAGAGTCTAGGGGAAGAATAATGGAAAGAGGAAAGAGCTCGAGATATCGCAGTAAATCAAGGAAAGGCATGTCTAAGTCTAGATTAGGGATAGTGTGTTGGAAATACGGAAAGAAAGGACACCTAAAGAAGACTGTAGATCTCGAAAGGGAAAAGAAGGAGACACACAGCAAGAAAATAGTCATGAATCAAATGTGACAGGTGATGTGTTGCAAGATGCCTTGATTCTTTCTTTCAAAAATGTTACTGATTCTTGGGTAGTAGATTCAGGGGCTTCATTCCATGCCACACCTGATAAGAAATATTTTCATGACTATGTTCAAGGAGATTTTGGACAAGTTCGTTTGGGTGATGATAAACCCTATAAAATTGTTGGAATAGGTTAGGTTCTTGTAAAACAGCAGAATGGAAACCAATGGCTATTAAAGGAGGTAAGGCATGTTCTAGATCTGAAGAAAAATCTGATTTCAACAGGGCAGTTAGGCAGTGAAGGTTGTGTGACAACTTTCACAGATTAAACCTGGAAGGTAACCAAAGGAGCCCTGGTAATAGAAAAAGGCAAAAAGGTTGGTACATTGTATTTATGCAATGGTATTTCTAACTCTGTTAATGGTTTAACTTCCAAAGGAGCAGATCTAACATTATGGCATCATAGGCTCGAACTCATGAGTGAGAAGGGGATGAATATTCTTCACTCAAGAAATTTGTTTCCAGGTTTGAAGAATGTTGATTTGGATTTTCGTGAGAATTGAATTTATGGAGAATAGAAGAGAGTGAGATTTCTCAGAGTTGGGAAAGAAAAGAAGAGCGAAAAATTAGAGCTTGTGCATATAGATGTATGGGGACCTGCTCAGGTATCATCTCTCAGTGGCTCTCGTTATTATGTTACTTTTATTGATGATGCAACTAGAAAAACTTGGATTTATTGTATTTAGAATAAATCGGATGTATTTGATACTTTCAAGAAATGGAAAGCTTTGGTTGAGATTGAGACAGGAAAGAATTTGAAGTTTCTCAGATCAGATAACGGAGGTGAATATTACAGCAAAGAGTTTGATAGGTACTGTCGAGAGCATGGAATTCGCAGAGAGAAGATAATTCCAAGAACACAACAAGGAAATGGTGTGTTATAAAGGATGAACAGAACAATCATGGAGCGTGCAAGGTGCATGAGATTGCATGCAGGATTGCCTTTACAATTTTGGGCAGATGCTGTAGATATTGTTGTTTATCTAATAAAAAAAGGGCCTTTTGTTGAATATTTCAACAAGAAATAGTGAAGGAGGCATCCTGAAACATCATCCTTGATCCTAGTTGGAAAATAATCACCTAAACTAGGTGGGGCCCACACAGGTGATTTTTGGCGCAAAGTCTATTTTTAGACTATGTCTATTTTTAGACATGTCGATCATATTCTATGAGTTGCAGGATGCTATTTGTGGATGGTTGGTCAAGTTGGAAAAATAGATGGACTTCTATTTTTAGACATATTGGGCGGAATCTATTTTTAGATTGCCGATCTAAAAATAGATATGTCGAATATTATTAGCTCTTAATAATATTTGGACTCTAAACATTATCTTATTCTCTTGGAGCACTTCAGTTAAGTGCAAGAAAACCCAAATGTGGCATAACGATTTCCTAATTAGGAATTACACTATTTACGAGGGTTTTACTGAAACTAATGCATGAGGACTTCAGTTAGAACTCATGTGAAGAAGAGTTTAATTGAGTTATAAGTAGTTGGTAAGGCATTGTATTTAGTTTAACTAGGTTAGACTCGATTGAGCTAGTTGTATCTCGTCTGGCAGTTAATACACTAGTGAGAGTGGTGTGAATTAATTAGTTAATTAATTCACTAAATAATAACTCATTAATAAAATAGATACATCAGTTAACTACAATGCATGGATAGTTTCGGTGGAGATCGGTGGAGAGAGTAGGTGAAAGAGCAAGTGTGACTATCAGTTGTGACTATAGTGATGCATTGATTGCATCCAACACTTAGTGGAGATGCCAATGAGGATTGCGCAGTCAATCTTAGAGCAATTCGAGTTCATTCAGAGGCATTCTTCAGCAGGGATTACGCAATAGAGGCAAACTAGCAGGTGGCAAAGATCAGTGCATGGATTTGCAAGATCAGGCTTGATTAGTGTGTAGCGATTGTATTGTATTGAGAGCTTGATATGATCAGATTTGTATGAGGATTTTTAAATGATATCTATGACATATATTATATACAGCTAGTTGGGGTTTTCAGCTTCAGGCTTTCCCGTAGTAACTATGTTAATGTGTGTGAATTTTTATTGTTTCACGTGTGCATTGCAATCTTGATTTAATTTCCACAAGGAATAGATTATGTATTTTGCATGAAGTTAAAATAGTGTGATATCAGGAGAATCTTGGACATATAACACAGACGTTATATAATTTCTACATGGTATCAAAGCAGTTGATCATTGGAGGATATTGCAATTATTGAAGCGGTTGAGTTTTGTGTTGGTGGAATTCGAATTTTCTGCAGTGTTTTCTTGGTGTCGAAGTTGGGCATACATTGAAATGTATTTCAACGGATTTTGATTGGAGTATTGCCTTGATGGAAGCTTGAATTATATTTCATGGAAGGACAAGATGGAGGCGGTGCTGGATGATAATGGGCTGAAGGAGTTCATCGATAGCGATGTTCCTAAGCTGGGTTCTAGCGATGCAACTGTACTTGACACATGGAAAAATAAGATAGAAAAATGTGAAAGGATTCTGTTGGAAGGTGTGAAGGATCACATAGTGTCCACCCTTCATGGTAAAGCTTCTCTATTCTTGATGTGTAAAGCTTTGAAAAACTTGTTCCAAAGTAGAAGCGACCAGAGGAAGATGGCACTTAAAGACAAGCTCAGAAAAATAAAAATGGAGAAAGGCGACAGTATACCCAAGTACCTCATGAAGTTTTTCTAGTGCAAGGATGAGCTAAGAAGTGTGGGGGTTACTTTAGATTAAGAGGAATTAGTGAGCTTGTCTCTCCTTGGGCTTCCCAAGAGTTGGCATAGCTACGGGGACTTTGTCAATGGTTGGGAGAAACTGCCAGGATGGGAGCAAATTTGGTCGGATCTTGTGCAGGAGGAGATAAGGCGAGGTACCAAGGATGGATCTTCATCAAATAATGATGATGAAGAGGATTACGCTTTGGTTTCCAAGGCAAATAAGAAGAAGGGGAATAAATTCCATTCTATATCTAAGGCCGGTGCGGATGGCAAAGAGCGTGACATGTCCAAAGTGAAGTGTTTTCACTTTCACGAACATGGGCATTTTGCCACAAATTGTCCATAGAAGAAGAAGAACAAGTAGGCTGCTGGAGCTGCAGTTAGTGAGGCTCTTGCCTTACAATTTGAGCTTGACTTCTCATTGATCGCATGCATGGTGTCTAGTGCATTGGGATCGGGGTGATACTTTGATAATGGTGCTTCCTTTCACATGACGAGAGATGTGAATCTTTTCAGTGACTCAGTGGAGAAATATCTCTATTTGCATGTTGATTTGGGCAAAAATGGATGATACAATGCGACCGACATTGGTACCATTACCTTTCAGAGGGAGACAGGTAAACTCATTCTTTTACAAGATGTAGTGCATGTTCCAGGTTTAAAGAAGAATTTAATCTCAGTCAAAATGTTAGAGGATAAAGGGTATGATGTTGTCTTTAGTGAAGGAAAAGTTTTCCTTTGGTACAAAGCAACAGGAAAAGTCAATAAGGTTGGGGCTCGAGTGAAGAATCTCTACAAACTTGAACTAGATGGGATTTCTACGAAGCTTCCTACTGTTGGGAAGTGCAAGAAAGACACGCAATTGAAGCTTGAGAGGGAGCTGGATTTGCATGCAGGTAAGAGCGAACCTCAGGATGTGGAGCAGCCACAAGATGAGGATTATGGAGTGGGAGCAACCACTCATGCAGAGAAATTTCATGCTAGATGGGCAGAGGGAGTGCATGTAGCTATACCACCAGGTGAGAGGTGGGGCGACATGCATGAGTAATCCCAAGAGGAGATTTCTGGGCAGGATTCATTGAGATGGTGTGGATCTCATGAATTGAACCTGGCTCTGAGGTGCCCATAGAGCAGCAGTATAATGATCAGTTGGATTGATGCATGAATATCAAAGTGACAGTGTCGGATACTAGAGCGTGGTTCAGAGTTGATAGCAAGTGCAAAGTGCATGGGTGCAGAGTTCAACAACGCAGTGGTTCCTAAAGACATGTGCAGTTGGTACCAGTAGAAGTCGAAGAATTTGATGATAGATGCATTATACTGATTGAGTTGTTTGGAGCCTTTTAGTTTCGGAAGTGTTGCAGCAAGAGTTGCAGAGCAGATGCATGGAGTTGCAGGGCGCTTGCAAAGGTTGTAGGGCGAATGCATGGAGTTGCATGTCGCATGCAAAGACAATACTTTCTTGTTGAGAGGGAGTGTTGATTATTGCAACAAGAAACAGTGAGGGAGGCATCCTAAAACATCATCCTTGATACTAGTTGGAAAATAATCACCTAAACTAGGAGGGGCCCACACAGGTGATTTTTGGCGCAAAGTCTATTTTTAGACATGTCGATCATATTCTATGAGTTGCAAGATGCTATTTGTGGATGGTTGGTCAAGTTGGAAAAATAGATGGACTTCTATTTTTATACATATTGGGTAGAATCTATTTTTATATTACCAGTCTAAAAATAGATATGTCGAATATTATTAGCTCTTAATAATATTTGGACTCTAAACATTATCTTATTCTCTTGGAGCACTTCAGTTAAGTGCACATATGTGGCATAGGAGCTGACAGAATGAATTACGCTATTCTTGAGGGTTAAGTGGAGCTATTGCATGGATACTTCAGTTAGAACTCATGTGACAGAGTTTGGTGGAGTTGATTGAGGAAGTTAGTGGAGTTGTATTTAGTTTAACTCAGTTAGACTCAGTTGATCTAGTTGTATCTATTCTAACTGATTGATACAGTAGTGAGAGTGGTGTGAATTAATTAGTTTATTAATTCACTAAATAATAACTCATTAATCAAATGAAGAATACATCAGTTAACTACAGTGCATCGACAGTTTCAATGAAGACCAGTGGAGAGGTAGGTGAAAGAGCAAGTGTGACTATCAGTTGTGACTATAGTGATGCATTGATTGCATCCAACAGTCAGTGGAGATTCCTATGAGGATTACACAGTGAAAGCTGGCTGAATTTGAGTTCATTCAGAGCCATTCTTTAGCAAGGATTGCACAGTAGAGGTAGGCTAGCAGGTGGCAGAGATCGGTGCATGGATTTGCGAGATTGGTCCTGATTAGTGTGTAGCAATTGTATTTTACTGAGAGCTTGATATGATCAGCTTTATATGAGGATTGTTACATGATCTCTATAACATATATTATATACATATAGTTGGGGTTTTCAGCTTTAGGCTTTCCCGTTAAACAACTGCGTCAATGTGTGTGAATTTTTATTATTTCATGTGTGCATTGCAATTGATTTAATTTCCGCATGTGATGATCAATGGTGTAATAGATTCTGTATTTTGCATGAAGTTAAAATAATGTGTGATCAGGAGAATCTTGGACATATAACACATAATTTATATAATTTCTACACCTTCAAGTTCCTTGGATGGTGGTATTCCAGAGGAAGCATGGATAGGTAAAAAGGTAAACTACTCTTTTTTAAAGCCTTTTGGCTGTGAGGCCTTTGTACATATTAATAAAGAAAATAGAACAAAGCTTGAGGAAAAATCAAAGAAATGTACCTTTATTGGATATGGTGTTAATGATTTTGTTTATCGCTTATATGATTATGAAAATCACTAAATCATTAGGAGCAGATATGTAATATTCAATGAAAATATCTTGTATAAGAATCAGTTGGAGGAAAAGAAACAGGAAAAAGAAAACAAAGAATACACGATTCTTGATGAGATCACAGAAAAATTAAAGGTGCATGAAAATAATAATAATCAATCGCCACAACAACAACAACCACCACCACAAAAACAGGCACCTCAAACACCTGAAAGTGGTGTTAGAAGATCTACCAGGATAATTAGACCCCCTGAACGATACTCTCCTTCATTATATTATTTATTGTTGATTGATTCTGGTGAACCTGAATGTTATGAAGAATAAATGTAGGTTGAAAGCAGGAAGAAGTGGGAGCTAGCCATGGAAGAAGAGATGGACTCCTTAATGCATAATCAGACTTGGGACTTAGTTAGGTTGACTGTAGGTAAAACTACATTGCAGAATAAATGGGTTGACAGGCTGAAGGAAGAAGATGGAGGAAAATAGAGGTACAAAGCTAGACTTGTGGTGAACAGGTTTTCACAAAAGAAAGGTATTGATTTTGACGAAATATATTCTCCTATTGTTAAGATGACTTCAATCAGAACTATTTTAAGTCTTGTAGCAGCGAAAGATTTACATCTTGAATAGTTAGATGTAAAGACAACATTTCTCCATGGAGATTTGGAGGAAGAGATCTATATGCAGCAACCAGAAAGATATGAGGTCAAAGGGAAAGAAAAATTAGTGTGCAGGTTAAAGAATAGCTTGTATGGCTTAAAAAAGGCTCCAAGGCAGTGGTATCTAAAATTTGACAATTTTATGTCTGAACAAGGTTATACTAGATGTCACTCTCATCATTGTGTTTATCTGAAAAAGAAAAATGATGGCAACTATATTATATTGTTATTGTATGTAGATGACATGCTTGTTGTAGGGTCTAACATGTAGGAAATAAATGTGCTCAAAATAAAATTGGAAAATTCATTTGCAATGAAGGATTTGGGAGTTGCAAAACAAATCCTTGGTATGAGAATAACTAGAGACAGGAAAAATCGTAAATTAACACAGTCTCAGAATGAGTACATACAAAAGGTGTTGAAAAGATCTAATATGCAAAATGAAAAACCAGTTAGTACACCTTTTGCTAGCAATTTCAAACTTAGTAAGGAAATGTGCCCCAAGACCCAAGAATAAATGGACTATATGTCTAAAGTTCCATATGCATCAGTAGTTGGAAGTTTAATGTATGAAATGGTCTACACAAGGCTTGATATTGCACATGCAGTGGGAGTTGTAAGCGGGTACATAAACAATCCAGGAAAAGAACATTGGATGGCAGTAAAATGGATTCTCAAATATTTGAGAGGTACCACAAATCAAGCATTATGCTTTGGTGTTTCAAACATTTCTCTACAGGGATATGTTGATGTAGATATGGCAGGTGACAGAGATAACAGGAGGAGAACTACAACATATGTATTTACTGTAGGTGGAACAGCTGTTAGTTGGGTTTCAAAAATCCAAAGTGTTGTTGCACTTTCAACAACAGAAGCAGAATATGTTGCTGCTACAGAGGCTAGTAGGAAAATGATTTGGTTAAAAGGGTTTATGGATGAATTGGGTAATAACCATGATATGGGTACGTTATACAATGATAGCCAAAGTGTCATTCATCTTGCAATGAACTCAGCATTTCATTCCAGGACTAAACACATACAACTCAAGTACCATTTCATACGGTCAGTATTGTTAGATGGACAATTGAAGCTGGAAAAGATACACACTAGCCAAAATCCTGCAGATATCCTAACAAAATTTGTAACCAGGGAGAAACTGAGAATATGCTTAGTTTCAATTGGTCTTCAAGGATGACGATTGTAATGTCCCAATTTTAGCCTCAAGCTAAAATGGAACATTATAGTTAGAATATTTTTATTGTGTTAAATAAAATGGGTAAGGAGGCACCTTAACCCATTTTGATGGAGAAATAACACTCCTCGTGTGAAAGGAGGGATAATAAAGCAGCTGGATTGAGCACCACATGGTGTGAACAAGATTGGATCAAGAAGGATCTAGTCATTTTGACCTAGTCAACTAAAACTGTCTAGATACATTGCACCTACTTGGACAGCGCAGTTTTAGTGGAGGCTTCACTTGCTTGAGCTAGAAGCAATTCTGAATGGGACCCATGGTGAGAAAGGTTCCTTTGCTTTATAAGGAGGATATGGCAGCCCATTTTGATTATGCAAATGAATTATCATTTTCGTAGGGTCTGCAAAGACTTGCATCCCCGGGCTATTTAGCAGGGCTTGTATTGTTCTTCACCCAAGGGTGTTCCTGGTCGGGAATACCTACCTTTTCCTCAAGGAAGGAGAGGGTTTGAGCTTCATTTTCTCATTTTGGCATTTGGCCAAGCTTCTCTCTGCAGCTACAGCATTATTTATGCAACAGATTAACGTTGTGTTGCTGGGTGCAGCAACAGAGGAACTTATAGAGCCATCCTTTGGCTTATTCCTCAGGGGAGATTTTGTATATTCTTTGGAGGAGTAGAATATGTGACTCCCAGGCATCATTTTAGATCTTTGGAACCAGTCCAAACACTCACCATCTCTCACAGCGCGGTCTTGGGCAAATACTACATTATTTTCAGAGGCAGTTGCTGGGAGAGCCATTTGGGCACATCAAGAGGATTTTTCTTGAGTAGAGGGACCAGCATTTTGCTGAAGAGAATTATTAGAGGAGGGCATCACTATTTCAGATCTGCCATATCCTCATTGTATATTTTGATTCAGTTGCAATGACAAGTCAGATTCTCATATTGTACATTATCCGGAATTTCTAGCAATCTCTCTTAGATTGGATAGAAATCTTGTATTGGAGCCCATTCTTCTATTCTTGCACCTTTATTTATATATTTCAGTCATATTTCATGTATTCATATTCATAGCAGTAGCTACACTCCTAGATATAGCACTTTCACTGCTCTCCGGCATTTTATGCAGTTGTTGCATCTCTTGTATCTCATTGTTTACTCATTTGACATGGATTCTCATTGAATGAGGGAATTATTCCTCATCATATTTATGTATATTGTTGCTGATATATTAATTTACATGATGGCTATAATATATTTTATCTTTTTTTGTATTTATTTTGGTAGAGTTTGATGATTATGTTCATGTATTGCTGTAAGCTCTCTATTTGAGCATTTTCTCAGAGATCCACTTTTTGGAGATCTGTATAAGCCTTCTAGGCTTATTTCTTTGAGCTCTTCTTCTGGAAGAGGAGTTTTTTATGAATTAAAAAGGGTATCTCAGCCCCCTTTCTACTTATTTTCACAATGTCTTCCTTATACAGTGTCCTTGAGGACAAGATTCCAGAAATTTCCCATTTGGGACATTACAGTGGTATCAGAGCATGATCTTTGGCTCAACCTGTGGCTTAAAGCCAAAGTGCTGAATCCCAAAAGGAGGAAGATTTAAAAATCTATAGACAGAGTCTGTAGAAGGCCAGGTAGCCTCTAGATCTCATCCTTTGTTCAAAGGTGTCATATCTAGTAAATGCCCCTGCAGTCAATCTCTGGAATAGAAGTTTGATATTCCTAAGAAGGGAACTTTATAGCTGTGCAACCCAAGATAAAATTCCCTTAGAAGGAGAAGTTCTTCATTTAGAAGAGGAGATGTAAAGAGAAAACAAAGAAAGAGGAATGATGGAAGAGGAGGTTTCCCTTCTTCTTTTCTAGACCCTGGAGGGTATCATTGAAGACCTTGAAGAGAAAGAAAGGGAAAATTGGAAAGATTTTCTAAGAGGGTTTGTGGATGAAACAAGCCCTAGCTATTATCATGATGGGTGTGAGCATTCAGCCACACATGCAAATCCACAACGCAATTCACTGTCCACTTGCACTACTAGAAGGATGGAGGAAGGAGATGAGGCCATTGGAGCAGCAGCGCTGCAACTCAAAGGCATGGCTCATAATTTATGGTTCGGAAATTCTATTTCATGCTATCATGAAAATGTAGAATCACATGGTGGATTCACTAAACGGTTGATGAGAGAATTTTATGAAAATCACTGTGAATCTCTTTGTAACAAAAAATAAAACACTTTGCATGCATTGGAGAGAACCATGAAACAAACTCCATTCCATATTTCTGAAAGGGATAAAAATGTGTATGATGATTTTCTAAAGGCAAGATCCCTATTATATGAAGGGCACTCTTCTATTTGTGATAACATGGAGATCCCTCTTTCAAAAGAAGACAAAAATCCATGGTCTCTCATTGAAGGGGAGACATACTCACATGTTGATGAGGAAAAGGTGCATGAAAGAATCCCCAACATTGTCATATTGGGGGAAGATCCATCACCACATGGAGATGAGAAGGGATCTATTCCTTCTATGGGAGGAGTCCTTGTTTCTATGCAAGAGATTCCAAGTATTTTAACATGTGGGGGCCATGGCACAATTCCAGAGTCATTTGCAGCAACTTGTGGGGATTGTGAGATAGAGAAGGAAGAGAAGGATCAGCATCAATGGGTTGATACACCCTTATCTATTTCGGAGAGTCTTTACACACAAGAAGGAGACTGTACAGTGCAGTGAAGAGAGGGACAAGTCAGTCCTCTTATATATACATTCCACTTCTAATCTTGATGTCTCACTATATGGAGGCATTCCACCTGGAAGGCCACCTGATCTAGCATTGATGAGGGGTATCTTGTCATAAAATTCACCACTCTTCGATTCTAGAGAGATGAAGACTTTGGAGGAGTCTAGCATAGTGTAGAGAGTTTGGGACAGACCCAAGAAGGAGAGAGACACTCTCTCATTTTCAGCATCAACCACTCTCATCAGACATACTGCACTGACAGAGTTTGCTACAGGGATGGAGGATTGCATCTTCATAATGCAAGATGACTTCTCCACATATTTGATGAAGAGGAGGATACTTCCCTTGGGGAAGTAATCTTTCACACATGGGAGTAGATGGAGGTTACGCATCCTTACATTGCCCAGGATCGGGAGATTCCTTTTGGATGACAGCTTCTCATGGGAGGCCAAATCCCTAGGATCACCACTATTATTTGAGCATGAGCAGCTGCATGTTTGGCATGACAACATTTTGGAGGATGACTTTAGCATTGGGGATGTCAAAATAGCAGGCAACAGCATGAGGGGAGCACTACATTGCAGATTACCAGCGCTGCCTATGAGGAGAATGGATCCAGGTTGGAGGACTCAGCTTTTGGTTGAGTATTCCCAGGATCTTGGTGCATGCATGTTTCTTGATGACTAGGAGGGAGATGACAGATACATGATGGATGTGGTCATTTATTGTTATGGCAGGGTCTTCTTGTCTAGAGTTTCTAGTCTCAAGGAGAAATTATTACATGCAGCACATGTGGACTTTCTAGCTATGCACTATGATGCATGCTCTTCTTTGCTAGAAGAGTTCATTTGGGAGGGAATTCATCATGATCTCTATCAGCATATGGACAGATGCATAGCTCGGATTTTTTTGGAGAGGCTGGCACAACCATTTCCCTACTCATTGGAGGTGAGGGAGAGCATTTATATGAGCCATTTCAACTCAAGGGCCAAGGTACATGCTAAAGGAGGTATATGTTCAAATTTTGGTTTACCTTTATTTACTTTCTATGAGAAGCTTGATGAGCCAAGGATGATCACATCTCCTTATGCTCCTTATTATGATTTACTTGTGTCCCATTTCAGCAATGGGAGTGGCTATTTTTATGATGCTTTGTGGGGGAAGCCACATACTTATTGGTGTGCACCATTGGCACCCATTTGTACTTTCATATTTCCATCTTATGAGATGTTTGTGGTAGCAAACAAGCGGCTGGAAAAGAACTTGTTGTTTTTAGTTTTGATGTAGGCGGGAGGTTCACTGCACTGGTCCCATGAGTATAGCAGTGACCCACTCTCTAGTTGTCTTAGGACAAGTTGTTTTCATTGCATATTGCTTCCTTGTGTTGCTGATGGTTGTACATTCAGAGGAAGCACTACCTGGAGAGTGTTGGAGGTATGGGGACAACCCATTGGGAGTATGACTCTCCCCATTATATATGCTTTATGTTTTAGGAAAGACAATGGGCACACCATGATTTCCATTTCACTACTTTTCTCTTCACATAGGAGGAGCTATTGGGAGAGAATGTGCTATTGGAGGGGGAACTTCATGGTTGATTAATGTTGTGGGGAGGCTTGGGCCAATTGTGGAGGCCATAACATTTCAGCCAAATTTCAGCAACCCCATCACACTTATCATAAATGGAGGGAGAAACTACTTGGATGGAAAAATCTAAACTCTACATTTAGCCCCAACATATTGCATAGATCTGGGGTTGAGTACCACTTTGTTGAGCTACCTAGGATGGATCATTTCACATGGATGATTTCATGGGTGAAGGAGTCATTCATTGGGAATAAAGACTTCCCATGTTTTTCATCACTCCTACCTTGATGAGGCCATTGAACCACAAGGAGATTTCCACTTGAACCTTCTATTATCTCATGATGTATTCTTTGGTTCTACATACTTGGAGGGATACATGGAGGACAAATTTATTGCTTACCATGATGAGCTATGGTGGGGACTATTGATGAGGAGGCCACAAGAAGAGAGGGGGAGAAAATTTTTTCTCTCTATGCAGTTGCTTGATGACAAAAAACATGTGGGAGGGGAGGACTGTAATGTCCCAATTTTAGCCTCAAGCTAAAATGGAACATTATAGTTAGCATATTTTTATTTTGTTAAATAAAATGTGTAAGGAGGCACCTTAACCCCTTTTGATGGAGAAATAACACTCCTTGTGTGAAAAGGAGGGATAATAAAGCAGTTGGATTGAGCACCACATGGTGTGAACAGGATTGGATCAAGAAGGATCTAGTCATTTTGACCTAGTCAACTAAAATTGTCTAGATACATTGCACCTACTTGGACAACGCAGTTTTAGTGGAGGCTTCACTTGCTTGAGCTAGAATAAATTCTGAATGGGACCCATGGTGAGAAAGGTTCCTTTGCTTTATAAGGAGGATATGGCAGCCCATTTTGATTATGCATTTAACTTATCATTTTCGTAGGGTCTGCAAAGACTTGCATCCCCGGGCTATTTAGCAGGGTTTGTATTGTTCTTCACCCAAGGGTGTTCCCGGTCAGGAATCCCTACCTTTTCCTCAAGGAAGGAGAGGGTTTGAGCTTCATTTCCTCATTCCGGCATTTTTCCAAGCTTCTCTTTGTAGCTACAACATTATTTCTGTAGCAGATTAACATTGTGTTGTTGGGTGCAGCAACAGAGGAACTTATAGAGCCATCCTTTGGATTATTCTTTAGGGGAGATTTTTTATATTCTTTGGAGGAGTAGCAGAGGTGACTCTTGGGAATCATTTCAGATATTTGGCACCAGGCCAAAAACTCACCATCTCTCACAGCACAGTCTTGGCCAGATACTGCGTTATTTTCAGAGGCAGTTGCTCAGAGAGCCATTTGGGCACATGAGGAGGATTGTTCTTAAGTAGAGGGATCAGCCTTTTGCTGAAGAGAATTATTCTAGGAGGGAATCACTATTTCAGATCTTCCATAGCCTCATTGTATATTTTGATTCAGTTGCAGTGACAAGTCAGATTGTCACATTGTACATTATCCGGCATTTCTAGCAATCTCTCCTAGATTGGCAAGAAATCTTGTATTGGAGCCCATTATTCTATTCTTGGGCATTTATTTATATATTTCAATCATATTTCATGTATTCATATTCATAGCAGCATCTATACTCCTAGAGACAATGCTGTCACTGCTCTCTGGCATTTTATGCAGTTGCTGCATCTCTTGTATCTCATTGTTTACTCATTGGAGGTGGATTCTCATTGAATGAGGGGATTATTCCTCATCATATTTCTGTATATTGTTGCTGATATATTAATGTACATGATGGCTGTAATATATTTCATCTTGTGTTGTATTCATTTTGGCAGAGTTTGATGATTATGTTCATGTATTTCTGTAAGCTCTCTATTTGAGCATTTTCTGAGAGATCCACTTTTGGGAGATCTGTATAAGCCTTCTAGGCTTATTTATTTGAGCTCATCTTCTGGAAGAGGAGTTTTTTATGAATTAACAAGGGGATATCAGCCCCCTTTTTGCTTATTTTCACACTATCTTCCTTATACAACATCCTTGAGGACAAGAATGTAGAAATTTCCCATTTGGGATATTTCAACGATGAAGATGAGAAACAGCCAGGTCCAAATAGGAGTCATTGTCCAGGAAATGAAGCACCGGTGGAGTTGCTACAATTAGTCTCCAAGTGGGAGATTGTTGGGTGTGGAGTCTGATTATCTTGTTTATTTTGTATCACAGTGTTGGACCCCTGTACCTTAATGGGGGCGACAACGTCGCCCGTAATTAAACGATGCCTAGGGGGTCCAGGGGGGGTGGTTGCGACTTTATGGAGCCCCCACTAGCGGGGGGTTTCGGGGGTAGCGCCCATGAAGCTAAAAACAGATGTAAAATTTCCTTATAAAAGTATAGTAATTTCTAGTCAATTTGGGTTGTTCATTAGGCGAATGATCTGACGATAGATTTTTTTTTTTAGTTTAGGGTTTTTTTCCCTAGAAGGCAACCCCTTGCTTGTCTAAGGGTATGGTATTGTGGCTATGTATTGTATGTGTATTCTCGAAGCGAGAAATATATAGGGAGACTATGAGAGAGAACAGAGGATATTACAATGGATCTGTTGTAGGCTGTGTCTCTTCATTTTGCTGGATAATAGAAAGGAAGGACTAGTTGTTCGGGGTGGATGTAGCCCAAACTGGGTGAACCATGTATATCTGTGTCTCTCTGGTTTTATGTGTTTTTTTTGCTCGTATTTTCCGCATATTTTATGTGTTTCTTTGCTCTCTAATATTTAATTTTCTAACATTAGACTATAGATGACTATATTTATTCACAACTAATTATTAGTGAATATGATAGATTAACCATCATTGTTGTTCATGTTTGATCATGGTTGACCTTGGTTCACCATGTTTACCATGGGTGAACATGGTTTGACAAATTTGACCATGGTTTGCCATAGTTTTTTATAATATATTATGGTTTTCCATGTTGACAATGGATGGCTATGTTTGACCATGGTGATCATAGCTGATTTTGGTTGACCACATTGACTATGGCTACCAATGGTTAACCACGGTTAACTATGGTTTATTGAAGGTGATCATGCTTGCTCATGGTCGACTAAGGTTGAAAATTTTTGAACATGGTTGACTATCTGTTGACTATGGTTGATGAAAGATGACGATGTTTGCTCATGGTTGACTAAAGTTTACCAGGGTTGATTATGATTATCTTGGTTGATTAAGATTGACATGGGTAACTATGGTTACTATGGTAAAACATAGTCAACCATGATAATCCATGCTTTGGTTTTTGTCTATCACATTACACTGTTGACCTTTTGTTTGTCACATTATGATCTTAATTTTTGTTTGTCACATTGGACAAGAATTTTTAGCTCATCATATGCAATGTCAATTTTTTTTAGCACATTGTGATGCCAATTTTTTTTCGTTAAATTTTGATGTCAATTTTTTTTCATCTATTGTGATGTTTATTTCTATTTGATGCATCATGAAATCAATATTTATTTTTCATATTACGATGTTAATTATTGAATGTGGTTCTCTATGGTCAAGACTATGAGTGAACATTGTTGACCATGGTTGTCAATGTCTAGCTACAAATTAATATGGTTTAGCATGTTAACCATGGATTACCATGGCAGGCATGGTTGAACGATATTTAGTTGCTTTAACCATAGCTGAATATGGTTACATTGTTGAGAAAAGTTAGAGAATTTATACTAAAAATTGAATATGGAAGAAACATAAATATTAAATAAAACTCACACTTTATTCATAAACCTTAATATTGATATTATCAATAGTCCTTATTAATGTTAATATTTTATTAATCCTTTCTGAATTTAAATATTTAATAAACCTTAAAACTTATTAAAACTAAACCTTAATAAACCTTATCAACTACAATGCCTGATTAAGAAAATATTATCCATCCTTATTAATAAACCTTAATATTAATGTTATTAATAAACCTTATTATTAACAAATTTTAAACAAGGTTAATAATTGTTATCTATGGAAAGCATATGGTTAACTAAGTTTGACTATGGTTGACTATTTACACATTGAATATAAAGGTTGACTACCAATGTTGAATATGTCATCACATTGTGACATTGTTATTTGTTCGTCATAGTGCGACATAATTTTTATTTGTCACATGGTGATGTTGATTTTAAGTTTTTCATATTGTGTGTTTATTGTTTTTTTCCACATTGCAACATTGATTTTTTCTTTATCATAATGTGACATTTATTTTTTGTTTCTCATATTGCAACGTTAATTTTTGGTCACCTCAATCCATCCTAAATTTTTTACTCATGACATATGATGTCAATTTTTATTCATCACATTGTGACACCTATTTTTGTTCATTAGATTGTGATGTTGATTTTTGTTTAATACATAGCAATGTTGATATTTATTTTACATTATGTTATGATTTTTTAACATGGTTTTCTATAACCAACTGTGGTTGACTATGAATGAACATTATTGACATGGTTTTCAATGTTTAAATATGGATGAATATGGTTAACCATGTCTACCACAATTCACCATGTTAACCATGAATGAACATGGTTGACCATAGTTGAGCTAATTTGACCATGGTTCAATATGGTTGCAATGTTGAAACAAATTATCAAATTATTAATATGAATATTAATATTAATATTAAACCCACTTGGTCCAATATGGTTGCACTATTGAAATGAGTTATCAAATTATTATATTAATATTAATATTAAACCCCCTTAAACCTTGATTATAGTTGACCGTGGTTGACTATAGTTAGAATATAGTTGACTACATTCAACATATGGTTGACTAAGGTTGATCATGTTTTTTTATGGTTGACTATTTAAATATTCACTATAAATATGGACTCCAAGGTTGATTATGTTTGCTTATGTCTTCACATTGTGACATTGTTATTTATTCGTAACAAGTTGAAATCCTTTGTTTGTTTGTCATGTTGTGATATTGATTTTGGTTTGTCATATTGCGATATCAATTTTTTTTTGTCATATTAACATGTTGATTTCTTATTTTTCATATTGTGACATTGATTTTTTGTTTGTCATATTGTGTAGTTAATTTTTTGTTTGGCACATTGTGATGTTTATTTTTACACATTGTCATGTGATGTAAATTGTTTTCTCATCACATGCAATGTCAATTCATGTTCATCGTATTGTGACACCAAATTTTGTTCATTATATTTGGACATTGTATTTTGTTTGATATATTACAATGTTGATAATGATTTTCCACATTGCAATGTAAATTTTTGAAGATGATTGTCTATGGTCAACTATAGTTGACTATCGATGAACATTGTTGACCATGCTTGTCAATGTTTAACTATATATGAATATGGTTGACCACATTTAGTATGGTTTTCCATATTAGGCGTGGATGACCATTCTGACCATCGTCGAATATGGTTGCACAATTGAAAATTTTGTATAAATAAAATGGATGGTAAATGTCAATATGCATTAATCTATAATAAACATCAAAACACTTACTTTATGATACATATTAAGTTGCTAAGATTAAAAAATCATAAAAAGTAATTAAATTATAAATTTATTTTAATTTATTTTTGGTAAGCTTGACAGGAATACATCTTCATCATGTCCAATATATCACCCCAATCGAGGGAGGGAATTGAACCAATGAATTCACATTTGGGAGTGCCTTAACATAGCACCCGATAACTGTCTATCAAAGACCCCCATGGAAAATTTTAAATTATTATTATTAAAATAATCAATATCTAAGTTAAACAAATATACTTTAAAAAAAAAATGGAACATGGTTCTTAGTTATGGATATTTACCGCCACTTTACCATGGATACTTTTAATATGTAAATATATTTTATTGCAATAACATGGGCCAATGACACAACTTATCAATACCACACGCCCAAAAAACCATAAATCACTTCATATGTTGCTTGTTCATATGCCATATTTTTAACTAATTAAAAGAACAAAAATTGTATAACTACTTTGGAGATAAATCTCAACGTTTGATTTGTGTATATTACTAAAAATATTCTAGAATATTAAGTGTAGATTAAATACCTACCGTCAATGTAACAATTATTGATAATTAAATTAAAATTTTGGAAGCTCTATTCCAAAATAGACGTGCAACATAATTTGGTAGATGGTATGGATTTAACCTCCACACAATATTCTAGAATATTTTTAGTAGTTTTCAAAGATTAAAGCTTGAGATTTATCTCAAAATAAGTTATATTCCATTTACCCTTTTAATTAAATTGATAAATTAAAAAAAAATGTCATATGAACAAGTGTCATATGAAATGAATTATTATTTTTTAGGCATGTGGTATTGAGAAGTCACGGTTTTGGCCCATACTATTGTAACAAAGTATATTTATAGTTTATGAATATCCATGGTAAATTCAAGGTGAATTTCCATGGCTAAGAATCTTGTTATATATATATATATATATATATATATATATATATATATATATATATATATATATATATATATATATATATATATATATATATATATATATATACTTACTTAGGTTATATATTAATTCTTTTTATAATTAATAATAATAATAATTTAAATAAAGTTATCATTTAGTTATTTTTTTATAATTTTTTAAATTTTTGCAATGTGATATGTATTGTGAAATAAGTATTTTAATACTTATCTTGGATTGATTCATATTGTTAATTATCATAGATTTAATTTATATGATTGCACTAATTATCATTCAACCAACACTTATTTTTCTATCATAACTTCAAGTTGTATTTAATTATTCTTATGATAAAATAAAAGACAAAACCTACATGTATTATAATCCTTGTGAAATTATTATTATTATTATTATTTTAATAATCCATATGAATGCTCTATCTGTTATTATAAAAACATGTTTTTGAAAAATGCTTATAGTGAAATGATAGTTTTTTAACTTTTATTGACGTAAGATAAAACAAACTTGATATATATATATATATGGAAACATGGACTATTACCTTAAAATGTATTGTAATTTTTTTAATTGTTAAAGGAGCAACAAAGAAAATAATTTTTTGATGTTAAAGTACAAATAATAATGTTTCAACAAAAGAGCGAGTGGAATGGGAATTATAGTGTATCTGCAGTAATAAAGAAAACTAAACCATAGTCAATATGGTTGTGAGTGATTGATTATGGTTAGGATGGCCAATAATTTTTAATATGACCATCATGTTTAAACACAGTTGACCACAAGCATCATGCCCAATAAGACTATGAGAATCCATAATTAACCATGTCAAATATGGTTGACATATTCAACCGTACTCAACATGAGTAATGTTCCACCATAATCAACTGTATACGTGATGCTTAACATGCCCATATCATGCCCATAGTGAACATAGGCATAGAAATTACAATAGTTATTAAAGTTTGGAACTTTTCCATTAATAATAATAAATTTAATATCTAACATTTTTAATATTATTTAGAAATTAAGTTTTCAATATTTGTTTTTTAATATCATTTTTATGTGTATTATAACATTAATCATTAGATCCCCCGTTGGGGGTGACAGATGAATAATATGGCTTGGGCCTGTGTATCCACCTCCTTGGGATTGAGAGAACATTGAATGGAGGGGGTGGTGTGATTAACCCCATACATGTAAGTATGTGTGATTGTATTCATCCATGTTAATTATGAGGATGTCCAAATGCATGAGGAGAGGGGAATGATAAGCTTTCATGTACAATGTCTCTGTAAAGAATTTGTTCATATATTGTGTGAGGGAGGCTTGGCCTACCTTTGAGGTGGGTTTGGGGTTTGAGAGAGATAATGGTAAAATTATAATTTGGAATCCTGATAGCGTAACAACTAGGCAGATGATTCTCACAAAGCATAATACCGAAAGGAAACTTTTTTTCTATGATTCCAAGGAAATTCGAGCTCTGATTCTTCAGGGTACAATATTAAGGAAGGGAATTGAATGCTCAAGTCATGAGAAAACAAGAGGGTCTCGTGGCTCGGTCATTCTCAAGGGTTGTGATACTAATGCATCATGTTAGATTTATACACTCGATGCTTAGTGGTCACCTCTCTTTGAGTATTTATAAATCTCTTTAAAATATAAATTTTTGATGTTATATATATGTATGGTTATAAGAATGCCATTGTTCCTTTCTCTCTCTTGTCAAAAATTACTTATCTAAGAGTAATTATACTAGGGGTGGTGGATTTTTATTTAGTTTAATATGCATTGGATGACCTATAGGTTTTCTCCTTCGTGTTATGTTATTTCTTATCAGTCTCTTATAACGATATCTCCTTTCTTAGATAGTTTGGTGTTACCCCAAAAAGAATTTGTTAGTTAGGTCAAATGAAGAGGTACTGCATGAGGAGTAGAAATGGTGGGGGAGGAGGTTGTTTCCCTCAGGGTAAAAATCATGCCTAACAATAAGCCCAAAAGGTTGTTGATAGCTTTCAGGTAGTAGTCCCCTCAGAAATTAAGAGTGAATCTCAAAACCTCGAGACTATGATGATGAGAAATCAACATGTCTTCTTTGACTCAGAGATCATAAAGGATATATAACAGTGGGTTCCTGTTCCTATCAATACTAGGGGGAGAAAAAAAATGTACTATCAAGCTTTATCTATCTACTAGAAAATGAAAGCCCTGTTGAGAAATAGGATGAATGGTATAATATCTTTGTAAGCCTTGAGGATGTGAAACAAGAGAAAAAGAATGAATATTTTTATATGGAGAGAATGGAGGCATGTATAGCTGAAATTGAGAGACGTATCTCATGCATCACCACTACGTTGTTCCCTCCATGATCTAGTGTGATAGATCCAACACACGTTACCCCTTTTGGTTCCTAGTTGTTAAATTATTTCAGGTATTTTTTTAACTATGATCATGCGGTAGATACTCTTGTTATGTTATAGCTATTAATACTATTTTAGTTTTGGACAAGCTATTCCATATGAAGGTGGTTAAAAACATTGAGTTTCCCACTAGACAAATTGACACAATTTTCCATAAAATATGTCATCATGGGTGGTTGAATGATGTACTAATATATAAATTTTTTTGAGGGAATATAATTTCAACTCATAAAACAATTTGACCACTACATTATAACTCAGTAATATAAATTTAATATTTCTTTATATTTTTCACAATATAACTTCAATAAATTTAACATTGTTCCAAATGTGACAAACAACAAACAATATCACAATTAGTCCAAAAAATGATGTCGCATTAGCAACATGGTATACCATACTCAACATGGTCAATCGTTGTTAACATGGGCATTGTAGTAAACCATACTCAACATGGGTACCGTCGTGAATCACAATCACCATGGGAATCATGGTCAACAACAATCATCTATAGGTAAAACTTAACAAACAAACATGATGTTACAATGTGAAAAGAAAGATCAACATCATAGTGTGATGGATAGCAAATAATGCCACATTGTAATGCTACAATGTAATAAACAACAAATGATGTCACAATTTGATGAATAAGAAGGAATGTCAAATTTGGACAAAATAATGATGTTACAATGTGATGAAAAACACTACAATGTGATGAACAAAAACAACTTTGTAATGTGACGATCAACAAACCATTTCATAATATGACAAACAAAAAACCATGTCAAAATGTGATGACATTAAAATACGATGAAAAATAATATCATAAGTTAACAAATAATAGCCACCATAATGTGATGAACAACAAAAGATGCCAAAAAATGACAATAATATACATCATTATAATGTTATGAACAAAAAGTGACATCACAATGTGATGAACATCAAACAACATTGAAATTAGACAAAAAAAAGTCACTATGTGACAAAGAAAAACATTTTTAAGCATGGTCAACTACGTTTGACTAATTCAATCCTAGCCATCCCTTGTTTAACCATTGTGTGACACGATCAACAATGGTCATATGCGATCAAGCATATGCAATCATTGCGCTGAGAGGGGCATTCTACAACCTAGTATGAGGGGTATGTGTAAGTATGTCATGTCTCCAATACAATACTAATAAAAGTAAAATTAAAAAATCAATTTCTACCCAAAACAAAAACAAATATAACAATATAAATAAAAAAATACAATAAAACTTAACACAAAGAATTAAAAATATTGCTCCAAAATATTTTAATATTTCTTTTAATTAAATATTTGTAAAATGGATCTTTAAAATGAAAAACCAAATCCTATGGATTTATTAAAATATTTAAAGACAAATATTTCGACGTCAAAGTTGTAATATTTGAAAACATTAATTTGATGTAGTTTTATTGTAAATTTTGTTATCATGCCATGTAGAAAACATAGTTAAATCTAATATTAATATTAAAATACTAATATTATTATTAAATCTAATATTAACATTAATAGTTTATAAAATTAATATTCTTATATTTAGTAACGTTGGATTAATAATTTTAGGAATGGTTTGCATCTCTAGGGATTTGATCCTTCTTAGCACATGATAGATTGGAATTAGATGGATCTAGGCTAGTAGATAAGAATGTGAACCACAGTAATTTGTGGTTGAGCATAAAAAACTATAGAAAATAGGGTCAACAATGGTTAACATGGTCACATTGGTCAACCATGTTCAACTAAGTAAAACATGGTCAAACAACATTCAATAGTGGTCTACATGATCAACATGGTTAAATTGGTAAACCATGGTTAACATGGTTAACATGAAGACCATGGTCAAATTAATAAGACCATGTTCACATATGGTTAACATGTTCCCCATCATTGACTGTGGTTGAATAAGATTGACATGGTTGAATATAGTTAAGCATGACTTGACCATGATCGGCCATGATTTATATGGTTGATTAACATTGATATAACAAGTTCATGAATATGTAATGCTTACAAATATGAATATACAACTCGAAACATTAAATGATGAATTTGGTTTACCAATTTTGAGCATGGTTAACCATGATGTCTATATGTGACTATGGTTGAGAAAACATGGTTATGGTTGATATCTATGGGTGATTATGGTTGACCAAATAGAACTATGGTATTTTTTTGTTAACCATCATTGATGATGGTTAATGGATATATCATAGAAGAATACAATCAACCATGGTAAAATTTGCTAAACTATATTCACCCATTTCAACATGGTTATGGTTAACTATGATTAACTATAGTTAACTATGGTCACCATTTTCAACTTTCATCAACCATACTTGACTTTGGTTACAATTTTTAACCATAATCAACCATACTTGACTCTCATTAACATAAACCATGGTGAAACATAACCATCCATGGTCAATCATGATCAAGCATAGTCATCTGAGGTCAACCATAGTTAACCTTGGATAAGAATGGCTAACCCATGCTAGACCATTCTCAATATGGCTAGCCATGTGATGGGATCTAGTATTCCATCAAGGATGTTTCAACTCCCAATAATTCTCAACTTAAATTATCAACCTAGTGTTCATACAAACTTAGAGGTGACAATGTTATATGCACAGTAGGTTAAGTTCTACTCATGTCACCCTCAATAATTAGATCAAATCAAGGCATACAAAGAATATTCCTACAACTAAATACAAAGGGGATTTATATGAAATGATATCATGGTTGCAAGATAATGAACATGATTCCAACCGTAGAAATGAAAATACCATTCAGTAAATCTAAATACTAGTTGCGGTTGCATGAAAGTAACAAACTGTAGTAGTTGCATAAAAAATTATACTACTATATTTGCACACTAATAAATTCAACGTTCTAATTGCATGAACTGTAAATATAATTACAAATTACTTGAGAAAAGGAGTACAACTTATTTGTATTTGAAAATTAGAGAGTTTATGGTTGATTTAATACTACCGTGGTTAGTTTGCGAGAACCCTTCTTAAGGCAGGTTCTGATACCATCTACCATTAACCATAACATCAAACTATTGATGTCCACATCATATACCTGGTGCAGATCCTAACCGTCAGAGGTAACTCGGTTGAACTCGCTCCAGAATTTGGATAAAGTTATAACATATGGTTTGATTATTGAAAATTACCTCTAGTTCATATGTGGTTTAAGACTTGGGTATATACATTAATATTTATATGGTTGGGGTTGGGGTTAACTCCAAACCCCATCTTCCCGCCACATAATGTGGTTGGGTGGGGTCAACCCTAGTCCCGACCCTCAACTCCACCGCTCATAAACCTTAAATAGAAGTTAAGTCCCATACTTGTTAAAAACCAACATAGGTGGGCTAGTGGAGATATTGGTTGGCAGGAAGTAGGTTTTACATTCAAACCTTGCAAAGGTATTTTTGCCTCAAACCATAATTTTACATGGCTATCAGGAGGTCACGTGGTAGCCATGGATTGGCCCACGTGGCTCCTCCTAATTTGTCCACCCAAACAAAACATGAAGCAATAGAAACTCATGAATTCCACCCAATCAATATATGACACTCGTCGTCATCCCATTGGCTGATGGGAGGAAAAATCGCCCTACCTAATCATTACCCAGTCAACGTACAGACTGCTGACTGAGAATCCATGTAAACTCATTTAAAAAATTTTAATTGTTTGTCAAATCAATCATAATGCGATATCGAGAGAATCCTATGCTAGTTTTGAGTGAAACAAGTTGCGTTGGATTCAGGGAAACGAGATATTCTCTTTGGCAATTGTTTTGAGCTAGTTCAATCACTTTGAATTTTGAGCATTTTCTTGATCCACTATATCATTCCTCCCCACTAGAATCTTTTGGACCCCAAAATATCACTTTCAGTTAACAAACATATGAGGGTACAATTCCCTCAGCCTTCCAATCTCAATATATTTGGATTTTCTTGAATTTATTCCCATGAGCCCCACATGAAGGTACTCCACGTTCCCTCCTTTTGAATTCCTTATTTTCCTATCAAGGATGGTGTTTTGTTTCAATTATTCAAGATATTTAGGAGATAAATCTTTAATTGAAGGAATTTGTAAATTCTCTCCTTCATATTCAATCAAAGGAGGCTCGTACAGCCTTAAATTCTCAACATTAATAACTGCATAAAGTTTTATATATGAAGGCAAAGGCAACCTTAAGGCATTATTACCAATATTTTCCAGAATTCTAAATGGACCATATCAAATTGGTTTCAGACTTTTACCTTCTCCTTGGAGTCTCTCTTTGCTAATGTGAAGTCAAACTTCATCACCGACTTGGAAATTGTGATCCACACGATGCTTATCAAGTCTTTTCTTGTACTTGAATTGACTCTTCTCCAACTGTTTGATGTACCAATTGAAAATTTTCAATTAATCTTTTAGATTTTTCTATGTCACTATGGCCATCAATAGCAACATACTTCCCAAAGACGAAATCTAAATTAAATTTGGGAAAGTATCCCACACATGCCTAAAATGGTGATGTTTGAGTCGATGAATGTTTGCCTTGGTTGTAAGCATGCTTAATATAGTGAAATGTTCATCGTAAAACTTAGGATGCTTACTGCAATAACCTTGAAGAAGATATATCACCATTATGTTCACCACCTGTGTTTGGCCATATGTTTGCGGATGGAATATTGTACTCTTTCTCAATTTTGTGTCCATGTGTCCCAACAAGATTGACCAAAATTTCTCAACAAAGTGATAATCTCGATCACTATAAATGGATGTGGGAAACCCAAAATGAAGCCATACATTATGAAGGAATAAATAAGCAGTCTATTCCATAGTAACTTGCTTTTTACAACTCATAAAAATACACATTTTGTTGAACTTATCCATTACTACATAAAGATAATTATGACCTCTCCTAGACATAGGTAGACCACCTACAAAATCCATAGATACACTCTCCCATGGAGGAGAAGGTACTGGAAGTGGTGTATACAAACCCAAATTTCTATTTCTAAGCTTATTGACAGCACATAATGAACATCCTCTCACAAATCGTGACACACTTTCAAGCATATGAGGTTGGTAACAATACCTTTGTAATTATGCATTGTCTTACCTATAATGAAATGACCAGCAATAAGAGAAGTATTTTCTTCCCTTATGATTTTTAATCTTTGTCCTTGTGGAATAAAAAGCTTTCCAAGATGGTATAACAAGTTATCATGCAGCTCATAATCCAATTCCTTTACTTGGTTACCTTGACACAAAGTGACATATACAACTTTGAAATCATTATCTAAAGCATATTTCTCAACATAACTCTTATTTTTAAGAATAATGGATGCACTAACAATTGATATAGAAAGCATATCAACAACCTTGTTATAAATGCCTTTATTATACCTTATCACCAAGTGGAATTGTTGAATAAATCCCATGCATCGGAAGTTCCTCACTTGCTGCAAATTTGTTTGTGATTTCAAGCATTGACATTCCCAATGATCTGTGTGAATTATTGTTTCCTTACCCATCAAGTAATGTTTCCACTTTTTCACACTTTGTGCCAATGCATACAATTTCTTATCATATGTAGGATAGTTAATCACTTTATCATTAAAAGTTTCTGAACCAAAACAGATGGGATTACCATGTTTCATTAGTACTACACCCATCGCATAGTCTCTTGCATCAGTCTATATCAAAAATGACCGTCTCAAGTCAAGAAGTGAAAGTACAGAAGCTGAGTTAATCATTTCCTTCAATGCATCCAATTATTTTTTTTTTACCTCCCCACTAAAAAAATTTCTTCACACTTGTCAATGCATGAAATGGGGTTGTGATAGAAGAAAATTTAGAAATAAATTTCTCCAATATTGGGATGCTCCCAAAAATATACTATCCTATGTCATTATTTTGGGCTTTCGTCAATTCAAAATGACATCAACCTTGGAGGGATGTATTTTCAATTATCCCTCCAACAATATGACCGAAGTAGACTAAAGAAGTTTTTCCAAATTCACATTTTTGAAAACAAATTTTCTTTATTTAGTACATCTAATGCTTGATATACATGCACGACATGTTCTTCATGAGACTTTCTCAAAATTAATATGTCATCTAAGTATACTTTTACAAAGTCATCTAGAAAATTCCTCAATACATCATTCATTACATGCATGAAGGTAGCAATAGCATTAAAAAGCCCAAAGGGCATAACCAACCATTCAAAAAAACCTTTCTTTGTTTTGAATGTTGTTCTACATATCTCTCCTTCAGCGATCCTAATTTGATGATAGCCACTCCTCAAGTCCAACTTAGTGAAATATGCAACATATTTCAATTGATCAAGTAAATAATCAATTCTAGGAAGAGGGTAGCTGTTCTTTACTATAATATTGCTCAATGCACGAAATTATACACACATGCTCCATGTTCCATAATTATTTGGCACTAAAACAATAAGTGAACCACATAGCGATGTACTTGGCTAGATGATCCACATGTCAAGCCACTCTTGGATTTTTTTTTTTAATTTCTACATTTTCATCCACTGACATCCTGTACATGATAATTTTAGGAAGAGTACTATCTTGTTGCAATTGGATTTAATGTTGGATTCCTCTTTTAGGAGGTAATCCCTTAGGCTCCTGAAACATCTCATCATACTAGTTAACAAGCTCAACCGAATCATATTTCAACTTTGAATCACAACCTTAAAAGGCTTCATTATCAATTTATTCTTGGGTTTGATCATTAGAAGTACAAAATTCTTGCTAGAGTTAAAAATTATATTCATTTGTCTAGCATTCACAAGTGAAATGTGTGGTTTCTTGTGATGTGCTTTAAGATGGAGATGAAATGTAGCTCTCATATCATAAAGATATGGGCTTCCTAAAACAATTCCACATATCTCTAATGGCACTACATCAAGCTCTACCTCATCAATGAATTTTGCAGTAATGGAGAATTTCAGTTTGAATTTTCTAGTTACTTACAACTTTTCATTGTCACGCACCCAACCTAAAGGATACGGTTTATGATGAGGAATGGTTTCCAAATTCAAATTTTTGAAAATGTTTTCAGAAATGAAATTTTATTTTGATCCACTATCAAATAGAGTATCACTTTTGTTAAGTTTTGATATGAATATAATATGGAAAAGCTCTATTCTTTATTTTAGACTTTAAGTTTTATTGTGGCTATTTGAAGAACTAGTACTAGCAATGGATTCTTTACATTTGAATCCCATTGTTGTGACCTTTATTTCATCTCCTGAATCAGATCCAAAATCATGTTGTGTAGTTGCTACTGTCTTTTTCTTTTCTTTGTTGTTAAAATTTTTGGGTCTCATCTCAAGATGAAGTTTCAATCAGTGATCTTCATCATGACCGTCCTTTCAACAATGCCTGCATGTTAATTTTTCTCCCTCTTTCTTGATGGAATAATTCTTCTTCCCTTTTCCTTTGAATTTATCCTTTCGTTTGTCTCCATTCTTAAATGGATTTTTTCTACCTTATTGTGGAACATTATTCCCTCTTGCTTCTAGATGTGTGGCCTATACACAAACCTCATCTAAACTTGTAGGGTTAAACAAGAGAATAGTGTGCCTCAAGTAACTATGCAAACCTCCAATGTATTTGAGTAAAGTGTCTTGAGCTGATAAATCTACACCCAAAATACATGCTCTCATTCTAAACTCTTGGGTATCACTTTGCACACTTTGGCCCTTTAATTGCCTAAAGTTTTGAAAATCCGTGATATATTTTTTCATGTATGCTAATGGATAAAATTTTCTCCTTATTTCAGCAACAAAATGATTCCAAGAAGATAAACCTTATCATGTTTCTTCATGTCCTCTTGATTCTTGGCTTCTCACCAAATGGGTGTTGCAATTTCAAACCTTAATGAAGCAAGTTGAATATTGGTATAATCATCCTTGATCCTATGTATCTTGCAATACACTTCTTTCTGGTATTGAAAAAAGATACAATGCTAAACACTTGAAGAGGATCCTTTGAGATATGGAGGTCAAATACCCAAAACAAGGAGGTATCCTTCCCTTGAGTTCCTACAAGGGAAACCAACCAACATTAAGAAACTTAAATGATAATGAAATGGTGGGTAAACCAACCAACAGTAAGACACTTACATGATATATATTGCATTACTAAAAAACCAACATAAAAATAAATCAACTATAATTTTATTTTATATATAAAAAATTAAAATATGATTTAAATTTATATGAATATAAAAAAATATGTAATAATATTTTAATTATGGAGATTTACTTTACTTTTATTGGAGATATTTTTAACGTGTAAAAAGGTTTTTTTACAATACCATAGGCTAATACCATATGTGCAAAAAACTACAATTCATATTCATATGAAATTATTTTAATTAATCAATTTAAAAATTAAAAATACCATATGCTAATACCATAGTTGTTTGTGTTGAAAAAAGATATACTGCTAAACACTTGAAGAGGGTCCTTTGAGATATGGAGCTAAAATACCCAAAACAAGGAGGTCTCCTTCCATTGAGTTCCTACAAGCATCTCCTCCCTCTCTCAAAGAATTGTAGATCAAGACCAAATGGTTAACCTCTCTCTCTTGGAATGAGATGTTGGCTCTCAAACATATGAGTCCTTCCAATCCCTCTATTGCTGGACTATGCTTGTAGGTTTGATAAGAAGCAGTTTTTCCAGCATAACAATGTTTCTCTGTTTCTTCTTCCAATGGCTAGTTTTTATAGAAAATTTTGCACTTCTCCTCCCTCTCTTGGCCCAAGATTGATAGTGACTCAAGAGTGGAGAAGAGATTCCACTGTGGGATGCATGCCTCCTCAAGGTGGATAAAATTCAGTTGTCCTTGAAAGTAATGGGTAGAGAATCACCTTAACCAAATGTCTCAAGTGGTCCCGAACGGTGACATTTCGACATCTTTGGGATCGCATGGCTATCGAAGGTATAGGCGCATTGTGCACAAAAATCCTTTGTTGCTGGTGCACTGTTTGTTAATTTATAACTGGACCTTAGGAATAATTAACTTTTTGTCTTTCCTAATGTATTTCTTCTCTGAAAATATTTTTCTATACCTTTTGCTTGACATTTTTAATGTCTTTTTCCTGTACGATTTTCTGGTGTTAGCACTCATTGTTGTGTGACAAATATATCTTGTCACGAAATCTAACCAAGCCATCTGTTGTGAGATGATAGTTCGCATCCTAATCACATGTAACTTGTTGTAACCTATGTTTAAGCTCTCTATACCTATCATATTTATGACCTCCCTGTAAAATCTAATCTTGTAAATCCATCCCATAAGAACTCATAGTTGCAATGCGATTTACCTGTAACCTCCTTCTAAGTGCTTCTAAAACCATATTCTCTTTACCTTTAATGTACCTGATCTCAAAGTCAAATACACTAATCATGGCCAACCATCTAGCTTTCCTAACATTCAAATTTGGTTGGTCAAATAAATACCTCAATCCATTATGATCACTCATCAATACAAACCTCCTTCCAAGCATATAGTGCCTCCACATCTCCAATGCATGCATGATCGTTGATAAATCAATATCAAAAGTTGGATAATTCATCTCATGCTCATTTAGTTTCCTTGATTAATAGAACATTACATGTCATTCCTACATTAGGACTCCACCAAGCCCTCTTTTGCAAGCATTTGTACATACCTCAAACTCTTTTTGAAGATCTGTAACCTTTATAACTGGATCATTTGTCAACAACTGATTCATCCCCTCAAAGCTTGTTTCACATTCCTCTTTCCATTCAAACTTCTTACCTCTCCTTTATAATGACGTGATAGGATAAGAGATCTACGATAATTTCCTGATAAAATTCCTTTAATAACTTGCTAAGCCCATAAATGACCTTACCCCATCCAAATTCCTAGGATATTTCCATTCCATGATAGATTTTATCTTTTTTGGAGCCGCTGCTATGCATTCCTTGGAAACCACATGTCCCAAGTACTGTACCTATGTCTAAAAGAAACTGCATTTTCTAAGATTTTCATACAACTAATGCTTTCTTAGCAATCTCAATACTGTTGCTATGTTTTAGGCATCCTCTTCCTCATTCATAAAATATACCAATATATCATCAATGAATACAATAAAAAACTTATCCAGATAAGGAAAAAATAAAATATTCATCAAGCACATAAAATTAGTTGGAGCATAAGTCAAACTAAAAGGAACTACAAAAAATTCATAATGCCCATACCTAGTCCTGAAATTTGTCTTGGAAATATCCTCTTCTTTGATGCGTACCTAATAGTAACCTGATCTCACATAAATATTCAAGAACACTCCTACCCCCTTCAACTAATCAAACACGTCACCAATCCTCGACAACATATACCTATTCTTGATGGTCACATTGTTCAAATACCTATAATCGATGCAGAACCTGAGAGTACCATTATTCTTCTTTACAAAAAATATTGGTGCACACTAAGGTGATACACTTGGGCTAATGTATCCTTTGTCAACAATTTTCTTCGACTATAACTTCAATTCCACTAACTTTGGCTTGCTCGTCCTTTATGGTGCCTTTGATGTTGGTGTCGCCCCTGGTACCATCTCAATAGAAAAATCCACTTCCATGTGAGGTGGAAGCTTTGAAATATTTTTCGGGAACACATCTTGAGACTGTTGTAGAACTGCATACTTGTTCAATACTTATGCATCCTCAACATCATTACCTTTATGACAGGAAATATGCACTGCAAATAACACACACCCTTTCCTGTGACTATGCTTAGCCTGCATAGTTATCACCATTCTAACTTCTATTTCCTCCTTCTTACCTTGCAATACTCTTTGTTCTTCATTGTCATCAAAACACTCAATAGCCTTGTCATAAAAATCCACCTTAATCCTATGAAGATATAACCAGTCCATACCCAAAAGCATATTTTATGATCCCAACGGAAGTACATCCAAATGTGTAGATGTAGACATACCATTCAATTCAAATGCACAAGCTCTTACCCAATAATGAATTTTTTTCTTAGTACCTGTAGCCAACTGCACTAACCAATGATATGCATGCACTTATTTATTCAAACTACACTTATCAATCAAGTCAGGATTAACATAACTATAACTAGATCCAGGGTCAATTGAAATAGAAAGAACTTGAAAACAAAGCTTATCATCCATCTTAATGATAGATTCTGGATGATCTGCATACCTATTATCAGGCACTACATAGATACAAGGAATTATCTTCCCAGCATCCCCATATATATGTGCTTCTTGATCACTGTAAATATGTGATCTAGCACCCTGATGTTGTGGACAATCTCCCTTGTGATCATCTTTGCCAAAATTCTAATACTGTAAAGTCTTCCAACTTGCACCTTTGTTCTACTCCTGAGACTAAAATTCCTATCCTTATTTAGATGCATTAAACTTATTATGTGGTGCTTCATTCTCTTTGTTACTTGTGTCCTCACGTGTTGTTTGCTTCTAATCCCATTTCCCTTTATCCTTTGCATTACCATTATAGTCTCACTTAGTCTCAAATTTTTGCTTTGATTTCTCATAAACATTCTTTAGCTTCTGGATGACCTCCTCCAATGATATAGGCTCATCAAACCCAATATTATCTTTGAATGCTACTAGCAACAAACTAATGAATATTTTAATCTTGACCTTCTCCTCCTTTAGATAAGGCACGTGCCTCAATAACTCCACGAATACGCTAGTGCAGTCATCATTTGTAATATATCCCATATTCATCTCATAGAATTACTTTTCCATGTCGTCATAGTATCTCTTAGATACAAACTTCATCCTGAATAGTATTTGAAGCTCACTCCAAGTCAAATCCTCTTCATGTATACCTCTGACATTCTTTACACATTCCCACCAAATATATGCTTTACCTTTAAGACTAAACATAGTTATTTTGGCCTTCATATTCATTGAGTAATCATGCAACCTAGAGAACTTATTCATCCCAAGAAACCACGCTTCTACATCCTTTGACTTCTTCATTTCCCCATAAAATGTATGTGGCTTTTCTTTTCCTGAAATCATTTGAAAAATATCCCTTGTCACTCCTCCTATAAGGATGATGTTGGAACAGGTTCTCCCAAAGGCTATGAATTTTGTCCATTTTGTATAATTTTGTATTTTTAGTCTAGCACAGGGGTTTTGGGGTGGGTCAAAGCCCCTAACACATTATAAATGGGTCAAGGGTAGACCAAGAGTCCGCAAACCATGGTTTGTGGACCACTGGATGTGTAGGCTAAATAGTTATAAATAGATGAACCTTTTTTGAGTCAGATGTAGGAATGAATAGAGATTGATGCAAAGTAAAAGCCACTAAGTCTGTGGTAGGGGTGTTTGGGTTAGGACTCCTCCTGGCTATGTGTGTGGAGATCCTCTGTCCTGTTATGTACGAACCTTGCTGGCTGTGTGCACAAGTGGTAAATTCGGAATGTAAGAGGATTTTTGGTAATAATATAGATGTGCGAAACTATTGCAGATATTTTATGTGATTTGTTATGGTTGATACAGACTTGAGTTGTATGATTTGTTTATAAGTTGAAAACAGTTTATGTTTATGATAAATGCATTTGTGATCTTTTAATCTAGTGTGAATATATTATTCTGTGATTATAGTTGATCATATGCACGTGAATGCGAGCCTGTTAATTAGATCTGATAACTGTATTTTAGTTATTTATTCTTGTGAACGACCTCTGGTTGTATAGATCTGATAATTGCAGACTGGCTTGACCTACCTGCTCTCCCTCAAGGGGCGGAAACCTGGTTCCAACACCCTCCCATACTGCTTCAGGTGAGACTTTGGCCTGCGCAAGCAGTTCAATGCCTAAAGGGCCAGTAGTATAGGGGTTTGTTGGAAAACCTTAATCTCCAAACCTGGGTCAAGACCCCTCAAGCCAAAAAATGGTTTATTTGTTGGGACTGGGAGCATTTTGAGAGAGATCGAGTAATGCCAAGGCTGTATTGGAAACCTGAAAGAAAATAAATTGATGAATGGTTTGAAAAACAAGCTCAGGAATTCGCAATAAAAGAAAACCATAGTAAGAAGTTGACCACCGAAGAGTGGAAAAATAAGTATATTTTCAGAGAAATCTGTAGAAATTTATAGTTTCCCACCCCGGTTTTTAGTTTTCACCTTATTAGTCCAAAATAGTTAAATGCCCTTTCCCATACCCATACATTTAACAAATTGGAAAATAAATTTTGCTGAAAACACAAATTCTGGAAATTTTTCAGAATGCTGGAAAATGCAGAATTAAAAATCAGCAAGCATAAAAACAGTCATTCACACATTTGACACGGATATTTTTGGTCAACATGACCCTGGAAAAACCCCCTACAACTCTTGGGGAAAACCAGTTCGAAAGCTCCTTCTTATTTCTGGAAAATGCTTTTACAGAGGGGTGAAATATACAGGAAAAATTCCAGCAAATTAATAACAGACTTATCTGGTTTTCCGTGCTTGCCTCTGCCTTGGAAAATGTGCCAGAACAACAAAATACTCAAAACAGAAATTTATTACAGCAAATGACAGTTCATAAATTCGTGCCCAGAACTTAGCTGAACAGCCGTACGGACTGTACAGACTGTACGGAATTTTCCAGCAAGCTGTCTTTCTCGAAAACAGTGCTGGCTGCCTCGATAAATGTGCCCAGCCACCTAGAAAATCGAGCCCTCTTGCTGCTGTACTATTCCTCGAAAAACGTGCTACCTTTCTCCTTGAAAACCGTGCCTCAATACTGCTGTACGAACTACTGTACGGACTGCTGTACAGATTTATGTGCTGCTGTACGGCCAAACTGCCTCGGTATCCGTGCACTCTCTTACTGCCTCTAAAACCGTGCCCTCCTTGCTGTTGTACGGACTTGCTGAGTTTTTCTTCTCCTTCACCCTCTCAAGCTCTCTTCAGAAAAAAAGTCTCCAGCTCTCCTTCTCCTCCTCTCTCAATCTGCTCATGAAAGAATGAATGACCTTTTCCTCCTTTTCCTCCTTTAACCTAACCCTAAGTGACTTTTGGGGAATCCCTAAATCCAATGGCTGAAATAGATTGAGATCTAGGGCTAAGATTAAATGTTCATTTAAATCTCACTTTCTATTTTTTAATTCACCCCACTTTAATAAAGACCCACTTAGTCATTTATTTCCAAAGTCACTTTTCCTTTCTAATTTTACATTGACTTTATTAAAGTCACTTTAAAATTAGACTTTAGTAACTTTATCACTTAAAGTCACTTTTTAATTAGATTTGACTTTATAACTTTATAAAGTCACTTTAGGAGAAAAATTAAATTCTTTTGGACACTTTTCCCTAGGCCAAAGATCAAAGCCTTAGGGAACCACCTGTCCTCCGGTAACCAAATTTCAACACTCCCTCTTACCGAGGAAGGTGTTCCTCACCACACCCATCTTGTCTCTGAAGTAGACATGCTTGCCCCGTGGCAAGGCTTTGGTAAGAATATCTGCAACCTGCTCATCAGTGGGAATATACTCAAGCTTCACAGCTCCTTTCTGAACATAGTCTCTGATGAAATGATATTTGATCCCGATATGCTTTGACCCGTCATGAAATACTGGATTCTCCGTGAGTTTAATGCAACTCTGATTATCACAGTAAATCACTGAAGGTCTCAACGGCAGACCAAATAAGCCAAACAACATCTTGCTAAGCCAGATGGCCTCACAACTAGCTAGACCGGCTACCATATACTCTGCTTCCGCTGAACTCAATGCTACTGACTGCTGCTTCCGGCTGAACCATGACACCACTGCCGAACCCAACCCAAAACAGCACCCTGAAGTGCTCTTCCTATCAGAAGCACAACCTGCCCAATCAGAATCAGTGTAACTTGCCAATCTCACTCCATCCCCCTGCCTGTAGTTCAGACCATAATCCACTGTCCCCTGCAAGTACCGCAAAATGTGTTTTGCAGCCACCCAGTGAACCTTCCTAGGCTCACACATAAACTGACTCATCGTGTTGACTGCAAAACAAATATCTGGTCTAGTGTTGACCAAATACATTAAGGAACCAATCAGCTGTCTGTACAATGTGGGATCCACCAACTCGGAATCCGAAGCATGAAGCTTCTTCCAGTTGGTGATCATCGGTGTCGACATGGGTCTACAATCCTCCATGTGGAATCTGCCAAGGATGTCCACAATATACTTCCCCTGTCCCAAGAAAAAATGCCCCTCCTCCTGCCACACCTCCAAACCCAAAAAGTAATGCATCAAGCCGATGTCCTTCATCTCAAACTCCGCCGCAAGATCTCTCTTGCAGTGCTCTATGAGTCTCTCTGCACCTGTAATGACTAAGTCATCCACATACAACACTAGAATGAGAGGCTCCTCACCTATCACAATATAGTAAAGGTTCGGATCTGCCTCACTCTTTGTGAAACCCATCTTCTGCAAGTAAGTATCTATCCTAGAGTACCAAGCTCTGGGAGCTTGCTTCAGGCCATAAAGGGCCTTCTTCAGTCTGCACACATGGGACTCCTTCCCATGCACCTCAAAGCCCAGTGGTTGCTCAATGTACACCTCCTCTTGTATGAAGCCATTGAGAAATGCGGTCTTCACATCCATCTGGTGGATCTTCCAACCCATCTCTGTTGCTATCGATATAATGGAGCGGATCGAAGTATATCGAGCCACGGGAGTGAAGGTCTCCTCATAATCAACTCCCTCTACCTGGGAGAACCCTATAGCCACAAACCTCGCTTTGAATCTCTCAATTCTGCCATCTGCAGCATGCTTTACCTTGTAAAGCCATCTGGAAGTGACCACAGATTTTCCCTCAGGCCTAGGCACCACCTCCCAAACATCATTCTTCATGATAGAATAATACTCCTCCTGCATGGCCTCTCTCCAGACTTGCTGGCTAGCTGCCTCCTCATAGCTAGAAGGCTCAGAGTCAAGGATGCTGGTAGCCATTGCCATATAGCTACAAAACCTCTCAGGTGGTCTTCTCTCTCTAATCGGCCTCTTAGGCTCAGCAACAGATGTGGCATCTCTCAAGGTGTCCTGAAGCCACTTGGGCTTCCTCTTCCCTGAGCACACTTCTCCCGCCAAAGAATAAAACTCCTCCTCCTCAACATCAGGAGCCTGAACTCCTGACTGTCTGTCTGTTGTCCTCCTACCTGCACCTGAACCTGTAGATGTTGAGGTACCGTGTGAACTGTCCATCAATGGACTCCCCAGTGAACTACTGTGTGGACTACTCTGCATGCTGCCCGTAGCACCACCTCTATGACTCGGTGAGCCACTCCCCACTGACGGACCTGACATCGTCATAGATGTACCTCCGGATCCTCTTGATCCCTGCCCACTAGATCCCTGTGACTGACTCAACTGCTGCTGAGGGTCTGGCTGATCCAGATACTCTAACTCCTGTGACCTCCTCAAGGCCCTGTCCTCCTCGAACTTCATATCCCGCCTGACAACAACTTTCCTCTGTGCAGGAATGTAAATCCGAAAGGCCTTGGAGGTCTCACTGTAGCCCAAAAAGATACCCTTCTCTGCGGTGGGCTCTAGTTTGGTCCTCTTCTCCTTGGGTATGTAGGAGTATGTGATGCACCCAAAGATACGAAGATGACCAATATCAGGCTTCTTCCCAAAAAAACCTCCTCCGGAGTCATGTGCCCCAAAGCACAATGCGGACTCCTGTTTTTCAAATAAACAGTTGTGTTGCAGGCCTCAGCCCACAAAAATAGTGGCAACCCCTGATCATGCAACATGGCTTTGGCAGCCCCTCCGATGGATCTGTTCTTCCTCTCCACAACCCCGTTCTGCTAGGGGTTGTAAGGAACAGTGAACTCCCTCCTAATGACTGCCTCTGCACAATAGTCAACAAACTCTCCAAGGGTGTACTCTCCCCCATTGTCCGACCTCAGGGACTTGATCTTCCGACCTGTCTGTGTCTCCACAAGAGCTCTGAACTCCTGAAACCGCTTGAAGATATCACTCTTGGTCTTCAAGAAATAAATCCAGGTCCTCCTGGAGTGATCATCAATGAATAACACATAGTACTCATATCCACTCAAGGAAACATGAGACATCCGACCGCTCACATCGGAATGAATCAAATCAAGTATCCCAGTCGCTCTGCTGTCACTGCTGGGAAAAGGGGATTTGGCAAACTTGCCCATCGTACATCCTCTGCAAGTATCAAAGTGATCAGTACTGAAATCTGGCACACCTGTAGTGATCTCCCGCAAAGTCCTCAAGGCTCCATGATACATGTGCCCCATCCTGCTGTGCCAAATCTCACACTGCTCAGAACTGCTAGCTCTGCTGTCGGTACTGCTGCTCAATGCCAAAAGGGACTGAAATGAAAAATTGTACACCTTTGCATGGCGTACACCTATCACTCTAGCTGAATCAGCTGGAGTGCCCCTGGGATACATCAACACCTGTCCTCCCCTGAACAATACCTCATATCCTCTATCCTCCAAAGCTGAGACGGATATGAGGTTCTTCCTCATCCCTGGCACATAAAGAACATCTGACACCTTCAAGGGAGGTTTAGACTCCCTCTGAAATGTCAGTGTCCCCACACCGACTGCTCTAACAACTCTGTCATCACCGAGTACTACCTCTACATCAGTGCCACTCACTGAAAGCTCTGAGAAGTACTCACGGACTCCTGTCATATGACGTGAAGCCCCACTGTCCACATACCAGATACCCGAAGATGCTCCGCTAATTGAGGGAAATGCATGCTCCCTCTGAACCTCTATGGCAGATGATCCCGCACTAGAGGACTCACACGCAGTGAACCCAAACTCCTAGTCAAAACGATCTGCAAAGTCCTCAACCTCTGCTGAAGCTGCCATGCTCTGGTTCTTCCCCTTCTTCTTCTTCTTCTCTGGACACACAACTGCATAGTGTCCCATCTTCTGAAAATTCCAACACTTCACTTTGGAATAGTCCTTCTGTGTGTTATCCTGTTTACCTTTACCTTTTCCTTTGCCCCCACCATTGCTTGTGGAAGCCTGCTTCTTCCCTTTGCCTTTCTTGCATCCTGCCAACAGTGCTACATCCTCATCCTACTCAACTGGCTTGGCTGCCCCAAGCTGACCTTTCCTGATCTCTGTCTGAATGCAATCATCCCAGAACCTCTCCCATGTTGGAAGGGTCTCATGTGCACAAACCCCATCAACAAAGTTCATCCATGAACGGGGGAGGCCATTCACTGCAATCCGCACCAACTCAGTGGGTGGAATGGCCTCTCCAATCACTGCCAACTCATCTCTCACATTAGTAATCTTTGTGAGATATCCAGCTGCACTATCATTACCCATCTTAATGGTCTTCAGCTTCTCCTTCAGGACCATTTTCCGGTTCTCATTGGTACTCTGGTAGAGATTGGAAAATGTTGTCCACATCTCATGAGCATTTCTCTTTCCTCTCACATGAGGAATGCAATGGTCTTTGATTCCGTCTAGAATCAGTCTCTTACCCTTGTTGTTATTTTTATTATATGCTGCCAACTGAGTAGCATCAGTAGGCACATTTACAGGGTTCTGCGTGGTATGCACCATAATGTCCCAGACTTCTGCCTCCTCAAAGATACTCTGCATTCTCTCCTTCCAAATGCTGTAATTGGAATGCCCATCCAACCTATCCTCCACCCTCAGTCCCAAAGACATCCTGCTGTCCGAAAACTGAAAAATAGCACTGCTGTGGTAAAGATAAAACTGATGTTTGTGAAAAATCAGCTTGCTGGAATTTTCTGAGTGAAAAATCAGTAGGCTGTAATTTTCCTCCTTGCTGTCCCAAACTGCTCTTCAGCACTCAAGCTCTGATACCATGTAGAAATTTATAGTTTCCCACCCCGGTTTTTAGTTTTCACCTTATTACTCCAAAATAGTTAAATGCCCTTTCCCATATCCATACATTTAACAAACTCGAAAATAAATTTTGCTGAAAACACAAATTCTAGAAATTTTTCAGAATGCTGGAAAATGCAGAATTAAAAATCAACAAGCATAAAAATAGTCATTCACACATTTGACACAGATATTTTTGGTCAACATGACCCTGGAAAAACCCCCTACAACTCTTGGGGAAAACCAGTTCGAAAGCTCCTTCTTATTTCTGGAAAATGCTTTTACAGAGGGGTGAAATATACAGGAAAAATTCTAGCAAATTAATAATAGACTTATCTGGTTTTCCGTGCTTGCCTCTGCCTTGGAAAACGTTCTAGAACAGCAAAATACTCAAAACAGAAATTTATTACAGCAAATGACAGTTCAGAAATTCGTGCCCAAAACTTAGCTGAACAGCCGTACGAACTGTACGGACTGTACGAAATTTTCCAGCAAGCTGTCTTTCTCGAAAACAGTGATGGCTGCCTCGATAAACGTGCCCAGCCACCTAGAAAATCGAGCCCTCTTGCTACTGTACTATTCCTCAAAAAATGTGTTGCCTTTCTCCTTGAAAACCATGCCTCAATACCGCTGTATGGACTGCTGTACGGATTTTTGTGCTGCTGTACGGCCAAGCTGCCTTGGTATCCGTGCACTCTCTTACTGCCTCGAAAACTGTGCCCTCCTTGCTGTTGTACGGACTTGCTAAGTTTTTCTTCTCCTTCACCCTCTCAAGCTCTCTTTAGAAAAAAAGTCTCCAGCTCTCCTTCTCCTCCTCTCTCAATCTGCTCATGAAAGAATGAATGACCTTTTCCTCATTTTCCTCCTTTAACCTAACCCTAAGTGACTTTTGGGGAATCCCTAAATCCAATGGCTGAGATAGATTGAGATCTAGGGCTAAGATTAAATGCTCATTTAAATCTCACTTTCTATTTTTTAATTCACCCCACTTTAATAAAGACCCACTTAGTCATTTATTTCCAAAGTCACTTTTCCTTTCTAATTTTACATTGACTTTATTAAAGTCACTTTAAAATTAGACTTTAGTAACTTTATCACTTAAAGTCACTTTTAAATGAGATTTGACTTTATAAAATTATAAAGTCACTTTAGGAGAAAAATTAAATTCTTTTGGACACTTTTCCCTAGGCCAAAGATCAAAGCCTTAGGGAACCACCTGTCCTCCGGTACCAAATTTCAACAAAATCTACAAGATCTTCTTTTTAAAAATTGTGATCGAGCTCCAGTAGTGGCTCGCAAGGCTAGTCGAATTTCATAAGTGTTGGAAAGACGAGCGGGTCACCCAGTGGACCCCAGAACGGATCCGACAGCTGGAAGAGATCAACAACACCATTACTCAAATGGTATATCACTAGGTGGGCACTGTGATAGGAGGATTTGTGACTGAATTTTCAGTCGATCAATTTGTGTCCTACTCAGAAGCGGAGTGAAGGTTCTTCAAGGGATTCTAGGGTAATTTTTTGAAGACTCTACCATTACTGATTAAGATCCTGCTGTGTGAAAAAACATTTTGTGTAGCCATATGGAGTGAATGAGCTCCAACCAAAGTGAAGGCACAACGCATAGTGGGAAGTACTACAGAACTAACCAAGAGGGGGATCGATCTATCTACAGTCTAGTAAGGAATTTTGCTACACATAGCCCTCTGACGATGCCACATCGAACCCTCATAGGGGTGAGTGCTCGCCTCCACCCTCATGGGAAGATGATGTGGTTGCACACATGAAGCTACCCACCTTCAAAGGCGTGGGCGATGAGGACATGGATTGGTTCTGGTTTTTCGTAGGATCGGTGTGGACTGTGCAGAACATAGTAAGTGATGCAGCAAAACGGGCACAGTTATCTCTTGCTTTTGAAGGAAGGGCCCTGGACTGGTACATGGGATACATTGATCAACATGTGAATGCAACTATTGAGGAAATGAAGAATGCACTGAGATGGTAGTTCAAGAAACCTAAGTCCTACTCTCAGATAGTAAATGACTTGAAGGATTTCAAGCAAGGATCAAATGAGTCCATACGGGAAGATAATCAGTGATTAAAGAAAGTGATCAAAGAAGAAGGATTCTAGTATGATGATAGGCAACACATAGAGTGGTTCATCGCTATGTTGCTACCCCACCTGCGCGTACCCATGGGTCACCAAGCCATTGAAACACAAGAGAAGGCCTTGGAGGTTGCCATGAAACTAGAAGCTGTGCCAAGAGATGATACCCAGTTAGGAGTACAGCAGATACAAGGCCAGCTAGAAATAATGCACATGGAGATTTAGAATCTATGTAAGGAGCGAGGGACAGAGGCCAGCCCCGAAAGATGGTGTATACGGAGTAGGGAAAATGACCGCACCAAATATAATTGTTTGCTGCTGGCAAACTACATCCAGGCCAGGGGACCCAACCTGTTGTGCCCAAGGGAAGCTGCGGGACCAAGTGGGCCGACGCTATGGTACAATGACTGCCACGTTGCTGGGTTGCACGATACCAACCATTTCCCCTACCCTGCTACATACATCCCTGAAATAAAACAACAGTGGTGTAGGTTTTGTAGGTTTGTAGGAAATGACGAACAGAACTGTCGAACGTATGACCTGATGATCGACCGGGGAAACCTATATAGGGTACATTCAAACCCCTTATCACCTAGATCCCCCGCAGGAATAGGAGGATCCCCAGACAGGGGTAGGGGAGGAGGACGGGGAGGTAGCGTAGGCAGGGGTAGAGGCCAATTAATCTGCTATAATTGCGGGGAAATAGGTCACTTTGCGAGAGACTGCATGAAACCAACTTGGCAGTCTTGCAAGTACTATAGATAGTTGGACCATGTGATCAAAGATTGCTCGATTCTGATGGCCAAGGTACAAGAAAAGCATCATACTCCTACACATAATGTACAACAATTAAAGGCGGAACCTCATCAGGAGGATATGAGCATTAACGTAATAACACGCTATGGTATGGCCACTGAAGGATCTCTGGGAAGAGCGGAAACGGAGTCTCTAATTTGTAAAGTAGCCACTTAACCAGAAGGAGTGGGCCCTGAGGAGGAAAACGAGGCCTCTATCGCAGCTTGGCCAGACTGTGCTCAAAGCGAGACATCGGCTCCAAACAGGAGAATCAAAGATGAGGTCAAATAATTCTTGCAGACGTGCATGAAGCTGCTGCGTAACCAGTAGGTGATAGACAACCTTCAAGCCCTACTCGATGGTTACGCAGAAAAATTAGCCCTAGCCTTGAAGGTTAAGGATGCACACACACTTTACAAACAGAAGAGACGCACTGTGCGCGAAATGCGACTAACTGTAAAAATTGGTGACTATAGACCTAGGATCTAATGTGAATGTACTACCTAAGAAGACTTGACAATGAATGGGAGAGCTTAAATTGGAGTGGTCTACTATCCAGCTGCGCATGTCTAATCAATACCATTGGGGATTTTGTCCAAAATGGTCGTAGATATCGCTAGGGCTAAGGTACAGGTTGAATTTGAAGTCATTCAGATTGTAGAAGATGGGAACCCTTACGCCGCACTCCTGGGATTGGATTGGGCCATCGATATGGGTGGAATTATCAACTTGAAGAAACGAAGCATGGTGTTTGAAAGAGAAGGGACCCGAGTGATCGTACCTCTACACCCGACAGAAGGAGAAAGGTACACCGAGCCAGCACATGAGGAAGATGGGACAGATCACATCTATAAGCTGACTACGAAGGATGAAGACTAGATCAACCCCACGGCCTATGGTATGGCATGCTAGGAGGGGAACAACGAATGCATCTCTGACTCTAATGAAGAATTAGAAGATTGGAAAAATCGGCTACAGGAAGTCTCCATGCTGCGCTATCCGTGAATTACCAGGAACTTCCAATATATATACTCTGGGTAAGAGAATTACCCTGTTTTGATGGCTCCAGTAGTATAAGGGAATTTTTGCGAACCTTTGAAGTGAAGGTTCCTAGAGAACGAAGGCTATGGGCTCTTAATCGGGCTATGTGCACAACGCTTGCGAATTGGTGGGACATGCATAAGGGGAAGTTCCAGGAATGGGAGGAATGTTGGGATATGATGATACTATGGTTTGAACATTCAACCGAGGTGCGCGTCAAGAGATTCCAGGGCCTGTTGGAATGGGGTCTCTTAACAAGCTATGAAATTGGTCCATTTTGAATATTTTTTATTATATTTAGTCTAGCACAGGGGTTTTGGGGTGGGTCAAAGCCCCGAAAGCATTGTAATGGGTGAAAGGGTAAACTAGGGTTCTGAAAACCATGGGTTGCGGACCATAGGAAAGTCTAGGCTAGATTTTTATAAATAGAGATGCATTTTTTATTGTAAAAGATAAGAAATGATGAGCTATTGATGTGAATAGTGGTTTAAGATATCTGTTTGGGTTGTGGGGAAAGGACTCCTGCTGGCTATGTGCGCGGAGATCCAAGTCTAGTTGTGTGTGGACCCTGTTGCTGTGTGCGTAGGCTGGGAAGGGAATTGTAAGGAAGAATTGATGAATGAATGAATGCGGAAGATTTTTAGAGAACTGAATCTGTGAGTACTTTTGTGTGAATTACTGATAATTGTTATATTGTGTGTTTTCTATCTTTAAGCTGTGAAAGATCTGTGTATTGCATTCTTGGATCTAGATTTGTTATGTTTTGTTTTTGTACTGCTATGTTGATGTTATAACAAGCATATAACTATAGATCTAGTTCACGTGGATGCGAATAGAGACTTAATTAACTCTGCGCAGAACAAGGTAATATGGGAATTACAGGATCTAGCGCAACTCTTCTTGTCTTACCCATCCTTTCTTAGGGTGCGGAAACCTGGTTCTAGCACCCCCCCATACTACTTTGGGTGAGACTTTGACCTGCACAAGCAGGTCACTGCCAAAAGGGCCAGTAGTATAGGGGTTTTTTGGCAAACCTTGCACACCGAACCTGGGTCAGGACCCCTCGAGCCAACAAATGGTTCCATTGCTGGGACCCGAAGAAGTCTGAGAGAGGGATCAAGTAATGAAAAGATAGTACTGGAAGCCTAAAATAAAATAAATCGAAGATTGGTTCGAGAGGCAGATACAGGAGTTTGCAGTGAAAGAAAATCACAGTGGGAAGTTAACGGCAGAAAGGTGGAAAAATAGGTACATCCTTACTGAAAGATAAAAAATATTCTTTGTGACCTTTGCGATTGAACTCCAAGAGTGGCTGGCTAGACTTGTGGAATTCCAAAAGTGCTGGAAGGATGAGCGAGTCACTCAGTGGACCCCAGAGTTGCTTGAGAAGCTGGAAAAGAATGACAATACTATCACGCGCACGATGGATCAGTGGGTGGATAGTGTGCTAGGAGGATTTGTGATAGAATTTTCCATTGATCAGTTTGTCTCATACTCTGAGGCAGAGCGACAATTATTCAAAGGGTTCCAAGGAAAAATTTCTAAGAACGTTACCATTGCTGATTAAGATATTACTATGCGAAAAGAGTATTTTGTGTAGTCATACTCACTGAATGACCTCGGATCTAGATGGGAGCGCGACGCGCAGTGGTAAATACTATCGGACCAACCTTGACGGAGGGAGATCCACCTACAATCTGTTGCAGGAATCAGCTGCGCAAGATCCCCCAGCGACATCGCCACCTAGGTTGCGCAAAGGTAAGAATTCACCTATACCACCCCCCCTGGACAGTGATATGGCTGTGCATCTGAAAATACCTACCTTCAAGGGGGTAGGAGATGAGGATATGGACCGGTTTTGGTTTGTTGCAGACTCTGTATGGACTGCGCAGAATGTGGCGAGTGATACGGTAAAAAGGGCACAACTGTTGTTGGCATTCTAGGACAGGGACCTAGACTGGTATATGCAGTATATTTCCCATAATGGGAGCGCATCCATTCAAGATATCAAGGACGCTTTGAAGCACCACTTCAGGAAGCTGAAATCATATTCCAAGCTAGTAGCATAAGTGAAGGAATTCAAACAAGGTGTGTTTGAGTCAGTATGGGAGGCTGATCAACGATTGAAGAAAGAAATCAGGGAAGGAGGATTCGAATATGATGATAGACAACATATGGAATGGTTCATCACTCTGTTGTTACCTCACCTGCTCAAACTAATGAGTCATTAGACCTTTGAGCCGCAGGAGAAGGCTATGGAAGTCGCTATGAAACTAGAGGCTGCCCCCCGAGAGGATACGTCAGTGGGGGTACAACAAATTCAGGAACAGCTTGGGGCTATGCATATGGAAATACAAAACCTATGAAAAGAATGAGGAAAGGATGGTTGCGCAGATCTTTGGTGCATACGATGTCGGGTGTCTAGCCATACAAAGGATCAATGCCCTCTACTGACGGATTACATGCAAGTAGGAGGACCTATCCTAGTACACCCAGGGGAAAATAGGGAGACTATTCTATCATGACCTGGGTTGAGTGGACGTGTGCTGTGGTGTGATGACTATCGGGTAGCAGGACTACATGATACGAGCCATTACCCTCGGCTAGGCGCATATGTCCCAAAACTAACGCAAAAATGGTGTCGATTATGTCGATCAATGGGACACGACGAGCGGAACTGTCAAATCTATGACTTAATGATGGATCGTGAAAAGTTATATAGGGTATAATCAGACCCTGCGTTGCCAATACTTTCTGTGCACTTTGGAGGATCATCAACCAGAGGTAGAGGAGGTCGAGGAGGAAGCATAGGCCGAGGATGTGGGCAGCTAATCTGCTATAACTGTGGAGAAATAGGGCACTTTGCTAGAGAATGCCCAAATCCCACTAGGCCATCGTGCAAATATTGTAGGCAGTTGGACCATATGGTGGAGGATTGCCCAATTTTGATATCCAAGATGTAGGAAAATCAACCCACCCCTACGCAGAATGTACAAAGAGTTAAAACCAAGCTAAGAAAGGTGGATCCCTGTGTAAAAGTCATGACACATAGCGGGCTGGTAACCTAGGGAGAAAAAGAGGAGCTTGCCTCCCGGGAAGGAGTGTCTGTCATAGAACAAACACCATTGGAAGCCACTATGTAGCTACCGACACAACCTCAGATCGAGGAAGGAGTTGAGCCCTTTTTAAAGGCATGTCTGAAGCTGCTACGAAATCCACAGGCTGTAGGAAATCTCCAAGCACTACTGAATACCTACGTAGCTCAGTCCAATTTGATCCCTGAGACCAAGGATGTACACAATATATATAGCTATAAGAAGTGCACCGAAAGAGAGATGCGATTGACTGCGCAGATTGGTGACTACGAGATGGATTAGGTTATCTTAGATCTTGGGTCAGATGAAAATGTATTACCAAAACAGACATGGCAAATAATGGGAGAGCCTAAACTAGAATGGTCTACCATCCAGCTGTAAATGGCCAATCAACAAAAAATCATCCCTCTAGGGAGGTTACCAAAATTCATGGTTGACATCGCAGGGGTAAGGGTCCTAGCTGACTTTGAAGTAATATAAATTGTGGAAGATGTGGATCCCTACCCTGCGCTCCTCGGGTTGGACTGGCAATAGACATGGGGGGTGTCATCAATCTCAAAAAGCGCAGCATGGTGTTTGAAAACAAAGGTACACGCGTCATAGTACCACTTGATCCAGCAGAAGGTGCGCGGTATACAGAGCTAGCCTATGAGGAGGAAGAAATAGATCACATTTATAAATTAATTGTTCGAGATGAAGATCAGGTTAACCCCACGGATGAAGGAGTGCTCTACTGGGAAAAGGACAGTGAATTTTTTTCTGACTCTGATGAGGAGCTGGAAAATTGGCAAGGTTGATTGCATGAGGTTTCGACACTACGATATCTTTGGACCACCAGGAATTTCCATCGCATCTCTACCACGAAAAGAGACTTGCCTTTCCATACGAACGCAGGTGATAATAAGAATACTATTGAACCTAAAATTCCTATGGAACGCAGGCTAGGAGCACTGCCACTAACACTACGTGGAGCACCTATGCAAGAGTCGGTATTCTTCACTCAGGAGAATTATTGGAGCAGGTTGATCCTGTGCTTAGGGACCCCGGTTGGTAGATGGGCTCCGAGGTTCGTTGACCTATGCAGATACTTGCTGACATACAACACTTGAGGGTGCGAGTGAACCTTGCCTAGACAGGCTCATCTAGGTACCACTGACCTAGTTGTGCGCTCGATTATAGACCTACCTAAACCCAAGTGCAATTGGGAGAATTTTCGGATGCCTCAAATGACAGATGGCCTGACAACATGTGACGTATCCCTATCATACATAAACGTCCCAATAAAGGTTGAGGCACATGGCTCGAGAAGATTAGTGGCCAACTTGCAAATCTGGTACTTGAACCATGTCCTAAGACACCTAGCATTGACCTTAATTCAAGGAACAAAAATGGCACAAAAACATCACCCGCGGTCTAACATTCCATGGAAGCAACTTCAGGCACGAGGAACGTCGATCAACACCTCTCGATGTGATAAAAAGGGAACATTACAAGTATGAAAAATAGGTGGCAGATCATCAATGCAGCCATTTATGGTAAGATTGATCCGCATGTGCGAAGGTCAGTCTCACGAACAGGCTATCCACCATTAAATAGCTCTGGACGGTGTGTGGGTGGCTGCATGATGTCGCACCAAGCTATTTATTTACTTTACAACATGCTCTTGCTATCTGCGTACTAGGTTTTTGTGCTCATTAACAATCTCTGGGATGCCTGTTTTCTTATTGCTATGATGGACCCTAACCCACCGAATGATCCGGTCTGGGGCTGCTCGGTACCCATAGGTATCATCTCGAGAGGCCATGGGAATGCTGAGTGAAGTCAAAGGAGTGAGTGTTGGCTTCCTGCAAAAAGAATTTTCTATGGGCCACACACAAAGAGGCAACAGTACTGCACAATAGGTATAAATGACCTTCGCACTCCAGGGCCATCCATGGGACCCAAGCGGATGGCCTTAGAAGATATAGAAAAGAAAGGTCTGCTAGTACCACAATCCCTTGCCCGCAGCATCACAATAAGGTCACCACTAGTTCTGTGCCAAGGAGGAACGCTGAGATATAGGGACATGCTGCAACTTCTCCGCAACTCCAGAGTACCACCCAGCAGAAGAAATGTATATTCACTCCCTCGCACTACCTTAGTTAACAATCAGGATCCAACTACAAGGGACATCCAACTAGATTTAGCACAACTATCTCACACAGAGCTACAAGGACTATACACCAGAGTGTTGAACGAGGTTCACCACGATGACCAAGCCACGCAACATATTTATGCCATACCTCCAGAAGTACGGGACCAATGGATTGCAGTGGTCACAGACACAACATATATCATTCAGGAGCAGCTGACGTGGGGCGCACAATTGGTCGAAACAACTACCCAACTATGGACGGCCATCCAGCACCATTCTATGCTTCAGCATATTCAGAAGGAATTACAGCAGGCAGAAGCTACTCTGAATCAAGTCAGAGCCTCCACCATCTCCACGCAGCGTCTGGCCGTCTTGGACAAGCTTGAGAACCTTTGCCACAACGAGCATGTCATTCGAAAATGGTTGAAACTATGGGCCGACACCGCAGTCTAGCTTGTCGAAGACGTTCAGTCCGCCATTGCGTGCCTCCACCGGTTATTAGAAAGGGTTACCACAGCTCCAGACGGCCCTGCCTCCCAGACACTTTTCAACATTGTGCAACGGGCTGTGACCCAAAGTCAGGAATTTCTCCCTCCGATCGTCCATGCTCTGGCTACCTTGCATGTATAAATAGAGGCCGCACCATTGCAGTGACTCGGGATGAGTTACAAGATTGTGTTGGGGGACTGTTGGAATGGGTTCTCCTAACAAGCTGCGAAACTAGTCCATTTTGAATATTTTTTATTATATTTAGTCTAGCACAGGGGTTTTGGGGTGGGTCAAAGCCCCGAAAGCATTGTAATGGGTGAAAGGGTAAACTAGGGGTCCGAAAACCATGGGTTGCAGACCATAGGAAAGTTTAGGCTAGATTGTTATAAATAGAGATGCATTTTTTACTGTAAAAGATAAGAAATGATGAGCTATTGATGTGAATAGTGGTTTAAGATATATGTTTGGGTTGTGGGGAAAGGAATCCTGTTGGCTGTGTGCGCAGAGATCCAAGTATAGCTGTGTGCGGACCTTGTTGCTATGTGCGTAGGCTGCGAAGGGAATTGTAAGGAAGAATTGATGAATGAATGAATGCGGAAGATTGTTAGAGAACTAAATCTGTGAGTACTTTTGTATGAATTACTGATAATTGTTGTATTGTGTGTTTTCTGTCTTTAAGCTGCGAAAGATCTGTGTACTGCATTCTTGGATCTAGATCTGTTATGTTTTGTTTGTGTACTGCTATGTTGATGTTATAACAAGCATATAACTATAGATCTAGTGCACGTGGATGCGAATAGAGACTTAATTAACTCTGCGCAGAACAAGGTAATATGGGAATTACAGGATCTAGCGCAACTCTGCTTTTCTTACCCATCCTTTCTCAGGGTGTGTAAACCTGGTTCTAGCACCCACCCATACTACTTTGGGTGAGACTTTGACCTGCACAAACAAGTCACTACCGAAAGGGCCAGTAGTATAAGGGTTTGTTGGCAAACCTTGCACACCAAACTTGGGTCAGGACCCCTCGAGCCAACAGGGCCTAGGAAACCTGCATGAACACTTGACTGCTTGGATGAATCAATGGTGTGATCATACCATAGAAGAATGAGTTCACCTGTTTATTCATTCCTTGGGACCAATTATTGCTACCTGGTATCTCGATGCGGAGCTACGACATCACACCCGACAGTGGGAAACCCTAAGAGATGAATTCTTGGGGACATTTCGGCTAACAGGAGGATTAGAGATGCTTGAGGGAGCTCTGCAGGCTCTCAACACCATTGTGCTTAGTGAATTGAGTCCCGATGTAGCAAGAGGAGGCCCCACATGGGAAGCACCGATTCAGGATAATGCCGAGCTCCACACGGCCACCATAAAATATTACAACACAGATCCATGCAAGGTCCCGATCAAAGCATCAAGGGAGGGATGCACGATTGCGGGACCTCCAACACATGAGGCAGCTAGTACAAAACCACTAAAACTATGAAACATTAATACAGCCATACCACCCAAGCAGGTTCCGAGTGGGAACTGCTGGAGTGGGGGGACAACAGGAAAAATTATGGAACTAAACATGGAGTATCTAGATAAGTATTTAGGACCTAAGTGGATCATGGGGAACTTGGGCGGTACGCACGGCACCTTCAACTCTGATGTGCGGTTGGAAGAATAGTGGCCTTATCAGACGTAGAAGGTAAGGGAGGAGATCGGTAATATACTCGTCACTCCAATCCCACAGGTAAATCCCATAACTACGAAGCTACTGCTATAAATCTTAGGACACATGGGCTACTAGAGAAAATCCAGTCAAGGATACGAACTAATTACTGAACTTGTGCGAGCGCTGAATGAGCATGATATTTCACTCAGTGGGATGACGCATGAAAGAAAATCTTTGAACAACTCAGGAACAGGATGGTCACTGCACCCAGGCTCACTTCCCTCGATCCGGCGATGAGAATTCATAAGTGCACTCCGGGAATTGCTTGTGAAGTATATAGTATGCATCTTGGGCCCAAGGACGGTAATCACACAATCGCATGTACTAGTCGGACAGTCTCGAGTGCGAAACACAGTTATGCCACCACAACAGAGGAACGATTGACCCTAATCTATGCACTACAGAAGTATCAACGCCCTCTATTAGGACACCCCTATCTCATGATTGTAGATCAGTGGGTTTCAATGCCTGGGGAATGCGACTGTGTTGGGGGGGGGAGTTTGCAGGTGGAAACTGCTACAGGAATATGATGTTGAAATTATCGTCAAGCCGGGAATGCTGAGTATGGAGAAGAATTATTTGTCTCAAATTGAGACGGGCGAGGAAGTATTGCCTGGTATGCAGCTGTTCGCAAGTAGGGTTGTGGATGCGCACTTCACCAAGATCCCTTCGTCCCTGACCAAAGGCGTAGGACCTACTGACTATTTGAGATGATAGAAGAAGGATTTGGCACATCAAGCGGTGGACCTTATCAGCGTCGCACCTCATGAAGTATTTCATAATAAGGGCCTAAAGTATGTAACCTACGAAGATGTAACAGGGGGTCCCTACAGAGGTAAAACAATGACACAAGAGGTCTTAGAGGCTGGGCTATGGCAACACAAAAGGAATCTCGACAGAATGAAGCCAGTGCACCAAGAACATGAGAGTATTGCTAGGAGTGCAAGGGTATGCTGGGATCACAAGGGTACGTTGAATGCATCCCATGTCCGAAAACTAGCTGTTGAAACAGTCAAATCGGGTAAAAACAACAAATTGTCATTGGGTGGAGTGCGCGGTCGGCAATTAATGCAGATATTTTGGGAGATTTTTTACCATTTACTTGATGTTAAGTCCCATGCGAGATCTACCCTACCGTTGGGCAGTACCCAAGGCTACAAAATAGGTAAGAGAGATCAGACACAGGTTTCGTATTTCTCGAATAGCTTGTACTTAGCCTGGTTGTCTTGGATGACATTATGTTGTAAGAAATTTTTTGCCCCTAGCATCTCGTTCATGTCTGAGTAGCATGCCCCCTCTGATAGTAGAAATCCTAAGTTTATATTTGGCACCAGAATGACGACCATGAACCCTGCCCGTAACCTCAGTAGACCAAGACACTGAGGAAGTGGTGGAGGTTGAATCTGAGGTCAAAGAAATCCTCTCCACACCCAAACCTACCACTATAAAAGGAAAAGAAAAAACTCAAGGCTTATGCAAGCCCCCGAAGCCTACGAAATGGGCTGCAGGAAATCTTTGGACCTCCACGTGAAATGTGAAATCCTTGCGGGTTGCTAAGGAGGAGGCCCATCCTGCCGAGTCAATCAATTGGCTGCCCCCCTTCATACGCCCATGTGGGACATCAACACGTACGTCAAAGAACCTCAATGGCCTCATCATGTACCTGCAGATGTCGTTGACCCCGGGGGAGGTCCCCATCATAGGTGAACCATTTGGCCACCTGCATGAAGTTAAGTTCGACAATCATGATTTGGCCAACTTTGAGGCCTTCCCTGAGCTAGTGCCTGAGTTATACCTTGATGTGGTTCATAGTGCCAAGGTGGTCAAAGTTGTCCCTCAATGCTAGAAACATGGTTTGGCGAGGTTCGGGCTCCTAAATCTGCTTAGGATGCCCCACTTTGGACATTACAATGTAACAGACCAGCTCACATGACAACTTCTTGCGCTAATTCATGACGGTTGCATGTGGATCCAGGATAGGATCCCCATTGACACAGCACCCATGCACCGATTACTGGACTCTCCATGAGTGGCCTGAACCCCCTAGAGTGCATGGGTAAGAAATATGAGGGGGATACTGCTTATTTTGTGCACCAAAAGTATCATGTGGACTATAATACTCGGGGATTTATCATCAAGACCATCAATAACCAAGGCACGCAATTGGGCACCATGTTGTTAGCCTGTAAAATGATGTGAAACTTTCAGATCACCTCTATTCCAGCCTATGTAATTTGGTTAGCCGGCCAGTTTGCAAAAGGGGTCTATTTTAACTGGGCATAGTACTTGTGCGATGAATTTCTAACTAACATTCATGAGTCTCAAGAGCAGGGCCGCACCTTCTGTTACTCTTGGTTATTTTTTCTTATAGCATTGGTTGCCTAGGAAGCTCCTACAGAGTCAGTCTTCCCTGAGATTACCCCAAACATGTGTGAAGGGGCTTGCTACGCACACCTATGGGACTCCATGGATCCACAACAGCTCAAGGACAACCAAGTGTTTTGGGTCCTCTTTCAAAGTAGTGTGGTTGCAGCTATAAACTCCTGACCATAGTTGTCCCCAACCGTATACGACAAATACAAGTGCATTTTAGCCTTTCAGGCCACTTTGCATAATGTTCAGATCTAATTGCATAAAGAGAAAGCCTAGACCTTGCTTCCTTACATGGTGATGGACAAAGAAATCGATAATGTGATTACGCTCTGGCCCCTTAACTGGAAAATTGGCTTCAAAATAGGCGCGAAGGGTGTTAGAAGCACCAACATGTCCCGAGTCACCCCCCCTGTCATCGTCCCGAATATTATAGGTACGCCGCTGAGTACCAAACAGGACACCGGTGCGGGCACCTACAAGGATGCGCAGCAGCAGAAGGACATTGAGACAACGCCCCAAACAGACTCAAAGACTGGGTTGGGTATGGAAGGACTCGAAGCCAGCAGTCCTACCTCCCCCCGAGGCACAAAGCACATGAGTGAACCGATCAGAATGCCCCATAAAAGGTAGCGGTCTCAATGAGCAGAACGAGACGAAACAGTTACACTATCTGATGGAGACCTGGAGCAAATTGTTGATGCAGTCACCCTGGCTGCAGAAGAAAAATAGGTTGCCTTAGAAGAATAGCAGCTAGACGTGGTAAACACTATTTAGGCTGAGATGCAAGTGCTACAATTAAAGAGAGATGCATTTCATATTAGTGGAACCCTGGTACGGCCACCCTCCACTGGTAGCAGAACAGCATTGGTTATAGATGACAGCTACATCTATTCCCTTCCTAGCATAGCTCTGGTGCTCAGTCCACCTGCCTTGGGACTCCAAGTCCAAGAAAATAAATAATTCTAGTTGAACTTAGCTCAGATACCCCATGAGGCCTTACAGGGTCTCCACACCGTCGTCTTTCAGGAAATCCACCACTGGGACCAACAAGTGCACCAAATTCTTGGTGTAACTAAGCAAAATATCATGACAAAGGTAGTTGAACTATGTATCGCCACTGCATAGCACACAGAGCTCGAAAATACAATCCATTGACTTTGTTTTGATTCCCCTGTAGAAATCCCAGCCTCTGCCACCCCTCAGGCGAAAGTAGAATGATTGGTCGCAACACTTAAAAGCCTCCCAGGACGAAGTTCAAGTTGTTAAGACATGCATGGAGCAGCAAATCACATATCTGCAGGCTAAGCTACAACCCGAAACACCCCCGGAGGTTTGGGCCCAACGAACTATGCTGGTCACCATAGCCACAAATTTTATCACATGCCAAATCGCACAAGGATCCCAACTCCTGAAGACCACCATGCAGCTGTGGACTAAGGTTCAACGCGATCCAGTCTTGCGAGGGATAAACCAGGACCTACGAAAAAAATAAGAGGATTTTGAGACAATCGAAGCCACCCTACCTACTTTGGTGCATGCTCAGCGCTTGCAACGACTACGCACCAGCCAAGCGCTCCAAGCAGATATTGAGGACCTATGGAAAAATAAGAAGATCCTTGGTGACCGGCTGAAACCATGGGATGATGAAGCCCTTAAACTGTCACAGGATGTCAATGTTGCTATTAAGAAACTAAATCAAAACTCTGGAAAGTGTTACCATTGCAACTGAGGGACCACTATCAGAAAAATTGGTCGACATTGCACAGAATTCAATTGTTAAAAGTGAAGGTGTGTTGCCTCCGTTAGCCGAGGATATTTGAGTATTGCAAGTGCAGGTTGAAGCCCCACCACCTAGTGACCCGGGACGAGTCACAAGATTGTGTTGGGGGACTATTGGAATAGGGTCTCCCAAAGGCTATGAATTTTGTCCATTTTTATATAATTTTGTATTGTTTAGTCTAGCGCATGGATTTTGGGGTGGGTCAAAGCCCCTAACACATTGTAAATGGGTCAAGGGTAGAGTAAGAGTCTGCAAACCATGGTTTGTGGACCAGTGGATGCGTAGGCTAAATTTTTATAAGTAGATGAACCTTTTTTTAGTCATAGGTAGGAATGAATAGAGATTGATGCAAAGTATGAGCTACTAAGTCTATGGTAGGGTTGTTTGGGTTAGGACTCCTGCTGGCTGTGTGAGTGGAGATCCTCTGTCCTGTTGTGTGCGGACCTAGCTAGCTGTGTGCACAGGTGTTAAATTGGGAATGTAAGAGGATTTTTGGTAATAATATAGATGTGCGAAAGTATTGCAGATATGTGATGTGATCTGTTATGGTTGATATGGAATTAAGTTATATGATCTGTTTATAAGCTGTGAACTATCTATGTTTATGATAAATGCATTTGTGATCTATTAATTTGCTATGAATATAGTGTTTTTTTATTATAGTTGATCGTACGCATGTGGATGCAAGTGTAATGTTCCAAAATTTTAGCCTCCAAGCTAAATGGAACATTAGAGTTAGCAGTAGCTCTAGCCAATGAATAAATGGGAGGAAAAACCCATAAGTCTCCTAAGAAGGAATAAAATACTCCAAATGTGAAATGGGACACTCTTTCAAGCCTAATAAAACACCTCGATGTGTGAATAGGGATAAAATCAAGCTGCTTTGACTAAGTCAACAGCGAAGTTTTAGAGGAGGAGGAATCCAAGGATGAATAACGCAGTTTCGGAGGGAGATGTATCTTTGGATAGAGATGACCTAATTGAGTGGGGCCAAGGGAAAGAAAACTCGTATATTATATAAGGAAGAGGATGGCATCATTATTCTTCATGTCTTAGATTATTATTCTTGTCTTCCAAGACTTGTTGCTGCTTTGTTGCTTAGCAGAGTTGCAGTGCTGTTTAGCACTGGGTGTTCCCGAGCGGGAATCCCACCTCTCTCCTTGAGGAGCCTCATAGGGAGATTTTTTATTCATCATTCCACATCAATTTTTTATGCCAAGCTTTAGCCCACATCATCAGCACAGCTTTTCTGGATATTGTGCAGTGTTATTGGGTGCAGCAGTGTAAGGTATTGGAATCCCGGTTTCTGAGCTAGTTTCTCATTGGAGGAAGATTTCCTTCACTTGAGAGACCTGTTTGGAGAGCTATAGAGCTTATCTCAGATCTGTAGTATCATACCACACATTTCCCATACACTCCTAGTGTTGTTTCTGCTAGGGAATGCGTTATTTTGGAGGCAGCGCTTAGCGCATGGTTTGGTGGCTCTGTTGCTGAGTTTCCTTGTGATTGAGAGGTTCATCCTTTCATGGGAGGAAGCCATTCATGGATCTACATCAGATCAGACATATTTTCAGTCTTGTACACTCATGTGCTTTAGTTTTTTAGTGGTGATTCAATAAATTACTGAATATCACATTTTGTATGCAGAGTGTTTGACAAGAAACCCTGTCGGGTTATCTTGTATTTTGTATAAGGAGACTAGATCTCAGCTCTTAATGTATATTTGATTAATATATGAGTAGATATATTTTTCTCCCTATTTTCTGAGTTAAAACCCTCATAATACTATGCATTCACTTTATGCAGCAACTCCGGTAAAATGCAGTTTTGGGGTTTTTAGTCATTTTTGGCTACACTAGTGTGGGAGGTCTGTTTAACCCACCTAGTTCCATTTATTTCTAATCTCCTCTTGTATTTAGATTCTATATGGATGTATCTATGGGATCCAAGTGATCATTTCAGTGTTTTATTGCAAATTTTGCTGGAAATCCGTTTTTTATGCATGATTCATGAGCTGTTCCTAATTTGGAATATTACAGTGAGCCTATTAATTAGATCTGATAATTGTATTCTAGTTATTTATTCCTACCAACAACCTCTAGTTATATAGATCTGATAATTGTGGACCGAATTGACTTTCATGCTCTCCCTTAGGGTGCGGAAACCTGGTTCCAGCACCCTCCCATACTGCTTCGGATGAGACTTTGGCCTGGGTAAGCAGGTCACTATCGAAAGGGACAGTAGTATAGGGGTTTTTTGGCAAACCTTAACCTCTAAACCTGGGTCAGGACCCCTCGAGCCAACAAATGATAAAGATGATGACCTTGATACCCATTTGAACCAAAACTATAGGTAATCCTATGTCCATTTCCTCGCCTATCAGGTGTATCCAAGAATCTACCATCTCTGATAATGTCATCTTCATCCAACCTATGCCCACCATGTGACCTGCTACCATATTCTCCATTAGTCCTATCCTCTTTCCCATGACTGATTCTAAGTGGTCATTGTCTCTGCAAGTCTAACAAGCTATGAAAGATAAAGAGTGCCCATGACCATGTTTCTCATATGATCTATAGGGAGAGTCTCGCAAATTGTATTCTACCATTCTTCTAGTAAAATTTTACATTCTCCTAATGGCATGGTATATCATTTCAGATAAACCAAATCATAAATAAACCAACTTACCTCAATATAGTTCAGGAATGATATATGGTTTGCAAGACCAACCAAATTAGCATAATATATGTGTAATCATAATCGAAACAATATATACACATCATCTCAATCACCATCCAATTACCATGAATGATTCCACAACTTCAACGCCAACTATACACAATTCATTTCTGACATCATAGGTATGACATGCATGCATACACAATACATACAAACACTAACATGCATTCATGAATAACACATTTTGACAACAACACCATTAACTTTAGCATGAAATCACAACAACAACCATGACCACCGCCATGCATACATAACAAGCACATAAACCACAAGAATAATGAAACATATGCAACAGACATGTATGCATGACCAACACACTGCCCATCTAGTCCAAGGGGTGAGCAATGCTCTGATACCAATCTGTAACACCCCCTTCCCACATTTTCCCAAGTTAATCAATCCATTGGGGTAAAAATGTGACAAGAGGCTACTATGATGTGATTCAACTCACTAAGTATAGTTAAGGATGTGGAACTGACATAATGAAACCAAACTGACCTTCCACACATGCTACAAAACCTCTAGGAGCCAACTGAACCTTCTAGGTGATCAACCCTTGAGAGCACTTGAAAATTTCCTAATTTGGATCCTAAAATTCTCCCATGACAGTCCATGCATGTAACTAAGGCCTTCCAGTTTCTCCCACTACAAGGCATGAAAATGATTGTTGAATTTTACAATCAGTTCTAAGCTAGATGCCATAAATTTTAAGCCACCTTTTCAGGTCTAGGTCTCATAACACTACCAAGAATTTTGTGAAACTTCTAGAAATGAAAAATAAAAATGGAATAAGGATACTAATGAAATAATTCGTATAAGTACTTGATCTAACCCCTACTCACCATGATAAGAATTTCGTCAAACATGTCACAAATATGTAATCTACAGGTCATAACAACATATCTGAGCATAGGGGTCCTATACTTATATGAGAATCACTAAGAAGAATTGATTCCTTATTAAAATAATTGAAATATCATCTATTAATTCATATATTCATTTTTCATTCAATTTATAATCAAAACATGATGAGATCCACACATCAAGCCTGTCATAGAACATCCTCATAACTAGCATATAACCAATAGAAATAACCATGATATATAACAACAATAAAAAACACATATGAACCAGTATATTTTCCCATCAAATACAATGTAGGGTGTGGAGCCTGATTATCTTGTTTATTTTGTATCACAGCATTGGACCCATGTACCTTAATGGGGGGGCAACGTCGTCTAAAATTAAACACTGCTTGGGAGGTCCAGGGGGGGTGGCTGTGACTTTATGGATCCCCCCCCCCTAGCAGGGGGTTTCGGGGGCAGCACCCTCGAAGCTAAAAATAGATGTAAAATTGCCTTGTAAAAGTATAGTAATTTCTAGTCAATCTGGGCCATTCATTAGGTGGATGATCTGACAGTACATGTTTATTTTAGGGTTTTTTTTCCCTAGAAGGAAACCCCTCGCTTGTATGAGGGTATTTTATTGAGTCTGTGTATTGTATGTGTATTCTCAGAGCGAGAAACAAATAGGGAAACTGTGAGAGAGAACAGAGGAGCAGATCTATTTTAGGTTGTGTCTCTTCATTTTGCTAGATAATATAAAAGAAGGACAGGTTGTTCGGGGTGGACGTAGCCCAAACTGGGTGAACCACCTATAGCTATGTCTCTCTAGTTTTATGTGTTTTTTGTGCTTGTGTTTTCCGCATATTTTATGTGTTTCATTGCTCTGTAATATTTAATTCTCTAACAACTGGTATCAGAGCCGAAGGTCTATTTGGCTGATAAACTCGCAGGAAAGAAGGGTTCTTGGTTCGAGTGGGAGCAATGGTAGAAGATGGTAAATTTAGGTTCAAGAAATTTAACAGCCAAAACTTCCCGTTGTGGAAGATGTAGATGGAAGATTATCTGTATCAGAAAGATCTGTACCTACCATTGAGTGGAAAAACAAAGAAGCCGAGACTATGACAGACGTAGAATGGGATATTCTTGATAGAAAGGCACTCAGAACAGTACGGTTGTGCCTCGTGGCATCGGTAGCCTTCAATATTTTGAAGGAAACAACAATAGAGGGTTTGATTAAGGCGTTGGCGAAACTATATGAAAAACCCTTGGACTCAAACAAGGTATTTATTATGAAGATGTCGGAAGGTGGATCTGTTGCAGACCATTTAAATGATTTTAATACAGTTACGAGTCAGTTAAGTTCTGTAGGGGTAAAATTTGATGATGAAGTTAGAGCCCTATTATTTTTGTGCTCATTTCTAGAAAGCTGGAATGGTTTAGTTATGGCCATTAGTAACTCTGTCTCTGGGTCTAGTACTTTAAAGTTTGATGATGTTGTCAGTGCTATCCTTAGCGAGTAAATGCGATGGAAAAGCTCCGGTGAGACATCGGGTAATGCTTTGAGTACAGAGTCTAGGTGAAGAACAATGGAAAGAGGAAAGAGCTCAGGATATCGCAGTAAATCAAGGAAAGGCAGATCTGAGTCTAGATCGGGGATAGTGTGTCAAAAATGCGGAAAGAAAGGACACCTAAAGAAAGACTGTAGTTATCAGAAGGGAAAAGAAGGAGACACACAGCAAGAAAACAATCATGAAGAAAATGTGACAAGTGATGTGTTACAAGATGCTTTGATTCTTTCTTTCGAAAATGTTACTGATTCTTGGGTTGTAGATTCAGGGGCCTCATTCCATGCCACACCTGATAAAAAATATTTTCATGACTATGCTCAAGAAGATTTTGGAAAAGTCTGTTTGGGTGATGATAAACCCTGTAAAATTGTTGGAATGGATAAGGTTCTTGTAAAACAACAGAATGGAAACTAGTGGCTATTAAAGGAGGTAAGGGATGTTCCAGATCCAAAGAAAAATCTGATTTCAACAGGGTAGTTAGGAAGTGAAGGTTGTGTGACAAATTTCACAGATAAAACTTGGAAGGTCACCAAAGGAGCACTGGTAATAGAAAAAGGTGAAAAGGTTGGTACATTGTATTTATGCAATGGTATTTCTAACTCTGTTAATGATTTAACTTCCAAAGGAGTAGATGCAGAATTATGGAATCATAGGCTCGGACACATGAGTGAGAAGGGGATGAAGATTCTTCACTCAAGAAATTATTTGTCAGGTTTAAAGAATGTTGATTTGGATTTCTGTGAGAATTGCATTTATGGAAAACAGAAGAGAGTCAGATTTCTTAGATTTGGGAAAGAAAAGAAGAGTGAAAAATTAGAGCTTGTGCATACAGATGTATGGGGACATGTTCATGTATCATCTCTTGGTGGCTCTCGTTATTATGTTACTTCTATTGATGATGCAACTAGAAAAACTTGGATTTATTGTATTTAAAATAAATCTGATGTATTTGATACTTTCAAGAAATGGAAATATTTGGTTGAGATTGAGACAGAAAAGAAGTTGAAGTGTCTCAGATTAGAAAATGGAGGTGTATATTGCAGCAAAGAGTTTGATAGGTACTGTTCAGAGCATGGAATCCGCAGAGACAAGCCAATTCCAAGAACACCACAAGAAAATGGTGTGCCAGAAAGGATGAACATAACAATCATGGAGCGTGCAAGGTGCATGAGATTGCATGCAGGATTGCCTTTACAATTTTGGGCAGATGTTGTAGATACTGTTTTTTATCTAATAAACAGAGGGCCTTCAAGTTCCTTGGATGGTGGTATTCCAGAGGAAGCATGGACAGGTAAAAAGGTAAACTACTCTTTTTTAAAATCTTTTGGTTGTGAGTCCTTTGTCCATATTAATAAAGAAAATAGAACAAATCTTGAGGAAAAATCAAAGAAATGTAACTCTATTGGATATGGTGTTAATGATTTTGGCTATCGCTTATATGATTATGAAAATCACTAGGAGCAGAGATGTAATATTCAATGAAAAGGTTTTGTATAAGAATCAGTTGCAGGAAAAGAAACATGAAAAATAAAACAAAGAATACACAGTTCTTGATGAGATCACAGAAAAGTTAAAGGTGCCTGAAAATAATACTAATCAAGAGCCACAACAATAGCAACCACCACAACAGCAACAAGCACCTCAAACACCTGAAAGTGGTGTTAGAATATCTACCAGGATAAGTAGACCCCCTGAACGATACTCTCCATTATATTATTTATTGTTGATTGATTCTGGTGAACCTGAATGTTATGAAGAAGCAATGTAGGTTGAAAGAAGGAAGAAGTGGGAGCTAGCCATGGAAGAAGAGATGGACTCCTTAATGCATAACCAGAATTGGGACTTAATAAGGTTTCCTGCAGGTAAAACTACATTGCAGAATAAATGGGTTTATAGGCTAAAGGAAGAAGATGGAGGAAAAAAGAGGTACAAAGCTAGACTTGTGGTGAAGGGGTTTGCACAGAAGAAAGGTATTGATTTTGATGAAATATTTTCTCCTTTTGTTAAGATGACTTCAATCAGAACTATTTTAAGTCTTGTAGCTGCGGAAGATTTACATCTTGAATAGTTAGATGTAAAGACAACATTTCTCCATGGAGATTTGGAGGAAGAGATCTATATGCAACAACCAGAAGGATATGAGGTCAAAGGGAAAGAAAAATTAGTGTGTAGGTTAAGGAAGAGCTTGTATGGCTTAAAACAGGATCCAAGGCAGTGGTATTTAAAATTTGACAAGTTTATGTCTAAACAAGGTTATAATAGATGTCACTCTGATCATTGTGTTTATCTGAAAAGGAAAAATGATGGCATTTATATTATGTTGTTACTATATGTAGATGACATGCTTGTTGTAGGGTCTTACATGTAGGAAATAAATGTGCTCAAAATAAAATTGGCAAATTCATTTGCAATGAAGTATTTGGGAGCTGCAAAACAAATCCTTGGTATGAGAATAACTAGAGACAGGAAAAATCGCAAATTAACACTGTCTTAGAATGAGTAAACATAAAAGGTGTTGAAAAGATTTAATATGCAGAATGAAAAACCAGTTAGTGCACCTTTTTTAGCCATTTCAAACTTATTAAGGAGATGTGCCCCAAGACTCAAGAAGAAATGGATTATATGTCTAAAGTTCCATATGCATCAGTAGTTGGAAGCTTAATGTATGCAATGGTCTGCACAAGGCCTGATATTACACATGCAGTGGGAGTTGTAAGCAGGTACATGAAAAATCCAAGAAAAGAAGATTGGATGGTATTAAAATGGATTCTCAGATATTTGAGAGGTACTGCAAATCAGGCATTATGCTTTGGTGGTTCAAACATTTCTCTACAGGGATATGCTAATGTAGATATAGCAGGTGATATAGATAACAGGAGGAGCACTACAAGATATGTATTTACTGTAGGTGGAATAGCTGTCAGTTCGGTTTCAAAAATCCAAAGTGTTGTTGGACTTTCAACAACAGAAGAAGAGTATGTTGCTGCTAGAAAGGCTAGTAAAGAAACGATTTGGTTACAAAGGTTTATGGATAAATTGGGTAAGAAGCATGATATGGGCACGTTATGGAGTGATAGCTAAAGTGCCATTCATCTTGCAAAGAACTCGGCATTTCATTCCAGGACTAAACACATACAGCTCAAGTACCATTTCATACGATCAGTATTGGAAGATGGACAGTTGAAGCTGGAAAAGATACACACTAGCCAGAATCCTGCAGATATTCTAAGAAAAGTTGTAACCAGGGAGAAACTAAGATTATTCCCAGTTTCAATTGGTCTTCAAGGATGACGATGAAGATGAGAAATAGCCAGGTCCAAATAGGATTCATTGTCCAAAAAATGAAGCAGCGATGAAATTGCTACAATCAGTCTCCAAGTGGGAGATTGTTGGGTGTGGAGCCTGATTATCTTGTTTATTTTGTATCACAATGTTGGACCCCTGTACCTTATTTGGTGGCAACGTTGCCCAAAATTAAACACTGCCTAGGGGGTCCAGGGGGGGCAGCTGCGACTTTATGGAGCCCCCCTGGCGGGGGGTTTTAGGGGCAATGCCCTCGAAGCTAAAAACAGATGTAAAATTGCCTTGTAAAAGTATAGTAATTTCTAGTCAATCTGGTCTGTTCATTAGGCGGATGATCTGACGGTAGAAGTTATGCTTAGTTTAGGGTTTTTTTCCCTAGAAGGCAACCCCTCGCTTATACGGTATTGTATTGCGCCTGTGTATTGTATGTGTATTCTCAGAGTGAGAAACAGATTGGGAGACTGTGAGAGAGAACAAAGGATATTACAGTTGATCTGTTGTAGGTTTTGTCTCTTCATTTTGCTGGATAATAGAAAGGAAGGACTGGATGTTCTGGGTGGATGTAGCCCAAACTGGGTGAACCACGTATATCTGTATCTCTTTAGTCTTATGTGTTTTTGTGCTTGTGTTTTCCACATATTTTATGTGTTTCATTGCTTAGTAATATTTAATTTTCTAACATACAAGAGGAAAGAAGCTATTATTAACATATGAAAAATGAAACCGGGTCTAATACTTCTACGTACCACACTACCATGGATTGACCTAAACCAAATCTCTCTTTTAGTTAATCACTCCCACACCATATTCCAAGCATGAATGTGGTATCTCATGGAATAAACCAAATAAGAAAAAAACCAAGGATTCATAGGCCTAGCTACCTCAACCATCAATCCTTGATTCCACCTTGCGGTCAAACATCACTAACGATTTCCAGATTGGTCTACCCAAGTTATCTAGGAATCAAGAGCATTTTTTCCAACCATGAATAGTAACTCAACCCACAACTATTGTCGGGCTTCCAAATCGTTATTCCAACCAGGGCTTCCAAGACTAGTAACTCAACCCACCAAGGGCTTCCAGAGAATTTTCCAAACCAAGTCTTCCAAGAATAGCAACTCAACCGAAGTTGTTATAGGACTTCCATAGAATTTTTCTAAACAAGGCTTCCAAGAACTAATATCTCAACCCATAGCCAAAGGAATATGAGAAACAAATAGACAAAAAATGTAAAACGAACAACACCATGGCTATCTAGGAAATGTCAAAGCTAGGCAATACCATGGTCAATCCATGCAATCCTCCATGCCAATGATAGATAATAACCAAGAAAACACATGCATATTCCATGCATGCCAAAACTAGCAAGGAAATCGTACGTGCAACTTGGTACCTGCAAACAAAACCCATTGTAATTGTTGATATTGATGTCATCTTAAACTTCCTTAATTTCGCTTTTCCTTCTTGCTCCAAATCCCAAGTATTTCACACCACTCCAAGAGTGCTCCAAGAAAAATCTGTGTCCAAGAGTAGGAGAGAGAAATAATAGAGAGAGATAGATCCAAGCTAAAACTAGAAAAATGTTTGAACTAAAACAAAACAAAACAAAAACAAACAAAAAAACCTATCCTCAAAAGCCTTTTTATTAATGATGCATGTATTTTCTTTAATTTTCCATTAGTTTCCTTCATTTTCCTTCTCACATGCAACTTGTGACCTTCCACCTTCCTTTTCTCCTAATTTCCATTATTTTCATAAATAAATGCTATTAAATGTCACTTTTCCTTTCCAAATCCTTTTCAATTTCCATAGCCATTAATTTATCACAAGTGATTCCCGTCACTTTTTTTCCCCAACATTCATCTTGGAATATGTGTCCCATGACCATGGTTATTGTTTTTCCTTTATTAACTTTATTACATGGATTTTTTACCATAGCTATTGCAATCTCAAAAAATGATCACAGTCCCTATCTTATAAATAGAATTGAAGATTTGAATATGGCTTGGAATAATTTGGTTTATCCAAAAAAAAAATTATGGTGTCGAACTCCCAACAAGACTTCAAATTTGGAAAAATTAGAGTACAATTCAAGGATCAACCTATGGTGCTCTTGGCATGTCATATTTTTCTATGTGTAAAACTCCATGATTTTTTTCCTGGGGCACATTTATGTTATACATGCATGGAATATTGACAAAAGACTCATTTATTCTCCAGTATCCAAATTTGCACTAGGTCACATGGGATATATATGCAATAACCCTATAGATTCAGTTATGGCATCATCTCTTACAACATGGGATTAATTGGAATTCAATCCAACATTCATGGAGGGTGAAATTTTCCTTATGTTTCAAGAATTGGAAAAATATCACATAAATTGGGGTCGAGTGGGGGAGGATTAGAAAATAGTTAGTTTTCTTGAAATGTAGAAAGAGAGACACTTTGAGGTATATACTCACAACCAGCCAAAAAAACCTATTCTTATTTTTCCTTCATCATTATGTCATATTATTTCTTGATTTCACTTAGAGACCGCAAGTTTGGTGTGCATGGAAGCTTTCCCCAACCCAACTAATTAGAGAGCACGATTTAATTTATAAGGGGTTCATAGATGAGAGATTTGGGTTTAAAAAATAAGGGTTTTAAGAGGTTATTGGAATCCAAGTGTTAGGGGTAGTTAGGATTTGGTAGCCTATATGGAGCAATCATCGTAGGTGAGATAGGGAAAAAAAACAAAAAACGAATGATGAAGCTTGTGTATTTTACAATATGTTTATCGAATATGTTGAAATAGTTTAGAAAAAATGTTACCTTTCCTAACATATATAAATATAGATAGTGTGTGATATATATAGTCACAACTAGAAAAACTAACCTATTCTTATCTCACCTTCATCATTATGTCATATTCTTCCTTCATTTCACCTCGTGACTGTTAGCATTGAATTTTTTCAAATATTTTCAAAGTCTGGTCATCATTCTCCAAGGAATCAATTTGCCTTTTCAGTTTGGTTGTAAGATGACAGTGTCACTGTCAAAGTATAGTAGTGTGCAAGTGAGTTCGATAAGAACTAGACAGTGAGCTGAGAAGCGTACAACGGTCAAATAGTTCTAGATATGAACTAGATCCAAGCTCAGGAGAGACTAGCACTACAAAATACTGAACAAACTCAGGAGGGTTACATCGTGGAGAAAAAAAATAGTAATTAAGATCATTTATTCGTTAAGAAAATGTATGCGGGCCTGTTGAATGAAACGATGTTTATCATTGAAGTAATTGTACATATTTTCTGAAGATAGAGAACTAGATTATTTTCCTTAAAAACTTACGAGTTTTGGAGGAAGTGTAAAGGGGAAAATAGATGGTCAGGATCAAAACGCAGAATTGAAGCAAAGAGATGGATGGCGGAGATAATAACACATAAATGCAAGTCATGTGGATGGACACGATTAGATCGCAAGATCTAAGTCAGGGATAAGCGGTCGAGAATGGATATAGCAAATAAAGATGCAAGATAGTTAATGGATCAGAGGTTGTGAAGAGTGGCCACGTTTCAGCCATAGGTTCCATCACATATCGCATTAGGTAAAGGATATAATTTTGTAATATGGTTAAACTTGCAAAGTTGCGATGCGATAAGATGTGGGCCGGTTATATGATGCGAAGAGCGGTAAATTAATATCTGTGTGATGTAGTAAATATCGCATGTCATCGCATGTGATAAGGTATACTGACAATTGTGAAATTGAAATAAGTTAAAGTTGCGAAGCTACAATAAGGTAAGTTTTGCGATGCATGATGAAGTGCTAAAGGAAAGGGTTTGTGGTTTCGTGGTCTTCCTGACTCCCCGATTGTGATGTAAATGGGCCCCACCATCTGTCATGCCACGTCACCTCTCTTCTCATCGCACATCGCACTTTGTGAATCTTAACCTTTAACTACCGTTCCTCATAACAAAACTCATGATTCTCAATTTGCGATATTGTCTAGGCCCCACCTTTCCCTACTACGTCACCTCTCGTCTCATCGCACATCGCACTTCGCAAATTTTAACGCTTACCTCCCGTTTCTCATAACAAAACTCCTGATTTGCGATTTTCGATCGGCCCCACCTCCTTGCCACACCATCACCTGCATTGCAAATCACATTCCCTCCTGCTTGTGTCTTATTTTTAAACGTTTCGACCTCAATCGATGATTGCGATATATGTATAAAGGGGTTTTTCTCCTCCCGCTCATCTAATAATATCTCCTACTAATAAAATGAAACCATGTTATCTCTTTCAATCCGCCTCCATAACCTGTTTAACCTCCATATTTTTTGCTCCTCTTCTATTTCTCTTGCCAATCCACAATTCAACGTGTCTCATTATCATATCTTTCACGTGCCCAGTCCTTTTGTTTGAAACCTATCTATATGGGTTTTTCCACTCCAACACTATTTCCGCGTTTATTTTGAAATCTTATCGCGACAAACAAGAAACCAAAGGAAAGGAACAACTACAAAGTTGCTTTGAAACAAATTTCTACCATTACTCTCAGCACCAACACATTTCCACAAGGCATCATGCAACATTCAAGGAATATTCATACGTTTAAAGAAAATACGATGGCAAAGGTTTTAAAAATTTGACACCTATCAGCAAATAACAATATCTTCTTAAAAGCTCAAAGACATTTTGTCAATATGATTAATTTGATCAGAGCAGGGAAAATTTTAGGGGCGAATTTTAGCCCAAAGGCAAATTTTGAGGGATTTTAAATTTTAATAAGGCGAATGTTTTATATAAAACCTATTTTCTTTAGTTTTATAAAGTTAGCCGAATAATTATTTTAAAAATAATTAATAATTAAATATTAGCCCACCAAAATAAATACCGATAAAACTGAAAAAATGGTATTCGCTCTCGATTTTTTTTGCTTGGATCAAATTTCAATGGCATTCGCCTGGATTTACAGGGTCGGAGAGAGGGGTTGAAGTGATTCGCCCCATTTTTTCACTGGTTTGCCAAAATTCACTGGGTCAGAGAGGTGGTTGGGGCGTGAAAGTTGAATGTTGGATGTGCAACCTACCAGATTGAAGAAGGTGGAGATCGATGGAGGTGGAAGCTTACAAGATCTGGACGCATTGAAGCTACACGCAAAATGGTAGCATAGGTTTCAGAAAATTTTAGATAGGGTTTTTATGGGATTGGTCATAACAGGTAGCATCGTAAGGGACTGCAAGGTACTCTTTATTATTTAGAGTCTGTGGGTTTTGTTTTGGTGGGAGTCTATAGGCTTAGTCTCATTTGTTGCGGTGTCATTTGGTTTTTGGTGAAAGGTCATAAATGATAGCCAGTGGTAAGTAAAACGAATTTGCATAACGGAGGATAGGGTTTTTCTTCTTATCAGAGGATGCACGGTGGTTAGTTTCAGGGGGACAACATTTTTTCGTGCGTTGGGTCAATATATTATAGGAATATTTATTTTAAGATTTCTACTCTAAAGCTTGGATTGCCGAAAATAATGGCGTTGTAGGGATTTTAATGTCTCTCATGTTTTGTACTTGTACAGGTTGCAGTCTGAGCTGATGGCATTGACGGTACTTTTCCAACTCTTATCATGCTTCTTTTTGTTTGTGATTATTTCCCATTCTGTATTCTGATATCATCTATTAAATCCATTCATTCCCAGTTTGTTTGAAATGGTGGAGAATGATAGAGAGGGTATCGGTCTTTGCTTTAGCAAATGATATTTGCAATTGCTTTTGTGTGTGGATATAATCAGATTTAACATGTTTATTAAAATCAGATTTTAGGGATTTGATTTGGTTCTAAGAAGCAGCAGCTATCTGATGAAAAGACACCAAGTCATTGTAACTACATGATAATGGGAATTATTTTCTAAACGGGTTTATAGGCACCACTGCATTGACTTAATTGTCTCTGTTTTGAATCGGTTATGGGAAAAATAAACCCACTTCTAAAATCTGAACAGAGTATAGGGAAGGCCTGATTTTAATATACTGGGTTCTGAAAGAGTTGGGTCCCCAAGTGGAAAAAGGAGTAGCTCTTAGAGTCTAGACACTTTTTAATTCTATGTACCGGATTTGTAATGGCATTACTATTCCAAGTCTTGTTTGAATAAGTTGTGGGAAAAATAATCCCACCGCCAAATTCTGAACGTGCTAATCTAGAACTATGTAAACTCATAAGTAGCAGCAAAATCTAACAACCAGTTCCTATCTCCACAGCTTTTAGAATCTATTTCTAAACATTTCTTGAGGTAAAGCATTTTTTCTCAGAAGGTGTTATTATACATCAAGAGATCTTTTACAAATAACACCGGGCAGCTGTCTGTGTTGAGCCCTCTTCACCATGGCCATAAATTCGTTTTTTTTCTGCTTTTAACAACAACAATAGCCTCGACCTCTCTTATTGAGCTTTCTACTTTGCTAAAAATAGATACCAAACTTTGTACAAGACTCCAAGTTATTGGATCTATCTGATAATGGGCATGATTTTCTAAACCGTTTTAAACTTTATAGACACCTTTGCATTGACTTAAATGTCTCTGTTTTGAATCAGTTATGGGCAAAATAAACCCACCTCTAAAATTTGAATAGAGTACAGGGAACACCTAATTTTAATATACTGGGTTCTGAAAGAGCTGGGTCCCAAGTGAAAAAAGAAGCAGCTTTTAGACACTTTTTAATTCTATGTACCGGACTTGTAAATGGCATTACATCTTGTTTGAATACGTTGTGGGCAAAATACCACCACCAAATTCTGAACATGCTAATCTAGAACTATGTAAACTCCCAAGTGGCAGCAAAATCTACCAACCAATTCCTATCTCCACAACTTTTAGAATCCATTGTCAAACATGTCTTGAGGTAACGCATTTTTTCTCAAAAGGTGTTATTTTACATCAAGAGACCTTTTACAAAGAACACCGGAAAGATGTCTGTGTTGAGTCCTCTTCACCATGGCCCTAAATTCATTTCTTTTTTTGCCTTTTAACAGCAAAAATAACTGTTGTCTTAACCTTGCCACATTTTTTCTCAAAAGATTTTATTTCATGAAGATATCCTTTACAATGAACACTGTAAAGCTCTTCTGTGTCAAGTCCTCTTCACCATGGACTGGAATTCATTTTTTTGCTGCTTTAGCTATAGCCTCATCTTTGTCTTGGTGCTCAGCATTATTCTCCCTAGTGAAGAATATACAGTTTATACAGGATGCCCACTCTCCAGAAGTGCTGCTATTTGGTCACTATCCCTGTTTGTAGCAATATCTATAACAGGGTTCTGGTTTCCCTATGGAGTACTAAACATCAGAGTCTGAGACTTCAAGTAATTGCTGCACTCTGAGAAAATGTGGGGACTCTTATTCTTGGCTTTTTCATTTGACGATCTCTCTGTCTTTGGGTTACACTGGTCTGGATGGATGGTTGTATTTTTGCTATGTTAGCATGCCAAGAGAGTCTTGGAACTTAGTTTAGATGCAACTCATTATTACATTCTTAGTTGATTGTAGGCTTGACGACAGGGGCTTCCTTTTCTTATTCCTGCATGGTGAAATAAAATGGAAGCAGTTTGGCTGGAGCAAGTGTTGTGGTTCCACTTCTTTTCCTATGGTTTAAATACCCTCTTTCAAGGGTTTATGATTTGTAAAAAGTGTAGCGCGTGTGGGTTCCTTAAATCTCTGTGTTGTGGGAATAAAATGGGAACAGTTTTCAATGCTAAAACAGGTGGTGGCCCCCCAAGTCACTTTTATTGAGAGGCAGAGTCCTAGTTGAGTAGACCTCAAAGGAAAGCCCCATGGAGTATGTTCCCTCTTTTTTGGTGACTGTCTGCTGAAATACAATGTGAACTAGAAATAGAAATAGAAGGGGAAACAATGTGACATTGTTGCTGCCCCTGGGCTTCTGGTAGCAGAGATCAGCTCCCTTTCTGATACGGTTGCCAAGAAAAATTTGGTGTAGAGTTCAATCTTATTGTGCAGCACATCCTTTCCTGCCCGCTCTTAGGCTTTAATAGAGGCTAGTGCCTTTTTAGAAAGAGGTAAACAAAATTTGGAGCCTCAATGCAACTTCTGGAGCATAATCAATCTAGGATGATCATAATCAATCATGATCATACTTAGCCCCTTTGTTCTGGATAGTCCTGAATACATTCATCAATGAAAATATGAACCACTAGTACCCTGTTTAACGTTGTCTTATAATTTTAATATAAATTAAGCATGCATTTCAATTGCCATGTTACCCTGCTATGTTTTGATGTTATTATTTTATTGCCCAGAAGACATTTTTTGTCTAATCCTTGTTCAATCATCAAATGAGTGGTGATCCTGGAATTTCAACTTTCCCAGAGTCAGATAACATGTTCTCTTGGATTGGCATGATAAACGGTGGAAAAGATATTGTTTGTGAGGGTCTATCATATAAGCTTTCTTTGCATTTTCCAGTGGATTATCCTTTCAAGCCTCCTCAAGTGAAATTTGAGACAGCTTGCTTCCATCCTAATGTTGACCAGTATGGAAACATCTGCTTAGACATTCTTCAGGTAGGTCTCTTGTCTTGGTGACTAGTTTTGAGTTTTGACACCTGTACTTGTTAGAAATCTTATCCTTGGTGATATGATGTTACCTTTTGTAAAATTGCTTGCAGGATAAATGGTCATCTGCATATGAGGTTTGAATTGTTCTGCTATCTATTCAGAGTCTTTTGGGAGGTAAATAGATAATTTAGCTCGATCAAACTCGTAATTTTTTGATGCCCCTGTTATGCTTTTCAAACTAATCCAATTGTTTTGTGTAGAACCAAATAACGAATCTCCTCTTAATAGCCATGCGGCAGCAATATGGAACAATCAAGAAGGTAGTGTTAATTAATGATTGTGAATTAATTTGTTTTGGATTTTGACATGCCATTAGGAAGTTTTAAGTATAATGCTCTGATAACTGCATATAACAATGTGTAGAATTTAAAAAGGCGATACAGAAGCAGTACAAGGAATCGGCTGGGATAACTGGTCAATAATTTCAATTCATGCCATTTTCAAGCCTAAGATTCTTTGCATTTGGTGCAATCAAATTGTGCTAGGTGCTAGTTCTACAATTTTCTCTAGAAATAATACTATTCATATTGCCAATACATCTGGAAAATGTCGAGGAAATCTTGTAAAAGAATCATATGCAATTCCTCAGGTTAGAGGGTGCTCGGGCTGTATTTCCTTGAATAATTTAACACGAAGGAAATATATTTAAACTGTTAGGTCAAGAATATATCCGATGATTGATGGTGGCTATATAGCATGTTGTCATGTTGACCGATGATTGACAACTTCTGTTGTCCTGACTTGTTAGTCAAGAAGATATTATCTGATGAATGATTGTGGTTGTTTTTTATAATTGTATAATATTATGGCTGTTGGACAAGATTGGCAACTTGTGTTTGACAATTATTTAATATTATTGGCAACTTGTGTTTGACAATTATTTAATATTATGGGAAAATTGTTTAATGGACAATTGGCAAGTGTTTAAAAATGTAAATGTTGTTGTTTGATGTCAGTTGTTGGAGATCGATGGGCCCCTTTGTGAGTTGTTGTTCCAACCCTCTTGGTAGAATCTATTGTTCCAATATATTGTGAGTTGCTATTCCAACCCCCTTGGTATATTCTATTGTTGCAATAGATTTCCATCGCAGGGATATGTTATTGCAGTCATCCAGTCTTAGGATATGTCTACTTGGAAATTTCATTGATGAATGCACTTCTAGAATGTAGTTACATCATAATAGGAATATGAATTTACAGTGATGATATGTAAAGTTGAAATGCGATCCCAGACATGTCATTGGATGAAATGTGATCTTGGAATGCAATCCCATCATGATGGAATGTAATCCAATCATGTTGGAATGCAATGCAAAGAAATGATTTGCCATTTCAATATTGTCATCAAGGAAATGTAGAATGTTATTCAAATAGTAATCAACACTAAAAAAAACCAATAATTACATTCTACATGACATATTTTTGGGATGGAATTATCATTGTGAGTGGCAATTGAAAAATTAGGTTGATTTCTTTTTATATTGGCTTTTGGTTGATTTCCAAAAGGCAAAAACTCAAGAAACATTATTAAGTTTGCAACTATTCCTATAGAACATATTCCTATAGAAATATAAGCTCTAGAAGAAACATTTTTAAGTTTGCAATCTAAAAAAAACCATTTCTATAAAGAGTGGCTTATTTAAGGCAGTGAGTGCCTACATTGTTTGACATGCATACCCATACTGTATTTGGTATTTCTTCCTTGAAATAGAATGGAGATATTCAATACATTGTTCTTTAATGCAACATTTATACCTTTTATTTAATTATATATAATTTTGATATATTCTTATTAGTATCTCCATGCATCTTACAAAATGGTGAAAAATGTGCCATACAGGGATGATTTTACTGATGTGTGTTTTCTTGATACTGATAATTGATGGCAGATGTTCACACTACCGTCGGAGATGCCAAATAAGGGCTACGTGTTGTAATGAAGTCTTTGACTGTAGGCATTGTCATAATGAGGCCAAAGTATGCTTCTTTTTCTTTACTACATTCGTAGCTATTTCAAGTTCAACGGTTGCCTTTGGTTTATATCCTTGTCAAAATAGAACTAGAAAATTGTGTCTCTTCCAATTTCATTTGTGAGGGTATAGTATGGATTGAACTCATATCTAAACAGAATTCAATGGATGTCGATCCACTTGACAGACATGATGTACCTCGCCATGAATTTCAAAAGGTAAGGTTCTATCTTGTTTTCCAGTTGGATGTTATTCATTATAATGTTTGTCTTAATGCTCAGAGTTTGTGAGGATTATGAGCTTCAGAGAGAATGAGGGCCCACGGGAACAGAAGGAATTCGATGGTTATACCAGCAGACAGATGTTTCTCAGAAGTTACACCTTCTCCAGAAAAGAAACTGTGCCTTAGAAAACGAAGAAGTGTTTTGGTAAAGTTGAGGAGAAAATGTCCGGCATGGTTGTCCCAAAGAAGAAGATTAAGACTAAGAAAAACGCTTCAGTTATAATAAAGATCAGAGACAAAATTGTGGACAATTATTATGCTGCCATGGCTGCCATCTTCCACCGTCTGTTAGCTTGCACTACTAGTGTGGATGTTAGGGATCAGTCATTGACTGAAAATTGTTAGATGCCATTAATCTGTCTGGTTTCTTTGTCCATGGAATTTGGATTTTCTTTTATACAGTAGAGGTTTTCATATGCTGTAAAGAAGGGCTTGGTATGTATGGCATTTTCTTTTTCAATTGACTATGGTATCTCTTCAGAGTTTTCCATGGATGTTTCCATAGATTAACACCTCAAAATATGGTATGTTTCTCTGTCTCTATTGTATGCATGCCCTTTGGTTGGGAGATCTTTATGTGTGAAGCATTTATCTTACAAGAACTATAAATATATTAGCATTGAAAAATGTAATATCAATTTTCAAATTTAGGCACTGAGTCATGGATGGTCCACAAGTACTTGGATTTTTCTTTGGTTGATATAGTTTGACATTGAATAGAATGGCAGCTAGGTAGAATTTAATATAAATTTCAAAATTTAGGCACTTGGTCATGGATGGTGCACAAGTACTTAGATTTTTCTTTGGCTGATATAGTTTTTCCTTGAATAGACTGGCAGCTTGATGGAATGTAATATAAATTTTCAAATTTAGGCACTTGGTCATGGATGGTGCACAAATACTTGTATTTTTATTTGGTTGATATAGTTTGGCATTGAATAGGCTGGCAACTTGGTAGAACCCATGCATTTGCATCCCACATCAAGAAGCAGGAAAATGATTCCCCAGAAGGTATTTGCAACTCTGATTATCTTTGATTTTGTCATTGTTGTATTTTCTGCAATGAAGGCCTCAAATTTGGCTACTTGACCTGTTCAATGTTTATTGCATTTGATTATAAGATCTTTCATATAATTTGTTATACCATTTGAATGCTGTAAATAGATTTCTTATCATTGTGTTACATCCAGAAACGTGCTTTCAAGGTTTGAAATCCTGTAATTAGGATTTAATGGCATATTCAATTGATACTCCATGACAGAGAAAGAGACAATGGTCGTTATCATTGTTATGTTTGAATAGGTCATTACTTAGTATAGTATGAATGGATTCAATGGTAAAGAATCTGTGTTTTTTTTCAAGGTTATATCCTCAATTTTGAAGAGGAGGGACATTAGGGTATGCATATGCCAGTTAGATTTTGTTTGTGGATAATAGTGTAAGGCTGACCAGGTATTAACAGTCTCATTCTCCAAAATTTTTTGTAAAATAAAAAAGTTCACATGATATTAGCAGTCTCATTTTCCATTATACAAATAAAAGAGAAAAATTGAATAAACTAAACACTAAATAAGTTGAAAAACAATATAAAACCAGTGATGAAATGAAAGTAAAACTACCATACAAAACCATGATAAACTTGAATACTAAATTACCAGGGAAAAGGTTTATGGAATGAAAATGATTGTTTGGAAAAAAATTATAAGTAGCCAATTTCAATTTCAGACTAGGACATGGCCACCAATTGACTCATACTCATCTGTATCATTTTTTAAGTGTAGAATAGTTAATGATGCGACATTGAGATCATTTAAATCTCAGACATGTCACCTGAGGATGGATAAGATGTACACACTTTCAAACATGCACATGCATGCATATGTATTCCTTGTAATTAGCGAAGGTTTTTTAGGGTGTAACATCATAATATTTTCTGAAGGTACATTTGAAAGATGTAAAGGTTTAATTTTTATTCTTTTCAAAAGATAAATGATCAATTATCTAGCAAATCTTATCTAACTTGCTGAATTAGTATATTGCTTTTGTTTATATTCTTGTATGTTTGCAGGTTATCTGTTCACTTTGCAGAACTGAACAAGATGTAAGAGCTGAGCCTTTTTAATTTTGGTTATGTGCATAAAATTTAGAGGTAAACACTATAATGTTTCTTGAGTTATTTTAAAAAGATTATGCACTGCCATTTTGCAGGTTCAGCAAACCTGCGTTACTTGGGGTGTTTGTATGGGAAAGTACTTTTGTGAAAAATGAAATTTCTTTGATGACGAGGTACGTTCTTAATGGATTTTCAGGTTTAATAGCTCTGGTTCATGAAAAAAAAGAGCTTTACTCTCAAAAAATTATAAAAATATGGTTTGGATGTATACACTTTTGGTTCTAATTGTGCTTTGCCACTTTGGTTTTCCAGGACTCAAAACAGCAATACCACTGTGACGGATGTGGAATTTGCAGGTATGCTTTTCTCTTTATGCATCTGATGTCTCTTTCTCTGTAGGAAAGTAATCTTTCATGCTATTGTGAAATGTATTTAGATGTATTTCTTGCAGTTGACTCTAGTTGTGCTGGTTTTCAGAACTGGTGGCAAGGATAATTTCTTCCACTGTTATAAATGTGGTATTTGCAGGTATGCTTTTCTCTTTATGCATCTGATGTCTCTTTCTCTGTAGTAAAGTAATATTTCATGCTATTGTGAAATGTATTTAGATGTATTTCTTACAGTTGACTTTAGCTAGTTGTGTTGGTTTTCAGAACTGGTGGCAAGGATAATTTCTTCCACTGTTATAAATGTGGTATGTTCTTTATGACTTCTCAAATTACCACTCTTTCTTCTCAAATTATCACTGCTTCTTCCCTTGTTTCATTGTAGTGCGAGAATTATTTATTTGCTCATGTACCTTTTTCTAGGATGTTGCTACTCTATCCTCTTGAAGGATTGCCACCCTTGTGTGGAAAAAGAAATGCACCACGGTCCACAACTGCCCTGTGTTTTGAGGTAGGTCACACTTATCTGCATAGTGTAGTAATTGTAGTTTTCTTTTTAAAGAATACTCTATATTTTAGACTGAAGTTATTTGGATATCTGAACCCTCGTTTGTTGACTCCTCTGCAATATTTATTCGACTCTACAAAGGTTATCAGCGTATTGCCTTGTGGTCATACTATTCACATGCATTGCTTAAAAGAGATGCATGAGCATCTTCAGTAAGTTTCATATGTGGCCTGTTTTGTGCTCTGGCTCACAACCTCTTGAGATTTTCCATTTGTCTAGAATTTCAGATTATACTTGTTTCTAGTCTATCTATCTATAGTATCACAGAACTCTAGATATACTTGCATTGATATACCCATTGATGGTACCTTCTCTAGCCATTTGTGGTCACAGCTTGGCGCAACTTTAATTTTATTTTAAGCGTCTTGCCATTCTAAATGTTTGTTTGTCTTTTGCAGATTTGCTTGTCCAGTGTGCTCCAAATCTTTCTGTGATATGTCTGAAGTATGGGAGAAACTTGACCAAGAGGTAGCTATTTTGTTGTTATATCATTACGATATATGACAAGATGAACATCTTGAAATCACCTTGCAATGGGTTCTATAAAGAGTGGCTTATTATATGTATTTTTGCTAATTTTGATTTCTCATATTTGAAACTTGCTTTCGTCAAATGGCAATTGCATTTTTAAGTTCCTTGAGTGGATTTTGATAACTTTCTTTTATCATGTAAATTTCTTTGACTCCAATGCCTGAAGCTTATCGGAACAAAATGGTAAGATGTTTGATGTTCATGTGGTATGGTTTGGAGGCATATTTTAGAGCCCATTAGTAGCGTGAGAGAATACCTGACCACTTTCTCATTGGTCTTTTGAGCAGGTTTGGATCTTATGCAATGACTGTGGAGTAACTTCTGAAGTAAATTTTCACATTGTTTCCCACAAGTGTCAAAGTTGCAATTCTTATAACACGCGGCAGACCAGGGGAGGTCCTTCTGCAAGTTCATGTACCTAGTCTTTGATATACTCAATGTTCAGATTCATGTATCCCTCTTTGCCACTTGTAAGGTCGCCTTAGCGCTGCTTATATGGCATGAAAAACAGATATACTACAAATTTCTATACAGTGACATTACTGTAAGAATTCATGGTAACCGCTGAGTTTTTTTGGCACTACTCTACGGTTGTTAACATCATAACAGAATTGATGCTATGTGCCCACTTCAACAAAGACCACAAGAAGGGAATTCTTTATCCTGCAAATCTCACGCCACGACAAAACAAGTAACAAATTCTGTCTTTTTGCACATCTGCAGACCATGAATTACAATGGATTGAAGGTCTCTTTTTCTGTATGTGACTTAGTCTGACCAGATACGTGCAGGACTTAATTTCCTGTGAAATGAAGATGTATTTTCCCTTTTGGAATGGCATGTTAGCTCTCAAGCAATTGACTGGTTTACCGATTTCATTTTTTGTCTAGTGCTTGTTGAAATATTTTATTTGTTTGCACTGAGAGAAGAATGCAAATAAATTTGAATGTGATTCTCTTAAGAGAGAACGTTTAAAGAAACCAGATAAATCCATCTTAAGCTAAGTTCTGTTAAGTCTTCTTAAAAGAAAGAATGGTAAAATAAAGAACAATGAAAGAGAAATCCATCTCATGCCAGGATCTGATAACCAGTGAGAGGTTTATACATGGATTACAAACATGTATTTATGAATGACTATAAAAATAGTAACGAAGATCCATTATAATAACAATTCATCAATGAATAATATTTTACCATTTTTTTATCCATCTCAAGCTAGGATCTTAAAAGCAGTGAGAGCTATGAAAATTGTAATGGCAATTCATTAGTGAAGAATAATATGGCATGAAAAAGAAATGGTTATAGAATTATAAAAAATTCTATATTGGTGGATGAAATTAGGGTAAGTATTTTTTTTTTTTTGGGTTACTAGATTCTTTCGTAAGTAAATCTAAATTTATCACTTACCTAAATTGGAAAATCATTTCATTTCTTGTTAGGCATATTGCCTCAAGCAATACTGCATGACAATGACTCAAGCAACAGTGCATGACAATGGCTGGTGCTTTGACACTGTTTTATGTTTATATTTATACCATCCTTTACAACAATCAAAATTAGACTCCCTTTCCACTTTGGTGCCATGTATGGAATTTGCAGGTATTTGTAAATTCTTCCATGAGCTGAGTTGGTTTGGATGTGCGTAGCAGACAGTGAGAAACAACTGTCGGTTTGGAGGTGTGTTGGGATTGTCGTATTGACTCTGTTCATTAGTTATTGGCGTTTTAATTTTTGTTCGACTTGTTCTGCTCATTGAAGAAATCGGCAGAGGCATGGGCCTTTGTGTTCGAGGATTGTTGAAACAAAAGGATCTGCAAAGATCCCAATTTGTTGAAACTTCTCTCCAACCTCAATATCAGTGCTAGTAGTAGCATGAGCAACAACACTATGCTTGGCAGAACTAGAAGAACGCGTTTTCCAAACTGCACGAGAACTACTTCTCTCACGAGTCACCATGTGTCATGCTTGGTCTCGGTGGTTCTCTTCCTTCTACTCCTGGTTCAACTACCATATCTTCATTGGAACCAACACCCCGAACTCCACTAGACAACGATTCACCATTTTGTAGTAGTGATTCGCCATTTGTACTGGTGATTCGCCATGATTTTACAAGATAATATAATCTTGTGAGAGATTCGCCAAAAAATTATATATACATATTATATTATTAATAAAATCACCTTCCATTTTTCCTATGTATCATGGGGATTCGCCTATTTATTATATATATAAATTTAGGGGGGTTCTTAAAATTTTCCCTGGATCAGAGTTATGTTAGGATTGTAAATGTCTAAAAATAACAGACAACCTACTTTTTCTCCTTATATGTTTTTTGTTAAGTTATTATGAAAGGAATCTGAAGGTCTAAGCCTTCCTGGCAAATCTATTGTAAAACTATAAATAGAAAAAAGATAAAGGAAGAAGGGATTCATTGGTTGTTCAACTTATTGAATATTGTGTTGAATATTTCTGAGTTGATAATATTTCCAGATACACTCTTGAGGACTCACAAAATTTGTGGTGTGTGTATTGTTTTCCCTTCTGCTTTTACATACTTTATCTGTCTTTCTAGATTTATCATAAAATTTCTATCTTATGTTTTTATAAGTCTTGTGAACCTCCAAGACATATGGATCTGTTTTTGTAAGAATTTTTCCAAGCTTTCCTGAATCAGTATGAATTGAATATTTTTCATAAGCATTCCTTGAGGTGGAATTAAACCATGTTTCATGTTTTTACAAGTGTTTTGATCTAGCATGCATGTTAATCTGTTTTTTTCAGTCTTGAATTACCAAGCTTTCTTGATTCATGAGGTCATATTAGTCAGAAGCATTTCTTGTAATAGGATTATTTAAATGTAAAGTGGGACTCTTGTAAGTCTTTTAAAAGCATTCTTTCACTATACATTTCAAATCTGGAATTTGTGTCACCCTTTCCTCTTAGCAGTGGGCTTCTATTTTACATATCCACTATTTATCTCCCATTCTTCTAACCATCAAGATACAAACTCAATTTTGCTACCTCATCATACACCAGTGCCCTCATATGTGTGAGAGATTCTTATTTACTCAAAATCCTTTTCAGTATGTATGAGTTTCAATGAATTTCCAAAAAACTCAGTAAAATTATAGAAAATCCCTTAAGCTTAAGATGTGTCTGGTCAAGCGCTTGTCACAATCCAAGTGCAGATTCTAGCGCCAACAGTGACGATGTGAGCATTTAAGTTGAAGACAACTTTTCCTCTAATCCCTAGTCGTTAACTGACCCATATCCTCTAAAACATTAACCAACTCTAACCCTTTAAGCTGGCCTAACCCCTAACCCCATAGACCTTATCTATCTAATCTATAATACCTTAACTCCATTACCCCTAATTAATCCCCTAAACCCCCTAAAACTGACTTAAACGATAACCTATTAATCCTAACCCCTTAGCTTATTAACCACTCACCATTACTTATAACTTCAAGTTGAATTTTTTATAATTTGAATACTTTAAGATTTATAAAGATGTAATTTTATGATACATTTTAGGTTAAAAAAATTGTTGGTATTTTTTCAAATTTAATATTTATTAATAAAGAATATATTTTTATTATACAAATAAATTTAAAAAATAAATAAATCACACACACACACATATATATATATATATATATATATAATTCGCAAGCATTAACTCAATTGGTTGAGTTCCCATCATTAAAGCACCTTGCTAATTGGAGTTTAAGGGGGTCAATTCTCCTCGATGCTCTTATGGTTAGGTTATGTTAATGAGATGTCAAGATGTGATCCCTTTAGGTAGACATGCCCAAATAGTTTCCGTGAGAGTAGTGGCCACTGATATCTGATTTCCATGCACACACACACACAATTTGAAAATAAAATATTTTATTATTTTTACAATATATAATATTTTATTATTATTTAAGAAAGTGTGTACTATAATATCTTATATTAAATAAATCTATTAAATTTTAATTTACATGTCCATTTATAAATCATTAAAGCACATACAGACACACCCACCATTAACCTACCCCTAGGTAACCTCTAAACCATTAATCTCTAGCACTTTAATCCTTAACCCCTTAGTTGATCGTATTGCCCTAATCCTTAAAAACTTAACACCATTACTCCTAATTAAGCATTGAAATCCCTAATCCCTAAACCCTTATCCAATAAACCCTTACTCCCTTAGACCCTAATATATTAATCCCTAAATTAGCACAACCCCTTAAAGATATATGAAATATAAAGATATATAATGAATAAATTACCAAAGGATGATATTCATGCCTCCCTTCAATGTGTCCAAATTCTCTACAATGTTCTTTACTTGTTTTTATTAACTCCTCCTCTTGTAGTTGCTGCATTTATTACAAGGACAATAACATTTTCCCTCACCCATTTTTCTTACCAAACTTTCAATATTGACTATCTTCAATAAATCGACCATAGTTTAACTATTTGTAATGAAATAAAAAAATTATTTCTGAGCAAAGGATAAACCTTATATATAATTTTATTTTTCAAATTTCCAATGTTTACAGATTATGGAGACATGTTTTATAACGGTAAAAAAAGTTGACCTCATCCAACATCGATATTTCAACATTGTTATGGCTGACCTGGACAAATGTTGGCAATCCAACGCACATTATATACATGTCGGGTATGTGATGTGTATAAAAAGGCTTTGGATATCTAATGAACCAATCATATGTCTAATGCATTTATGCATTTTGTTGGATATTTGATGTTGTTAGGAGCTTCTTCTTTTTTAAGCTTGGTAGTCATGTCCAATATATCACCCCAATCGGGGTGGAGAATTGAACCAGTGACTTCACATCAAAGAGTGCCTTAACAGAGCACCCGATCATGGTCTATCCAAAATCTTGTAAACAATGTTTAGTATCTTTTTAAGAAAAACAAAAAATGCAATTAGAATTCGATAGTACGACTCATTTTATAAGTATTGTGAGAGTAAAGGGTCAATTTTTTCACCTATATGTAGTAGTGAAAGCCGCCATATCGAGAAGAAACGATCCATTCTCTAAAAGATTGAGATATCAGAAGTACCAAAAAAAAAAGAGACCATCCATCGAAGGTTTCAGAGTCATAGTTGCAGTATGTTGTAAGTCATAATTGTGTTAAGTTGTTACTCAAAACAATAAGCACAAGTGGAGCCGCCCATTTTTTTTAACTAACATCCATAATGAGAGGAAGGGAGCCATAGCCCTAGCCCCCAATTTTTTGGAGTGATGTTGCCATAGTGTATTATTAGCCATTGCTAAAGAAACAGTTGTATAGAGAGGAGTTGTAGCTTGTTATCAGCGGAGTTGTCATGCTAAGAAAGTAGTTGTGGATAGCCACGGTTAAAGTGAAGGTTTGTAAATTGTTCTTAAAACATATTAAAGGCATACCTTCCATATTTGACATATAACCAAAGTTTATTCTGAAAATCATTTTGGTTAAAGTGAAGGTTTGCAAATTGTTTTTAAAACATATTAAAGGCATACCTTCCATATTTGACATGTAACCAAAGTTGATTTTGAAAATAATTTTGTTTAGAATAGTTTCTTTGGAGAGAAAATTTGTTTAATAAATACAAATATACCCTTTACCACTTATGAAGGAATTATTTATTTTAAATATATTTTTGAATATTTTATTGGGGGAGAAAGGTTATCTAATAAATGTAGATTTAACTTTTATTACTAAGAAAAAATAATATATTTTAAAAATATTTTGAAAATAAAATGAATTATTTGTTTAGTTTCAAAACATTTTTTAAAATAATAAGGAGATATAAGGAAAGAAAATAAAAAGTAAAATTATTTTTTTGTTATTTTAGGAAGGTGGTTAAGTTTTGTTATATTTAATTATCATGAATATCTTTAGTTCTTATCTTTTACTATCGATTTTCTTTGGGAGTTTTAAGTCATTAAGGTGAGAGCCATATAATGAATGAATTGTGGTATATTGTATTTCGTGGATTTGAAGAATCCCAAATTAAGCCACCAATGAAATTATGGCACAAGATTATATATATATATATATATATATATATATATATATATATATATATATATACTATTATTTATTAATATAATGTTATTTTATAGTTTTAGCTCTATATATAAAAAATCATCAATTATTAATATAATTTAGAATTCAATTATTATAATTATTATTAAAAAATATTGAAACATTAATCTCTTTTTTATTGTGATCTATCAGATATTTAAAAATGCAACGGTACTATTCTAATTATTTATGTATGTTTCGCACATTATTAAAATATCATGTTGTGCCATTTTAACCGCTAAACATTTTTCAATTCTTTATTGTAATTCCACTTTGAAATCCGGCGGATAAATAATGTTATTCCAAATAACTCATGAAATACACTACAGATAGACGTAATAAAGATTATTACAATATCATGTTGTGCCATTTTAGCCGCTAAACATTTTTCAATTCTTTATTGTAATTCCACTTTGAAATCTTGCGGATAAATAATGTTATTCCAAAGTAACTTATGAAATACACGACAGATAGTCGTAGGAAGTTCCGTACCAAGAAACGGAATTGAGAATACGGTTCAGGAAAGAAAAACCCATAACAACAATAAGCCAAACACAGACTGCAAGCTGGCCAACGAAGAAAGCCAACATATCAGAGTGCGTATGTAATGGTCGAGTTGACATTTGAGCACTTTAGAATGGGCTTCACAGCAATAGCAGTAACGTTTTTGACGTTCTGGCATAGAGATATAGTGGTGCCATTCTTTCCTGCAAAAGCCAAATTCACATGTCGTAATCGGATACCTTGACATGGAAAGCTACTACTGCATGCGAAATTTATGGCTGGCCTTATTGCTGAGGTTCCAGTTATGTTGCTATACAACACGTTACTAATCTTCACGCTCGTGTCGTTCACAGCAGTTTTCGCTATCTGTATCGGAAAATCACAGAGTTTTAGAATTTTATGATCATGAGATTTTAAAATATTTCCAAAATTTGCAATCGAACATAAGCATAATATTATTGGGAGTATTGGAGATTAGAATGACTTAGCACCTGGGGAGCACAAGCTGGACAGTAATATTGGTCAATGAATATTGGATTCCCTACGTTCTTCATTTTTATGTTCTGAAATTTTAAGCCAGTAGCGGAGCCGTTCCCTCCCTGCAATGATGTGATCCTAACTCCATACGCGGTGGCATTCAAAGTAGCTCCATTTACAGTGACGCCGCTAACGGTATGAACAGAAGGATGTTCGCCAAGGACGTTGGTAGACGAACTAAGGACGATATGGGACTGCTTGCTGTTAATGGAAGTAATGCCTGTCACCACTGTATTCGTAGTATTCCTCAATACCAAAGACTGTACATTATCATTTCACAATGTCAAAATTATATTTCGTAGAGTTTTAAATTTAGAGATATGTGTTTAAATTAATCATATCATTCAAATTTGGTTGAATTACATTACATCAACCACATTAAACCTCGACCAAATCTTAATACTAAATTATAGATAAAAAAATCTTAAATCAAACATAAAAGAAAATATTAAAAAACCACAAAATTTCATCCATGGTTAATGGCGGGAGGCAATACCGAAGCTCCCCGATCACACTGCACAACACACCATTTATTTCAATCAGAATGAGGATGTGTAAATTTATGCTACCCAAATTAGTAAAAATAAAAAAGTGACATCATCCCTACTTCATAATTGCGCCAACACGCTTTCCACCAGGTGGCTCCCTGTCCATCCAAACTTCCACTACCCTGTATCGTTAGACCATTCACATTACTGAATTCCAACCAGGAGGTTCTTGTTAAATTCGAGATTTTGGTTTTGTTGTTGTATGGTGTTGCTTTGAGGACCCCATTTACCTGCGCCCAAAACCAGAAATACAAATAAAAAATCTCGTTACTCAAAAAATAAAATGCTATGATCTTGCAGGTACCAGTTAATGGTTAATTATTAGCCACCTTACCTGCACAGTTATTTTTTTAGTGACACAAGGTCCTGTAAATGTAGCTGCAGCAAGCAGAAAATTCCCTTTGGGTACAGAGAATGTAGATAAATTTTTAGCAGAACAGGCAGCTTTCGAAGCCTTAAGAAAAGCCTGGATATAACATAGAGCAGATAAATTGGTTAAAACCTAAAACCACAGTGAACACAGATAACCTACGTTCGTTAACGGTTCATTTCACTTTATGGATATAAAACAGCTTAGGTGAAGCATTTCTACTACCCATAGTTGTGTATGTGAGCAAGGACATTAATCCAGATTCAAATCCTCCAGAACGTGATCTTATGTTATCTAATATAATGTGATCTTATCTTATGTGATATAAAATCAGTCCCAAAAAAAAAACAAAAACTTTATGGATATAAGTCAACCTCTCACCTGGCTACTGTCTAGCTTGCCATCACCTTTTGCACCATACTTCGTAACGTCAAACGTAATACCTTTTGGGGGCGCTTCTGGGGGGCCTTTTGGGGGGGCATGGGGGGCTTTTGGGGGTGGGTGACCTTTTGGGGGGGCCTTTGGAGGTGGGTGGCCTTTTGGGGGGGGGCTTTTGGGGGACCTTTTGGGGGTGGGTGACCTTTGGGGGGGGCTTTTGGGGGAGCTTCTGGGGGCGCTCCTTCCAAGAAAGAAGAGGCTGTGATGGTCAAAGCCAATAGAAAGAAAAAAAGCTTCATTTTTGTCAAAGAGTTGTTGAGTGCCGCTATCCTTCAAGTGGCGCTCACTATACTCTTCACCAATATGCGAAAGCACTCGAGAGCAATGTTTGATAAAAGCAGCAGCTCCGCTATCTCAGCCTCTCCGTTCTCAACAAAGCGATTGCTACAGCCTACGTAAGTGGAGTTCCCTTAACGAATTCTGTATATTTTTGGTTATATTCCTACCTTCACTTATTTAATAAATTGAGCGATTTACAGTAATGCTAATCTTAAATAACAACTTCTCTCCATATAAAGCAATTGGGCTCTTCTCAGCTAAGCTAATTTCATTTTCATTTATGTTTGCTCAGCCATATATTTATTTTAGCTGTATTTCGAAAAATATGTATCATAATACTTATCATACATTCCACCTTCCTAAATTTTAATAAAAATTAATATAAATAAATAAATAAATTATAATTTTATTTTATATTATTATTATTATAAAAGAATTAATATATGACATATATATATATAATATGTAATGAGATTTTTAATTATAAATATTGCACATTATTTTATTATTGTATTTTTTATTTTTATTTTAGTAAATAGGTTTTGTTATAATATTATAGCTAATGTTATGACTTACTAATACTATATACTCAATAAATGCGATCATATTAATTTTTTTTAAATTAATCAATTTAATTATAAAAACAATTAAAATAGTTATTGAGAAAAATCTTAATATTTGATTTATGACTACTATTACTAATTAAAGTAAAATTTTAAAAGTCACATTTCAAAATAAACAAACTTATAGATATAATTACATAACAAAATTATAGATGTAATTACAAATTAATTATGTGATGATTAAAATAAAAATAAACTCAAAGTTACATGAAACCTTATTCAACTTATTTAAAATTCTTTTTTATCATTTTTCATTGAATATATATATATATATATATATATATATATATATATATATTCCCTCAAAATGACTTCATAGAAAACCAAATTGAAGCTAAGTAAAGTCATTGTCTATTACAACGGAAACCAATATTGTTGAGGATGGACAATACTCTAAGTCTACGAAAATGACAACTACTATAAATGATGTGTCCACAATTGAAATAAACTAAACCACTAAAATTAAAAGACATGCATTGAGTGGTAAAATATAACATCAAGTATATGATGAAGTGACTACAGTCGGAGCATGGGAACCAATTCCTCCTAATGCGAAAGGTTTCAAGCCACATTGAAGACGACCTTCTGTGTGAGAAAGTTAAGAATCCAAAACAGGAACATTAATAACATTGAACATGTTGAATTTCATTTAGAAAGGATATAATGTCATTGCAATCTTCATGTTTTTCCTTCAAGACCCTGCACACAATTTTCTTTATTTGCTAGTGGAGGGTAATGAAGTTCAAATATGGTAGTATTCCCCTTGTATGTCTAGGGTCGAGAATCCAGTTAGCTACTTCATCTTAAAATACAAATTTTGAATAGGCTTGGCGGTCATTAGTAGCCAAGGCTTTAAGTTGATGAATTTCTTCTTTGATTTTTAGAGGAGTAAAAAATGGTTGTTGCATTTTGTACTTGGGATTGCACTCATAAATGGCCCTCAAAGAATTTTCCACTAGATTCGTGGCAGAAATTGTAACAACCCACCCCACATCTACCCTCTTTTAAAAACTCTCCAGGGTTAACATGAGCTAAGACTTACTATGCATGACCCAATGACCAAGTTCCAGTTACGAAAATGGGGTCTACCATACTAAAACTCACTGCAACTTACCAAGGACACTAGACTGCCTAGATGTCAAACAACACCCATTGGTTATCTTACCCTAAGTTGGAACTAACTTTTCATCTAACCTCACAGCCTATACACATGCATGTCAAGCTATGCATGCAGCCAAAACGCTTCATTTGCATGCACAAGCCTTCCTCCATGTGGCTACAAACAAGATTTCTCATTTAACGGATTGCAACTGCAAAATCAATGCTACATTTTCAGGGCTAGCCTATAGGCCACTACCCATAACTCTCCAAAATCAAGTCTAAGATATTCACGAATATGCATAACCTATACTTAAGCTCATATCTTTCCCAAACATTCCAATCACATAATAAACATTTGGACAAACATATGGAAAACATAGTAGTTACAGGTCATGAATGCATATCTATACATTATTCCCTTTGTTTCATGAGAGAGTCATCAAGAAGTTTGTCTACCCTCCAGCTAGTTGCAACAACGCTAGTTAGCTTATGCATTCATATAACCATTCAATAAATTATTGAATCATGAATAAGATCCATAACAAGAGCACAACATTTAACCATGACTATAACCAACATTCAACTAGAATGAAATCATGTCAAACTATTCATAAAATCAACACAATAACCAATACATGTGCTCCTTGATCTCAATAATAAATAAACCCAACCATGTGAGGGACCTCCACGTACCACCCAATGATAGATTGGGCTAAACCAAATCTCCCTTTCATCTAATCACCCCCATGCCATATTCCAAGAATGAATGTGGGATCACATGGGATAAACCAAAACATAACCAACTAGGGCTTCCAGAGGCTAAACCACCTTGACAACCATCAGCCACAATGATTTCACCTAAACTGGTCCTGAAATCGCCAAAACCAATAAGATTGGATGCCTTTGACTTTCTTCACCATACCCACAAAGGAATTTTCCTATCACCACCCATATGTGAAGGGTTAAAGTAGAATTCCCATTTCCACCCTTGACTCTTGGGAGTTTTCTTGAGACCACCTCACCAGGATTTGAAATATACCTACCATCCAAAACTTAACCAAAACAAGGAATCCAATACATCAAGTCTATCTAGGAAATGGCAAGGAAAGGATGAAACCACTTTCAATCTAGGAAAATCCCATTCCAATGATAGAAAAGTGACCAAATAATCAAATGGATGTATCACACATTCAAATCTCAGTAAGGAAATCACACATGCAACTTGTTACATGTAACGTTCTCTTGTTGTAGCTTCCTTTCCAACATTCTTTGCTGCCCCAATTTACTTATTTTTTCCAAGTGCTCTCTCTCCAAAACCCATGTGATAATGCTTCAATGTCCAAGTGAAACTTAGAATGGTCCAAGAGTAACCAAGAAGTGATCAAGAGTAGCAAGAGTTATTAAGAGAGGCATAAAATGTTCTCCATCTCCTTTTGTTTCCTTTTCCTTCAATTTACTTCAGTTTCCCTTGCATGCATATTCTTGTCTCTTCATCTTCCTTTTCTCCTATTTTCCTTTATTTCCTTAATTAATTTCCATTTATTTCCCTTTTCCTTTTTCCAATTCCAATCTAAATTTCATAGAAAATAATAAACCACAAGTGATTCCCACTATAATTTTTTTCCCTCCATTCAACTTGGAATACGTGTTCTATGAAATTTGATTAATTTATTTACATGGAAAATAAACCCGGGATTGTTAAAAACCCCTCCCCTTTGGGGGAAAATCGTCCTCGATGTTCTATGAAACTTATGAGCAAAAAAACATATTTCTTATTGGAGCTTTACAAACATGATCGATGCAGAATTTACAATGACAATCGCCGACAACATGAAAAACATATCACTTATTGGAGATTTATAACACAACTTGATGAAGTATTTACAATGACATACATATGTATACATATACCAATAACAAATTTTCCACAAAAAATAAATAAATAAGGATATAATTTTTGCATCTGACCAGCCATCTCCCATGTAGCTTCATGGGGGCCAAAGTGTTTCCACTATGCTTTAACTTAGACTATTCCTCAGTTCCGTAGCATGAGTTGTTTCCACTGCAATATGTTTTGTGGCTCTAGTTAGAACTCTTCCTCTAGTTCCACCTACAATACAGACTAATCAATCGCATGATCAACATCATGGACATATCTCTTAAGAAATGAAGCATGGAAAACATCATGGACTTTCACTAAAGGCAGAAAATCAAGTCTTGAGGCCATTGGTCCAATCCTCTCAAGGATCTCAAAAGGCCCACAACATGGAGTTGTTATATTGGCATATGACCCAATCCTTAATGAGATTATCTTGGGCTTTATGTGCAAGTACACATGCTCCCCAACCTGAAACTCCCTAAATTCTCTATGTTGATTTGCATAACTCTTTCTCTTATCTTATGTTGCCTTTAAATTATTTTTGATAACCATCATATCCTAAGTAATCTATGTCAACATATATGGTTCAATTGACACCATGTTCACTGGATCACTCCAACTAATAGTAGTATTACAGCTCCACCCATAGAGTGTCTCAAATGGACTCATCTTCAAGGAATCCTAATACCCACTGTTATATGAAAACTATACCAATGGAAGATAATCCTCCCACTTCCTTTGTTGTTGCATGATGTACATCCTCAACATACCATCAAGGATATTTTTAACCCTCTTTTTCCTTCCATTTATCTACAGATGATAAGTTGTACTAAAGGATAACTTTGCCCCCAAACGTGCAGATAATTCCTTCCAAAACATGAAAGTGAACTTGGTATCTATGTCTAATATATTTTTCTTGGGAACTCCATGCAACCTCACTATATCTTTAATGAATACTTGAGCCACTTCACTAGCTGAATTAGTAGGCTTCACTATAATGAAGTGAGCTACCTTTCTTAATTTTTCAACCACAACCATGATGGAATCATGTTGTATTGATATCCTAGGAAATCATGTAATGAAGTCCATGGAAATGACCTCCCATTTCCATTCTAGATTCAAAATAGGTTACAATAGACCAGTTGGATGCTTGCATTCAACTTTCACATGTTGACAATCTAAGCACCTTACAACAAACTCGACCACCTATTTCGTTAAATTTAACCAATAGTATAACTTATGGATAGTTTTCAAAGTCTTTTGGTATCCTGGGTGGATTAAATATGGATAGAAATGAGACTATCTCAAAATAAGATTCTTCAATTCATTGTTATCTCGGACATAAATCCTACTCTTGAATCTGACCAAGCCATTTACCATGAGGTGATACTCCTCATCCCTATCACCTTCAATTTGTTGATGATATCTCTACTTTAGTTGTTGGTGCTTCTCATCATCATTCTCTATATGTAAGATCTGCTCTTCTAAATCTATCATGCAAGAATTCAAATTTGAAATATGATTCACCTGCACTCTCCTAATGAGAGCATCTGCAAACCGATTCTCCTTATATTTAATATACCTGAGCTAAAAATCAAACTCACTAAGAGTATCCAACCACCATGCTTGCCTTGCATTCAGATTTTCTTGGTAAAAAAAGTACCTTAGTCTATGCAGAAATTATATGACATGCATGTATATCCTGGATTCACCTGATCTAACAATGTAGTAAAGTTAAATACTAAATCGCTTCTACAAATATTTTGTGGAATTAAAAACACAATCGCTAATCACATGAACATGAAGAGAGATCAACAACACATAACATGGATAATTTCTCGAGGAAATATTACAGCTAAAAACCCCACTATCTTCTATTGTATATTCAGCATGGATCATGAAACAATTACGTACAAAAATCTTCTCAAAAGAGCCCTCTAGTACTCAGCTAATTGTCTCACACTGTCATATGAAAAACTGACTAACACATAACCAATTCTCAACCTCCAAACAGCCTACCTTGGTTGCACAATCCTTGATGGTAAATATCCCTAAAATATAGGAATTATTGCCTGCCTTGATTGCTCAAGTATCATGGGCACTCCAATGGGTGTTTTCTTACATGTGTGCAAGCCAATATTCCTACAACTGATAGTCAACCTCACTTTCACCTAGAACTCAACTGGGTCTCCACTGGATCTAACATGCATGCAGCTAATAATAGTAAATCCTCAGTTGCATGTGATATCATTGATTGTGAATTAATTAATATTTAATTCACTAGATCTCTCACTAGTGTATCTTCATTTAGAACTAGCACAATTGAGTTTAAATCACTTAACTAAGTTAAATTGTTTACAACTTGCACCAACTCGTGCACCACTGCACTTAGAAATCTGTTACAACTAGAATTACTCTGCATGCCTCACCAATAACCTCTAACTCAAAATCCACTAGCCAACTGAATTTATCACATTTAGTTAACTGATTCAATTCCACGTTGAGAATAGATTATAGTCTAATGTCCATCTTAATTAAGGTGTTGGCTCCTCGTGATTTGCAAGATTGGCAAGAAAAACTCTACAGGGAACCACATAAGACCACTTTGGAGTCCAAGGACCTATCCTTCCTGGACTCAGAGAGGGATCTCTCTATGTTTGTGTTTGTAAATGATCTATCTTTATGCTTATGTTTGCTCATTTTAGGCTAATTATGAAGCTCTAGGTTTGTTTTTTTTTGTTTTCATTGGTTGATAGATTATTTGACTAATTGATTGATAGTTTCAGTTGAATAGATAGAATTTGAGAAGCATTAATCCATTGGGCTATGGAGTCATAAAAGGATTTCATTGTTCATCAACTCTGCAAGAGTTTTCTTACGGAAAGCTAACTATATCAAGTGGATCTTTTAGATTAGATGAAATGTGAAATGACAGTAAGTTGTGAAATCAACAAAACTAAAGCGCAATTAAGAATCCTTTAACCATTCTTCAACAAGAAAATCCTTTTAGGTAACTATTTAAGACAAACCAAAGGACAGGGAAAACCATAGACTTCTTTGGCTAGAGTCTGCTAGGTAAACCTTAAGACAACAATCGAGCAATTCTAAAGAGCCAGACACCCCTGAATTATCTAGCTATTACTTTTAGATAAAGAAAACATTCAAGATAACAGTTAGTGAAACTAAAGAGCAAGACACCCCTGAATTCTTTAATCAAACTTCGAAAAGGCCTTTAAAGAAACAATTTAAGAAAAACCAAAGGACAGGACAAACCATAAACTTCTTTGGCTAGACTCTACTAAGTAAACTTCAAAGAAGGCCTTGAAAATAACTTTTCAAGGAAAACCAAAGGATAGGGAAAACCATAGAATTCTTTAGTTTTACTCTACTAAGTAAAATTCAAGGCAACAAACTAGTGGAACTAAAGAGCAGGACACCCCTAAATTCTCTAATCAAACCTTGCAGAAGAAAACATTAAGATGAAAGAAGCAGAAAAAATTAAGGTGCCAAGACAGCATATCCTAATCTAAATTTTATGTTATTTTATCAAAGAAATGATGGAAAATATGGAAAACATAAGAGAAATATTTGACAAAGAAGGATAACATCAACATTAACATAGCCCAAGAATCTTGTGAATGTGCTTGTATTACTAATGTCCAAAATAGTTACACTACTCCAGTGCAACAATCTCTACAACTCAAAGTCTGATCAAAATCTAGCCTAGCAATCACCTTAGCAACCAGCAACAACCAACCAACGAACACTAAAAATGAAAAATACATGTAGTATTTATCTACAAAATGAGGAGGTTTCCCTAACCTAGGGTGAGAGATTTGTATTTATTACAGGGTTAATGTAATCTTGGGTTAATGTAATCTTGATCTTTCAGACCATGCAAGGCCCAAGGAAAAAGTATCTATGACTGACTCATTGTAAAAATAACTTCCTAACTTACTGCTGAGCTAACTTTAGGATATTTTTGACTTTTAAGGCTTTTTCATTAACTTTACAATAAATTTTGAGTAGTTAAGAAATATCTCGTATTGGAACATTAAGTGAGGTAGCTGCCTTTAGCACAAATAGGCTGTAGGTGGAAAAATGTGTTTTGGAAGAAGTAATTGTTGTTTTTCCTTGTCATTCCAATATGTCTTCTTTTCTGATTTGCTTCTGATTTTCATTTAAACCTTGATTTGCTTTAAACCTGGATTTATCTTTTCTTTAACTTTGATTCTTCTGTTTAATTACTTTAGTTTTCATTTTCTCTCTGATCTCTCTTTTAATCATTCTTTAACTGCGCTTTGTCTTTAATCCTTGTTTGATCTCTTATTCCTTCGACGACTGACTGTCACGATGAACTCTTCGACCATGTTTTTTATTTTTTAACTGTGTTTTTACTTGTCTTTTGTCTCTGCGCATCCACTATACCATCCTTTTGATTTATTTATTTTGTCCCCTGATGAAATCTTGTTGTATTTGGATTAACTGTGCATTCCTAGTCTTTTTGGATGAATAAGGTTTCTGGATCATCACCCAGAGAACCTGATTTAACAATTCTTGGACCTCAGAATGCAATTTATGAATTTAAATATTGATCACCTGCGCATTAAAATCAATTTTTTAATTAAAATGTGCATTTGTGGATAGAGTATGGAAAATTAGAGTTTTTTGGTTTTCCTGTGTGTGGTTTATGAACTTTCGAGCCTTTTGGAGTGTTTGCAGGGGCTTTGGTGGTGGATCGGGGCTTATTCATAGAGATTGGGAGCTGTCAACATGTTTGAATGGGTCGACAGTGTTAGGTTTATGGGAGGAGGCAGTTTTAAGTTTATAGCATGGGAGCGAAGGGTAGTTTATCGCACAGGATGAGAGTGGTGAGGTGGTTTTGGGTGGAGGGACGTGATACCATAGAGGGGGAAACATGCGGAGGGGAGGAAAGGCAGTAATACCATCAATATCACATGGTTTAAATATTTTAACCATCGCGTATTTGGATGTGCGACGATCGTGGACAATTGGATCTAGCGGAGATGATCCAATGGTGGTTGGGGGATTGATGGAACGACGGGTAGGTTTGGATAGTGGGGCCCGGGAGCATATGTTGGGGGGGTTTATGATAGACGAAGTTTGGGTTAAGATTTAAGCGGAAGTTTTTAATATAAAGTGGAGGGCCTGGGTTATATAATAAGCGGAGGTGCTTATTATTAAGGTGGGGAAAATTGTTATATGGTGCATGGACACAGGTTTTTATTTAAAGCGGGGGGTCAAAACATAAAGGTCTCAAGTTGTTTTAAAATAAAACAGAGTTTTATTTAAAAACAAAGGGTGGCTCCCGAAACAATATTAATTTTATTCAAAAACAATGAAAAAAGGGTTTTTTCATTGTTTTGAAGGGGAAAGAGGAGGATGAGTGAAAAGGAGGGTTTAAATGGGGTTTTAGGTAATGGGAACGGGGTAAAAATGGGAATTTATGGTAAAAACCATGGAATTTTAGAGTGAGAGGTTGTTTAAGAGAGACAAAATGAAAGATAGTGAATTAGGAAAAATAAATATAGTGAAGGCAGTGAGATTTCTAAAAATAGATGATAGTCAAGGAATGTTAGTTTCAGCAGATTGTAGAAAATCCATAATCACCTAGTGATACTGTGAATACAGGAGACTAATAGTGGCTCCATATGGGGAGGGGATCTCCTTTAGGAGGTGTCAAGAACCTCAGCTTTTAGATCTCTAGTCTTCGTAAATCAGTGCCTTATTTGTACTTGGTTGATTTCTTATTTTGTAATTTCTTATCCACTGCAATTCTTTCTAATTGTGACCTTTGACAATGAAAACCATGCTTCTTGAAAATCAATTTTACCTACCCATCATTCTATTTCTAGCATTTTTTCTTCATGTGGGTGCATTTGGACTGGCAAACCCTTGACCTCATTTTTCTTTTGAAATAAAAAACTATCTATTTTCTACCCTTATAACTTCGAAAGGCTTAGATTAGACTGACGAGCTCTTTTATTCTCTAATTAATCTACTTATCTGTCAAGATTAAACAATTTGACATATTTTCATTCTCTATCTATCAACATGAAATTTAAAGCATGACTGAATCAAGATTAAGCAGTTTCGTTGTCATGAATTGTGGCATTTTGGACAAGCTACACACAAAATTTATTTTGCAAAAAGTAAAACTAGAACTTGAGGGATTTTATCTTGAATATTTCTTGTATCACTTTTCCCTTTCTTCTCTTTCTGGTTCAAATTTAGCCTTTGGAACCAATGTCGTTTCCCATCGAACCTACCGATAAGCCAAGTTTAAACAGTTTGGAAAATCTTCATTTTCTATCCTATCAACAAAAATTCAAAATTTGTTCAATCATGATTAGGCTGTATGATTAAACACGCCTTTTTCGACGTAGTGGCATTTGTACTTGCACACTTTCAGAAATATTCTTTTTTGGGTATGGGGCTTTACCCTTTCTTTTTATCTTCCCTCTTTTCTTCTTTCATTTCTTTCTTTTGGTATCAATTTTTCTGAGTTTTTTTTAGACAATGTTATATACAATGAATAAAACTTTAAATTGAGAAAAAAATTTAACTGAAGTAATGCTTGAGCATCCTGCCATTAACAGGACCTCCAAATAATTATGTTCCATCCATTTCTTGTAAAAAAATGCATTGTTACCTCTTACATAATGGATGATGTATGGACCTTTCCATAAGTTGTAAAATTTTCCATGCTTGCCTTTGTCCTCTCTCCTTGAATCCCATTTAAGCGTTTTGTCTCCAATGCTTAAATCATTTTCCTTAGTCCTTTTTCCAAATATTTTCTTGATGTTTTCTTGTACTTATTGTGTGTTGTTGTACACTTCTCTGGTTTGCTACAACTGGACAGTTTGGTTTATTCTCCTGTTCATATCATTTTCTTTGGACTGAACTTCTTGAATGAGCTTCATTACTGGCACTCCCAAGCTTGTTGGAAAGACTACATCTGCTCCATACACTAGCTGATAAGGTGACATACCAATTGAATTCTTGTTTGTTAATCTGTCTGCCCATAGTGCATGTACTAATTTGTTGTGCCATGATTTCTTGTTCTCTTCTAGCAACATTTTAATGATGTTCACCAAACTTTTGTTTGAGGATTCAGCCAACCCATTACCTTGAGGGTAACAAGCTGTAGAATTTCCCAATGTAATCTGATATTTCTGGAAAAGGTCCACCATTTTCTTGGATCTAAAAGCAGCAACATTATTATTTATAATTTTCCTAGGACAACCAAATCTAGATAAAATGTGGTTTTCAATGAATTTGATAATTACTGAGTCAGTGAAAGTCCCGGAAGGAATGGATTCTATCCACTTTGTAAAATAGTCAGGTGCGGTAAGGATCCATTTGTGTTTGGTAGAGGAGGAAAGGTGGATTTCTACAATGAAATCAAGACCCCATTGTTGAAAAGGAGCTGCAACAAAGATAGGCTGTAATGGCAAAGGCAAAAATTTTCTTTTACCCTCAAATATTTGGCATTTATGGCAGGCAACCACCATTTTATGGATTTCTTGAAAGAGGGTGGGCCAATAGTAACTAGCTCTGAGGATTTTATTGACAGTGGTTTTCCGATAGAGGTGGCCTCCACAATCTTCTTCATGAAATTCATGCATAATCCTATTAGCATCTTCTTCAGGCAAAATTTAAGCAATATGACACTAGAATTTTTCCAATATAGAACTTTTTATAAAATGCAAAAATTCACAGCTTTTAACTTCAAGAATTTGGCCTTTGTTTTGGACAAACCAGGAGGAACATTCAGATTAAAATGCACATATAATATATCAGCATACCAAAATGAGTTCAGAAATGCTTCCTCAATAGGTGGAGTTGCCAGCTCCTCTTGTTCATCCAATGCATTAATCGTATTAATTTCCAGTGTGTGAAAGTTTGCTTCAGCCATCAATTTAGCTAGTCCTTGTCCCTTTATTATCTTGGTGGATTTGATTTCTAGATCATATTCTAATATGAAAAAAATCCACTTACCTATTTTTCCATCACGATCTTGTGTAAGTATGTCTTTAACCACTGTGTGAGGCACAAATGCAATGATGTGTGAATACAGAATGTAGACTCTGAAATCCTTCAATGCCTTGATTAAGGAAAAAGCCCTTTTTTCCATTATATTATATTTTAGAGGTGCATCTTTGAGTGCCTTTCTAAAAAATGCTATGGTATGCTCCTGTCCTTTTATATTTTTCTACAATAAGACAACGGAAATTGTGTGTTCTGATGCAAAGGAGAAAATGAAGAAATCCTTGGTGAAATAAGGGCTGATCAGAACTGGTGTTTATGTAAGTGCTTGCTTTACAAAATCAAAAGATATTTTTGATTCTATGGTCCATTTGACTCCTGTTTCTCTTTTGAGCATGTTAGTGATGTTTCTTAGGAGTTCTGCAAGGTTTGGAATGCACCTTCTTAAGAAATTTATCTTCCCAATGAAATATTGTAGCTCTTTGATGTTTCTTGGATGGTTGATTTGCAATATTCCTTCAATCCTTTCTGGGTCAATCATGATTCCTTATTTAAATATGATGTGGCCTAAAATTTTCCCTTCTTGAAGGACAGACAAAATTTTCTTGGGATTTATAGACAGGCCATACTTTATGCACTTTTCAAAGACCTTTCTTAAGTGAGCTAGGTTTTCTTCATCATTTTTTGAATAGACAGTGATGTCATCAAGATATATCATAATGAAGTAACCTATGTCTTCTGAGAAATCAATATCCATTTCTCTTTGGAAAGTATCTCCAGCATTCATTAACCCAAAAGGAATTTTAACATACATAAAGGTGCCCCAGGGTGTGGTGAGAGTTGTTTTGTGTTGATCATCTGGGTGTACCAGCACCTGATTGTACCCTGAAAAGCCATCAAGCAGAGATATTCTTTTGGAGCCTGCTACCCTTTGCAGTATGTGATCCATTTTTGGTAAATGGTAGTTGTCTTTTAGGGATGCTTTGTTTAAATTTCTAAAGTCTATGCATAGCCTAATTTCTCCTGTCTTCTTCCTCACTGATATAATATTTCAAACCCATTTTGAATATCTTAGAGGGACTATTATTCCATCATCATACATGTTCTTAATTTATTTCTCAACCAATGGTAGTTGTATAGGGTTTATTCTGCACAATTTCTGTTTGAAGGGCTTCTGGTTTTCTTTGAGAGGAATCTTGTGCTGAATGATATCTGTATCATAGGACTTCAAGTCTTCCTAGCTCCAAGAAAACACATCAGTAAATTACTTGAAAAGCTAAATATATTTTTGTTTTATATGTGTTGGCAGTGTCTTGGATGGTTTTATCATCTTGCATTTTTGTTCACTAGCTATATTGAATTCTTCTACTTCTGCTTCAGTAGATTCCATCTTTGGCTTCTTAGCAACATCATTAAAATCAAAAAGTTTCTCTAGAGGAACCAGCCCTTTTAGTAAGGTATTATCTCTAGACTGTAGCACTTCAAAATATTCTTTTTCTAAATCTACACAAAATTCTGTCTCATGTGGGTGTTCTTTTTCTAATAGATTTATATCAGCATTATTAGGAGCCTCTTCTTTGTGTGTTTTATCCTCAGCAGAGCAATCTTCTTCATGATCTTAGTCTAAATTTGGCATTTCAAACTCATTTTTTGACTGCAGGAAATCTTCAATTTGTATATCTCCTTCAAAAACTTTCCAATATTTTATATTATCAGGTACTGTTGGTCTATATTTGACTTGCACTATGTATTTCTTGTTATGATAAGGTTTTTGACAAGTACTGGCTGAAAAGGCTAGACTGTTGGAAAGGATGTTTTGATTTCTTGGGACAAAGGTAAGATCATATTCTTTGAATTTTTTTAAGAGGTCAAGGGCATCATTCCTATATGCTCTTAATCTAGGATGCTTAGTTGAATATTCTCCCTGAATCTGCCTAATGACTAGCTCAGAATCCCCATGCACAAAAATCCTTTTGGCTACTAGTTTCTTGAGTAAGTGTAGCCCTAGGAGGAGTGTCTCATATTTTGCTATGTTGATTGTACATTGAAAATTCAACTTATATGAGTTTCCTTCTGCATGGTTATTCTTAGTGTTGTGCACCCAAACACTTGCTCCTAAACGAGTTTTACCACAAGAACCATCAAAGATCATGCTTCAAAGAGTTCAATTTCAGATTTATCATTATTTTGGTCATTGTGGCTGCCACTATGTTTGCCATTATGTTGTTCATTCTCTATTTGGGTTAACTATTTTGACTGTTTCAAATTTTCTTCCTCTTTTTCTTCTTCTCGTTCAGTTGTTTGTTCATTTTTTTATATTTGTTCATTACTGTTTTCATCACTGTAAAGGATAAATGTATCAAGGTTTGTGTGGAAAGAATAAAGAGGAGAGTTATTTGGATTTTCCTGACTATTAACCATGTATTTCATATCAGTTTCCCTATAAATACTTCTTGGTTGACTAAAGACATGTATGGTAGCATAGGTCATGTCCATTTGGAGGGTGCCTTGGAGTTTAGCTCCCCATGAGCGTGAAAGGAGCATGCCATATTTAGGAGGAATGCCAGCCACTGCAATATCCATTACTAAGCTCTTAGATGGTATTTGTGCTAGACTAACACAAAGATATTTTATTAGGCCTATACACTTAACTCTACTGAAATCAAAAGAGTATAAATCTTTGTATGGTCTAGTTATCTCAAGGCCTAGTTGTTACATTACTACCTTTGGCATGAGGTGATGTGAAGCTCCTAAATCTAACAGACATTATGGAGGATTTTATCATGGATGTTCAGACTGAGAAAAAATGGAGGTACACGTCCCTCTTGAAATTTTCCTTCTACTTCTAGTCCAAAAAAAAGTTCAAGTCTGCCATCATTTAAATTTACAGAATCAACATTTTCTCCTCTGTTTAAACCTTTCAAAACTTGGTTTCTATATACATCTTGGGTAACTAATTCAGTAAGAGGTATGGAGACTTTTATCTTGGAAATTTCATTCTCAATACTGAAAGGTGTATGTTATTTTAGCATATTTGAATCAATTTTATCAGACACTGTTTTTAGAGCAATCTTAGCTTGCTGAATTTTATTCAGAGTCTCAGTTAAAACAGTTTTTTTAGGGCTACTAGCTAGATTGCTAATGCTGCTTTGGTCACCACTATGTTGGTTGTTTTTGTTTTTTTTTTTATCATAACTTTTAACCAAACATTTTGAAGTTTTTGTTGTCTTTTTAGGATTAGTTTCAGGGGTCTTCCTAGCATAGATTTCTAGGTTGTGTCTCTTGGGATTGTCTTCGGTTTTCTTACTTCTGAGGTCATACTGTCTATGTACATCCATTATGGAATTTTATAAGCCTTATTTATAGTCTTCGAATTCTAGGCTTTCTTCTTCATTTGGGGCAAACATGCCTTGTTCTTCCTCAGTGAGGAAAACAATATCCTCATTATTAACTCCCATTAGATTGTATGACTTTCCTTTGGTTCTTAAATCACCCCCTCATCCTCATCAGCATATTTTTCTTGGAAAAGTGGCCTGATTTTTTGGTCAGGACCTCTCTGTCTTATTTGAGGGGGATTTCTCCTAAATTTTTGGTTTTGGTTTTGGTTTTGATTTCTATTTTGAGGAGATGTTTGGTTTTATCTAGGGGATGCTCTCTCATTTATGTGTATTCTCTCCATCATCATTTCCATGGTTTTAACCAAGTTATCTATCTTGGTATCAGATGTAGAGGCCACATGTTCTTCCTTGTATGTGCCCCTCTTTTCAGTTCTCATTCTAGCCCTTTTGGCAATCATATTGGCCTCTACACTTACTTATCCCCTCTGCATGTCTTCTAATGTAAGGGTTTCTCTTTCTCTTAATTCATAAGCCATCTCTGGATCAAAACCATCCGGAAATTTCACTAGGGCTAAAACCTATGGGGGTTTCATGTGAGGAGGAAGTGCTTATATACAATGTCGACCCTAGTGCAGTAACCTTGAACACTTTCTCCTGCATTCCCTTTGAGATTCTCATACTTTGACATGATTTGAAGAGGATTTTTCTTTATTTCCCACTTGTTTATGAATTCTTGATGAAGAGTAGGGATGTCATGGATTCTATTAGAGGCTAAGTTTTTGAACCATTTCTTGGCTTCTCCTCTTAAACTTTGGGCAAACATTATCATTTTGATGTTCTCATCTTCTATTTCTTAGTAATTGAAAGCATCATTCATTTTATCTACATGTTGTTGAGAATTTGTAGGATGTGTTCTATATAAGTGTGGGATCTTAGATTGGTAGTCCTGTGGTGTAGGCAATAGAGGTTGTGGTAACACCAGTGGGGCATACCAGGTTGCCATGATTTGTGGTTGGGGAAACAAAGGACGGTTAACAAGTGGAGGATAGACAAAAGGAGGTAAAATTAAATGGAGGAAGGTGAAAAGTGGGTATATGAATGGGGGTTGAGGTTAGTACAACAAGATTATGTTGTAAGGTAGATGGGTCTAAAACTATCTAGGTTATTCGACTCTGAGATCTGGTCCTAGACAAGCTTTGTTCTAGGGGTGAGTCAGGGAGGATATTCTGCAAGTCTTTAAGGTTTTCAGGTAGAGAAATTGCTTTGTTAATTGGTTTGCTAACAGTTGAATTTTTAGATATAGGATATTTCCTTAGGATGTTCTCTCGATTGTCAAATATTGCAGGAGGATTTAGGTCTAGATGAGATCTGGTACAGATTCTTCTAGAAGCCAGAACTTTAGACCCAAAAATCAGAGAGGTTGAAAGATTATAATAGTTTGAAAAAAAAACCAATCTGTAAAAGAATACTTAATCCAAAAAGTATTCTTGACTGGGTTCTATTTTAGGTTTGATGATATTAGAATTTCTCAATGATATATAGTGGAATCTATAGAGAACCAATGTATTCAGTAGGCCTACTGAAAACCAGTGGAGTCACTAGGTGCAGGATTTTAACTGTTTTGTGGCTAGCTGTTGTCCACCGTTAGCAACCAGATACAATTCTTGACTAACACTTGATTCATCTAAGTTTGAAAAGGGGTTTTCTGTGTTCTTAAGGGAATATTAAGCTATTTTAATAACTCAGTTCCCCAATATGGTCGCCACTATGTTGGCTCCCCGTGATTTGCAAGATTGGCAAGAACAACTCTGCAGGGAACCACATCAGACAGCTTTGGAGTCCAAGGACCTATCATTCCTGGACATAGAGAGGGATCTCTCTATGTTTGTGTTTTTAAATGATTTATCTTTATGCTTATGTTTGCTGATTTTAGGCTAGTTATGAAGTTCTAGGACTATTTGTTTTGTTTTGATTGGTTGATAGATTGTTTGACTAATTGAATGATTGTTTCAGTTGAATAGATAGATTATGAGAAGAAGTAATCCATTGAGGTATGGAGTCATAAAAGGATTTAATTGTTCATCAAATCTACAAGGTTTTTTATAGGGCAAGCTAACTATATCAAGTGGATATTTTAGATTAGATGAAATATGAAATGACAGTAAGTTGTGAAATCAGTAAAACTAAAGGACAGTTAAGAATCCTTTAACCATTATTCAACAAGAAAATCCTTTCAGGTAAATGTTTAAGACAAACCAAAGGATAGGTAAAACCATAGAATTCTTTGGCTAGACTCTACTAGGTAAACCTTAAGACAACAATCTAGCAATCCTAGAGAGCAGGACACCCCTAAATTCTCTAGCTATTAATTTCAGACAAAGAAAACATTCAAGATAACAGTTAGTGAAACTAAAGAACAAGACACCCCTGAATTCTTTAATCAAAATTCAAAAGGCCTTTAAAGAAATAGTTTAAGAAAAACCAAAGGACGGGGAAAACCATAAACTTATTTGGCTAGAATCTACTAATTAAACTTTAAAGAAGGCCTTGAAAATAACATTTCAAGAAAACCAAAGGATAGGGAAAACCATAGACTTCGTTGGCTTTACTCTACTAAGTAAACTTCAAGGCAACAAGCTAGGTAGAACTAAAGAGCAGGACAACCCTGAATTTTCTAATCAGACTTTGTAGAAGAAAAAATTAAAGATGAAAGAAGCAAACAGAATTAAGGTGCTAAGATAGCATATCCTAATCCAAATTTTCTGTTCTTTTATCAGAGAAATGATGGACAATATGCAAAATAGAAGAGAAACATTTGACAAAGAAGAATAACATCACCATTTACATAGCTCAAGAATCTTATGAACGTTCTTGTATTACTGATGTCCAAAATAGTTACATTACACTAGTGCAACAATCTCTGTAGCTCACATTCTGATCAAAATCCAACCTAGCAATCAACTCAACAACTAGCAACAACCAACCAACAAACACTAAAAATGAACAACACATATAGTATTTATCTGTAAAATGAGGAGGTTTCCCTAACCTAGGGTGATATATTTGTATGTATTACAGGGTTAATTTAATCTTGACCTTTGAGACCATGCAAGGCCCAAGGAAAAATATCTCTGACTAACTCAATGTAATAATAACTTCCTAACTTACTGTTGAGCTAACTTTAGGATATTTAAGGCTTTTTCATTAACTTTACAATAAATTTTGAGTATCTGAGAAATATCTCTGATTGGAACATTAAGTGAGGTAGTTTCCTTTAGTAGAAATAGGTTGTAGGTGGAAAAATGTGTTTTGGAAGAAGTAATTGTTGCTTTGCCTTGTCATTTGGAGATGTGTTCTTTGTTGATTTGCTTCTGATTTTTCATTTAAACCTTGATTTTCTTTAAACTTGGTTTTCTCTTTTCTTTAACTTTGATTCTTCTGTTTAATTGCTTTAGTCTGCCTTTTCTCTTTGATCTCTCTTTTAATCCTTCTTTAACTGTGCTTTGACTTTAATCCTTGTTTGATCTTTTATTCCTTTGATCTCTGACTGTCACAGTGAACTCTTCGACCGTTTCTTTTTTAATTGTGTTTTTACTTGTCTTTTGTCTCTGCGCATTCACTATACCATCATTTTGATCTATTTATTCTGTTCCCTGATGAAATCTTGTTGTATTTGGATTAACTGTGCATTCCTGGTATTTTTTGACGAATAAGGTTTCTATATTGTCACCCAGAGAACCTGATTTAAAATTTATTGGACCTTGAAATGAAATTTACGCATTTAAATATTGATCACCTACACATTAAAATAAATTTTTTAATTAAAACCTGCGTTTGTGGACAGAGTCCGAAAAATGGGAGCTTGTTGGTTTTCTGCGTATGGCTTATGAACTTTCAAGCATTTTGGAGTGTTTGCAGGGGCTTTGGTGGTAGATCAGGGCTTATTCGCAGAGATTTGGGGTTGTTTCCATTTTTGAACAGGTCGATGGTGTTAGGTTTATGGTGGCAGGCAGTTATAATTTTATAGTGCGGGAGAGATGGGAAGTTTATCGCACGGGATGAGAGTGCTGAGGTGGTTGTGGGCAGAGGGACGTGATACCATAGATGGGGTGACATATGGAGGGGAGGACAGGTAGTAATATCTTCGATATAGCATGGTTCAAAGATTTTAACCATCACGCGTTTAGATGTACGATAATGATCGTGGACCGTTGGATCTAGCATAGATGATCCAACAGTGGTCGGGGGATTGATGGAACAACAAGTATGTTTGGATATTGGGGCCTGGGAGCATACGTGGCGGGGGTTTATGATAGACGAAGTTTGGGTTAATATTTAAGGAGGAGCACTTAATATAAAGTGGAGGGCCTGGGTTATATAATAAGCAGATGCACTTCTTATTTAGGTGGGGACAAGTGTTATATGGCGTGTAGAAATTTGAATAGCTGATGTGTTATCCACCAAGATTCTCCTGATCACACACTATTTTAACTTCATGCACAATACAGAATCTCATCTACCATTGATCATTAATTGCAGAAATAAAAACAATCGCATGCACACATTAAAACCATAAACAATCACACATATGAACACAGTATTTTATGGGAAAGCTTAAAGCTGAAAACCCCCAACTATCTGTATATTATATGTCATAGAGATCATGTAAAAATCATTATACAAAGCTCCTCACAAGATCTCAGTATAATCTCCAATTTCTACACACTAATCAAGCTCGATCTAGCAAATCACATGCTCCAATATTTTCCACCTGATAGCCTGCCTCTACTGCGCAATCACTACTAAAGAATGGCTCTGAATGAATTCGAATTGGTCCAGCCTTTCTCATGCAATCCTCATTGGCATCTCCAATCACTATTTGTTGCAAATCATGCAACAGTATAGTCACAATTGATAGTCACACTGCTCTTTCACCTACCTCTTCATTGCTCTCCACTGAAACTGTCCATGCACTGTAGTTAACTGATGTATTCTTTAGTTGATTAATGAGTTAGTAATTAGTGAATTAATTAATAATTAATTCACACCACTCTCACTAGTGTATCAATCAGTTAGACTAGATACAACTAGCTCAACTATGTTTAACTCAATTAAACTGAACACAACTCCATCAACTAGCTCAATAACTCCACCAAACTCTGTCACATGAGTTCTAACTAAAGTATCCATGCAATAGCTCCACTTAACCCTCGAGAATAGTGTAATTCCTTCTATCAGCTCCTGTGCCACATCTGTGCACTTAACTGAAGTGCTCCAAGAGAATAAAATAATTTTTATAGTCCAAATATTATTAAGAGCTAATAATATTCGAGATATCTATTTTTAGACTGGCAATCTAAAAGTAGATTCCACCCAATATGTCTAAAAATAGAAGTCCATATATTTTTTCCGACTTGACCAACCATCCACAAATAGCATCCTGCAACTCATAGAACATGATCAACATGTCTAAAAATAGACATAGTCTAAAAATAGACTTGCGCCAAAAATAGCATGCTGGCCCACTTAATGAAGGCGACTTCTTTCCACTAAGCTCATCATCTTGTTGCAATCTCAACATGGCGCGGGGACAAAGGTTTTTTTTTTAAGCGGGGGGTAAAAACATAAATGTTTCGAGTTGTTTTAAAATAAAAAAGAGATTTATTTAAAAAAAAAGGTGGGTCTCAAAACAATATTAATTTTATTTGAAACTAATGAAAAAAGGGTTTTTTCATTGTTTTGAAAGGGAAAGAGGAGGATGAGTGAAAATGAGGGTTTAAATGGGGTTTTAGGTAATGGGAATGGGGTAAAAATGGGAATTTAGGGTAAAAACCATGGAATTTCAGAGTGAGAGGGTGTTTGAGAGAGACAAAATGAAAGATAGTGAATCAGGAAAAATAAAGATAGTGAAGGCAATGAGATTTCTGAAAATATATGATAGTCAAGGAATGTTATTTTCAGAAAATTGTAGAAAATCCATAGTCACCTAGTGATACTATGAATACAGGAGACTAACATAAAGGATAACCAAAATAGACAGGCACCCAAAAATAGCACTATGGGCCCCACCCAAGTTTGGGTACTTAATGCACTAGGCGTGGGTGCTGAATCTTCTTGTTGAATCTCAACACTCCCTCTCAACAAGAAACGGATTATCCTTCACCCTGATCCTATCTCTTCTCCTGGTGAGAACCTTCGTCAGAATATATGCATCCTAATCTTCTGTGGGAATGTATTGAAGCAACATGATCCTTCTCTACACAAAATTTCTGAGATAATGGTACTGGATATCTATATGCTTACACCTATCATGAAACACATGATTAATTTATAATTTAATTCAAGTCTAATTATCACAATGAATCACTATCGAATCCATTTGAGAACCAAACAAACAAATCAATATATTTCTCATCTAGATATCCTCTCATGCATCTTGAATTTCTTCCATGTATTCCTCTTCCACTGAACTGAGTGACATGGATCGTTGCTTCCTGTTGTACTAGGAAATTGTTGTCGATCCAATACTAAAGATCCCCCCTGATGTTCTCTTTCTGTCTGATGGACTGTCAGCCCAATCTACATCCATGAAGCCATGCAGCTTCACTCCATCCATACATATGTACCATAGACCATACTCTAATGTACCCCTCAGGTATATCAAGACATGCTTCCCCGCCTTCCAAAAGAGCTTGGTAGGCCTAACCATAGCTTGAATCATCTAGTTAACTGCGTAGCAAATGTCCGGTTTCATGTTCACCAAATACATTAGCAAACCCACTAACTGTCAATAGACAGTAGCATCCACTACTTCTCTAGAAGTAGCGTCCTCTTTCCTCCAATTTTATGGAAGAGGAGTATCCATGGGTTTGCAACTCTCCATGTTAAACTTACCCAGTATCTCCTTTGCATAATTGCCTTCAAACACAAAATTTCACCATCTTGTTGCCATATTTCCAATCCAAGGAAATAATGAGGGAGTACCATGTCCTTCATTTTGAACTCCCTTGCAAGATCTTCCTTGCATGAATGTATCAGCTTCTCATCACCAGTCAAAATTAGATCATCAACATAAATAACAATGATCAATATCTTAACCTCAACCACAGTTTGGTACAGGTTTTCATTTGCTTCACTTTTGGTAAAGCCTAGTTTGGTGGTATAATTGTCTATCTGAGTGTACCAAGCACGAGGTGGTTTCTTCAACCCATGCAATGCTCTTTTGAATCTTCACACACGAAAATCACTATTGAATATCTTCAAACCTTCAAGTTGCTCTATGTACACCTCTTCATCAATGATCCCACTGAGAAACACACTTTTCACATCCATCTAATTAATGCGCCATCCCATCTGCGCTGAGAGTGCAAGGATGGATCTTATGGAAGAGTACCTTGCAACAAGTGCAGAAGTCTCATCATAATCTATCCCCTCGATCTGTGAGAATCCCTGAGCCACAAATATGGCCTTGTATTTCTCCACACTCCCATCAACAACTTGCTTTACCTTGTAGATCCATCTCGACCTAACCACTAACTTGTCGACCGGTCTTGGGACTATCTCCCATGCACTGTTCTTTATAATGGAATCATACTCCTTCACCATTGCATCAACCCAATTTGGCTTCTGTACTGCTTCCTGAAAGGAAGATGGTTCAGTCACAATAAATTTTCTCATAAGACCCATGTATTCAGTAAATCGATAAGGAGACTTTCTCTGTCTGCGTTGTGAAGGAGGGGCTCCTACATTATCTGTAGCATCAAGTCTCAATCTATTAGCTTCCATGGTGCCCCATATGCCATTTCTGATGGATGGCTCTGCATGATTTTTTTCCTCCACTCCATAAACCTCCTCATGTGGTTGATCCATATCTTGAGACTCATCCTTAGGAACAAGTAGTTCCTCCTCTGCATGCAAGTCCATTTCCCTCTCAAGGGACAACTGCATGGATTTCTCCTCATCAAATTCGATATCCTGTCGCATAACAATCATTCTATTGTTTGGAAAATACACACGATAATTATGGGGTGTTTCAGTGTACCACACAAAATTCCCAACCTCAGTTGTTGGTTCCAGCTTCGTCCTGGCATCCTTGGTCACATGCACATAAATAGATGAGTCAAAAATCTTAAATTGTGAAACATCACATGTCTTACTAGTGAAAACCTCTTCAGGTGTACTCATGCCAAGTACTCCATGAGGACATCGGTTTTGCACATGTACCATTGTATTGCATGCTTCCACCCACAGATGCATTGGTAGGCCTTGATCATGCAACGTCACTTGTGTTGCACCCACAATATTTTTTTTCTTCCTCTCCGTGGCCCCATTATGCTGTGGGTTATGAAGCACTATGAGTTCTCTTCGAAATCATTATTTGCTGTAGAATTTCTTGAATTCATTAGATATGTATTTTCCACCATTATCGCTCCTAAGAGCCTTCACTTGCTTCCCCGACTCTTTCTCCACAAGTGCCTTAAACTCACAGAACTTAGAGAATTTTTATCTTTCTTGAACATGAATAAGATCCAATAATTACGAGAAAAGTCATCGACAAATATTACATAGTACTTATGTTTTTTTGTTGAAACAACAGAGAAAGGACCAAACACGTTTGTGTGTACTCTCTCAAGGATCCCCTAAGCTCAGTTTTCCTTCTTATGAAAGGTATCCTTTACATAATTTCCCATAGTACATCCCTTGGATTTCTCTGACTACGCAAGTGTACCCCTTGGAATCCCAGTGGAAATCTGTTGCATGAATTTCAAGGCTCCATGGTCAAGATGGCCCAATCTCTTATGCCATAATTCACCCTCATCCCAGCTCACAACTTGATCTGCCTTTCCCATCATTTTTTCGTAGCCATCTACCTCCAGCTTGTAGATATTCTTAAGTCGAATCCCCATCCTCTTGGCTTGCCTCATTTTTTTATGTTGCAAGAAAGCTTTTCCATCACTAAAAACAACACCATAGCCTCTATCCTCCAACATTACGACTGAGACCAAATTTTTCTTCAAATATTTTACATTCATCACATATTTTAATTGAAATGGTCACCTGAATCCCTCTGAAAGGTAATGGTACCAATCGCGGTAGCACTGTATCGTCTGTCGTCGCCCATCTCAATATGCACCTAGAGATCTTTCTCCTCCAAGTCACTAAAAAGTTCCTTATCTCCCGTCATGTGAAAGGAAGCGCCACTATCCAAATACCACACAGATCCAAATGCACTAGAAACCATGCATGCGATCAATGAGAATTCAAGCTCAAATTGTGAGGCAAGGGCCTCACCAGCTCTAGATCCTCCAACCTTCTTGTTCTTCTTCTTTTGTGGACAGTTAGTATAAAATATCCCATGCTCGTGATAGTGAAAATACTTCATCTTGGACATGTTCTTCTTCTTCCCATTCTCACACTTGGATTTAGAATGGAATTTCTTCCCCTTCCATTTCCTCGACTTGGTAGCCAAATCACAATCCTCTTCATCCTCATTCTTAGATGAAGATCCATCTCTGGTGTTCCGTCTGAACTCCTCCTGCACCAAATCCGACCACAGTTGTTCCCAAACTGGAAAATTTTCCCTTCCATTGATAGAGTCTTGATAATTGTGCCAACTCTTCGGAATTCCTAAGAGAGCCAAGCTCACGAAATCATCATCAAAAACTATTATTCCAATGCTCCCTAGATCATCTGGACATTGGACAAACTTTGTTAGATATTTTGGAATGGTGTCCTCCTTTTCCATCTTGGTCTTCTTGAGTTTATCTTTGAGCACCAATTTCCTATGGTTGCTTCTGCTTTGGAATAGATCCATCAAAGCCTTCCACATTTCATATGGTGTGGCTTTCCCATGGAGGCTTGAGACAATATGGTCTCGTACTCCCTCCAACAGGATCCTCCTTGCCTTTGCTACTTTATGTTTCCATGCATCAAGATTTGCAGCATCTATAGCATCGGGTTTAGGAACATATTTTTCAATGGATTCCTTCAACCCATTATCATCGAGTACTGCCTCCATCCTGTCATTCCAACAATTGCAGTTATATCTTCCCTCGAGTGCATAATCTAACATCAAGCCATTGAAAGCCATTTCTATCTTGAATCAGCTATGACACCAAGAAAGTCTTTCTGCAAATTCAAATTTTATCTAGTCACAAACTCAGCCACTACTTCACTTCTGCAATTTCCCGTGCTCTGATACCATGTAGAAATTATACAACATGCATGTATATATTGGATTCACCCAATCTAACAATGTACTAAAGTTAAATACTGAATCACTTCTACAAATATTCTGCGGAATTAAAAGCATAATTACTAATCACATGAACATGAATAAAGATCAATCACACACAACACAGGAAAATTCCCGAGGAAAGATTACAAATAAAAATGCCACTATATTCTATTGTATATTTAGCATGGATCATGAAACAATTAACCACAAAAATATTCTCAAAAGAGCCCTCCATTACTCAACTAATTGTCTGACACTTTCATATGAAAAACTGACCAACACATAGCCACTTCTCAGCCTCCAGATAGTCTGCCTTGCTTGCACAATCCCTGATGGTAAAGATCCCTAAAATATAGGAATTCTTTCTTGCCTTGACTACGCAAGTGTCATGGGCACTCCAATGGGTATTTTTCTGCATGTGTGAAATCCAATAATCCTACAACTAATAGTCAACCTCCCTTTCACCTAGAACTCAACTGGGTCTCCACTGGATCTGACATGCATGCATCTAATAATAGTAAATCCTTAGTTTCATGTGAGATCACTAATTGTGAATTAATTAATATTTAATTCACTAGATCTCTCACTAGTGTATCTTCATTTACAACTAGCACAACTGATTTTAACTCACTTAACTGAGTTAAACTGTTTAAAACTTGCACCAACTCATGCACCACTGCACTTCAAACTCTATTACAAATAGAATTACTATGGATGCCTCACCAAAAACCTGTAACTCGAAATCCACTAGCTAACTAAATTTATCACTTTTATTTACTTGATTCAAGTCCACATTGATAATAGATTGCAGTTTAATGTCCATCTTAATTAAGGGATAAAAAAAGAGACATGCACCCAAAAATAGCACTGTGGGCCCCACCCTAGTCTGGGTTCTTAATGCAACCAAGTTCTTAATGCACTAGGCGTGGGTATTGAATCTTCTTGTTGAATCTTAACAGTATGGTTTTATCACTCATCAAGATGAACCTTCTACCAAGGAGATAATCTCTCCACATCTTCAATGCATCAATGATAACTACAAACTCAAGATCATGAGTTGTATAATTCTTCTGATGCTCATTCAACTTCCTTGATTCATAGAAAACCACATGTACTTCCTACATAAGCACTCCACCAATTCATTCCTTACATGCATCTATAAAAACCACAAATTCCTTATTAGGATCTACAATATTTAAAACTAGAGAATTGGTAGGCAAATGCTTCAACTAATAAAAGCTAGTTGCACACTCTTGAGTCCATTCAAAAATTTCCCTTTTCCTCTGCAAAGATGTGATAGGATAGCCAATATTGGATCAGTTCCTAATGAAAATCATATAATAACCTTCTATTCCCATGAATGATCTGACCTTATACACATTCCTCAAAGCTTACCACTCCATGATCACTTTGATCTTTTTTGGATCCACTATTATCCCTTCCTTGGAAACAACATGTCTCACGTAATGAATCTAAGTTTGAAAGAAGTTGAACTTGTTGATCCTAACATATAACTAGTACTCACTCAATAATATCAACATATTTCTACGTGCTTTGCATGATCCTCCTCATTTTTTGAATATAACGATATATCATTAAAAAGAGTATCACACACTTATTTAGCTAAGGGTGCAACACAGTGTTCCTAAAACACATGAAGGTTGTTAGAGCATTGGTAAGACCAAAAGGGTCCACAAAAAACTCATAGTTCCCATAACTTGTATGGAATGCAATCTTGTATATGTATTATTCTTTGATGATATCATTATCTAAAATCAATCTTTGAAAATATTGTTTCTCCCTTTCGTTGATCAGAAAAATCATTGATCTGGTACAATGGATACCTATTATTGATATTCACCTTGTTTAGTTTCATGTAATAAATGCACAATTTGAGAGTATCGTCCTTCTTCCTTACAAACAACACGGGTTCACCCCAAGGAGATGGACTTAGCCTTATGTACATCCCTTATCAATCAGCTCTTTAAGCTATAAGTTCAATTCCACCAACTCCTGAGTGCTCATCCTGTATGGTTCCTAGGATGTTGGTGTTGCTCCTAGCATCAACTAGATAGATTAATCCACCTCTCTATGAGGAGGAACATATGGAATCTCTGCAAGAAACACATCCTGAAACTGTTGCAATATAGGATACCTCCTCAGGACTTCATCATCATCATCATCTTTCTTACCATTGTCACTGGAATAAAGAACTACAAAAAACAATCATCCTTTCCTATGGTTGCGCTTATCTTACATAGTTGTAACCATTCTCACTGATGCAGGCTTCTTCTTTCCCTTCAATATTCCCTTTTCTCCCTCATCGTCTAGTAAATCAATGGCCTTGTCATAGAAATCCACTCTAGTATTATGAATAAACAACCAATCCATGCCCAAAATCATGCTATATGAACCCAAAGGAAGCATGCCTAGGTTTGTTGATGTAGGCATGCCATTAAAATTAAATTAAAAATATCTCACCAAGTGATGAACTCTTCTCTTGGTCCCTATATCCAACTGTACCAACCAATATTTTGCATGCACTTTATTATTCAATTTGGACATATCCACTATGTCAGGGCTATTATATAACTACAATTCAATCTACAATTAATTAAACTAGAAATAACTTGTTAGTATCCTATAATCTATAGTATCACAAGGTGACTGGTTATTGATCTGAATGGAAAATGGCATCCACCCATGGAATTTACCCATGGTATATGGAACTAATATGGATCTTGGGGGGAGGCCCCCAAGATCTAAAAAATTGAAATAGATCTGACAATTTTTGCAAATTAGAATGCCATAAAACAAAAAGAGAAAACACATTGCAAATAAAACCACAAAGAAGCTTGTTTTATTAAAACAGAGAATAACGGTAGAAGCTACATTGTGGTGGACAATCTCTCCTTTTACAAAGTGAGGCTTTTTATTTATAGCCCTTTTTTGAGTTACAATACCATGGGTAGATACCATAGGTGGATACCATGGGTCGATACCATGGGTCAATACCACTTACAATACCATGGGTAAATTCCATGTGTGGATGCATACCATGGGTTAGTTCCATTTACAATACCATGGGTAAATTCCATGGGTGGGTACCGTTTTCCATTCGGATCATTCCTCCCTCCTTAAGAAGCAATGGTCCCCATTGCGTGAAGTTCCCTCCTCAGAAGCCTTTGTTGAATATTATGAGCCACTGAAGAGAAGGGTTTTGTGTAGTTAACCCTTAACCGTGATGAATGAAGATCCAAGGATAGAGATACCTTGTAATGCTTGTGACTGTTAGCTCCCCGTAATTCTAGCAGATTGGTGAGACTAAAGCTACAGGAAGGACATTGGAACCACTTTGGGATTCTAGGATCTAGCCCTCCTAAATCCAGAGAGGGATCTCTCTATAAGTGCAAAGATTGATTTATCTTTAAGGCTTGAAATGTGATATTAGGCTAGTTATGAATAACAAGGTTTTTGTTTGTTTTGGTTGGGCAAAGATATGTGAAGGTGGAGGAAGTCTAAATGAAGGGTGAAGGTGAATGGAAATTAAAGATTGATTCAGCTAAGAAGGTAGGCAAGAAACAACTTCAATCCATTGGGATATGGAGTCATAGTAGGATTTAATTGAAACAACAAGGTTCAAGAGTGGTCCATGGGGCAAGTCATCTACATCTAAGGATCTCTTTAAAGTTGATTTTATGGAATGAAATGAAATAATAAGAAGGGGAATTAAACAAATGAAGAACAAAGAGAAGCCTAAGATCAAGTAAGTACTTTGAAACTATCTTGCTTTTGGTATACACTTAAGAAAGACATAAAAGTAATCTAAGATCAGGTAAGTACTTTGAAACTAGCCTGCTTTTGATGAAATTTCAATAGAAAAAATTTAAAACACAAAAAGAATAGCTTAAGATCAAGTAAGGACTTTGAACCTATCCTGCTTTCAGCATATTCTAAGGGAAAATTTTCAAAGCAACTGTTGGAGAAGAGACTAGAGGACAAGGCTCACCATAGACTTCCCTTTCTCTACTTTACTTAGCAAAATTATCAAGACAACACATAAGATAACAAAGAATAGTCTAAGATCAGGTAAGGACTTTGAACCTAGCCTGCTTTCAACATACTCTTAGGGAAACTTTCAGACAACCTTTGGAGAAAAAACTAGAGGGAAGGGCTCACCATAGACTTCCCTAGTTTAACTTTACTTAGCATAAACTGAAAATAACATTCAAGAACAATGTTTAGTTTAGATAGTAGGACTAGGGAACGCCAACATTCCTAACTGCTTGGACTGTATTAAATTATTCTTAAATGCACAATTTCGGAATAAAACATGTAGATAAAGCTTATTAGTAAGAGCAGGGTACCTTTGACAGTAAATCCTAACTCTAAAATTGATTCTCTTTATCAGAGAAGATGGACAGAATGGAAACAGAAATAAAATAACAATTTACAATAAGAAAAACATCACCGTTGACATAGACCAAGATCCCAAAAATCAGCTTGTATTTGATTCTTCAAACCAGTTACAATCTTCAAGTACAGTGGGTCTCTATAGCTTCAAACTTTTCATCTCAACTTAGGTATCTTCAATTACAAACAAATCTTACATCAGCTTCAGTAAACTATTTACAAGCAAAAAATATGCAGTGACCAACATTATCTCATCTTCTGCAGAAGTATTTATAGCAGAAATGAGGAGGTGGGATGGGATAAAATATCTTCTAGGTTCAATTAATACAGTTTAATGCTTCTCGGCCTTTGAGGGGCTCAATGGAGAAACTCTCTGATAATTCCTCTGTATTAATTGGTTTACATTAAGTATTAAGCTTGCTGGGAAGATTTTGTTGACTTTAAGGTTCTTTGTTAACTTTGTAATAACTCTGCTGACAGTTTACATTAGTTTCTTTAATTTGAAATAACTGTTCAACTGTCTTTATGCTAATATCTTCTGTTCTGGAAATAAATAGGCCTCTTTTGATTGCCGCGAGGCTGCAGGTGGCTTTTGGTAGCTGATAGGATTCAATTAGCCTCTGATGTGGCAGTGGAGGCTTTCTCGGAATGATAGATCTGATTGTTTTTCTTTAAAACACTATTAATTTTCTTTAATTCTGTGTTATGCTTAATTAGGCCTAATTTCTGTCTTCTGTTCTTCAAAATGTGTTTAATTGAGTGGATTAGGTTTTTGGATAGTCGATTTAGACCGTAATCCCTCAAAACTGTGTAAAAAATCTTCAATTCTTCATCTCTGCTGTGGCTTGATCCTTTAACACTGATACTCTCTGCTTGATTAAGTTTTGATGTGTCTTGTTGATGTGCAGGCATACAGAGGGCTCTTATAATGTTGCCAGTGTTCATGAGGCACTAGTAAACTTTGATGGGAAACCCTGTAGAATGATCTCCTTCACGCATAAAGGCCTAGGGGATCGTCATCCCCGGCCTTCAATTTTCTTTAAATTTTTTTGCAAAAACCATTAAAACCTGCATAAACAAAGAAAAATTAAGAAAATCCTGCAGGGAAGGGTATAGACTGCTTCATAGGTTGAGGTTAGATCACAGCCATTGGATAAAAGCATTCAAGGGCGGGGATTGCCTGCAGAGGTTAAACGGAGAGGCGATTGGAGGGGTCAACAACAGATTAAGTCTGAGCCGTTGATGTATGTTGATCAACGGTCGAGATCAAACGAAGATCTTATAAGGCGGAAGGGGAATGTCATAGTGAAATGGCAGAAAAAAATAATAAAAACAGGTGAAAAACCTTTGGCGGAGGGAAAAGGGTAAAAATGAAATTTGGGGTTTCCGAAATAACCAGGACCATCGGATTAGATTGGCCACAGAGATCAACAACGAAGATTCTCATATGAAGTCCCTTGGAGGTGTTAGCCACCTATAAAATTTGTCATATCAAATGGTGGCTAAATCATTTTTTTAAGCCTTCAAGAAACAAGTTTTATTGCCAAATTGTTAGTTCTTGAAGTCTTATGAAGATGACTTATTCTTGAGTTAATATTCACTACTTTTTCCATCTCAAATTTGAAAATCTGTTGTTTTCATGAAGAAAAGACTGCTGCAAAAAACTCCATTTTCCCCTCATTTTACCCCTCCTTTCACTTCAAATTAACCTTCATTTTTATCCCTTTTTTCCCCATAAAATCCCTCTATTTTTCCTTATTTCCCCTCTTCCCTTCATTAAAACCCCTTTGATAAGGTTTAAAACTCCTTTTTAAACCTTACCGAAACCCTCGAAATCCTTTGAAAATCCTTGAAAATCCATACAAAAACCCATTTTTTCATTATAGGCCTAAGCCCCTTTGGGCTAGGCCCTAAACCACTTCCCCACCATATACCCACACACATGACCAAGATTTAAAATCTTGAGCGCTTATCGCAATCGAAACTTCCGATGAGCGCATGTATTTTTGTTACATAAACTCCCCAATGCGATTGGCTCCCTTTGTATAAACTCCTGATCCCTTTTCCTCTTCACAAAACCAAAAGCCCCGTAATCGGGCACTAAAAATAATATGAAACCCCTCCCCGATACAAAATATCCTTTGTATTTCGTAAAAAATCTGATTTTCATATGTTTCAAAGGGTTCCGCCGATTCACGATCTTAACCATTCCCGACCATTGATCTTAAACCAATCAACGGCCTTTGGAATCTCGCATTGGAGATTTCCATTAGGCATTTTTAATTATTTTATTTGCCCCCCGCCCCCCCGATTGACGATCTCCTGATGGCTTTTCAGCCATTGATCTCCCCCCACTAGATTAGATCTAATGGCCCACATCGCTCCATCCTAAAGCCCATCCTTCCACCTTTGGACCTCTACAAACAAATCTCTGCCGTCGATCTGATCCTCAGATCGACGATCCTTGTTCAATCGCATAGACGCCCTTTTCTCTCTCCCCCTCTAATCGTAAACCTTCTGATTGCATCTAGACCATCCATGCACTAAGATCTGACTGTCCAGATCAATCCTCCAAACCTTTGTTAAAAATCATGAACTCGGCTTTATAATGTTTTTCGACGGATCTCTACCATTGATCTTTGTAGATCAACGGCTCGCATTAACCCATTCTCTACCCGACCTTGCCTCATATTTATTTCATTAACCCACAAATCAAATCTGAGCTGTTGATCTGTTTCATCTAACGGCTCAGATTTATCCCGATAGACCCAACTCTTTTAGGTCTTACCCCTCCCAGATTAGATCTCCACCGTCCATTCCTGATCTGACGGTCCAGATCAAAACCGCTCAGGTTCTTCCCTACCTGTTATCTTCCGAGCATCTGTTCTTTATCGTGCTCTCTCCGCAGCCATCCGATCTAAGACCCCTGATCTAACGGCTGGCGTGCGGTTTCGCGTAAATTTAAGCTTGACAGATGATTCTTAAAATTCACGTGGTATAGGCAGTTTCAAAAGGCCACATGTTGGCCAGTAAATCATATCGCGTTCGAAAAGGTGAAACTGCCTCTCCTCCATTGTATTGCGTGAAACCGTTGGTTTCTTGAGCCAAAACCACCCTTCCCATTTACATTGCATTTCATCGCGTTGATTCTCCGCCGTTGATCTCTGCAGATCAACGATCCCAGTTTAATTTCGCCCTCAGTTCATCGCCCTCCGCCATCTTCCAAGGGACTTCATCGATCAACCTCAGCCATTGATCTCTGAGGCCTATCTCATCCAACGGCCCAAAATCCTTTCAGAAACCCCAAATTTCATTTTCGTACTTTTCCTCCGCCAAAGTTTTTAAACCCGTTTTCCTTTGTATTTTCCATCGTTTCATTATAAAGTGACCCCTCAGCTTTATATGTTTACGATTGCTCCCGACCATTTATCTCTGCAGATCAACGGCCCTAACTTAATCTCCCCACCATTTAGATCAACCGCTCTCCTTTTTAAACTCTACGGGCCATCCTTGTCGTTGGATGTTTTCATCCAACGACTGTGATCTAACCTAAGCCATTTGAAGTAGTTAAACCCAAATACGCAGGATTTTTCTAATTTTTCTTTGATTGTGCAAGTTTTATTAGTTTTTTAATTATTGTAAAAGAAGATTAAAGGCCGAGGATGATGATCCCCCAGGCCTTTATAAAACATATATATCATTATGTTGGGGTTCCATATCACGTTTCATTTAGTGCCTCATGAGCACTGATACCATTTCAAAGCCCTCTGCGCACCTTCACATCAACAAGACACAACAAAATTTAATCAAGTAAAGAGTATGAGTGTGAAAGGATCCAACTACAACAGAGATGAAGAATTAAAGTCTGTTTACACAATTTTGAGGGATTATGGCCTAAATCGACAATCAAACACCTAATCCACTAAATTAAACACAGTTTGAAGAACAAAAGACAAGAATTTAGGACAAACTATGCCTAACACACAGAATTAAAGCAAATTAACAGTGATTAAAAAAAGACAATCAGATCTATCAATCCTAGAAAGCCTCCACTACCACATCAGAGGCTAATTGAATCATCACAGCTACCAAAAGCCACCTGCAGCCTCAAAGCATTCAAAAGAGGCCGAGTTATGACCCGAATAGAAGATATTTTCCTCCATGCAGCTGAATAGTTATTTCAAGCGAAGGAACTTATTACAATTGTCAGCAGAGTTATTACGAAGATAACACAGAGCCTTAAAGTCAACACATTCATCCCAGTGAGCTTAATACTTAATGTAAAACAATTAATACAGAGGAATGTCTGAAATCTTCTCCATTGTGCCCCTCAAAGGCCGAGAAGCATTAAACTGTATTAATTGAACTTAGAAGATCTGTTATCCCATCCCACCTCCTCATTCCTTCTATAAATTACTTCTGTAGAAGATGAGATAATGTTGGTCACTGCATATCTGTTGCCTATAAATAGTCTACTGAAGCTGCTATAAGCTTTGTTTGTAATTGAAGATACCTAAGATGAGATGAGAAGTTTGAAGCTGTAGAGACCCACTGGACTTGAAGATTGTAACTGGTTTGAAGCATCAATACAAGATGATTTATGGGATCCTGGTCTATGTCAACGGTGATTTTTTTTCTTATTGTAAATTGTTATTTTATTTATTTTTCCATTCAGTCCATCTTCTCTGATAAAGAACAAAAATTATAGAGTTAGGATTTACTGTCAAAGGTACCCTGCTCTTACTGATAAGCTTTATCTACATGTTTTCTTCCAAATTATGTATTTAAGAATGATTTAATATAGTTCAAGAAGTTAGGAATGTTGGCGTTCCCTCATCCTACTGTTTACTTTAAACATTGTTCTTGAATGTTATTTTCATTGTCTATTAAGTAAATTTGAACTAGGGAGTCTACGGTGAGTCCCGTCCTCTAGTTTTATCTCCAACAGTTATCTGAAAGTTTCCCTAAGAGTATGTTGAAAGTAGGCTAGGTTCAAAGTCCTTACCTGATCTTAGAATATTATTTGTTATCTTATGTGTTTGTCTTGAAAGTTTACTAAGTAAATTAGAGCTAGGGAAGTCTATGGTGAGCTTTGTCCTCTAGTTTCTTCTCCAACAGTTGCTTTGAAAAGTTTCTCTTAGAATATGCTGAAAGAAGGATAGGTTCAAAGTCCTTACTTGATCTTAAGCTATTCTTCTTCGTGTTTTAAATGTTTTCTATTGAAAGTGCATCAAAAGTTGGCTAGTTTCGAAGTACTTACCAGATCTTAGATTACTTTTATGTCTTTCTTAAGTGTATGCCAAAAGCAGGATAGTTTCAAAGTACTTACTTTATCTTAGGCTGCTCTTTGTTCTTCATTTGTTAATTTCCCCTTCTTATTGTTACATTCCATTCCATAAAATCAACTTTAAAGAGATCCTTAGACATAGATGACTTGCCCCATGGACCACTCTTGAACCTTGTTGTTTCAATTAAATCCTACTATGAATCTATAGCCCAATGGATTGAAGTTGTTTCTTGCCTATCTTCTCAGCTGAATCAATTTTCACTTTCATTCACCTTCACCCTTCATTTAGACTTCCTTCACATTCACATATCTTTTCCCAACCACACCAAACAAAAACTTTGTTCTTCATAACTAGCCTAATTTTACATTTTGAGCCTTAAAGATAAATCAATCTTTGCACATATAGAGAGATCCCTCTCTGGATTCAGGAGGGATAGATCATAGAATCCTAGAGAGCTGACATGGCAATCCGAGTTGGTAGAGGTGCTGGCATAAGGAGACCTGTTGCCAACACTGAGGTGTTGGGGATGTTGTAGAGGATCGAAGCCAGAATGGATGCCATGGAGCGAAGACAGCCCAGAGATCCGGAAGACATCAGTGAACCTGAAACAGAAGAAGCTGAAGAAGTTGTTGAGATTCCTCCTGACATGAGGCTCCTTAGAATGTTCTGGGGTTTGCAGTTAAGCCCAGAATTGAAGTGTCAAGTTATGCAGGGGGACTGAATCCAAAGGAACTGGTGGATTGGATAAATGAAATGAATAAATGCTTCAATTATGAAGAAATAAGTGAAGATAAAAAGGTCAAGTTTGCAGTGACAAAGCTGAAAGGACATGCTGCACTTTGGTGGGATGGAGTGTAGGCAGAAAGAAGGAGAGTTGGTAAGCAACCTATCAAGAGCTGGAGATCCAAGATGAGATTGGTCTCCTGTCTCCTAAGACAGTGAAAGAGGCCTATCAGATGGCCTTGAGATCATAGGAGAAACTCCTGAGGAAACAGTTTTCCAAGAAGAGAGGTACTTTCCGTGGGAAGGGAAGTCAGGGTGGTAGAGGAAAGCCTGCTACACCCAGGGATGGAGCTAACAATAGCTCACCTCATAATGCATCTATAGAGGATGATGCAAGGGGCAGAAGGGCTTCTTACAGAGGAAAGGGAAGATGAGGCAGAGATAGAGGCAGAGGTAGAGAATTAAGGTGCTATAGATGTCAGAAAGTGGGACATAAGCACTATGAGTGTCCAGAGAATATGGGTGCTGGTCCAAGAAATGCAGTTGTTGCCCAGGTTGAAGAAGAGGCAGAAATTGAAGAAGAAATTCTTCCAGAGAGGGAAGAATCCTTGGTGTTAAATAAGGTCCTGCTGAAGCAAGCCAAAGAGGTCACTGAGCCTGCACAAAGGAAGACTTTGGTTAGGAGCATATGCAAAGTCCAAGGGAAATTCTTCCAGCTGGTCATTGATAGTGGTAGCACAGACAATCTGGTTTCCATTGAGGTGATAGAGAAGCTGAAGTTGAAGACAAGGAAGCATCCAACTCCCTATAGGGTGTCCTGGTTGCATAAAGGGCATCAGCTGGTTGTAAAGGAACAGTGTGAGATAGAGATGCAAATGGGAAAATACAAAGATAAGGTCCTGTGTGATGTAATGCCCATGGATGTATGTCATATACTGCTGGGTAGACCTTGGTAGTTTGACAGAGCAGCAGTGCATGATGGCAAGAAGAACACTTACAAGTTCTTTAAGGATGGGGTACATCATACATTGATACCCATAGAAGAAGGAGAGCCATCCAGCAGAGTGATTGACACAAAGACCTTGTTGCTGAGCGGGAAGGAATATCTGCAGTAGATAGAAGAAGAAGAGGTAAGATTTGCTTTAGTTTGAAAGCCTAAATTAGTTCTTACTTCTACAAATATTTCTGATTTTCCAGTAGAAATCCAAGAAATGTTAGATGATTATTGTGGATGATTTACCTAATGAGCTGCCACCTGTGAGAAAGATCAGCCATCAGATAGATTTTATCCCTGGTTCAAATCTGCCAAATAAGGTAGCCTATAGAATGACTCCCAAGAAAATGAGGAAATCAGGAGACAAGTATAGGAGTTGGTGGACAAGGGGCTGATTAGAGAAAGTTTGATTCCATTTTCGGTGCCAGCAGTTTTGAGCCCAAAGAAAGATGGAGGCTGGAGGATGTGTACTAATTCCAGAGCAATCAATAATATCACAATCAAGTACAGATTCCCTTTGCCCAGAATTGAGGATTTAATGGACTGTTTGAGTGGTGCTAAATATTTCTCAAAGATAGATTTGAAGAGTGGATACCACCAGATTAGAATAAGAGAGGGTGATGAGTGGAAAACTTCCTTTTAAAAAAATGAAGGATTATATGAATGGATGGTAATGCCTTTTGGGTTGTCAAATTCACCTAGCACTTTTATGAGACTTATGAATGAAGTATTGAAAGAATTCATTGGTAAATTTGTGATAGTGTATCTGGATGATATATTAGTTTTCAGCAGAACTAAAGAAGAACATTTAAGGCATCTTAATCATGTCTTGAAGAAGCCGCACCAAGAGAAAATACTGATAAATCTGAAGAAATTCTCATTCATGAAGGAAGATTTGGTGTATTTGGGTTTTTTTGTCTCTGTAGAAGGATTGAAGATGGACCCAGAAAAGGTTAAGGAAATTGTAGAGTGGCCTTCACCCAGGAATGTCTTTGAGGTAAGAAGTTTCCATGGACTTGCCAGTTTTTATAGAAATTTTATAAGAAAATTCAGTAAGATTAATGCACCCATAATTGAGACAATAAAGAAGAGCAAACAACCATTTAAGTGGAACGCTGAAGCAGAAATAAAATTTCAATTTTTTAAGCAAAAGATAACGGAGAAGCCTGTTCTGATTCTACCTGATTTTACTAAACCATTTCAAGTAAAGTGTGATGCCAGTGGAGAGGCCATTGGAGCTGTGTTGAGTCAAGATGATAGGCCTGTGGCATATTTCAGTGAAAAGCTGAATGACACCAGAAGAAAGTATTCCTCTTATGAGAAGGAATTCTATGCAATTGTCCAGGCACTGAAGAAGTAGAGACATTATTTGATGTCTAGGGAATTTGTATTATATTCTGACAATCATGCTTTGCAGTATATTGTACAGCAGCCCAAGTTGAAACATAAGCATGCAAAATGGGTTGAGTATCTCCAAGGTTTTATTTTTTTTTTTAAACACATAAGTGGCCAAGCTAACAAAGTAGTTGATGCTTTGAGTAGGAGGCACATGCTTGTTCAAGAAACTAATTTTGAAGTTGTAGGATTTGATTTTCTCAAAGAATTGTATAAAACAGATCCAAATTTTAAAGAAGCATTTGAGGCATGTAGTAACCCTGTTTTAATAGATAGAAGCCAATGGCTGGATTATTTCTTGTAGGAGGAATTGCTATTCAGAAGAAACCAACTGTGTGTACCAAAATGTTCCATGAGAGAAAATTTGATCAAAGAGGAGCATAGTGGTGGACTTGCTGGACACTTTGGTACTGATAAGACTTATGAGCAGCTGAGCCACTTCTATTACTGGCCCAAGATGAGAGCAGAAGTGGACAAGTTTGGGAAGAATTGCAAGATCTGTCAATATGCTAAAGGAAGAAGCCAGAATGCAGGATTGTACACTCCCTTGCCTATTCCAGACAGGCCTTGGGACATGGTGAGTATGGATTTTGTGCTAGGATTTCCCAAGATTCAGAGAGGGAATGATGCAGTCTTTGTTGTAGTGGACAGATTCTCCAAAATGACACATTTTATTCCATGCTATAAAACTAGTGATGCCACCCATGTTGCTAACTTGTTCTTCAAAGAAGTTGTTAGATTGCATGGTTTCCCAAGAGTATTGTTTCAGACAGAGATACCAGATTTGTGGGTCATTTTTGGAGGACACTATGGAAGAAACTTGGTACCAAACTGAGTTTCATCTCAGCTTATCATCCTTAGACTGATGGACAAACTGAGGTGGTGAATAGGAGTCTGGGAAATTTGTTGAGAAGTCTTGTAGGAGAGCATCCCAAGCAGTGAATCCACATTTTGCCCCAGGCAGAATATGCATATAATGACTCACAAAACAGAAGCACAGGGTAGATTCCATTCCATATTGTTTATGGAATGCACCCCAGAGGAATATTAGAGTTGAGAAATCTGGGAAAGGCAGAGCTAAGGAGTGCAGATGGTGAGGAATTTGCTTCAGAGATCCAAGCCATACATGAACAAGTGAGACAACAACTACAAGGAAACAAAATCAGATACAAAAGGAGAGCAGACTTGAGCAGAAAGGAAGTTCATTTTGAAGTAGGAGATCTGGTTTTGGCACACTTGAGAAAGGAGAGATTCCCAAAGAAGCAGTATAACAAATTGAAGTTCAAAAAGATTGGGCCATGCAAGATACTTAGGAAGTTTTCTGCAAATGCTTATGATATTGAATTACCTCCTGATGTTGGAATATCTCCCATTTTTAATGTTGCAGATTTGTACAAGTATGAAGATGATGGTACAGAAGAGAGAGCAACAGACAAGTAACATATTGAGTGGAAGGAGCAGCTACCTCCAGCACAATCATTGCAACCAGAGAAGATATTGGATAAAATACCATTCAAAAGGACCAGAGGACAAGAGTACTTTCAGTACTTGATCAAATGGAAGGACAAGCCAGAGGAAGATGCCACTTGGATGACTGAAGGAATGTTGCAGAAAATAGGCAGGTCAGTGGAAGAGCTCATGGACAGGAGCCCATGAAGAAGATTGCCCTCGGGAGTATGATGCAGGGGCATTAGACACTAGCCAACAATGTAGGAGGTTTTTCCACATGTTGTGGCTAGTAGGGGTCGAAAATATTTGAATTGTAACAGCTAGGTGTCAATACCTCAGCTGATTGTATTATTTAGATCAGTTAGAGTCGTAGAAGTCAAATAGCTCAGTTAGTCTAGCTGTCATATTTCAGTTAGTTGAGTTATTTTAATTAGGCTGTTGATTTTCTAAAATGGTCCTCATAGAGGAACCGAATAGACAAATGTTCATTTATATAAATGTAATCCCTCTGATGTATATAGCGAGAGCAAAGGAGAAGAAAGGAGAAATTTCTGCAATAAACTCTGTGTATTGAGCAATTTCTTCCGGTTGAATAGAATTCAAGTCCTGTTGATTTCCAACTGTCTGAATTGATAATTGTGAATAATTGTTTAACCGTGAGGTGATTCTACACTGGAAGTTCCGTGTCTCTATCTTTGAATTCCCGTAAATTTTTTGGATAACCCTGTGAATCCAACCCACCCACAGGCGAGGTCTGCATAGAGAACCATGGGCGTGAACCTTGTTCAAATATAAAATTCCTTCTTAATAAAGAGATACAGAGTCGTTGATTTCGGAACCTGACCCGAAGATTAGACGTGAGTTAAAAACCAAAAGGAATAACGTAACCCCAGAAAAACCCTGGTAAGGCACTATACAAAAACCACGAGCGGATTTGAGGAGGCGGATTGCCCATATCACATCGCTTTTGGTGAGCAAGTGGTATTTCCCGATCGCGGAGTGATTCCATAGAGCTATCGACGCGTGGTGAGGTGGACCCCCGGAAAACCACCGTTCAGAGTAACCATCGCGCGTTAACGTTCTTACCAGGATTCCGAGCGATATGCGTACGAGCCGTTGATTTGGGAGAGGGCCATCGGACAATGATCGTTGGATAAATATGCACGGAAGATAATTGGTACGGTGTGTGCGGTTGATTGGGCCATCGAGCGCAGAGGTGGGGCCCGGTGCGAGGGTTATTACACAGCGAATGGGTTTAATATAAAGTTTCGAAGATTAAACTTTGGTTATAAAGGTTCGGAGGTAAATACATATGGCGGGAGATATAATTAAACACTCAAAGTTGTGATTATATTTATTTGTCAATTTCTTTGAAATTGATAAATAAATTAAAAGAAGATTAAACATACCACGTGGAGGCGAACCAAGTATCTGAAGGGAGAATGCGGACAGATCCACGACTACAGTGACCATCTCTCCTTAGAAGGGTCTGATTTCAATCTTGTTGCGTCATTTGTGGCGACTCCGCTGGGGAGGTTCTGAGTTAGTGACAGTCTAACTACACCTTAGGACCTCAGGAAACCCTTGATTCAAGAACATTGTTCAGTGAGTATGAGTAGCCTTCTTCAAGCACTACCAATCAAATGGAAATTATGATAAAACTTGTTTGAATCAGTGACAAACTAAGGAAACCTTAGGATTCTCATAAAAACTTATCAAACCTTGAAGGAATAGCTGGCTTAGCCATAAGAGTAAACTGACTTTGTCTCATCACCGTAGCTAAGTGTTGAAATAGATTTAGAACACTGTTAGAACCCATAAGACTGAAATAAACTTAGAAAACCCAAAAATATTTCAGATTGGTATTCAATAAACATGGTGGTGGACCATAAAACCTTTTACCTCCAAAAGAGCTAAAAATTTCCTCCTGGTGACTCCACAATCCTAAACAGACCTTAAGACTCCACTGGGAAGACCCATTATCATCATAGCATCATTTAAACTCAGTTAGAGGATTTTAGGATTAAATTTTTCTTGTTTAAAAGATCAGTTAGCCTCTTAAAGATTGTCATATTTGGTTAAACTTTTATTGTTTAGTTGGGTCTGAAAAACATAGCATAGTGGCTCCTAGAAAGATTTATACTAGAGCCTATCCTGACCCAAACCCTCCTGAGATAGTTTACAACCCTGAAAGAATCCTTAGGAAGTTTCCTAAGGTTAAATCTTCAACTATTTTCAAATCACCCTTTAGAGCTAATTCAATTCCTGAAAACCTTGCAGCTCTACAAAAATCACAAGTTGACTTAAGAAATCCATTTAGAACTAGGTCGCTTGATGATTTAGATCAGTTAGATTCAGAGTCTTCACTTTCATCCCTAGAAAGAAGTGAACATCCTGGTAGTAGAGAAACCACACCACCTGATTTACATTTCCTTCACAATTTAGGTGTCTCTCATCCAAGATCTACTCAACAAACTCTTGGTGGTCCATCCACATCTGTTCTTCATACATCCACTATTCCAACCACTCCATTCCAACCCACTTTCCCTCTTGTTAATCCACCTCTTGTAAATCCACCTCCACCTCCTATCATGGCAACATGGTATGCCACATTGGTCCTTCCTTTACCCTTAGTCAATCTTCCACAGGACTATCAGTCCAAGATACCATTGTATGATTCCAGTAATGCTACTACTGCTTCACAACATATGGATAAGATGAATGAATACTTTAACAGAAATGAAATTGATGATAAAACTATCAAAATTAGACTTTTTGCTCAGAGTTTAGGGGGAGAAGTAAGAAAATGGTTCAAAGGTTTAACCCCTCATAGTATCAATGATCTCCAAGCCTTCCATCAATTATTATTAAACAAATGGGAAGTGAGAAAAAACCCTCTCTGAATACTTTCGGACTACAAGAATCTCCAAAGAAACACAGGGGAAAGTGTACATGCCTATTGCACTAGGTTTAACAGTGTTTATAATGCCCTTCCCCCAGACCTAAAACCTCCAAAAGGCTCAGCTTTAAACAAGTTTCCTGAAGGATTTGATCCTGAGATGGCCTATCGGCTGAGAGAGAGAGATCCTTTAACCCTTGAAGATATGCAAAAAGGAGCTCTTGCTGTGGAAGTTAACTTATTGGAGAAAAGAGCAAGAATGAAGAATGAGAAGAGAGTGTCCTTTAGAGAGGAATCTACACCTTCCACATCTAGCTCTAAGATGGAAAGAATGATGGAGGAGATGATGAAAAAGATGAGCATACTTGAGAGAGCACAAGCTAGTCAAAACCAAATAGCTCCTCAAAACAGAAATCAAAACCAAAATCAGAATTTTAGGAGAAACCAGCCTCAGAATAGACCAAGGGAGGATGATCAATGGATCACTCCTCCTTTTCATCAAAACTATGTAAGTGAGGCTGCAGAAACTATAGATCAAACAGAGGAAGATGATATAAATATGTTGGGAGTAGATAATGATGACTTTGAAGTCCATTACAATAGGAAGCAAGGTCTATATATGCCCTATGATGACAAGAGGCCAGAGGATGAATATTACTATCAGGAAATGGAAAATGTCATCATAGAAACCACAAAGGAATATGACCTTAGAATTGAAAATCATCTGTTGGGGTTCCATTGTTTTGGCCAGATTGGCAAGACCAAAATATCGGACAACATCAAAACCACTTTGGGGCCCTAGGATCTAGCCCTCCTGGACCCAGATAGGGATCTCTCCAATAAAGCAACGAATGATGTATATTTGAAGATCAAATGAGGTATTAGGCTAGGTATGAAGCACAAAGAGGGGTTTTAAATGATTTGGTTGGATGTTGGGTTGGTCTGAGATCATTAACTGAGAAGGTAATGGAAGGAAAGGAGCAAAGAAGCAGGATGTTTCGGCAAAAGAGGATAGGTCAGGAATGTTCCATCCATTGGGATATGAAGTCATGAAAGGGGATTACTTGCAAAACAACTAAGCAAGGCTTTCAGAGGGAAAGTCATCTATACTAAAGGATCTTGTAGATAGATGGTGAAATGGAACAATAAGGAGTGAAGGAAAGACACAAAGGGCAGCTTAAGGTCAGAACAGAGGTCATCTAATTCCATATCTGCTTCAGCATACTCTTAAAGGAAAAACACTTAAGATTTAAACATAGAACTAGGCCTAAGGTCAGAGAAGGACTTTTAACCTTCAATTATTTGACACTAGATCAAGAGATCTTTGAAAGGCCAATCTATTTCAAAAGGACCCTAGTGGACAAAGCTTACACTAAATCCCCGGTATCCCAATTCTTGCAGCCTGAACCCAACAAGAACATCTAAATAGAAGATCCTGAATTCACACATCAGTAAGCATGGGCTGGACCAACATCTTTAACTGGTTAAATTACATGAATTTGCCCCTAGATTCACTTATCAGTAGAAAACATCAAAGACAAGAAGAGCAGCGGGAATTAGGGTACCAAACAGGGGTATATCCTATGCCTGATTTACTGATTCTTATCAGAGAACAAATGGACAACATGAATAATGTAAATAGACAATGGAATAAGAGAAACATCACCCGTAATATACACCAGGATCCTATGAAATTGCATGGTTAATTGATATGCAAAACTAGTCACATTCACTGAGCTCAATGGCTGATTACAGTCCAGAATTCTCCTCCCAGCCTACTACATTACAAACTACTCAGCTACTCTCCCTCAACAACTGTTCTAACAGTCGAATGAGTCCCTACACTAACAGCAGCAACAACAACAACAAGCTTTACAATATGTTCTTCAGGGGTTCTTATAGGAGAATGAGTAACTGTGGAGGTAGATATAAATTAAATGGATCCATTAAGACAGAGTGGAGGAAGTATCCACGCCCACTCTACTTAATAGCTCTGCACTGTACTCTGTAGTCTGCTTCGGAGTCTCTGTCAGGTCGATATTTGACCATCGGATATGTTCTTTAAAGTCCTTTCTAGTTGTAAGGCACTCTGTTCTGTTTTCTGAAGCAAATATGGTGACTGAAGGTCTTCTGGGCCTCCATGCTTACATAATTGTTGTCCTGACGGTCCTTAAGAGCTTCTGTCAGTGAAATGGATTTTCGGAGCTCGAGGAGGCATGGAGACTTCTGTGGGAAGGTGTACTCTCTGAGAAAATGCGTCCTGCTGACATATACACAGATATGGATTGTTTCATGTGCATTAGTCTTCAAACTGTGTCTTCCTCCTTTGAATAAGGATTAAAACATTTAATATTCAATTACGGATTTAACACCTTTAATCCCTACTTCTAATACACTTCGCTGATACTGTAATGGCCTCTCTGCGTTCTGAATCACAATGGTTGTGACTGTGGAGGCAGAGTGAAATTACCACCCTGTAATCCCTGCACAATAAAATAAAATTGTCATAAAATCTAGGGAAGTTGGCAGAAGATTTGTTGTGGAGGCCTGCGGAATGGTGGCGCAACAGTGGAAACTGTGAAAGAATGGTGGAAAATGGAGTTGATAAAGGTTTGGGGTAATAAAGGGCTTAAACCATCCAATCATGTGCTGAGATGGTGATCAATGGCTAGGATCGACGAATGGGGATGTTAATACGAAGTTAGGCGGAGAAATGATGTTTAGTGTAAAGCCCAAAGTTTTAAGGTTCGGGCGATTTACAAAGAAAATTATGAAAACACAATGAAACAAGGCTTTACGTGGGACCCGGTCATGGGTAGAGGGAAATTTACTGTGAGCCGTCAGATCTGAGGAGGAGATCGACGGTTGGGATCATCCGATGGGGTTAATAGGGAAATCCGATGAAGAAATCTGATGGAAATGCGAGATGAGATATGGATCGTTGATCTGGCTCAACGAACGGTTGTGATTGAATATGAAGGTTTCGGGGGCAAGGAGAGGAAGGTGGTTTTGATATGGAAAATAACCGGTATCGCGCGGCTTTAAGGCGGTTTAGAAAATTTCCCCAAATCACGCGATATGCCTTTCCGTGTGACATGTGGCCTTTAAAAACCACTTATATCATCTAGCTCTCAGGCGTTAAAGCTCGGACATTAAAATCACGCGATATAGATCTTAGCTGTTGGATATGGAGTGGGAAGATTGAAGGGGGAGCACGAAATGGGAAGATGCGCAGGTGAAGTGGGCCATCAAGTTCACTACAGACCGTTGGATTATGTGGATGGACGGTCCAGACTTAAAGAGGAGTGGGGAGGTAAAAGGGTCAGTGAAATGGGCGGGATGAATAAGGACCATTGGATCCAAAGGGATCAACAGTAGAGATCCAATCGAAAGGGAAGATAGGTTGTGCAATGAGCGGGGAGTGATGAGATCTGGACCGTTGGATCACGTGGGACGGACGACTCAGATTCAATTAGGGCTCACCAATCGGGGAGGTCAAATGCGATGCGATTGGCGCGATCAGCGGCGAGCGATTGCGTGATAGCCGTCTAATCTGGAAATAGATTGACGGTCTAAATTCAATCGGAGGTTGAATGGGTAGGGATGACGGGCACACTGTAGGGTTAGTGCTAACCGTCAGATCTTAAGAGATCGACGGCTGAAAACAAAATGGAGGCCGATAGCATAAAAATTTCTCGCATCGGCGAAAATCAAGTTTACAAAGGAATGCGCCCATATGTTTATCCCGATTGTGATTAGCGGCCAGGCCTTTAGGACTTGGTTCTGGGTGTGGGTCATGTGGGGAAGTGGTTAAGGGGTTGTATGAAAAGGGGCTTAGCCTGTTATAAAGTAAAAAGTGGGTTTTTGGCCTAATTTCAATGCATTTTAAGGCCAAAAGGAGGCATTCGGTAAAGGGAATAAGGGATTTTTAAGCCAAACAAAGGTATTTGAAAGGTTTAAAAGGGGATTTAGGATGATTTAAAGGGTAAGTGGGGTGTTAGAAGGGGATAAAGGTGATGAAAACAAAGGTTTAATGGGGGTGAAATAAGGGAAAATGGAGGCCTTTTTGGCATTCTTCTTCACAAACAGAGAGGCTTTCTCATGGAAACAGAAGTGAGGATTTATCAAAGGAAAAAGGCACAAGGAGGCTTTAAGGATGATGTGTTTTCAGATGGAATGCATTCCTTGAAGGCTCAAAAAACATTTTAGCCCCCTGTTTGCTTGTCAAAAAATTCATAAGGGGCTAACAGTGGCTCCACATGGGGATGGAATCTTTTTGAAGGTGTTAAGAATTTGGAAAATGATCTTTGGAGTAGGCCAGATGCCTGGTACTTGACACATCCATTTTATTTCTTGGATGAGCTGCCACAAATCATGAAGACATCATATCAGCAAAAATGCTCTCCCAAACAACTACCTACCAATACTATAGTCCTAAATTTTTTTCTTTTGGGTGCATTCAAACTCGCAGACCCTTTACATCATCAATTTTTACAAACAGGAAAATAAACCTATTCTATTTCTACCCTAATTACTCCATGAGACTAGATTAAACTGTTGGCCTCATAGCTTCTCTACCTAATCTAATATCTGCTAGGATAAAACTGTCTAGCAGATTTCTTCTCTACATTCTAAGACAAAAATTGAAAAAAAGTCAAGCCAAGATTAGACTATTTGGCTTGCTGTGGGCCATGGCATAAGGGGAAAACTGCTCATGGACTGACACTTTGCAGAAATTTAAAACAAGTAACTAAATGCTCATGGACTGAGCTTTATTGAGATTTTCGTACATACCCTACTCTAACTGGAATATTTACAAGTCTAGCTTACAAAAATTCTCTTCCAATACAACCAATCCATCAAGTGATCCCATGACTAGTATTTCTTGCTCATCTCCTTGAGCATGCTAGATAGGCAGGGCCACTCCCATTCTCTCTGTTTCTTATCAGCAGCCTTTAAAAAATTTCTTCCTGTCTGCAACATGCTGCTCAAAAATACCCTTGATCCTTCTTCAAATGTTTGCAGGAAATAAACATAGGGATCATAAAATGATACCTGGATATGAATATTCGGCACGCAGGCTTCAACCAAGATTTCTTCTTCTACCACTAGATCAAGAACAAGACTCTCTTGAGAAAGAGAATCTCCTTCATCTTCTTCATTTCCTGAACTAGAGGACTCATCATATATTGCAGCTGTGTCCTCTTGGAGCTCTGACATATTCTACTCTGATGGGATGAGCTCTGTGAAGAGATCCATGTATTCTTGAGCAGGGGTATGTTCCATTGCTTCCTCTTTTTCAAGAGAAGGCTCCTTAATTTCATCGTGCTCAAAAATCTCTTCTTTTCTTTCTTCCTCATCCTCTAAAATGAAAGGATGTTGATCTCCATCTTCATGGCATTCACTACTGATGATCAGAGATGTAACAGAGTGAAAATTCAATGAATCTTCATCTATTACTATGCTTTCATAACTTTCCCCATCAGTGTCATAGATAGGATGACTTGGTTCATTGCCTCTCTGGAGTTGCTGACCCTGATTTTCCTCCCATGAGTCTACTGATGATGGTCCTGCAAGCTCAGCTTCCCTCTGGAAACAATCATCTTCAAATAGATCATAACAGGGAAAATCATAATCATAAGAAATGTCACCAATCAAACCTGTCAGATTCTCAGCAGGTCTTTCTTCATTCTAATCCACAGAGGAGTTTTCTGGATCTGCATGACCAAACTCATTAGATGAATGAGAAAGCGTATCTGTCCTATAAAATATTTCAGAGGTGGACTGTGTGTTTTATATTCGGTCCATCTCTTCTTCTGTCAACGGAGGAATTTATTTTTTAACACAGACAGAAGAAAAATAGTCCTCTATTTCTTGTACTAACTGATCTGGAGGCTGGATATCTTCTTGAGCCTCTTCTGTGGAATCTTCACTTGTTCTAGCAGGGAAAATCTAAGGGTTTTCTGATGTTTCCTGATCTTTTTCTCCTTCCACATCGTATTCTGCATCCTCTATGTGGTTTCTTGTATCCTCAAAGCAACGTTCCCTATTAGCCTTCACTATTAAGTCCTTATTTTCTCTAATCAGCATAGTAAAATACATGGGTAAGCAATCAAGTGGTTCCTGATCACTTTCCTCTTCATCTTCTATAAAATCTAGATCATCATACATGTCCTGCTCATTGTCTAGGTATAGAGTTTGCTCTTGCTCTGGAAAAAGAATGGGTTGTTCTATATAATCAAAATTTGCATTTAAATTAGCTACATACATCTTCACAACTTCACCAAATCTGTCTACCAGTTTTATCAATTTATCCTCTAAAGCATCTAGCTTTGCTTCTTTGTCCATATTTGGATCCATGTTTCTACAAATAAGGTCACTGGATCTTCTCAACCAGTTTAGAGTCTTCTACTATTGGAGTCATTAGGTCTATTTGGGATTATAGAGTGTGGAGTCGCCAGGTGGATGAATTCAGATGTTTGAAACAGGATGCTGTCCACCATCGGAAATGAAATACCAATCTAAAGGCATTGGTTTGAGTTGTTCCCCAGTGGAGTTGCCATTATGTTGGTGACGACAATGGGACACCAGACTAGATATTAGCTGTTAAGGACTCTCAAATTTCCCCAGTGGAGTCGCCATTATGTTGGAGAAGACAATGGGACACCAGAACAATGTTAGCAGTTAAGGAATCTCAGATTTTTTTCCCCGATGGAGTTGCCATTATGTTGGAGACGACAATGGGACACTAGACCAATGTTAGCAGTTAAAGACTCTCAGATTTTTTTTTCCCCAGTGGATTCGCCATTATGTTGGGGTTCCAGTGTTTTGGCCAGATTGGCAAGACCAAAAGGCCGGACAACATCAAAACCACTTTGGGGCCCTAGGATCTAGCCCTCCTAGACCCGGAGAGGGATCTCTCTAATAAAGCAACGAATGATGTATCTTTGAAGCTCAAATGAGGTATTAGGCTAGGTATGAAGCACAAAGAGGGGTTGGTCTGAAATCATTAACTAAGAAGGTAATGGAAGGAAAGGTGCAAAGCAGCAGGATGTTTCGGAAAAAGAGGATAGGTCAGGAATATGCCATCCATTGGGTTATGGAGTCATGAAAGGGGATTACTTGCAAAACAACTAAGCAAGGCTTTCAGAGGGCAAGTCATCTATACTAAAGGATCTTCTAGATAGATGGTGAAATGGAACAATAAGGAGTGAAGGAAAGACACAAAGGGAAGCTTAAGGTCAGACTAGATGTCATCTAACTCCAGATCTGCTTTGGCTTACTCTTAAAGGAAAAACACTTAAGATTTAAACACAGAACTAGGCCTAAGGTTAGAGAAGGACTTTTAACCTTCAATGCTTTGACACTAGCTCAAGAGATCTTTGAAAGGGCAATCTGTTTGAAAAGGACCCCAATGGACAGAGCTTACACTAAATCCCCGGTATCCCAATTCTTGCATCCTGAACCCAACAAGAACATCTAAACAACAGACCCCGAATTCACACATCCGTAAGCATGGGATGGACCAACATCTTTAACTGGTCAAATTACATGAATTTTCCCCTAGATTCACTTATCAACATAAAACATCAAAGACAAGAAGAGCAGCGGGTATTAGGGTACCAAACAAAGGTATATTCTATGCCTGATTTACTGATTCTTATCGGAGAACAAATGGATAACACGAATAATGTAAATAGAAAATGCAATAAGAGAAACATCTCCCGTAATATAGACTAGGATCCTGTGAAATTGCGTGATTAATTGATATGCAAAACTAGTCACATACACTGAGCTCAATGGATGATTACAGTCCAGACTTCTCCTCCCATCCTACTACATTACAAACTACTCAGCTACTCTCCCTCAACAACTGTTCTAACAGTCGAATGAGTCCCTACACTAACAACAAAAACAACAACAACAACCTTTACAATATGTTCTTCAGGGGTTCTTATAGGAGAATGAGTAACTGTGGAGGTAGATATAAATTAAATGGATCCATTAAGACAGAGTGGAGGAAGTATACATGCCCACTCTATTTAATAGCTCTGCATTGTACTCTGTAGTCTAGTTCAGAGTCTCTGTCAGGTTGATATTTAACCATCGGATGTGTTCTTTAAAGTCCTTTATGGCTGTAAGGTGCTCTGTTCTATCTTCTGAAGCAAGTACGGTGACTGAAGGTCTTCTGGGCCTCCATGCTTACATAATTGTGGTCCTAACAGTCCTTAAGAAGCTTCTGTCAGTGAAATGGCTTTTCAGAGCTTGAGGAGGCATGGAAACTTTTGTGGAAAGGTGTGCTCTCTAAGAAAATGCATCCTGCTGACATATACACAGATATGGCTTGTTTCATGTGCATTAGTCTTCAAACTGCGTCTTCCTCCTTTGAATAAGGATTAAAACATTTAATATTCAATTATAGGCTTTAACACCTTTAATCCCTACTACTGATACACTTCGCTACTACTGTAATGGCCTCTCTGCATTCTGAATCACAGTGGCTATGACTGTGGAGGCAGAGTGAAATTACCACCCTGTAATCCCTGCACAATAAAATAATCTTGTCATAAAATCTAGGGAAGGTGGCAGAATATTTGCTATGGAGGCCTGCGGAATGGTGGCGCAACAGTGGAAAATGTGAAAGAATGGCAGAAAATGGAGTTGATGAAGGTTTGGGGTAAGAAAGGGCGCATACCGTCCAATCATGTGCTGAGATGGTGATCAACGGCCAGGATCGACGAATGGGGATATTAATACGAAGTTAGGCGGAGAAATGATGTTTAGTGTAAAGCCCAAAGTTTTAATGTTCGGGCGATTTATAAAGAAAATTATGAAAACACAATGAAACGAGGCTTGACGTGTGACCCGGTCATGGGTGGAGGGAAATTTACTGTGAGCCGTCAGATCTCAGGAGGAGATCGATGGTTGGGATCATCCGATGGGGTTAATATGGAAATCCGATAAGAAATCTTATGGAAATGTGAGATGAGATAAGGACCATTGATTTGGCTCAATGAACAGTTGTGATTGAATATGGAGGTTTTGGGGGCGAGGAGAGGAAGGTGGTTTTGATATGGAAAACAACCGGTATTGCGTGGCTTTAAGGTGGTTTATAAAATTTCCCAAAATCATGTGATATGCCTTGCTGCATGAAACGTGGCCTTTAAAAACCTCTTATATCGCGTAGCTCTCAGGCGTTAAAGCTCGAACATTAAAATCACGCGATATAGATCTCAGCCGTTGGATCTGGAGCAGGAAGATTGGACGGTGTAAGGGGGAGAGCGAAATGGGATGATGCGTGGGTGAAGTGGGCCATCGAGTTCACTACGGACCGTTGGATTATGTGGATGGACAGTCCAGACTTAAAGAGGAGCGGGGAGGTAAAAGGGTCAGTGAAATGTGTGGGATGAATAAGGACTGCTGGGTCTAAAGGGATCAATGACAGATATCCAATCGGAAGGGAAGACAGGCGGTGCAACGAGCAGGGAGCGATGAGATCTATACCATTGGATCATGCGGGACAGACGACTCAGATTCAATCAGGGCTCACCAATCGAGGAGGTCAAATGCGATGCGATTGGCGCGATCGGCGGTGAGTGATTGCGTGATAGCCGTCCGATCTGGAAACAAATCGACACTCTAAATACAATTGGAGGTTGAATGGGTTGGGTTGATGGGCACACTGCAGGGTTAGCACTGACCGTTAGATCTTAAGAGATCGACGGCTGAAAATAAAGCGGAGGCCAACAGCGTAAAACTTTCTCACATTGGGGAAAATAATGTTTACAAAGGAATGCGCCCATTTGTTTCTCCTGATTTCAATTAGTGCCCAGGCCTTTAGCGCTTAGTTCTGGGCACAGGTCATGTGGGGAAGTGGTTAAGGGGCTGGCCGAAAAGGGGCTTAGCCTGTTATAAAGTAAAAAGTGGGTTTTTGGCCTAATTTCAATGCATTTTAAGGCCAAAAGGAGGCATTTGGTAAAGGGAATAAGGGCTTTTTAAGCCAAACAAAGGTATTTGACAGGTTTGAAAGGGGATTTAGGATGATTTAAAGGGTAATTGGGGTGTTATAAGGGGATAAAGGTGATGAAAAAAGAGGTTTAATGGGGGTGAAATAAGGGAAAATGGAGGCCTTTTGGGCATTCTTCTTCAAAAACAGAGAGTCTTTCTCATGGAAACAGAAGTGAGGATTTATCAAAGGAAAAAGGCACAAGGAGGCTTCAAGGATGATGTTTTTTTAGAGGGAATTCATTCCTTGAAGGCTCAAAAAACACATTAGCCCCCTGTTTTCTTGTCAAAAAATTCATAGGGGGCTAACAGAATCTAGAAACCCCCAACAACAAAACCTCTGACAAAACAACATTGTAAATAAACCCAAAATTATAAAACAGAAGGAAAAAGTAGTGGCTGTAAATTCTGATAAAAGAAAAGAGAGAAGCACTCAAAACAATGAAAGACAGAGTGCAGACCTTAGTAGCATTAGCACCTTAGCTAATGCTCATGTTAAAACAATTTTGACAAATGTAAATAAAAGAAATCAGCAAATTGATTTTGTTGATAGAGTGGCAGTTAATAAGGCTAAAACAAGCACTTCAAAGAATCAGATGCCTTTTAGTTTGGAGCAGGAAATTTCCAGAATCAAGATCTCTATTCCTCTCACTGAATTAGCTGCCTAAGATGTATATAGATCTCAAATTTTATAGGCTTTAAATGTAGAAGAGAATAATGACACAGACAATCTTAATGATGACCAGCCAGAGCTCATTTTTTGGTCCTAATATTGAAGGCAAATATCAAGAGGGACCAGTTCCTCCTTTTTATGTTAGTTTAAATGTTCATGAAAAAATTCTTCACAACGCCATGCATGACTCAAAAGGCCTCTCATAATTTAATGCCCAAAGCTGTAATGGAGAGTCTAGGTCTTGAAATCACTAGACCTTACAAATATCTTTACTCCTTTGAGTCAAGAAGAGTGAAATGTTTAGGTTTAATCAAAGACCTTTGTGTAAACTTAGCACAAATTCCAGCCAAATGTTTAGTAATGGATATTGTTGTGGCTGATGTACCCCCCAAGTATGGTATGTTGTTATCAAGGTCTTGGGGAGCTAAGTTACAAGGAACTATGCATATGGACATGACATATGCGACCATATCTATTTTTAATCAAACAAGAAGACTTTACAGGGAGTCCCATATGAAATACATGGTTACCAGCCAAGAGAGACCACATAACTCTCCTCTTTATTCTGTAAACACTAGAGTTGACTCATTCATCTTGTTCAATAATGAAATATTCACTGAACAAGTGACCTTAACTAATGTAATGGAAGATAGACAGGAGGAGGAAGACGAGACAGAACTATCGAAACAGTTTGCTAAACTCGAAAACTACAGCAAACAGAACACAGGTCTAGAGCTACAAATCATTCATCCTTCACTTTTTAACCTTGACAGTCAAGAAAGAAGTCCTCAACACAATGAAAAACCTGAGGAATTAAGACGAATTAAATATGGTGCTGATCTTCAAGAATAATCCGAAGGCACGATAGTTGAAGAGGATAGTAACCAAACTGATGAAACCGAAACTATTCCTCTCTAAATTATGCACTTTGATGGATCTTTTACCAAGAGTGATGCAGGTGTAGGAGTGTGGCTTCGCAATACGATGAACAATAATACTGAAGGACATTCCTGCACATTAAACTTTTAGTGTACCAATAACATAGCCGATTATGAAGCCCTTCTTTTAGGCATGTATTTATTGAAGAAATTAGGGGCTGAAAGAATAGAGGTTCATGGTGATTCAGAACTAATTATTAGGCAAGTGAATGGGGAATATACCGCAAAAAATCCTACACTTAGAGCCTATCAAAATGATGTCATGGATTTATTGAAAATGTTCGAGAAATTTAAACTTATCTTTGTTCCAAGAAACGAAAATATTCAAGCTAACAGTTTGGCTTTTGCTACTAGAACGTGCCTAACTCCATATGAAACCAAAAAATGCACAACTCAAATTAAATTCAGACTAGCCGTTCCTGATAATAAGAAATATTGGCAGGTGTTTGATGGAGACAAACAAATAGAAGACTTCTTGTAGTCCAGAAATGAATTTGAACTACCAAGTTCAGACTCAGACTATGAAACAGACTGTCCTAGTGAAGAAAATCTACTTGATGAAGAAGAAAACTCTCCAAAGGTTGTTGTTATAAATCTGTTAGCTAATGAACCTGAACGTAACACAGAGTTTAGTGCAGATTTACCAAAAGAAGACTTAGAAACATTGCAATATAACACAGAAAGTTTGCCAAAGGGACGGGTCCCTTTAGAGGAGTTGTTTGATTTCAATGATGTGGCCAAGAAGCCAAAATTGGAGCCTGTGGAAACTGAAGTTGAAGAGAGTAATATAGGTAGTAAACTGAATCCAATGATGATCAAACTATCTAAAAGTTTACTAGCTCATATCAAACTCAAATACGTAGAGCTGTTTAAAGAACTTTCTAATGTTTTTGCGTGGAGTTATGAGGATCTGAAATCCTATGACACTGAAATAATTCAGCACAAGATACCTCTCAAGGAAAACCAAAATCCATTTAAACAAAAACTGTGCAGAATAAACCCTGTTCAACTACCTTTGGTTGAGAAAGAAATCAAAAAAATGTATGAAGTTGGTATTATTGTCCCTATTAGATATTCAGAGTGGGTGTCTAATCTGGTGTCAGTTAGGAAGAAAACATGAGATATTAGGCTTTGTATTGACTTTAGAGACTTAAACAAAGCCTCATTAAAGGAAAACTACCCTTTACCCAAGATGGACCATATTTTACAAAGGGTAGTTGCTTCCAAAAGAATTTCTTTGCTAGATGGCTATCAGGGTACAACCAGATTTTGGTACATCCTGATGATCAATTAAAGACAGCTTTCACTACACCTTGGGGCACTTTCATGTATGTGAAAATTCTCTTTGGTTTAATGAATGCTGGTGCTACTTTTCAGAGAGCCATGGACATTTCATTCTTGGAAGAATTAGGCTACTTCATCATTATTTACCTTGATAATGTCACTATTTTTTCTAAGATAGATGAAGCACTTAGAACATTTGAGAAAAGTATTCGAGAAATGTAGAAAGTTTGGGATATCTTTAATTCCTAAGAAAACACTATTTGGTCTCCAAGAAGGTAAACTTCTTGGGCACATCATATCAGAAGAGGGGATAAAGATAGACCCAAAAAGGATTGTGGCTATATTGCAAATCACTCATCCTAGAAACATCAAGGAACTCCAATCTTTCATTGGAAAGATTAATTTCTTGAGAAGGTTCATAACCAACTTATCTGAACTCCTTAGAAACATTAAAAGCATGCTGAAAAAGAAGAAAGGAGTTAAATGGACCTTGGAAGCAAAGAAGTCTTTTGAGCTAGTAAAACAAGCATTAATTAAAACACCAGTTCTAATAAGTCCTGATTTTTCAAAAGATTTTTATATTTTTTCATTTGTGTCAAAACATACAATAACTGTTGTCCTATTACAGAAAAATCCACAAGGACAAGAGCAACCCATTGCATTCTTTAGCAAGGCACTGAGAGATGCACCTCTGAAGTATAAAATTATGGAAAAACAAGCCTTTGCCTTAGTCAAAGCCTTAAAAGACTTCAGAGTTTACATTTTGCACTCCCATATCATTGCCTTTGTCCCAAATTTAGTTGTGAAAGACATTCTAACACAGGACCCAGATGGTAAGAGAGGTAAGTGGATAACTGTGATACTTGAATATGATTTAGAGATCAAACCCACTAAACTCATCAAAGGCTAAGGTCTAGCTAGATTAATGGTTGAATCAAATTTTGAAGTTCTTGATATAAATATGATAAATGTTTTAGATGAACAAGAGGAATTGTCAACTCCCATTGTTGAAGACCATTTTATGAATTCCTCTTGGTATGCTGATATTCTATATGTTTTTCTTAATTTGAATACACCTCCTGGTTTATGAAAAACAAAGGCAAGGCTTTCAAAGTTAAAAGTTGTTAACTACTGCATTATAGATAAATGTCTTTATTGGAAAAATGCAAGTGGGATATTGCTTACATGTTTGCCTAAGAATGATGCAGAGAAGGTTAAGCATGAGTTCCATGAAAGAGAATGTGGAGGCCACCTCTACTGGAAGACCACAGCCAAAAAAATCCTTAGAGCTAGTTACTATTGGCCCACCCTCTTTCTAGATCTACACAAGATGATAATTGCCTGTCATAAATGCCAAATTTTTGAAGGCAAAAGAAAATTGCTTCCCTTACCTCTGCATCCAATCACTGTTGAAGCTCCTTTTCAACAGTGAGGACTTGAATTTATAGGAGAAATCCATCCACCCTCATCTACCCAACATAGATGGATTCTCACTGCAACAGACTACTTTACCAAATGAATTGAAGCCATCCCTTCTAGGCAAGCCAATGACTCTGTCATCATAAAATTCATCGAAACTCGTATCCTCTCTAGATTTGGCTGTCCTAGAAAGATCATCACTAATAATGCTGCAGCATTTGGATCCAAGAATATGGTTGAATTCTGTCACAAATATCAGATAACATTGGGTCATTCTACTGCTTATTACCCTCAAGGTAATGGGCTAGTAGAATCCTCAAACAAGAGTTTGGTGAACATAATCAAGAAGCTGCTAGAGGACAACAAGAAGTATTGGCACACAAAGCTAGTGCATGCACTGTGGGCTGACAGATTAGCACTTAAGAAATCTATTGGAATGTCACCCTATCATCTTGTGTATGGAATAGATGCAATTTTTCCAACCAGCCTTGGTGTACCAGTCATGAAGTTGATTCAAAAAGTGCAGTATGAAGACAATGACATGATCAGAAAGATTAATTAGACTATACATCTTCAGCAAACCAGAGAGGAGGTCTACAACAGAGCATTACAAAAGCAAGAGAGCATCAAGAAGCTTTTTGATAGAAGAACAAAGGCCAGCAATTTCAACATTGGGGACAAAGTGTTAAAGTGGGACTCAAGGAGAGAAGACAATGGAAAGCATAGGAAATTTGATAACTTATGGCTTGGCCCTTATCTCATTCATTCTACTGCTGGTAACAATGCCTATTTTTTGCAGGAATTGAATGGAGCTGAACTGTTTGGGGGTCCTGTCAATGGCAAGATGCTCAAACATTATTTCTCTTAATCCTATCATGTTTTGAAGCCTTTTACCTTTTTTCTCATTTTAAATATTTCGTCCATCATTACATTCAAAGTTAGAAAAATAAAAAATACAAAAGCAATAAAAAGAGAAAAGAGGGAAGATTGTAAAAACAAGAAAGGTACAGCCCCATACCAAAAAAGAGAAACAAAATCTGAAAGTGTGCAAGCTCAAATTCCACTCCTAAGAAACACACTTCTAGTTAGTCATACAGCCTAACCATGAATAATTAGTTATAAATTTACTGTTGATAGGTTAGTGAATTAGATTTTCCAAACAGCTTAATATTGACTTATCAATTAGGTAGATTAGGATAGAAAAATAAAGTTTCAAACATGCTCAAAATCTGAACCTTATTTTCAAAAGAAGAATGGCTCTAAACTGTTTAATTTTTGAGTCAAAGACTGAAGTAAACTGGTTCTGATATACTCAAAAATTGAACCAGAGAACAACTAGAAAACAACTCAAATAAACTCAAAAACAAAGCTGATGAAAAAAGAAGGATGTGCTTAAAACTTTCAGATCTTAAGCCTTCACCATTTTGATTTAATTTTCTGCAAATTATCATCTATGTGTAGCTTGTTTTTATGCCATAGATCAACAACAAGTTAGACTGTTCAATCCTGACTTGTATGCTTTTAAATTTCTATTTTAGAAATTAGTGAATAAAAATCTGTTAGACAGTTTAATCCTAACAGATAGTAGATTAGGTAGAGAAGCTTATGAACTCAACTGTTTAATCTGAGTTCATGGAGAAATAAGAAGTAGACTTAGATTAGTTTTTTTCTTTCAAAAGAATAAAATGTTTGTAAAAGAGTTTTCCAATCCAAATGCACTCCTAAAAGAAGAAAAAATGTTAGATCAGTAGGATTGGGTAGGTAGAAATCTTGATTGATAGGGTTCCATTGTTTTTCATGGTTGCTGACATTATCAAAACAAAAAAAAAAGATCATCCAAGTGAAGAAAGTTGTAGCCCAATGGATGAGGCATTGATCAACCCCCAGAGAATACAAGTCTAAAGTTCTTGATGCCTTCAAGAAGGCACCATCCCCATGTGGAGCCACTGTTAGCCACCTATAAAATTTGTCATATCAAATGGTGGCTAAATCATTTTTTTAAGCCTTCAAGAAACAAGTTTTATTTCCAAATTGTTAGTTCTTGAAGTCTTATGAAGATGACTTATTCTTGAGTTAATGTTCACTGTTGTTTCCCTCTCAAATCTAAAAATCTATTGTTTTCATGAAGAAAAGAATGCTGCAAAAAACTCCATTTTCCCCTCATTTTACCCCTCCTTTCACTTCAAATTAACCTTCCTTTTTATCCCTTCTTTCCGCATAAAATTCCTCTGTTTTTCCTTATTTCCCCTCTTCCCTTCATTAAAACCCCTTTGGTAAGGTTTAAAACTCCTTTTTAAACCTTACTGAAACCCTCGACATCCTTTGAAAATCCTTGAAAATCCATAAAACCTCCATTTTTTCATTATAGGCCTAAGCCCCTTTAGGCTAAGCCCTAAACCACTTCCCCACCATATACCCATGCCTATGACCAAGAGTTAAAGTCCCGAGCGCTTATCGCAATCGGAACTTTCGATGAGCGCATGTCTTTTTGTTACATAAAATCCCTGATGCGATTGGCTCCCTTTGTATAAAATCTTGATCCCTTTGCCTCTTCACAAAACCAAAAGCCCCACAATTGGGCGCTAAACATAATATGAAACCCCTCCCCGATACAAAATATCCTTTTTATTTCGTAAAAAATCCGATTTTCATATGTTTCAAAGGGTTCCGCCGGTTCACGATCTTAACCATTCCCAACCATTGATCTTAAACCAATCAACGACCTTCGGAATCTCACTTCGAAGATTTCCATTGGGCGTGTTTAATTATTTTATTCCCCCCCCCGATTGATGATCTCCCGATGGCTTTTCAGCCATTGATCTCCCCCCACCAGATCAGGTCCGATGGCCCACATCACTCCATCCCAAAGCCCATCCCTCCACCTTTGGACCTCTACAGAAAAATCTCCACCATTGATCTCATCCTCAGATCGACGACCCTTGTTCAATCGCATAGGCGCTCTTTCCTCTCTCCTCCTTCGATCGCAAACCTTCTAATTACGTCTAGACCGTCCATGCACTAAGATCCAATGGTCTAGATCAATCCTCCCAACCTTTGTTAAATATCGTGAACTCTGCTTTATAATGTTTTTCGGCAGATCTCTGCCATTTATCTCTATATATCAATGGCTCACATTAACCCATTCTCCACCCAACCCTGCCTCATATTTATTTCGTTAACGCACAGATCAAATTTGAGCCATTGATCTATTTCATCTGATGGCTTAGATTTATCCCGATAGGCCCAACTCTTTTGGGTCCTACCCCTCCCAGATCAGATCTCCACCGTCCATTCCTGATCTGACAGACCAGATCAAAACCGCTCAGGCTCTGCCCCACCTATTATCTCCCAAGCATCTATTCTTTATCGCGCTCTCTCCACATCCATCCGATCTAAGACCCCTGATATAACAGCTAGCGCATGGTTTCGCGTAAATTTAAGCCCAATAGATAATTCCTAAAATTCATGCAATATAGGCGGTTTCAAAAGGCTACGTGTCGACCATTAAAGCATACCGCGTTCAAAAAGGTGAAACCGCCTCTCCTCCATTTTCTTGCGCGAAACAACTGGTTTCTTGAGCCAAAACCACCATTCCCATTTACATTACATTTCATCGTGTTTATTCTCCATTGTTGATCTCTGCAGATCAATAGTCCCAGTTTAATTTCACCCTCAGTTCATCACCCTCCGCCATCTTCCAAGGGACTTCAACCTCAGCCATTGATCTGTGAGGCCTATCTCATCCAATGGCCCAGAATCCTTTTGGAAACCCCAAATTTTGTTTTCATACTTTTCCTCTGCCAAATTTTTTTAACCTGTTTTCCTTTGTATTTTCTGTTGTTTCATTATAAAGTGACCCCTCTGCTTTATATGTTTACAATTGCTCCTGACCGTTGATCTCTGCAGATCAACGACCCTAACTTAATCTCCCCACCGTTTAGATCAACCACTCTCCCTTTTAAACTCTGCAGGCCATCCTCGTCATTGGATATTTTCATCCAACGGCTGTGATCTAACCTAATCCATCTGAAGCAGTTAAACCCAAATACGCAGGATTTTTCTAATTTTTCTTTGATTGTGCAGATTTTATTAGTTTTTCAATTATTGTAAAAGAAGATTAAAGGTCGGGGATGATGATCCCCCAGGCCTTTATACATCACAAAGATCATTATGTCAGGGTTCCATATCACGTTTCATTCAGTGCCTCATGAGCATTGATACCATTTCAAAGCCCTCTACGCACCTGCACATCAACAAGACACAACAAAATTTAATCAAGTAAAGAGTATCAGTGTGAAAGGATCCAACCACAGCAGAGATGAATAATTAAAGACTGTTTACACAGTTTTGAGGGATTATGGCCTAAATCGAAAATCAAATGCCTAATCCACTAAATTAAACATAGTTTGAAGAAAAGAAGACAAGAATTTAGGCCTAATTATGCTTAACACAGAATTAAAGCAAATTAACAGTGATTAAAGAAATACAATTAGATCTATCAAACCCAGAAAGCCTCCACTGCCACATCAGAAGCTAATTGAATCCTCACAGCTGCCAAAAGCCACTTGTGGCCTCAAAGCATTCAAAAGAGGCCGAGTTATGACCATAACAGAAGATATTTGCCTCCATGCAGCTGAACAGTTATTTCAAGCCAAAGGATCTTATTACAACTGTTAGTAGAGTTATTACGAAGATAACACAGAGCCTTAAAGTCAACACAATCATCCCAGTGAGCTTAATACTTAATGTAAAACAATTAATACAGAGGAATGTCTGAAATCTTCTCCATTGAGCCCCTCAAAGGCCAAGAAGCATTAAACTGTATTAATTGAACTTAGAATATCTTTTATCCCATCCCACCTCCTCATTCCTCTATAAATACTTCTGTAGAAGATGAGATAATGTTGGTCACTGCATATCTGTTTCCTGTAAATAGTCTACTGAAGCTGCTATAAGCTCTATTTGTAATTGAAGATACCTAAGTTGAGATGAGAAGTTTGAAGCTGTAGAGACCCACTAGACTTGAAGATTGTAACTGGTTTGAAGCATCAATACAAGCTGATTTATGGGATCCTAGTCTATGCCAACGGTGATGTTTTTTCTTATTGTAAATTGTTATTTTATTTCTATTTCCATTCTGTCCATCTTCTCTGATAAAGAACATCAATTATAGAGTTATGATTTACTGTCAAAGGTACCCTACGCTTACTGATAAACTTTATCTACATGTTTTCTTCCAAATTGTGTAGTTAAGAATGATTCAATATAGTTCAAGCAGTTAGGAATGCTGGCGTTCCCTCGTCCTACTGTTTACTTTAAAAATTGTTCTTGAATGTTATTTTCAGTGTCTGCTAAGTAAAGTTGAACTAGGGAGTCTATGGTGAGCCCTGTCCTCTAGTTTTATCTCCAACAGTTGTGTGAAAGTATCCCTAAGAGTATGTTGAAAGCAGGCTAGGTTCAAAGTCCTTACCTGATATTAGACTATTCTTTGTTATCTTATGTGTTTGTCTTGAAATTTTACTAAGTAAAGTAGAGCTAGGGATGTCTATGGTGAGACCTGTCCTCTAGTTTCTTCTCCAACAGTTGCTTTGAAAAGTTTCCCTTAGAATATGCTGAAAGCAAGATGGGTTCAAAGTCCTTACTTGATCTTAAGCTATTCTTCTTCATGTTTTAAATGTTTTCTATTGAAAGTGCATCAAAAGCTGGCTAGTTTCGAAGTACTTACCAGATCTTAGATTACTTTTATGTATTTCTTAAGTGTATGCCAAAAGCACGATAGTTTCAAAGTACGTACTTGATCTTAGGCTGCTCTTTGTTCTTCATTTGTTAATTTCCCCTTCTTATTGTTACATTCCATTCCATAAAATCAACTTTAAAGAGATCCTTAGACATAAATGATTTGCCCCATGGACCACTCTTAAACCTTGTTGTTTCAATTAAATCCTACTATGACTCCATAGCCCAATGGATTGAAGCTGTTTCTAGCCTATCTTCTCAGCTGAGTCAATTTTCACATTCATTCACCTTCACCCTTCATTTAGAATTCCTTCACCTTCACATATCTTTGCCCAACCAAACCAAAAAAAAACCTCATTCTTCATAACTAGCCTAATATTACATTTTGAGCCTTAAAGATAAATCAATATTTTCTCTTATAGAGAGATCCCTCTCTGGATTCAGGAGGGCTAGATCCTAGAATCCCAGAGTGGTTCAAGTGTTCTCTCTGTAGTTTGTATTTGCCAATCTTGCAAATTACAAGGATCTAATAGGAGGATGGGTGGAAGGCGATGAAATAAAGGTGAGATTGAACGTGAGCCGTTAGATCTCAGAGATCAATGGTGGAGATTAAAATAGAGGGGGTGTAATGTAAACAAGGTAAAGAGGTTTCGGCTGGAGAAACTGTCGGTTTCGCGTGATAAAAAGGGGGAAAGGCAGTATTTCCTTTTTGAATGTGATATGCGTTAGAGCCTGACACGTGGCCTTTTAAAACTGCCCTCATCGCACAATTTTGAAATGTTATCTTTCGGGCTTAAAATTACGCGAAACCGCGCGCTGACCATCAGATCTGGGGTCTTAGATCGGACGATCGTGAGGAGAGCACAATGGAGAAAAGATGCATGGGCGATAAGATGTGGGGAAGGGTCAAGGTGGTTTTAACCTGGACCGTTAGATCAGGGAATGGATGGTGGAGATTTGATCTAGAGAAAGGTAGGACCCAAAGGAGTTGGGCCTATTGGGTTTTTTATAAACTATTGGATGAAAGGAATGAACAGTGCAGATTAAATGTCGACGTTAATGGAATAAAATATGAGGCGAGGGTCTAGCGGAGTTTGGGTTAATGCGGGCCATTGATCTGCAGATATCAACGACAGAGATTTGCTGAAAAACATTACACAGCGGGGTTTGTATGAAATTAACAAAGGTTGCGAGGATTGATCTGGACCATCGGATCTTAGTGTATGGATGGCCCAGATACAATCGGAAGATCGAAATCAGAGGAGGAGAGAGGAAAGGCGCAATGGCTTTCACGATGTGATTGAACAAGGACCGTCGATCTTAGGACCAGATCGATAGCGGATATTTGACTGCAAAGGTCCAAAAGGTGGAGGGATGGGCTTTGGAATGGAGCGATGTGGGCCGTCAGATTAGGGTATGGTGGAACAGATCGACGATTGAGAAACCGTCAGAAGGTTGCCAATTAGGGTGGGGCGATATATTATTTAAACGCATCCGAAGAAAAACTCTGATGCGAGATCCCGAAGACCATTTGATCATTTTTAGATCAACGACTGATAATTTATCAAGGAATGAATAGTCCGGTTTTATGTTAACATAGGAAAAATGGGTTTTTTATGAAATACAAATGAAAGTTTTCTTTTGGGAAGGGTTTTATATCATTTTTAATGCTCAATTGCGGGCTCCGGGTTATGTGAAGGAGAACAAAGGAGTCGGGGGTTTTAAAAAGGAAAGGGACCAATCGCATCGGGATTTTTTCTTTTAAACAAAGAAACATGCCCATCGCAAACCACTAATTGTGATTAGCACTTAGGACTTAACTCTTGGTCCTGGGCACGGGTTATATGGTGGGGAAGTGGTTTGGGGGCTAGGGACAAAAGGGCTTAAGGCCTTAGCACAAAAAGGCTGTTTTTTATGATTTTTCAAGGATTTTCAAAAGATTTTGGGGGTTTCGGTAAGGTTTAAAAAGGAGTTTTAAACCTGATTAAAGGGGATTGATGAAAGGAAATGGAGAACAATGAGGAAAAAAGGAGAATTTTTATGGGGAAAAAGGGAATAAAAAGGAGGTTAATTTTGAGTGGAAGAAGGGGTAAAAATTAAGATGAAAATGGGTTTTTGCAGTAGTCTTTTCTTCAGGAAAACAACAGTGAAGATTAACTCAAGGATAAGATATATTCACAAGACTTCAAGAACTAACATTTTGGCAATAAAATTGTTTTGTGACGGCTTAAAACATGATTTCGCCACCATTTGATATGACAAATTTTATAGGTGGCTAACAGTGGCTCCACATGGGGATGGCACCTTCTTGAAGGCGTCAAGAACTTCAGACTTGTATTCTCTGGGAGTTGATCAATGCCTCATCCATTGGGCTGCAACTTTATTTACTTTGATGATCTTCTTTTGTTCTGACAATGTTAACAGCCATGAAAAACAATGGACATCTACCAAAACAAGTGTTCTACCTACCAAATCCTACTGATCTAACATTTTTTCTTCTTTGAAAGTGCATTTGGATTGGCAAACTCTTTTTCAAACATTTTATTCTTTTTAAGACATAAAAACTAATCTAAGTCTACTTCTTATTTCTCCATGAACTCAGATTAAACGATTGAGTTCACAAGCTTCTCTACCTAACTAATATATGTTAGGATTAGACTGTCTAACATATTTTTATTCTCTAATTTCCGAAACAAGAAATTTAAAAGCATACAATTCAGGATTGAACAGTCTAAATTGTTGCTGATCTATGGCATAAAAACAAGCTGAACATAGATTATTATTTGCAGAAAATTAAATCAAAATGGTGAAGGCTTAAGATCTGAAAGTTCTAAGCACAGCCTTCTCTTTTCTTCAGCTCTATTTTTAGGCTTGTTTGAACTGTTTTTTCCTTTTTTATCTGGTTCAAGTTTTGAGTTTATTAGAACCAGTCTACTTCTTTCTTTGACTCATGATTTAAACAGATTAGAGTCATTCTTCTTTTGTAATCATAGTTTCAGATTTTGAGCTTGTTTGAACCTTTACTTTTCTATCCTAATCTGCCTAACTGATAAGCCAAGATTAAACTGTTTGGTAAATTTATTTCACTAACCTATCAGTAGTAAATTTAAAACTAATTAGTCATGATTAGGCTATATGACTAACTAGGAGTGTGTTTTTCAGGAGTGGCATTTGAGCTTGCACACTTTCAGATTTTGTTTCTCTTTTTTGGTATCGGGCTATTGTTTGGTCAATTTAGTGTGTCCTAAATTGCTACATTAATTTATCAATCCGGGATTCGTAAGCTGATGAAGTGCGGCTCACTATATGTGCAAGATAACCTATTTCTTAACTTTTTTTCGTTTTTGGTTTTCTAAGGTGAGATGGAAATTCTAAAATAAAAACAAGTATGGTTATGTTTGTTCAAGGAAATGATATCCTCTATAATGATTTACCAACTTGAAACTTAAAAAGGAATTTGAAAATTACAATGACAAAACTTGAAAGGAAATGAAAATATGCTGCTGAAATGAAAAGGTGTTGCTAGTCTAATAAATCAAAACAGTGAACTAGTGAGCATGAAACCAAACTATTCTTGCTGCTGTCTAAACACAAAAGAAACTATGCTGAAAGAAATCCAAAAGTTGCAATAAAGTAAATCTAAATCAAATTACATCAACTTGTCTTCTGATCCCTCATCATTAGTCCGGCTATGATTTTCGGAAGTAACCATAAACAACTTGAGTAACTGATATCTAACTTGCAGAAAGTAAACTAATATCAAACCACACATTCATAATTCAATCCTTCACCATCAGTCCAGCTGTGGCTTTCGGAGGTAACTGAAGATGTCATGCACAATTTAATATTTCTAACTTGCAGAAAGGAAACTAATATCAAACTACACATCCATAATTCAATCCCTCACCATCAGTCCAGCTGTGGCTTTCGGAGGCAACTGAAGATGTTATGAGCGATTTAATATATCTAACTTGCAGAAAGGAAACTAATATCAAACTACACATCCATAATTCAATCCCTCACCATCAGTCCAGCTGTGGCTTTCGGAGGCAACTGAAGATGTTATGAGCAATTTAATATATCTAAATCTAACTATTGAAGCAAATGAGCAAAACTGAAATGAACAAAGCAGTACTGAAATTAAACAGAAACTAAGAAAAGAAAATTAGCAGCAGAACAATATTAATTCCATGTCATTAGTCAAAAAGTTATGCAAATGCCCGGGCTGCCTATTTATAACCTGAAACAAGAACACTGATCAGTGATCAATAACATAAAACATGAAAGATAGAAGTAAAATGGAAAGCATGAAAGATTATAAACAGAAATGAAGCATATATACCATGAAAGATGCAATGTATAAACATGTGAATGGATTATGGCACAATGAGCTTTAAAGAAATAAAACAAAAACTATACAATAATGCACAGAACCTTGGCAAGTGCAGGGGCCCTCTACACCAGCCTTGGCAACAATCTTCAAGTACGAATTACGTTTGGAAACAGTCTTCTTATATTAAAATGCAGTCATAACAGAAAGGTGATATTACGGCACAGTGGCAACGTAATTACATTACAGAGCTATCTCCAGACTAATCGAGACTAATCTAATATGTGTATACAAACGCGTTATTTATAACAAAAGAAATATAACTGACTCCTAAAGTTTATGCTGATGGAGAACACGTAGACCATTACGTCCACAGATCTAGGATCATGGCCGTATTGAAGAGTAAATCTATTAGGAGTGGATGTTTGAATTCGGCTATGGAGCCATGTACAGATGTTGATTTGTCCTCCGCAACTCAGAAACGGCCATATGAACCTTCACGTGACACGAAACATAGTCCTGTCACCGTGGGACTCTACGGTTGACTTCCATTTGGACACCTTTGACCGCAGCCTCTTTAGATGAATTTGCTCGAGCCAATAGGACACGATCCATGTCCACATCATTTCTGACTTGCCCATGTGGCTCATTTTTCCTGTAGACACATGCAACATAGAGTTTCACAAAATGGCTACGGAAAGTTGCAACAGCTGCGGAAAGTGGCAAGATTCCGCAGCTAAATGAGAAAAATCTAAATCAAATAGAAGACACAAAAATATAGTTAAAAACCATGTTAGATGCTCTTTTGCAATTAATATACAATGATATTGACAACTTGGGAGGTTCAGGTGGATGAAAAAGGTATAGAAAAGTGTATGGAAAAGATGCAGATTTGAGACTCAACATACCCCCACTATGAAGGTGTTGCATGTCCTCATGCAACCAAAATTTTGATATTCTTTCCTTAGTTCATATGCCTTGACACTTCAGCCAGCACATCCAATCCTCTCCTCCTCTTCCTTGGTGCTGCCAACATTCTGGGTTTCTTCATTAAGCACCTAAATTTGATATTAACTAGTGCTCTGCTCAACTTCTGGCATTTCCTTTTCAATTTCTTGTTCTTCTTTTGCCATATTCCCAGATGTAGCATGGTATTATCATGGATGATTTTGTCCAGTTTTCCTTGTTCCTTCAATGTCTCATTTTCATTTTTGATGTGTCTATTTAAAAGCTCTAGCTCAAAGATTTCCTGTTTTAGTGATTGGACTAAATCATCCTGTATTGTATGAGGCTGAATGGACGAAGTACTAGGACCTGTAGCTGCCTTTTCCAAAGATTCTATATAGTCATATACTTCCTGCTGCTTGGGGTCTATATCAGGTGTCATTTTTATTGGGCTGTCCCCAAAATGCCGTGAAGAAGAGTTATCTTCAAAATCTGGCTGAGAAGGGCTCACATCAACATCTTGCTGAGAATGGGATGGACTATGTTCAATGTCTGACTGAGAATGAAATGAACGTTTCACTGACTTATTTTGATGGACCTGGTCGGTAGGACTATTCGATGTTTCTCTCTCCCAAATCAATGAAATGAGGACCCTTCATTTTGCAATTTCCTCAATTTCCCTTAATCCTGTTTGCTTCTTCTCACCATGCTGTAGTACACTATCCTTTTGTTTTCCTTTCTCTTTCCTCTTAGCCATAGATGACTGTGCTTGAAGGTGAATCAGTCTTTCAGATAACACTTGATGATCTTCTTCGGAAGAAGGGGTTTGATGTATAGCCTCAATACTTTTTCTCTCTTTTGATGTTATTGGCTTTTTACCCTTAGTTTCTTTCTTCTTCCTCTTTGACAGTCTCTCTTCCCTATCAATTCTTTCAATTGTAGTAGTAGGAGTATTTTGAATTTCATCATTTGTTCTCTTTCTCCTACTCCTTCTTGATATGCTACCTTCAGGAATTTCTTGAGTAGGAGTACTTTGAGTTTCATCATTTATTCTTTTTCTCCTACTCCTTCTTGATGTGCTACCTTCAGGAATTTCCTGAGGTTCCTCAAAGAAACTTCTAATCAAAAATTGTTCCCATGTGTCTTTCTTCTCCTTTAACTCTTTTTCAATCAAAATTTTTACAAGACCGTGGTGATATAGATGTGGTTCTACATCTCCTAAATGCTTATGAACAGTCACAGACATTTTCTTCAAACTATTTAATAGAAAATATGGGAGATTGAGAGTTTGATTATCTAGAAAATTCATCAGCAATCTGGTATGGTACATATACATGGACCCAAAACGGCCTTCACAGGTAATGAATTTTTGAACAACTAGCAGCAAAGTAGCCCATTCCTCTTTCAATGCATGAACATGAATTCCTCTTTTAAAAATGGTTATGTCCATACCTTGTTTTCGTAAGATTATTATCCAGGCTTCATCACTAATTATTTTATTCTTAAACCAACGCTCACCCTCTTGAAGAAGTTCCGTGGCAGATGCTATAGATGCCTCGTTCACCGCAAACTTAAGGTATCCAATCTCTACTTCCAAGCCATTGAACGACCTTGCAAATGATTTTGTCACTTCTTTATGATAACCTCTGAACTTTTGGATAAACCACAGCCACTTTTCTTTCTTCAATATATCCCTTACTTGCGGATATCCCTCCATGAACTTAGGTCCTTCCGGTTCTTCTCTTAGCAATTTACCCATTCTTCTTTCTGCTCTTCACAAATTTGCCTGCGTGAGGGTTCAATGGAAATAGAATGGCGGAATGCACGGAGATGAGCACAATGACTGTGGGTAGATATCAGAGAGTGGGTATACAGACTATAGCGTAATAGAGAACGAAATGGAGTGAACAGAACAGAGAGGGGTTTCGTGAGCACGACAGAGATACGGTTGTGAGATTAACAGAGTATAACACATCCGACAGTGTTTTGAAATTTGGTGGCTACGAAATAAATGTGAGCACGTTTAAACAATGGCTATGGATTTATGTGGCTGTAAGAGTCCGTGGTCAAATCAACTACGTCTCATTATCATCGGTGGAATATTGGAGTATGAGTGAAGATCGAGGGTTTAATTATGGAACCGTTTAAGAATGAATGCAGGAGGATCATATGGAGATCGTGAAAGGGTTACGGAAGTTGTCAATATAATCATTGCACATAATGGATGGAGCTTATGGTTTAGAACTATATAAAAATGTGTTTTTCAATGCTATTTGAAATGAATTTTACTCATACCTTGGAATCTTTTGCCTTTTCCCTTGGTCTTCAACTAGTTGCTCTTTATTGGTGTCTTGAATGCTCCATATCTTCATTTTTGATCCTCTCACCTGCATTTTATTTCATGATTATGGAAATAACATCTGACTGTACATTCTTTTGAAAACAGAGTTGTAGCTGCGGAATCTGCTTCTGGCTGCGGAAACTGGAGTCAGCTGCGAAAACAGATGTCAGCTGCGGAAACTGACATAGCTATTATTTGGATGAATGAACATGAACAAATGACAAATGAATAGATGGAAATGGTCATGAAAAAGGATTTTATTGGTGAAAATGGAATGAAATAGACAAAATGAAGTGGAATGGAGTGAAGTGGAATGAAGTGAAGTGGAATGGAATGGAGTGAGTGGTCACAAAACTTGTGAAATGAAAGAGAGATTTTTTTTTTTTGGAAAATATAGAGTGTCAGGTGTTCTTGATTTTCACCCTATATTTTCTGTATAAGACTGCCAATCAGTGATTGGTTTTCAGGCTTATACAATATATATATATATTTTAACTGAAAGAACAAAAGATAGGTTGGTGGAGAAGAATAAACTGAAAGAACAAAAGCTAGGCTGGTGAAGAAGAAGAATTCTTCTGTACCAGCCTGATTGCAGAATTCTCTTGAAACACTTTGAAAAAATCCTCTTTTGAGAGTGGCTTATGATAAACTTTCAATCTATGGCCATTCACAATAAGAGGAGTTTGAAACTCATCAATGGTCTTGATTCTTACCGCTCCATTGCTAAAGATCTTGTCAATCTCATATGGCCCAAGCCAATGAGTCTGAAATTTTCCTTGAAAATCTTTAAACTTGGAATCAAATAACAATGCCCAATCTCCTTCTTGAAACTTCTTCTCTTTGATGTACTTATCATGCCATTTAGCTCTTTGATATTGAACTAGATCAGTTCTTAAAATTGCTTCTTGTCTGATCTCATCTAGCTCATTCAACTGCTCCATTCTATGCTTTTGGGCTTCTGATAAGTCCATCCCCAACTGAACTGCTATCTTGAAGGTCTTGACTTGGAACTCAATGGAGAGCAAGACTTCTTTCCCATAAACAAGTTCATAGGGAGAATGTCCTGTTGTATTCCTCCATGTAGTTCTGTAGGCCCACAAGGCTTCTGGAAGCCTTTCTGCCTAATCTCTTCTATGTAGATGAACAGTTTTGGTGATGATACTTTCAAGAACTTTGTTTGTGGACTCCACTTGACCATTTTCTTGTGGATGGTAAGGAGTAGATCTTATGTGCTTGATTTTGTATTCTTCCATCAACTTCTCCACCAAATTTGATGTGAATTGGCTCCCCTGATCTGTCACAATTTCTCTTGGAACACCAAAGCGAGTAAAAATATCCTCATAAAGAAAATGAACAACTGAATTTTCAGTAGCAGATACTAATGCTTTGGCTTCTACCCATTTAGTAACATAATCAGTACAAACCAATATATACTTCTTTTGCTTAGATGGTGGATTAATCGGTCCAATGAAATCTAAAGCCCATTTTTCAAAAGGTTCAATGAGTACCTATGGTTGCAGTGGCATTTCATTTGAAAGGGTAGGTTTCCCTACTCTTTGGCAGCTGTCACACCTTTTGACATATTGTTTTGCATCTTTGAAGAGGGAAGGCCAATAATATCCCAAAGAAAGGATTTTATAAGCTGTCCTTTTGTCTGCAAAGTGTCCGTCGCATGGTTCATCATGACAAGCCTTAAGAATATCAGGCATTTCATCTTCCCTGACACATCTTCTGATCACAAGATCTGGCCCTGTTTTAAACAATTCATTAGAAATCCATGAATATTTTGAACTCTCCTGAATAATTTTTCATTTTTCACTTGGAAATAAATGTGAAGGTAGTTTCCCTATAACCAAATAGTTAGCAATATCTGCATACCAAGGAGTTTTAATAGTTACTGCAAACAAGTATTCATCAGGAAACTTATCCTCTACAGGAGAATCTTCTTTAGTATTCTGAATTCTAGACAAGAAATCAGCTACTGTATTCTGTTTTCCTGGTCTATCCAACACAGTAATATTGAATTCTTGCAAAAGTAAAAGCCATCTTGTCACTCTGCCATTAGTAACAAGTTTGTTCATTAAATATCTAATTGCAGAATGGTGAGTATGAATAAAAGTTTCATAGCCTGTTATGTAATGTCTAAACTTATTAATTGCATGAACAACAGCTAAAAACTCTTTTTCAGTCACAGTATAGTTCAACTCTGTGGGAGTCAAATTTTTACTGGTATAATAAATGGCATAGGAACTAAATCTTTTTGACCCAACACAGCTCCTAGAGCTGTATCTGAAGCAGCCGTAGAAATATGGAAAGGGAGTTTCCAATTTGGTCCTCTCAAGATAGGTGCTTCAGATATTCTTGTTTTCAAAGTTTCAAAGGCTGATTGACAATCAAGATCCCATTTAAATTCACAGTCTTTTGTAAGCAATTTGAAGAGTGGAGATGCTATTTTAGTGAATTTTTCTATAAATCTTCTATAGTAACCAGTAAATCCTAGAAAACTTCTAACATCTCTTTGAAAATTTGGAATAGGTAACTTGGAGATGACTTCAACTTTTGATCTATCAACCTTAATCCCATCTCCTAAAATATGATGTCCTAAAACAATACCTTCAGTAAACATCATAAAGCATTTTTCATGGCTTAATGAAAGGTTTGTTTCTTTACATATTATAAGGACTTTTTCCAAATTTTCTAATGCCTCTTCAAATGAATTACCATAAACTGTAAAATCATCCATATAAACCTCTACACAGTCATGGATTAGATCAGAAAAAATTCCTAGTACTGCTCTTTGGAATGTTGCAGGTGCATTACATAACCCAAAAGGAAGCACTCGGTAGGAAAAAGTTCCCCATGGACAAGTAAATGTGGTCTTATATTGATCTTCAGGTGCTACCTGAATTTGATTATAGCCACTAAAATCATCCAAAAATGAAAAGTACTTTTTACCTGCTAATGTGTCTAATACCTGATCGATAAAAGGCAAAGGAAAGTGATCCTTCAAAGTTGCTTTGTTCAATTCCATGTAATCAATGTATACCCTCCATTTACCATTATTTTTAGGTACTATAACCAAAGGAGAAACCCATCGGCTATCTGAAATTGGATAAATGAAGTTTACATTGAGAAGTTTTTGGAGCTCTTCTTTCACTATCTCCCTAAGATTTGGATTCATCCTTCTTTGAGGTTGTCTGATTGGTCTATTGTTTTCCTCAATATAGATATGATGGATACAAGTCTTAGGATCAATACCTTTCATGTCAGTATACTCCCATGCAAATGCAGTAGAATGTTTTTGCAAGATTTTGGTTAGTTCTTCTTGTTGTGACTTTTCCAAATGTTTGTTGATATTCAATGTTTTTCCTGAAAAAATCTCAATAGTAGAACTACCAAACTCTTCCATAGAGTAAAGAGACATTTGTCTTGATGATAAATATTCTTTGTCAGATTCCAACTGAAATTGTGTGGGGTCATATTCTGAAGATATCTCAAAATTTTCTAATGTGTTCAGAATTTGACTATCCTCACTGATTTCAGAAATGGTAAAGACAGGTTGTATAGTGTCCTCATCATCGACCCATTCATTGTCTCCTACTTTTGTGATTGCTTTTGCTGGAGGATACAAATTGAATTTCTTTGTCGAATTACCATTAGAAATGTACATGTCCCCAGATCTACAACTAATAAAAGCATCAGCTGTGGCTAGCCAAGGTCTTCCTAAAATAAGTGGGTGCCCTCCTAGATTACTTTTGGGAGTCAAAATCATAAAATCTACCGGATATTCCCAAGAATATAAGGAGACTGAAATATCTTCTAATACACCATCTGGTTTAATAATGGATCGATCTACAAGTTGCAGTAAAGTAGGTGTAAAAAGAAGGTTAGGAAGTTTTAGCTGGTCCATAGTCTGTCTACTCATAATGTTGATAGCAGCCCCTAAGTCAATCAATGTGTTTGGAATTTCTATCCCATTTATGTGTGTCTTGACAATTGGACTTCCTGGATCTACATACTTCTGCATGGTAATTTTTCCCATCATAATGTCTGCAATCTTTCCTACCAGGTGGATTCTTCTTGTGTCCTTTAGCTTCCTTCCTGGTCTTTTGAAACTCAACTCCTTTATGGTTTTGCTAGAATAGGAATTTCTCGAATGGCTTGTAGCAATGGAATCTTGATACAAACATTCTTCAATTCATCTAGAAAGTCATAGTTAGGCAACAAGATTTGTTTTTCCACCCCCTTATCAATTTGTAGTCTTTCAGGAAAAGGAGGTGTAGATGAAGATGTAGGTTGCTCAACTATAGGAGTTGTGGGTGTTAACTTTTCTTTTTCTTTTTGAATGTTTGAATTTTGAAGAGATGCTTCCTCAGAACCCTCATTGACTTTAAGAGAGTCCTCCTCAGAGGTATCTTGCTCTTGAATATCTATAGAAGGTTTTCTAAAACTCTACCAAATCTGAGTTGTACATCATTGAGAGGAACAATCATATAGGTAGGAAATTGTTGTCCTTCTACCATGTAAGTATTCTGAGGATTTTTATTATTAGGATTTGGCAATGGTTGAGCTGGAAGTTGATTTGTCTTTTGTTGGTATGGGAGCATGAGTTGAGGATTTGGATTTTGTTGAGAAGGTTGTTGTTGTGGAAATGGCAATGAAAGTTGTGGATTTGGGTTTGGAAGTTGCGGAGCTTGTTGATTTTGAAAAGATGGAGGATATTGATAAAATTGAGCAAATCTCCCATAAGGATTTTGCATCCCTTGTACCCATGGTTGATATGAATTTTGATGTTGGGGCCAAGGTTGTTGCCAAGGATTCCAATTTGGTGGGGTTTGAAGATTCATAGGGTTGTTAAACCCTTGAGTTTGTTGTCCCTGCCAAGGTCTTCTTGCAACAAAGCAGAGAGATTCTACTGAATTTGGGTCTTCTTGAAAAACAGCTTTGAGTCCAGGAATTGAAGGACAATCCTTGATCTCATGATTCTCTGAGCAAATCATACATGTTTCTACAACTTTTGCATCCAAGGGACATTCCCTTAAAGCATGTTTCTTCCTACATTTCGGACAAAAGATGGCTAAAGCATCTGTTTTTGCTTTCTGCTTGTTTTGGATTTTAAGGGTGTCTAGTTGTTCACTAAGGCTCCCTAAGATGTCAGTTTTGAACTCATCAAGCATATTACCAATCTCTGCCCTACTTACTGATCCAGTTGCAGATTTGTTAGCCCTAATAAGAGAAGGATCCCTAGGCCCTTTTCCTGTTTTAGATTTTCCCCTTGAGAGATGGACACATAGTTCTGTTATATCACGAAGTGGGAGTTGAGAAATGTCTCATTTCCCCATCATGTTTAAAATATCTATCCATTCATCTCTAATGGCTTTTAATATGAGGGCTTTCAAGGTTTCATCATCTAAGTTTCTCATCTTTGCTCTTTTCAAATTGTATTGAAATCTTTCAAGTAAGTCTTCCAAATTTTCATCTTCTTTTTGCATCATTTTGAATACCTCATCCTTGTGATTGGTGGGCATACAATAGTCCAAGTATCTGTCCAAAAATGTTTGTTTCATATCATTCCAAGTCCTAATAGATTGAGTGGCTAATCCCATGAACCATTTCAAAGCGGCTCCCTTCAATGTTGAAGGAAACAGTTTGAGTTTTTGAGAGTCTTCCATATAGTCATAGGTTCGGCACACGACTTCAAACTCAAACAGAAATGTTTCAGGATCCTCACTTCGCAATCCATAAAAGTTAGGGAGGACAGATGGTGAGATATTTTTCATCGTTGTATGAGTTTCCTCATCAACTATAGGGAATCCAAACAAGTTGTCTCATTCCCTATTTCTACCATTATTTCCTTCACCATTGTTGTCTCCATTGTTTCTCTGTTACACACTCACTCTACCTCCATCTATTACTTCATATGTGATAGTTTCTTTAGAGTCAATAAGAGTCCTCTAGTTCTTCTATGAGAGGACAGGATAGTCTCTTTATTTTAAATGGGATTTAGTAGGGTGGTATAGGAGAATCCTCTAATTAAATTGCTCCTTGAATTCCAAAAATCTTAAGGCTAGGGGTAGATGGTGGTGATTCTTGTCTATGCCTTGAAGAAGATGGAGTTGTGAAAATCGAACTCTTGGCTTTGGCTATAAACCTTCCCTTAGAATCTCTTGCTCTATGCATGTCATTTTTTTATATTTAAAAAAAAAAAAAAAAAGTTGGGCTAATAATCCTCTTTCTGATCTTCCAGGTCACACTAGGTGCAAGAAGAGAGCATACTTAAGAAATTACTAAACCAATAAATCTCTTTTCTGATCCTCCAGATCACACTAGGTGCAAGAGGAGAGCATACTTCAAGAAGTTATCAAGTTTCCCCTTCTTTTATTATTTTGTTTTTTTTTTAAAAGGTGTTTCCTAGTTACACTTCTAAGCAATGTGCAAAATGTTTGGTCAATTTAGTGTGTCCTAAATTGCTGCATTTAATTTGTCAATCCGGGATTCGTAAGCTGATGAAGTGCGGCGCACTATATGTGCAAGATAACCTTTTTCTTAACTTTTGTCGTTTTTGGTTTTCTAAGATGAGATGGAAATTCTAAAATGAAAAGAAAGTATGGTTATGTTTGTTCAAGGAAATAATATCCTCTATAATGATTTACCAAATTGAAACTTAAAAAGAAATTTGAAACTTACAATGACAAAACTTGAAAAGAAATGAAAATGTGCTGCTAAAATAAAAAGGTGCTGCTAGTCTAATAAATCAAAACAGTGAACTAGTGAGCATGAAACCAAACTATTCTTGCTACTGTCTAAACATAAAAGAAACTATGCTGAAAGAAATCCAAAAGTTTGCAATAAAGTAAATCTAAATCAAATTACATCAACTTGTCTTCTGATCCCTCATCATTAGTCCAACTATGATTTTCGGAAGTAACCATAAAAAACTTGAGTAAGCAATCATCAACGAGAAAATGAAAGCTAATATCAAACCATAAATTCATGAAGTCAATCCCCACTCACCATCGGTCCGGTGAAAAACAGCTTTCGAATGGCAGAAGATGTCATGAACAATTTAAATTTTCTAACTTGCGAAAGGAAACTAATACCAAACTACACACATTTTCATAATACAATCCTCACCATCGAGTCCGGTGGCCAGCTTTGGAGAACAGCGAAGATATATGAGCGATTTAATATATCTAAATTTGCGAAAGGAAACTAATACCAAACTACACATTTCATAATACAATCCCTCACCATCAGTCCAGCTGTGGCTTTCGGAGGCAACTGAAGATGTTATGAGCAGTTTAATATATATAAATTTTAACTACTGAAGCAAATGAGCAAAACTGAATTAAACAAAGCAGTACTGAAATTAAACAGAAACTAAGAAAAGCAAATTAGCAGCAGAACAATGTTAATTCCATATCATTAGTCAAAAATTTATGCAAATGCCCGGGCTGCCTATCTATAACCTGAAATAAGAACACTGATCAGTAATCAATAACATAAAACATGAAAGACAGAAGTGAAATGGAAAGCATGAAAGTTTATAAACAGAAATGAAGCATATATACCATAAAGGATGCAATGTATAAACATATGAATGGATTATGGCACAATGAGCTTTAAAGAAATAAAACAAGAACTATACAATAATGCACAGAACCTTGGCAAGTGCAGGGGCCCTCTACACCAGCCTTGGCAACAATCTTCAAGTACGAATTACGCTTGGAAACAGAGTCTTCTTATATTAAAATGCAGTCATAACAGAAAGGTGATATTACGACACAAGTGAAACGTAATTACATTACAGAGCAGACTAATAAAAACTAACAGAGACTAATATAGACTAATCTAATATGCGTATACAAACGCGTTATTTATAACAAAAGAAATATAACTAACTCCTAAAGTTTATGCTGATGGAGAACACGTAGACCATTACGTCCACAGATCTAGGATCATGGCCATATTGAAGAGTAAATATATGAGGAGTGGATGTTTGAATTCGGCTATGTTGCCGTGTACAGATGTTGATTTGTCCTCCGCAACTCAGAAACGGCCATATGAACCTTCACGTGACACGAAATAGAGTCCTATCACCGTGGGACTCTACGGTTGACTTCCATTTGGACACCTTTGACCGCAGCCTCTTTAGATGAATTTGCTCGAGCCAATAGGACACGATCCATGTCACATCATTCATGTCCACATCATTTTCGACTTGCCCATGTGGCTCGTTTTTTTCCACCAGCAGACACGTAACGTAGAGTTTCTAGGAAGCTAACGAGGAAAGTTGGGCGGCGAGGCTAACGGAAAGTGGCAAGATTCAGCTAAATGAGCAAAATCTAAATCAAACAGCAGACACAAAAACATAATTAAAAACCATGTTAGATGCTCTTTTGCAATTAATATACAATGATATTGACAACTTGGGAGGTTCAGGTGGATGAAAAAGGTATAGAAAAGTGTATGGAAAAGATGCAGATTTGAGACTCAACAGCTATACCTTTCTTGTTTTCTCTCTGCCCTCTTTTCTATCTTCTATTGTTTTTGTATTTTTCTTTTTCCTTCAAAGTAGAAATCAACAACTATCTAAATGCTCAAAGGTTGAGATTTATTGAAATTCCTATCTAACCTATTCTAACTTGGAATATTTACATTCTTATATGATACAAAAGTGCCAATGTAGCTAGTTGAGTAATGTAAAAAGGAAGAAAAAACTCTGGCAGTTTGTGAGGGGTATCCATAGTACATGTTGAAGATTAATCTTCAAAACCAAGGCTATCACAGAAGGTGACAACTTTTCATGTCTTTGGCTCTTGCAAAGGATCCATGCTTGATAATTTGAGCCAGTTGGGACTTCAACACACTCTTCCAGAGGATCAACAAAGAAAAGATGAAGATTCACTTCTTTTTGGCTCTCCATGTCTGGTAGATTATCTGCTTCCAAGACTTCAGATTTGAGGACTATATCTTCAGAATTTTTCTTGGAAGCATCATCATCCTTAACCTGCAAAACAACAAGCAGTGAAATTTCTTCTTTCTCTAAATCTATGCTTTCTTCTGATATAAATTCAGGTTCTTTGAATGGCAAATTGATATCAGTGATGGGAGAAGTTTCTTCTTGAAAAGATGGTATATCCTCAGTAGGATAGTCTTCTATTTGTTTTTCTCCCTCAAAGTTTTTCCAGTATCTTTTATTGTTTCGGACAGCTGGTCTGAATTTTTCTTGAATTGTATATTGTTTGCTTTCCCAAGGTCTCAGACATGTACTAGCCACAAGGGCTAATCCACTAGCAAAACTGTTTTGGTCTTTAGTAACAAGGATAAGTTGGAAATATTTAAAAGATTTTAATAAATCCATGGCATCATCCTTATAGGCTCGAAGTCTAGGATGTTTAACCATGCATTCTTCTTTCACTTGCCTAATTACCAATTCTACATTTCCATGAACTGTTATCTTTTGGGCTCCTAATTTCTTCAATAAATGTAGCCCTAAGAGGAGTGCCTCATACTCTACTATGTCACTTGTGCATTGAAATTTAAATTTATATGAATAGGCTTCAGAATAATTGTTTTCTGTATCATAGTGCCATATTCTTGCACCTGCACTAATTTTAGTACATGACCCATCAAAGTTCATAATCCAAAGGGGACTAGTTTTAGTTTTATCATTAATTTCCTTACTATCCTCTTTGTCTTGAGTGCCATTAGATTGTTCTATGGAATAGGAACTATGTTCATGATTGTCTCGTTTGGATGATGGTTTGGAGGGTAGTTGCTTGCTTATTATTTGATCAATTTTTTCTTCTGTTAAAGGAGATATTTTTCTTTCAGCATAAACAGAAATATGGCTACCTTATTTCTCTTGATATACCAAAGAACTTTCTAAATATCTACAACAAAGTTCTCTATGTGAATGAGCAAGAGTATTTATTTTGCAATAAGTTTCATAGACTGACTATTTATTAATAGTCTGATCTATCTCTTTTTCTGTCAAAGGGGAAGATGTTTCTATGTTCCTTTCAACAGAAGTACAACAGTTCTCTGTCTCTTTTAAAGGATGATTTTGAGGCTGGATATTTTCTTGAGCCTCTTCTAGGAGATCTTGACTTGTGCTTGCAAGGAAACTTTGAGGATTTTCTGTTGTTTCCTGATCTTCTTGTGTTTCAAAAAATTCCTCATGATTGTTATGATACTCAGTTTGCATATAAGGTTCATGAGTTGTTTTTTCTACATTATCAGGATGCCACTCTTCTTGTGTAATCAGATATTGGTTATAATCTAGAAGGGAAGTCCCTATATGAGCTGGTTCTCCTCCTACATCAGATTCTGCATTTTGTAAGTGGCTACTTGTTTCATCAAAGCACTGCTCACTATAATTTTTTGCATTATGGTCATGAAGTTCTCTAATCATCATAGTACAAGACATAGGCATGCAATCAAAAATTTCTTGACAACCTTGCTTATTGCTTTCTTTATAAGTTTGCTCATCATCTTCTATAAGGTGTTGATCATAATACATATCTTGGTCACTATCTTGGTCTTGAGTTGATTGGGCTTGTGTTTGATGAGGGAAAAGCATAGGTTGATCTAGATCATCAATATTCGTATTAGCCATCAACCTATCCATTCTCTTTCCAAGCATGTACATCATATTTTCCATCATGATTAGAATTTTTTCTTGATTATTTTCTCTATAATCTTGTTCATCATACATTTATTGTAATGGTAGAGTTTGTGTTTGCTTAGGGAAAGGCAGATGTTGCTCTGGATCACCAATGTTTAGATTAGCCATAAACCTATCCACTCTCTTTCCAAGAATGTACATCATTTTTTTCATCATGACCATATGTTTGTCTTCTAGGTCTATATCTAAATCCATGTTTGTAAATCAGAAAAAGAGGTTACTGTGTCTATTCAATCAGTTCAAGGTCTTCTACTAGTGGATTCATTTGGTCTTTTGGGAGTTTCAGAGTGTGGAGTCGCCAGGTGGAAGATTTTTAGCTCCTAAGGAGGTAAAATGTTTTATGGTTCCACCACCATGTTTATTACAAATACCAATCTTAAGAGGTCATGGGTGCTCTGAGCCTTAGGAGTATTTAAGATGAAATTGACTCAAAATTCCCCGGTGGAGTCGCCAGAAATGTTAGCTCCCCGTAATTCTAGCAGATTGGTGAGACTAAAGCTGCAGGGAGGACATTGGAACCACTTTGGGATTTTAGGATCTAGCCCTCCTGAATCTAGAGAGGGATCTCTCTATAAGTGCAAAGATTGATTTATCTTCAAGGCTTGAAATTTATTATTAGGCTAGTTATGAAGAACAAGGTTTTTGTTTGTTTTGGTTGGGAAAATATATGTGAAGGTGATGGAAGTCTAAATGAAGGGTGAAGGTGAATTAAAATGAAAGATTGATTCAGCTAAGAAGGTAGGCAAGAAACAGCTTCAATCCATTGGGCTATGGAGTCATAGTAGGATTTAATTGAAACAAGAAGGTTCAAGAGTGGTCCATGGGGCAAGTCATCTACATCTAAGGATCTCTTTAAAGTTGATTTTATGGAATGAAATGAAACAATAAGAATGGGAATTAAACAAATGAAGAACAAAAAGCAGCCTAAGATCAAGTAAGTACTTTAAAACTATCCTGCTTCTAGCATACACTTAAGAAAGACATAAAAGTAATCTAAGATCAGGTAAGTACTTCAAAACTGGCTTGCTTTTGATGCACTTTCAATAGAAAACATTTAAAACACAAAAATAATAGCTTAAGATCAAGTAAGGACTTTGAACCTATCCTGCTTTCAGCATATTCTAAGGGAAACTTTTCAAAGCAACTATTGGAGAAGAGACTAGAGGACAAGGCTCACCATAGACTTCCCTAGCTCTACTTTACTTAACAAAATTATCAAGAAAACACATAAGATAACAAAGAATAGTCTAAGATCAGGTAAGGAATTTGAACCTAGCCTGCTTTCAACATACTCATAGGGAAACTTTCAGACAACCTTTGGAGAAAAAACTAGAGGGCAGGGCTCACCATAGACTTACCTAGTTTAACTTTACTTGGTAGAAACTGAAAATAACATTCAAGAACAATGTTCAATTTAGACAATAGGACGAGGGAAGGCCAGCATTCCTGACTGCTTGGACTGTATTAAATTATTCTTAAATACACAATTTTGGAATAAAACATGTAGATAAAGCTTATCAGTAAGAGCAGGGAACCTTTGACAGTAAATCCTAACTCTAAAATTGTTGTTCTTTATCAGAGAGGATGGATAGAATGGAAACAAAAATAAAATAACAATTTACAATAAGAAAAACATCACCGTTAACATATACCAGGATCCCACAAATCGGCTTGTATTTGATGCTTCAAACCAGTTACAATCTTCAAGTCTAGTGGGTCTCTACAGCTTCAAACTTTTCATCTGAACTTAGGTATCTTCAATTACAAACAGAGTTTATAGCAGCTTCAGTAAACTATTTACAGGCAACAAATATGCAGTGACTAACATTATCTCATCTTCTATAGAAGTATTTATAGCAGAAATGAGGAGGTGGGATGGGATATGTTAGTCATCAGTATTTTTCACCTGTTGATGATGACTAGTTTTTAAAGCCAAGTTTTCTAGTCACTGAGCTCCATTTTGTCAAATTTGTCAGCTAGAAAAAACCACTAAACATTTTTCCCTCCTACCTTTTAAATCAGCCTATGATGAGAAAAAATCTAATTGTCAAGCCCTATCTAGTGTCAGTCATACTAACTTGTCCATCAGCACCAAAGAGAATACTCCAAATCTGTCAAAAATCTCCCCTAAGTTAGGTAGTGGTGCTTTAGGCATTCCTCCCTTGGAAAACTATCCTAAAGCCAAAAGAACCTCTATCTAATATCAACCAGTGATAGATGACCTTCCTATTCTACAAATAAAGCTTGATACAGCTTTAAGTGATGCCACTAACAAGCCTTGATGTTTCAATAGTGCATATGCCACAAGTCAAATTTATATTAGGTGGATTTATAGTTTTTCAATTTTTCTTTCAAAAAAAAAAGTGTACCAGTGTTCCAGAAGACATTATTAAACTCAACATGAGAAGACAACTGCTTCTCATGTGGTTTTGAGCCTGAGATGCAAGTACCAGTCAGAAAGGTAATTCAATGAAATCCTGCAAACACAGCCAAAAAGGATTACATATCTCAGAGAATTTCCCCTCATGGCATATTGTCAATTTGTCACTTTTATTTACTTAACCGTGAATAGACACTATAAGGAAAGATGACATAGTTTGACAAAGGGATGAAATAGCATCACTGTGTAAAACCTCCTCCAAACATGAGCAGAGGGTTGGATGACTGTGTAAAACGTCCTCCAAATATGAGCAGATGGTTAGGACATTGGTTAAGACCTCCTTCATTTAATAAGAAGAGGTTCAGGAATAGAGATGTAGCTTCATTTAAGGGCACAAGCCTAACAATGTTGCAAATAGCCTTAAAAACTTGTTTTACACCTTTTTCTCCAATAGATGAAACCACTAACACAGCAGTGGTGTTTCAAATATTGATTATATGGTTTCACTAATTGGAAGACAGAGTTTAATTGCAGTGGGAAACAATTGGATGATTATGAATGGAAAAATGTTGTTAAGTAGATGGCCAAGAAGTGATATTATGATAATCAAAGAGGTTTGGTTTTTCTTCTATCAGAGATCTCCTTCAAAGGTAATCTAAAGCTAAAGTGAACAAAGCTTGGACAGTTTCATCAATGTGAAGAAAAGGATATGAAAAAATGTCTTAAATTCAAAACAATTTTCAAAGAATCAAGCCATATCACTATCACAGACAAAGACCTCTTATGGACATATGAAAAAACCCTGCTATGGTATGTAATTTCATTAAGAGTTTCCAAAGACTTTTCTCCTTGATCAACAGGCATGAAATCTAGCCATTGGTAGGTTCAGACTAGGGTTTTACCCATAGTAAAAAATAAATGTCATTGTAAAGGTGCATCTACAGTCCCTGATGTGACTTTGTGCAGTTTTCCTTTAAAAGACAGAGTTTCACCTTAATGAGAAGCAGTGAAAGGAGTTTTTGTTTTTTGAAGAAGAATTTTTTCTTCAACAAAGGTCATGACTTTGCTGTTATTCAAAAGCAGCCTCCACAGCATTTAAAATCGAAATATGGGTCTATGTAGTGTTTTAAAGGAGATTTGTGTTTCATTATGATCGAAAAGCCTTTTCAAAAGGAATCCAAAACCCTCACAAATTAATTTCAAAATGTGGTTGAATTTGTTTCATATAAAAGGTGGAGAGACTATTGGCAAAGTCTCATTGTGCAAATTCAAAACACATACAATGTTCCCCTAAGCTGCCCACTGGAGAAAAGAGGAACTTCGAGCAAATTTCAGAGTTTTCAAGATTTAAATCTTGCGCGGCGTGCCAGGAAAAGTGCGCAACACGCCTGTGAGCGAAAGTAAATTGGGTTTCCATTGTTGCATGGCACGCCTGTAGCAGTGCGTGGCGCACCTGTAGCATGTTCACCAACAGCCTAAAAAACCGACCCAATTGCCTTTCCATTGCGCGACACTCTTATTTGTGAACATGTCGCTCACCCAAAGGTCTCCAAAAAAGTTGTAAAAGCTCCTCCAATCAATCAACCAAGGTCCTCAAGCTTCTCTTCGGGGTATTCTACATTTCCTCTTGGATATATTCAAAGATTGAAAGGGTGTTTTGCGTTGTTTTTTCCCTAAGAAGGAGATAATGATTTTGAAACCATCTCATCATTTAAAAAACATGAGATAGGCAGTGTTAAGGAGATAGAGTTATAGTCAAGGCTGAAGAAAGTTTTCTTATGTATTAGAGGTCTCAAATCAAGTTGGACAGTGTCTTAAGCAGTGGCTTTAAGGACATTTTGTGATATAAAGAGCACGAGACCAAAGCAGTGATTAAAGGGTGGGGTTTTGGTCCAAAATTAAAGATTTTTGTTGCTATGAATGCCAAAGATTAGTACAGTGTTAGGTGGATGTTTTTAACAATCTTAAAGGACCCTAAGTACCTTTAAGATCAGTCATATTCCATAGGTAAAACAAAAGCAGGCTCTGTTTGAAGTTCCAAAGGGAAAACAGTGATCCTAATTTGAAAACTTGTTCATATAAAGAGTGCTCTCTGTATGCTATAACAATGAAACCTAGTGCAACCTCCATAGTTCCAAAAACAGAGTATGCTGTGAAAGTATTTTAAATCAGTTGGAGGGTGTTTTGTTTTACTTTGTGAAGAACAGTGAACAACAAAAGAAAGGTGTTTGGAAGAAAAAGTGTTTTTGTCAAAACACAAGATATTCTTTCTTCACCAATAAACCACAAACATATCTTTTTAGAGTTATTTTCCCAAGCACAGTGATAAGTTGCTTTTATTTCATTTGACAAATACTTGTTGATTGGAATCCAAGAGGAAAAACAGTGACTTATAAGGAGGACAAGGTGTGTTCTTGAGAAGCCATTTCAAAGGCCATTTAAGACAGTTTGTCTTTGCAAAGAGAATCTAAAACAAAATGCCTCCTAGGCAAGACAATAGAAGTGGCCTTCACAAGAGGTTTGAGCATGTTCAACTGAAGAGGTAAATGCTCATCCATCAGTCCTGTTTAAATATCATGAGGTTGGATGTCTAGAGTTTTGTCAAAGAGTGCAAGAGGTAAAAATATATTCCCCCTTGAAACATCTTTGTGCTTTGATATTTCAAGGGAAGCACTTTCAGCTGGCAGGCTTGGATTTCAAGTTTTCTCCTAGATCCATTTCCAAGGCCACCAAAATCCCTTATGTCAGAGAGAAGTGGTTTAAACAAAGCCACCTAGACTCAGAGCAATACAAACCCTTTTTTAAGCCTGATCATAGAGATACATTTCCATCCATCTTTCCCTTCTCATATCTGTTGACTAGTTATGCTCCCCTCATGAAGATAATCATGAAATAATTCACTTGCAAGGGAAGATTCTCTCGGGTCTATGCTTACCATGTCTGGTTGCTCATGCATTTCGCAAGAGCCAAATTGTTAAATCTCCCCTTCTTCCTCCATAGAAGTATTGAAAATATGGCCTCCACTGTTCAGAAAAAACCTCCTTCTCAGTAGTCAGCTTTCCTTTTCCATCATTCCCTCATCAAGGTTATCATTCTTCATCAGCTTGAGAAGAAGGAAATCTCTTGGGACACTTTCATTGCACATCTGGATTTCTCCACCGTTCCTTCATTTCATACATCTCCTTCACCTTCCACTCACCATCCTTCGCCTTCTTCAAGTAGGCCCATTCCCAAGAAGCTCAAATTTCCCATGATTGAACATGAAGAAGGGCAGCAAGGGGAAGAACAACAAGATGAGGAGGAACAACATGATGAGTAAGGGCAGCAAGGGGAAGAATAACATGATGAACAACAACATGATGAAGAGGAGGAAGAACATGATGAAAAGGAGGAACAACATGATGAAGACGGGTAGCAAAGTGAAAAAGAGCACAATGAGGAAGGGCAGAAAGGTGAAGAGCATGACAGTGATAATATGCAGCACAGTAATGAAGAGCAGCGTCATGAAAAACATAAAATAGTGAGGAGGGAAATGATGAGGAGATTGAGCATTTTGATGAGGATATTGGTAGCCCTCATAGCAGCAAAAAGGATGAAGATGAAGCCCAAAACATTCAAGAGATAGAGCCTCAAAGTCCTAGAGACAACAAATCCAAAATTAAAGAGGGCAGCCCTCAAAAAGAAATGCAAGAGGATAGTCAAGGCATCCATGAAGAAACTCAAAACAGTGGCAAGAATGATGAGGAAAGTAACGAGGGCAAAGAGCCAATAGAGCATGTGCTAGCTGCCTCTCCTAGGCAAGGGGCCATGTTTTCTTCTCCAAAAGTGGCCAAGCCCTGGACATCAAGGAAAAGGGTGCCTAAAACTATAGCTTCAATTGTTACTAGGACCCTCCGAAGCAAGGGAAAATTGCCCAAGCAGCCCATTGTCGATTTACCCAAGAGGAGGAAGACCAAGAGAGCCACCCAAAGCAAGGGAAAGGAGAAAGAATAAAGCAGCCATGAAAAGGAAAGGGACTTCGACATAATTCAAATCCAAAGTGATGATAGCGACAATGAGGCCTGAATCCTAGAATCTCTCCTGATCAATAGAGAAAGCCAAATTGATGCTTTGAGGACAGATCTAGAGAGGGCTAAAAACTTCAATCACCTTTTGCAAATTCAAAATAAACATATGAGTGTCCACATGGTGGTATATGAAACACGGGCCATAAAATACAAAAAAAGGCCTCCAAGGTGCAAGTTAGATTGGAAGAACTCATGGGAAAGTTCAATGATATTGAAGATGACGATCAACCCAGAAGAAAGAGGCCAAGGACCATGGGACTCAAAAGAGCCCTTGAGAAACAAAATGAGGAAGAAGCTGCCCTTCTCCAATCTATTCCTCTCACTACGTTGTTCACCCAAGAGATAGAGAACAATCGAGAAGCATGGCTTGAGAGGGTGAATGATCACTTGAAAAAGAAGTTGGATAAGGCCAATAGAGATTTGTACCTTCAAAGGAGGATGACCGGGCACTATAAGAAGCTCAATTAGTTTGCCCAACGGAAATTGAAGGACACACAGGAAAAACTCAAGGAAGCTCAAAGGAGGCGCCCGACACCACAATTGAAGAAAGACACCTCAAAGCTCCAAATTTTGGCCTCAGCTTCACAGCATGTTTCTGAAAACCCTTAAGGGTCATGCTCGCAAAAATTGGGCGAAATTCAACAAGTTTTGGTTTTTTGTCATTTTTGGGTTTTTGGCTAAAAATCATGGGCATCGCCATTTCTGTTTCGAACATCCTCAAAGGATGAAAATGGTATCATTGGATGCCATAATTTCAGGGGCATCTAATCAGTGATTTTCAGATCAATTGAAGATGATTTTCTCCCCCAAAATGGCGAAAAACACTCACTTTTTCTACACTTTGCCCCATTTATCAACAAGGTCTATTTTTTGGGTTTTTACACACAAGTCAGTTTTTGATGGACTTCCAGTGATCCGTTTGGATAAAAATAAGCATTTTCAGAAAATATACATTCAGATATTTCCAACGAGCTATCCCAGGCCTTGTTTTGACATTGTTAAGGCCTCCAAAAGTTGCCAGCAAGACAAAGGACTTTCTGCTGATATATTTCTTAAGTATTTTTGTAAAAAATGAACCTTTCTAAAGTGACTTTTCCTCATGTGCGTTTAGCTATTTTTGGGCATGATTAGTTATGAAAAGTCAATATATTTTTCTTTTTTAGCATTTTTGAGATATTTTATTAGATATTTTGTGCCTTGGGCTTTGCAAAGCCTCAAGGAGAAAATCAGATATTTTTTATGGGCCAATGAGATTGCAAGTTGCACTAGGAGGTTTTCCCTCATCTTGGCCTATATATTCCATGAGAATTCATTGTAAACAAAGCTGAACTTGATGAATAGAAGCAATATATGGTTATACAAGCTTGGAAGAAACACTTGTCTCATGCATTGGATAGTTTCTTGAATGTTTTTGGATGATGAAGGAGGTCTGTTGTTGGATTCCTTGACTTGGTAAAATGGTATAGTGTCCCTCTCTGTTATGCTTCTTAGTTTTCATTCATAATTCCATGTTCTTGAAAGATAGTAGAGAATAGATTTGAGACATGCCCTTGGAGGCACCTCAAATTTCCTGTTTCTTTATAGCTTCTATGTTCTCTTCCTTCTTAGTCATATCAAATAATCCTTGATTGCTCTTTGATAACTGAAGAACTTGTTTGCTTGTTTCATTTATGGTTATATGCATGCTAAGTATGATTCACGGTATGCCCTGCTTACTCATGGCTAGTCATAACTCCACCTCTAAAACTTTTCTTTGATTTTTTAATTGTCATTTGTTGAACCAAGGAGGTCTTGTACTGATCTTTCCCTTTGCCTAAAACTATGCAATCTTGCTTCAAAGTGCCCAATAGCTTGAAATACTATTCTTAGGCATTTTCTCATAGTGATTTGAGTTGTTTGTTTGTCTTAAATGTATTTCCCCAAAGTCTAATAGCAATTTCTCAAAGTTAGAGAGTCATATATCTCTATGTATTGCTTGAATGTTTATTTCTATGCATCAATCAGTTTATAGTTACATTTCTCATGATTAATGGTTAGCCCTACCATGTTTATGTCAGCCATTAAACTATTTATGTTTGAAATCATTTGTTCTTCAAAAATTTAGTGTCCATCCCACTCCATTTTACCCAAAGATCCATTTTACCTCGAATCAAATCAACCCTTCTACAACCTTGTATCACCATTTGAAAGCTTTCTTGACCTTTTCAACCCCATAGCCCAGTTGATCTGACATCTTTTTACCTATCTTAGTCTTTGATCAGTTCATCCCTCACAAACCTAAAAACCAAAACTAAAAACCTACTTCATAACTAGCCTAAAATCAGAAACACAAGAAGAAAACACACAAATGTCCCTTACACAAATAGAGAGAGTCGTCTCTGAGTCCAGGAAGGCTAGGTCCTTGGGCTCCAAAGATTGGTTTGATGTTACACTGTCATTTGGCTTGCCAATCAGCCAAATCACGAGACCCTAACAGGATAAAATATCTTCTAGGTTCAATTAATACAGTTTAATGCTTCTCGGCCTTTGAGGGGCTCAGTGGAGAAACTCTTTGATATTTCCTCTGTATTAATTGGCTTACATTAAGTATTAAGCTTGCTAGCAAGATTTTGTTAACTTTAAGGTTATTTTTTATCTTTTTAATAACTCTTCAGACAGTTTACATTAGTTTCTTTGATCTGAAATAACTGTTCGGCTGTCTTTATGCTAATATCTTATGTTCTGGCAATAACTACGCCTCTTTTGATTACTGCAAGGTTGCAGGTGGCTTTTGGTAGCTGAGAGGATTCAATTAGCTTCTGATCTGGCGATGGAGGCTTTCTCGGAATGATAGATATGATTGTTTTTCTTTAAAACACTGTTAATTTTCTTTAATTCTTTGTGTTAGGCTTAATTAGGCCTGATTTTTGTCTTCTGTTCTGCAAACTATGTTTAATTGAGTGGATTAGGTTTTTGGATAGTCGATTTAGACCGTAATCCCTCAAAACTGTGCAAACAATCTTCAATTCTTCATCTCTGTTGTGGCTGGATCCTTTAACACTGATACTCTCTGTTTGATTAAGTTTTGCTATGTCTTGTTGATGTGCAGGCGTACAGAGGGCTCTTATAATGTTGCCAGTGTTCATGAGGCACCGGTAAACTTTGATGGGAAACTTTGTAGAATGATCTCCTTCACACATAAAGGCCTGGGGGATCGTCATCCCCGACCTTCAATTTTCTTTTAAAACTTTTGAAAAAACCATTAAAACCTGCACAAACAAAGAAAAATTAAGAAAATCCTGCGGGGAAGGGTATAGACTGCTTCAGAGGTTGAGGTTAGATCGCAGCCGTTGGATGAAAGAATTCAACGGTGGGGATTGCCTTTAGAGGTTAAATGGAGAGGTGGTTGGAGGGGTCAATGACAGATTAAGTCTGAGCCATTGATGTATGTTGATCAATGGTCGAGATCAACTGAAGATCTTATAAGGCAGAAGGAGAATGTCATAGTGAAATGGCGGAAAAAAATAAGAAAAACAGGTGAAAAACCTTTGGCAGAGGGAAAAGGGTAAAAATGAAATTTGGGGTTTCAGAAATAACCTCAGCCGTCGGATTACATCGGCCACAGAGATCAACGTCAGAGATTCTCTTATGAAGTCCCTTGGAGGATGGGTGGAGGGTGATGAACTAAAGTCAAGATTGAACGTGAGCCGTTAGATCTCAAAGATCAATGGTGGAGATTAAAACAAAGGGGGTGTAATGTAAACGGGGTAAAGCAGTTTCGGCTGGAGAAACCGCCGGTTTCGCGCGATAAAATGGGGGAAAGGCGGTATTTCCATTTTGAACGTGATATGCGTTAGAGCCTGACACGTGGCCTTTCAAAATTTCCCTCATCACGTATTTTTGAAACGTTATCTTTCAGGCTTAAAATTGCGCGAAATTGTGTGCTGGCCATCAGATCTAGGGTCTTAGATTGGACGGTCATGAGGAGAGCGCGATGGAGAAAATATGCATGGGCGATAAGATATGGGGCAGGGTCAAGGTGGTTTTAACCTGGACTGTCAGATCATGGAATGGACGGTGGAGATTTGATCTGGAGAAAGGTAGGACCCAAAGGAGTTGGGCCTATTGGGTTTTTTCTAGATCGTTGGATGAAAGGAATGAACGGTCTAGATTAAATCTCGAGGTTAATGGAATAAAATATGAGGCAAGGGTCAGGAGAAGTTTGGGTTTATGCAAGTCGTTGACTTCCAGAGATCAACGACAGAGATTTGCTGAAAAACATTACACAGCGGGGTTTGTATGAAATTAACGAAGGTTGCGAGGATTGATCTATACTGTTAGATATTAGACTATGGACGACCCAGATACAATTGGAAGATCATGATCGGAGGAGGAGAGAGGAAAGGTGAAATGGCTTTTGCGATGCGATTGAACAAGGACCGTCGATCTTAGGACCAGATCGACGACGAAGATTTGACTGCGGAGGTCCAAAATGTGAAGGGATGGGCTTTCGAATGGAGCGATGTGGGCCGTCGGATCAGGGTATGGTGGAACAGATCGACGGCTGGGAAACCATCGGAAGGTTGCCAATCGCGGTGGGGCGATAGATTATTTAAACACATCTGAAGAAAAACTCCAATGCGAGATCCCGAAGATCGTTTGATCGTTTTTAGATCAACAGCTGATAATTTATCAAGGAATGAACTGTCGAGTTTTATGTTAACATAGGAAAAATGGGTTTTTTATGAAATACAAAGGAAATTTTGCTTTCGGGAAGGGTTTTATATAATTTTTAGTGCCCGATTGTAGGCTTCGGGTTATGTCAAGGAGAGTGGAGGAGTCGGGGGTTTTAAAAAGGAAAGGGACCAATCACATCGAGATTTTTTCGTTTAAACAAAGAAACGTGCCCATCACAAACCTCCAATTACGATTAGTGCTCGGGCCTTAACTCTTGGTCTTGGGCACGGGTTATATGGTGGGGAAGTGGTTTGGGGGCTAGGGCCAAAAGGGCTTAAGGCCTTAGCACAAAAAGGTCGTTTTTTATGATTTTTCAAGGATTTTCAAAAGATTTTGGGGGTTTCGGTAAGGTTTAAAAAGGAGTTTTAAACCTGATTAAAGGGGATTTTTGAAATAAAATGGAGAAAAATGAGGAAAAAAGGAGGATTTTTATGGGGAAAAAGGGAATAAAAAGGAGGTTAATTTTGAGTGGAAGAAGGGGTAAAAATGAAGGGGAAAATGGGTTTTTGCAATAGTCTTTTCTTCAGGAAAACAACAGATTTTCAAAATTGAGAGTGAAACATCAGTGAAGATTAACTCAAGGATAAGATATCTTCACAAGACTTCAAGAAATAACAGTTTGGAAATAAAAAAATTTCTTGAAGGCTTAAAACATGATTTAGCCACCATTTGATATGACAAATTTTATGGGTGGCTAATAGTGACCAACTGTGATATTGACAGTGTGCGGCCTAGCAAATGGACTTTGATGAAGTTTGGGTTTGTGGATGAGCCAAAACCATGCCAAACAAAGATCCGAGGATAGAGATACCCTATAATTATTTTTACCAACTGTGTTACTAACAATGTGCGGCCTAGCAAATGGACTTCAATGAAAATGATTTTGTGTGGTTGACCCATAACCGTGATGTTGATTGTTGATGAAGTAGCAGGTGCCTACATAGCTTGGGGTGGGATGGCACATCTCCAAATAACCCAAGATGAATGTTGCTATGCTGAAACTGATGAATTTGAAGCAGGTGCCTACTAAAGCGGGGTGGGAGGGCAAGTCTCTAAAGGGAACCCACTCCGAATGCTGCTCCAAATTTAAAATGACCATAACTCAGTCAATATAACTTGGAATATTTATTACAACCTATTTTTGGAAATGGAATGATCATTTTTCATCTTCTTATGTGTTTGAAACTTCTATCTAGAGAATCTAGACTCTCAAATTTGCACTGGAACTGTCTCGCCATCACAAAATTTCTGAAAAAAAATAGCTGATTTTAAATCAACGATAACTCCCACATCCAGACTTCAATTCGACCAATGTTTTTTTTTTAAATCGGGTGATTTTTCAAGGGGAGTGCAGATATGTAACCATTTATCTGAAATTTCCCACTGAAAACTGCAAGAAATGATATGAGATCCGTCGTCCATGAATTATTGTCAGAAAAATTGCTGCAACACTATTGATTTTGAATCAGTGATATCTCCCTCATCCGAATTCCAATTCAGCCGATTGTTTTTTTAAATTTTATTATTTTATCGCAAGGAATCCATATATGGTCTTTGTTTTCATAATTTTTGCACCAAAATTTTTATATCGGATCTATAAACTCGCCACCAAAAAAAACTTTATGGAGTTTGCTGAAGATTGTTGCAAAACTTTGAAACTGAAATATGTTTCAAACCCTCATTCCCATGGAGTCGTAACCTAAATATGATACCACTGATCCAGATCTTGGGGGGAGGCCCCCAAGGTCTAAAAAAATTGAAATGGATCTAAGAATTTTTTTTTATTAAAACAGAGAATAACAATAGAAGCTACATTGTGGTGGACACTCTGTCTTTTTACAAAGTGAGGCTTGTTATTTATAGCCTTTTTTTGAGTTACAATACCATGGGTAGATACCATAGGTGGATACCATGGGTCGATATCATGGGTCAATACCATGGGTGGATACCACTTACAATACCATGGGTAAACTCCATGTGTGGATGCATACCATGGGTCAGTTCCATTTACAATACCATGGGTAAATACCATTTTCCATTTGGATTATTAATTATCCGAATGGAAAATGGCATCCACCCATGGTATTCATCCACCCATGTTATCCATCCACCCATGGAATTTACCCATGGTATTGTAAATGGAACCGACCCATGGTATGCATCCACACATGGAGTTTACCCATGGTATTGTAAGTGGTATCCACCCATGATATTGACCCATGGTATCCACCTATGGTATCTACCCATGGTATTGTAACTAAAAAAAAGGCTATAAATAAGAAGCCTCACTTTGTAAAAGGACAGATTGTCAACCACAAAGAAACTTGTTTTATTAAAACAGAGAATAATGGTAGAAGCTACATTGTGGTGAACAATCTGCCCTTTTACAAAGTGAGGCTTGTTATTTATAGCCTTTTTTTAAGTTACAATACCATGGGTAGATACCATAGGTGGATACCATGGGTCAATACCATGGTTCAATACCATGGGTGGATACCACTTACAATAGCATGGGTAAATTCCATATGTGGATGCATACCATGGGTCGGTTCCATTTACAATACCATGGGTAAATTCCATGGGTGGATGGATAACATGGGTGGACGAATACCATGGATGGATGGATAACATGGGTGGATGAATACCATGGGAGGATGCCATTTTCCATTCGGATCAATTATTCTCTTCAAATATTTCATATTTTCGCTAATGTCCCACGACTGTCATTTATTGCCAATAAAGAAACTACTGTAAAAAAGGGAAAAGAATGAATTCTCTTAGGTTTGGAAATCCATTTATAGGTGTGTAGAGGAAATAATTTGAAAATATTGTAGAACTTATCCCAATTCCGCATATCGCATAACCAAATTAATCCTAAATTCATAGTTTAGCGCTTAATTTCCAAACCTGAAACCTTATCGCATTATCATATGGTGGGACCCTTCCTGCCACGTCACCCACCCCATTAGTACCTTTCCACCTCCATTACCCCTCTGACCTTGCATCTGATCATCCCCTCCGCTCTAACGATCCCACACCTCTCCATTCACATACCCGCACATCTACCTTACCCCACTCCATCCGATGGTCTGGATGTCTTTTCAGCCCCCCTTCCAATCCGAGATTTATGGGGGGGGGGGGGGGTCCGAATTGGGAAGTTTTATGGCCAGATCCCTACCCTTACGTGGCAGCACCAGGTCATTTCACACCCCCTTCGCTGAAACCACCTACCGCTCTTGCCCCCCTCTGAAATTGTTTACCCACCGCGGCAAAACCATTCCCGACCGCCTACCCACGACTGCCTACCCATGACCGCCTACTGACTCCAGCCACCTCGGCTCCATGTTGACAAACTGTCCACTAATCCATTGCTCCACATCAACCCACACCCATCCACCATTCTGATGCTCCACATCAACCCACATCCATCCACCAAACTGTTGCTATGCCGACTCCTGCTAGTGTAATTGTTCTGCATAGCATCATCTCCATTAAAAAGTTATTGAAGTGTTTATGTGTGTTCCGAAGGGGACAGTGGGTATCGGACTATGTTATAAGTTTCCTTTTATTTATGGAAGGTGGTCTTCCATTTCAAAGCTCCACTGCAAACATAACTGGTGTAGTAAAGACATAGGAAATCTAACTGAGGATGGTCATCATGAAAGCTAGCACAATGCACCAGATTTGGCTATCCAGTAATAGTTTTCTGAAGAAGCAGAGCCAGATGTTAGTGTTTCCTCTTCAACATCATACTATCTAAATTCTGCAATTAGTAACAGGATGCTAAATTAAATATAACCACTGTTTCGGCCAGACTTATCTTATCATCGCTTGCATGGTTCCACTTTTCCAATATATGCTTGAATGAAATTAATGACAATCACTACAGTAGATAGAGTAACCAACTAAATTTTTAGATAAATACTGTATGCATTTGCAGTATCTAGGGGGAGGCTTGGATGGGGAAAAACCATTGTAATAGGCTCATCTGGTTGTAAACACTCCTTTATGGATGAATGAAAGGGCACTGTGGTTCCCAGATTATTATGTTATGTTTTTATGGTGATGTAATTATTCGTGTTATCTGCTTTCATTTATTTAGCAATTGTTTCATCTCTTTACTATGGATAAGAAAATTTTGTTCATGATTTGTCATCGGGCACCCTGTTTAGTCTTGAAGCAGTATCTATGTTTTCCTCTCAAATTTGAATGCAGAATTCAGAGAAGGTCTTCTCTACATTTATATTGAACCTTAATCTCTCCTCCCCCTTTACATTTCACAGCTATAAAGATCCATTGACATGGCTAGATTTCCTAGTCTCACATGATCTCAGTTATTAATCCATTTGAATCTGTTTACACTTGTTTGACTCCATAGCCCAATGGCCCTCTTCGGCTGTCTCAACCACAAATAGTCAAACAAACCCCTATGCACTAATATCTAGCCTAAAATGCCAAATCAAAAAAGCTACATATAACAAAGAGATCCCTCTCTGGTTCTAGGAGGGTTAGATCCTATGCTTGAAGCAGTTTTGATGTTGGCCCTCCAGGTTTCTGTCTTCAGCCTTTGGAATTACGAGGCGCTAACATTGCGGTGACCATACTACGGAACTTTCTCCAGAAATACACTTCAAGTTTCATTTTTGAATTTTTATGGTGAACAAAAGTCAAACACCATAAAGGTTGTTCCATTCACTTGGTAACTCCATTGGAAAAAAAATATAGAAACTGATTCACTGGGATCAGTTGCAAGGAGATATGCTCCAATGAAAACAGATCACAATCTCGGTTTCCCAAACAAAATTCCTTAGGTAAATTCGAAAATAAATCTTCCTATTTTTCAAGATGAGAATGTTGATGATTCTTTGCTACATCTCATTAAATTTCATATACATTCATGGAAGTTGAAAATCGAATGGCATGAGGATTGCCTCATGAATATGTTCATGGAAACATTAGAAGGGAAAGTGAGGGAATGGTATGAAGGTTTAAACCTTGGTAGCTTGTTTTCTTTAAAATATTTCCACATAGTGTTTTATGAACATTATAAAGAATATTCTCCATATTTTTCATTAGTGGAAAATTGTTGTGATCATTTCGAGGATTTCATACAATACATTGAAAGGATTGATGAAGATCTAGGGGATATGCATGATGAGGATCTCTTAGAAGAAATTTATGTATTTCATTCTCAAGTTAACTGTCACGATAATCAAGAGAAGTTGGTTGAAGATGAAATCAATCAAGAAATGAGAGTAGATCCGCAAGATCTCCCTTTGGAGACAGATGATAATTCATCTACTCTTTTGTATCAATCTAAACAAGACATTTAGTATCATGATCAATCTTTACAAGAGAAAGAAAATAATTGTTGTTCAATCCAAATAAAACAAAGATTGCCTTCTCCTTTAACTTAAGAATAAATTAATCAGATTCTAAGTATGTAGCCAACCTCTCAATATTTATGTAATCAGGAGATTAATTCTATTTGTTCTACTGCTGATTTATGTATTGAAGTCATTCCTCATGGAAAAATGAATGTAGAATAGATTGATGTTGATGTTGTTTTACAGTCACCAGAAGGATTGTTGGTAGAAAGTACTTATGGTCATCATAATGATGGCCTTAAAACATAATTTAGCAATCTCAGTCAAGACATATCAGGCTTTCTTGAGGACAACATATTGATATAAAATGAAGATGCCATACCAGATAATCAATAAGATTATTTAGGTATTCTCTGTGACAATGATCTTGAGCATAATAACCTAGAGCCAAGAGTAGTCTTGGAAGAAGCTTGTTATCTGAAACCTTAGGACCAAGTATTCTTCCAAGAACCTTTTGTTGCCATATCAGAGTCATTTAAAGAAGGAGTATGGTATGCCATTAAATTTTTGTTGCAATATTTAAGAAAAAATTTGAGCACTTATGTTCAATGGAAATTAATATGGGAGTGTTCATTTTCTTTTTTCAGCTTGCTAAAAAAGGTGAACAATATTCAATCATGTAATCATTTACTTGATTGGTTATATTGGAAAGGATATTTCACTTAATGTATATATAATATCTAGGTTAGGTTAGGTAGGGGTGTAAATAAGCTCATTGCCTTGAGTATTTTTCAAATTTTAGTCTCAGATTTCTTTTCAATTTTCAGTTCAGTTGTGTTCTAGATTTCAGTTGCAGAGAGTGTTGATCTCATCTTGAATATTTTTCAGCTATAGAGGTTGTAACATATCAGGTTGTAGATTTGAGATCAACCCAATGGATTAGGCTACTAGTCTATGGTGTTCTTGACACCTCCTGAAGGAGCTTCCATCCCCAGCTAGAGCCATTGTTAGTATCTTATAATATATAGTATCACAAGGTGACTGATTATTCTCTTCAGCTCTTTCATATTATCAATAATTCCCCACAGATGTCATTTATTGCCAATAACGAAAATGCTATAAAAAGGGAAAAGGATGGCTTCTCTTAGGTTTGGAAATCCCTTTACAGGCGTAGAGGAAATTCTTTGAAAAGACTGTAGAACTTATCCTAATTATGCCTATTGCATAACTGAATTAAGCATAAACCCATATTTTAGCACTTAATTTCGAAACCTGAAACCTTACCGCACTATCATATGGTGGGACCCTTCCCACCACGTCTCCTGCCCCCCTCCGAAATGGTTTTCCCACCGCAGAAAAACCATTCCCGACATCCTACCCACGACCGCCTACCGACTCCTGCCACCTCGGCTCCATGTTGAAGAACTGTCCACCAATCCATTGCTCCACGTCAACCCATGCCCATCCACCAATCTGCTACTCCACATCAACCCACCTCCATCCACCAAACTATTTCTACCCCAACTCATACTAGTGCAATTGCTTTGCATAGTATCATCTCCATCCAAAGGTTATTGAAGCATTTCTACATGTTCCAAACGGGACAGTGGGTTTCATACTATGGTATAAGTTAATATTTATTGATGGAAGGTTGTCTTATGTTTCAAAGCTCCACTGCAGCCATAGCCGGCGTAATAAAGACAAAATAAATCTAACTGAAAATGGCCATCATGACAGCCAGCGCAATGCACTAGATTTGGCTATCCAGCAGTGGTTTTCTGAATAAGTTGAGCAGGATTTCAATATTTCCTCTTCGACCTCAGACTAGACAAATTCTGCAATCAGTAATGGGCTACTAAATTAAATATAGCCAATGTTTCGGACATACTTATCTTATCACTGCTTGCATGGTTCCACTTCTCCAATTTATGCTCGAATGAAATTAATGACAATCGCTGTAGTAGACAGAGTAACCAACTGAAGTTTTAGATAAATACTTTATGGATTTTCAGTATGTAGGGGGAAGCTTGGATGGGGAGAAACCATTGTGATAAGCTCATCTGGTTGTAAACACTCCTTTGTGGATGAATGAAAGGGCACTATGGTTCCTATATTCTTGTGTTATTTTTTTAGGGTGATGTACTTATTAATGTTATCTGCTTTGATTTATTTAGCCATTTTTTCATCTTTGTACTGTGGATAATAATTGTTTTTTCAGGATTTGTCATTGGGCACCCTGTTCAGTCTCAAAGAAGTATCTATGTTTTCCTCTTAAATTTGAATCAAAATTCAGAGATGGTATGCTCTACATTCACGTTGAACCTTACTCTCTCCTCCCCCTTTCCATTTCACAAGCTATAAAGATCCATTGACATGTATAGCTTGCCTGGTATCAGATGATGTCAGTTATTCATCCATTTGAATCTGTTTACACCTATTTGACTCCATAACCCAATGGCCCTCTTTTGTTGTCTCAACTAGAAATATTCAAACAAACCCCTATGCATTAATAGCTAACCTAAAATTTCAAATAAAGAAACCTACATCTAACAGAGAGATCCCTCTCTAGGTCTAGGAGGGATAGATCCTAGGCCCGAAGCGGTTTTGATGTTGTCCCTCCAAGATTCTATCTTCAACCTCCAGAATTACGGGGCACTAACATAACCTAATCATAAAGCTTACCTTCCATATCAATAATGGATTTTTGATGATATTCCTTCCTGTTATCCACTGCTGTATAAATCCAGGGAATTATCTAACCTACATCCCCAACTATTTATGCCTTTTAGAACTATAGGTATGAGGAATATTCCCTTAATGTGAAGGAAAATTCCTCTTGTGATGATCTCCACCACAGGTCCAACACATCAAATATCTTTTGTCATCACCTTTATTATGCTTCTCCTCAAGTTGAGACCCATGTCATCTCTCAACTACATTAAACTTCTTATGAGGTGCCACATTCACATTGTCACCTGCATCATAAGATATTCCTTGCATCTTGAGCCATTTTACTTTAGTCTTCTCAATACCCTTCCAATATTGCTTGAACTTAGGCTTACGTTTTGACTGCTCTTAAAAATGCTTCAACTTTCTGATGGCTCCCTCCAATGATCGAGATTCATCAAAATCAATTTGGTCTTTGAATGCTACTGGAAATCTGTTGATGAACCTTTGGATATTTTTTTCTCATCCCTGAGATAGGGAACATATCTCAATATCTCTAGAAATATTGTTGTGTATTATTCATTTTTCATGGAACCCATCTTGAGCTCATAGAATTCCCTACCTTTCCATCATAATACCTATCATACAGGTACTTCTTCTTAAAGATTCTTTAAAACTCATCCCAAATAAGCTCCTCTACTCTGATGCCTATGACATGCTTAACATCTTCCCAATAGATATATACTTTTTCCTTGATACTAAAGGTAGCTATCTTGGCTTTCATATTCTCTAAGTAATCATGAAACTTGAATAATTTCTTCATCCCAAGAACCCATGCTTCGACATCTTCTAGTTTCTTCATTTCTCCATAAAACAGTACGAGGCTTGGCTTTCCTGAAATTCTCTAGCAAGTACCCCCTCTCACTAGTCTTATAAGGATGATGGTGGCGATGATGATGAGGTCTCTCGTAACTAAAGCTAGAACAAAATCCATGAGTGTTATCCCTCCTCTCATAGATATCCAAGGTTTTTCCACTATTTTTTGTATTGTCCCCATCCATCCTGTGCTCTTTCAAAGACCTAATTCCATCTCCACTATTAGTATTTTCTTCCTATTTGTTCCCATTAATGATTCCTAGTTGTCTTTACTTCTGCAAATATGAAAGGCCCTCCAGGATGAATTCATTAACCTCAACTTGCTTTTCTTTAGCTCTAGAAATCCTTTCCTATGCCTCAATAAATTTCTCATTTTATGTCTTGTAACTCACGATTTATGCCTTCAAACTTCTCAATGTATCTTCCAAACCAAGATAATATCCCTCTCCCTATTGACAATTGATCTCTCCCATCTTACCAATGTATCTTTCGATCTGTGTGGAGAGTCATATGAAATGTACTCAACTATTATTCTCTTCATCTCTTGGCCTCATATTTCCTGTAATATGCCATTTATATCTAAGTAAAAAAATTATCAAAATCATACCTTAATGTATCTTAGGTGAGGCTATTCAATTTTCACAGGAAAATACATATTAGCACAATACAACATCACAAGCATACGAACTCATAGATGTATATCAAGGCAACATTGTTAGGGTACTGAAATTTTTTTTATGGCGAGGAAGATATTTAATAGAAGCATAATAATCCTAAAATAACTCCTATATATATTCTTCAATGGTCAAGAGAGAAGTAATAATAATAAATATTCCCTTTTGGTTGGATTCATTGTTTTAGAACTAGACATTCTAGTAATTTCACTTTTAAATAACATATCTGATCCGAATTTATGCAGGAACACAAAAAATACACATATAACCATAAATACAAAAATGCAGCGGAAATTACACTCCATTTCATTAATATCAAAGAACTGAAATTTGTTTATAGATAGAATGGAAATATTTAATAAACTAGCTAGGGTGTTGGTAGCTTATCTCTGAGAAGAGATGTGGTGGCTATAGGCCTCTAAACTATGTTACAATGAGGCTCTAGGGCCTATTTATTATTGAGAAGCCATGGAAAACGCTAAACATCCAAAAACCTAACCCTAGGAGATGAAGCACCAAAACTATGGGCCCCGTTTGGGTAAATTGGTACATCAACTTCTCGGGACATAACTTTGGTATATGATCTCCGTTTTATGTGCTTAATACCTTGTTAGAAATATCTATCTAAGGAATACAACTTTTGAGAGAGAAAAATTGGTCTATAGCACATGTTTCTCTCATTTTTCCCCAAAAAACGTCGTTTAGGGCCTCAAAACGGCTCCGGAAGTTCAAGACCCGAAAAAGTACTAAAAATAGTAAACTATGTTATAATTAAGGAAATTGAAAAACTGAAAGAAATAATGGTGCGGACCCAAGTGGAATAGGTGGGTGGCCACCAATATCCACCTGGATCATTCCTCCCCCCTTAGGAAGCAATGGTCCCCATTGCATTGAGTTCCTCCATGAGATGATGAAACTTCTGTTGAACTTGGTCCCTGGTGAACCACTGGCCTTGGTGCAAGAGTTTCCCAACTTTGACAACCCGATACAGTTGGATATTTTTCTGGCGAGTGTTCTTTATTTTAATTTCCATGATAGAATCTATTGTGGCATATTCCATGTAGTTTGGGTTTAAATTTGTTGATGTGAGTTGTTATGCAATGTCGGAGGTGTCCAGTAGAGGTGGGAAGTAGGGTCGAAGGTGGTCCACATTGAATAATCGGTGCAGACCAAGAAATGGTGGAATACTGAGCTCAAAGGCATTGTTCCCTATGGATTTGGTGGTAGTGTACAACCCATATCGGAGTAGTCGAAGCTTGTGGTGGGGTCCAGTGAGGCACTCCTTCTGCAAATGTAGCCAGAATTTGTTACTGACCTGGAAGTTGCGTGGAACCCGATGTTGATCATGTTGTTGCTTTTACTTAGCATTGGATTTATCCAATATTTCATGAACCTATTGGAAAATGTGCTAAATGTTCTCAATTAAGTTGTTCTCTTTGTCAGCTTCAGACTGGACATGAGCCGAATCAACCTGAGTAGCCACAAATAGCATGGCTATGTCAATGGGACATAGTGGCTAGAACCCTAAGCCCACCTGAAAGGGGTTGTGGCCAGTTGAGCTGTGGAGAGCCCAGTTATAACTATGTTGTACATAGGGAAGGCTCTCATCCCATGTGTGTGGATGCTTTGAATTGTACATGCACAAAATGTGTACAAACATCCCGTTAATGACCTCTATCTGGCCATCAGTTTGGGGATGGGAAGATGTGGACTTGGTGAGCTTGGTGTCCAACATTGACTAGAGCCTAGAATAAAATGTGTTGAGGAGATTTTTGTCCCGATCTAAGATGATAAACTGTGGGATCCCAAAGTGCACCCACACTTGTTCAAATAAGAGTTTAGTAGTGCCTTCTGTTTTGATATTCTTCTTGCACGCCAACATAATGCCCATCTTCGAGAATCTATCAATTACCATGAAAGCACAGTCGTTTCCATTATTACTATAAGGAAGGCCCAACATGTAATCCATGGATATGGATTCCCAAGGTCGACTAGGGGTAGGTAGCGGAGTATATAGGCCTTGATTCTTGATGGTCAGTTTGGCAATGGCACATGTAGTGTAGGATCTGATTTACTTACCAACATCCTATCGAAGGTTCGACCAATAGAAATACTTCTTCAGTACTACCATTGTTTTCTCGACCTTGAAATGCCCAATGAATCGAATGTAGTGTGCTTCCCAAATCATCGTGGCACGCTTGCTTGAAGGAACACAAAGGTTTCCCAGGTGACATATTAGTGCATCCTGGAGGTGAAAATTTGGAACTTGCGTACCTGCCAAGAGTGTTTTTTATGTGTGTCCTAATTCCAGATCGCTCTTGTAAAGAAACGGCCAATCAGAAGTCTTGTGCCATTAAGATTTGAGAATGGTGGTTACTACCACGATCGGTGGTCGGCTAAGTTAGTCTACAACATTATTAGTGCTTCCCTTCTTATACTTGATTTCAAATGATATTGTTGCAGATATGCAAACCACTTTCTATGGTGATTGTTCTCAACTTCCCTTGTTTCTGTATGAAATGTAGGGTTCGGTGGTCTGTGTGGATGACCATTTCCTTCCCCAAAATGTAATGCTTACATTGGCAGCAAGCCTGTACAATGGAATACATTTATTTGTCATAAGTGGGACACTTGCGGAGTGTTTCGGACAATGTCTCACTGTGATATGCCACTGGATGCCCTTATTGAGTAAGAATTTCCCCAATATCATAGTCATAGGCATATTTCTTGATCTAAAATGGTTGTTGCAAGTCTAGTAATGTGAGCATTGGGGCAGAGCAGAGGCGATGTTTCAATTCTACGAATGTCTTCTGTTGAGATTTTGACCAAAAGAAATTTTATTTCGCTCCTCCCTTGGTGACTTGACTCAAGGGCCAAGTGATATGAGAGAATCCCAACATGAACCTATGGTAGAAATTAACAAGACCCGGAAAGCTATGAAGATCTGTTAGATTTTTTAGGGCTGGCCAATCCCGAATTACTTGGATCTTGGTTGGATCCACATGCAACCCCCTTTCATCAACAATGTATCCCAGATATTGAACCTGGGTCATGCCAAAAGTGCACTTCTCCAAATTGGCACACAAATTATGTTGCCACAATTTTTGGAGGACCTGTTGGATGTGGTGGAGGTGCTCTTGCCAAGTCTGGATGAAGATCAGGATGTAATCCAAGTAAACTACTACAAATGAGCTGGTGAATGGCCACAAGATGTCTTCCATCAACCTCATGAAGGTTGCGGGAGCATTCTTCAAACGGAAAGGCATGACCAGCAATTCAAAAAGGCCCTCCTTGGCTTTGAAGGCAGTCTTCCACACATCAGAGGGTTTGATTTCTAGCTAGTGATACCCCGACTTCAAGTCTATCTTGTTGAAATATTTCGCCCCTTTGAGCTGATATAAAAGGTCATCAATCCGTGGGATCGAGTACCTATTCCCAACAGTGATCTTGTTCGGCGCCCGATAGTCAATACAGAGTCTCCAAGATCCATCCTTCTTGCACCAACACGATCGAGCTCCCATGGGATGATGAACTCGACCAGTTCTGACCTTTCTACAACAGCTCCTGAATCGGCCTCTTGATTTCATCGCTCTCCAGAATAGAGTGTCGATAGATCAGTCCATTACAAAGTGGTGCACTTGGGGTCAAATTGATGGGGTGGTTGACCTAACAGTGCAGAGGCACCCCTATGGGTGAGGTGAAGATGTCCCCGTACTCCTCCACGACATTGTCCATTTTTTGTTGTCATGTGGAAGAGCCCTATCTGGAGGTCATGGCCACAATCTTCTTCTTGCCCTAGAGGTGGATCATCATGAAAAAAAATCCAGGTTTTGGAAATGAGCTTACTCCATTGTTTTGCAGTAACCAAAGAGATAACCACAGGGAGTGGTACCTTTGGTATCCTTTACAAATTATTTCCCAAAGTAACAATAATAATGTGAGGCTATGACTTATACACAACATGTTTCTTCTACAAGTATGGTTGGCCTAATAATACATCACAAACATCAAGAGGATCAGTGTCACATAATACCTCATCCATGAAGGGCTTGATGTTGTGGGGAAAGTGACACTACTAGCTGACGCAAAGATCCTATCCTTGGTGAAGCCACCCGATGGTGTACACCTGCGGGTGTGTTGTGGTTGGCAAGGCCAAATGCTTCACAACATCTGCTGAAATGAGGTTTTTTTGGCTCTCGTTTTCAACAATGAACTATAGCGGGGAACCCTTTACCCACATTTGGGAGTGGAAGAGACACTCCTCCTCTGGATATTTCGGTTCCTCCTTATGAATCTTTGCAGTGGCAACGATGGTGTTGAGATCCGCATCAAGAAAATGCTTCCCTTTGTCATTCCACTTGTCAGGTTTTGAGTTGGAGCATGCATATGATTCAGAAGCCCTCATCTTGAACACCAGTGAATGCTTGGCCCGACACTCACTTGTGTTGTGAGTGTAGATCTTATAGAACTCACACCACTTTCCCATGTCCTTCTTCAACTTCACGGTGTTATTCTTTGATTTAATCTTCGGTAGGTTATCTTGGGCCGCCATGCCTTGGCTTTGTCCTATTTTCTGCTTTTTTGGGTCACCTTTCCCTTTCTTTTGATTCACAGATCCAAAGTCTCGCTTCCTCTGTTTGAATTTCTACTCAATCTTGGCAGCATACCGGTATGTCATATCAAGTGAGGAGATTTCGAGGAACTCCATTTCCTCTTGAATTTATTTTTGCAGACAACTGCAGTACTTCAGCACCAAATGTTTCTCTGAAACTTTGATACCCAAATTTGTGCACAGGGCATGGCACAGATTAGTCAGCTCATGCACATCTTGACCCCTTTGTTGCTGCAACGTAGTCCATTGTGTGTACTTGTCCTCATAGCTCCCCATGGGATAATATTGTTCCTTGATGGCATGTCGAAAATAATTACAAGTGGGTATGACTGAGAATAGAGAGGGTTCATCCTTTTCCTTTTTCCCATAGTAGGTTTCCCACTAGTCCTTCACATGGGGGGTAGCTTTGAGGAGTGAAAAAATAATCTTGTCCTAGTCGAAAAACCTATGAATCGAGAAATATCCTTTTAATAGATTCAACCATCTACCTACAACGTTAGCATCCATTTGGCCCTCAAATATGGGAGTCAAAGTTTACTTGTCCCTTAAAAGGAGTTGCGCCTCCAGAGTGTCTGCTAGATGCAGATGTGTCGCCGGTGGGCAGTTGTAGAAGGATCTAGGCAAAGTTTTCCATCATCGCCTTCCTTTGTTTTTCGAGGGCCTCATAGAGCAATATTTTGATAGGATCTCCTCGTCACTCATCTTTATTTTCATCCCCCATGGGCGGTCATTGGGGTTTGCGATGCTGATCTTGTAAAGTTTAAATCAGATCAATCCCTAACTCCTTATACTTTGACCTCATTGGGGACATGCAAAGAAGGATCGAGAAAGAACATACCGGTCTGATACCACTTATTAAGATTTATGCAAGAATGCAAAAAAAATACACATATAACCATAAATACAAAATAAAATTAAAATAACCCTTCATTTCATTAATATCAGAGAACTAAAATTTGTTTATAGACATAATGGAAATAAACTAGCTAGGGCATTGGTAGCTTATCTATGAGAAGCGATGCGGTGGCTGCATGCCTTTGAACTGTGTTAGAATGAGGCTTGAGGGCCTATTTATTATGAGAAACCATGGAAAACCCTAAACATCCAAAAATCTAACCCTAGGAGATGAAGCACCAAAACTATGGGCCCCGTTTGGGTAAATTGGTACATCAACTTCCCAGGGACGTAACTTTGGCATACAATCTCTATTTGGTGCGCTCAATACCTCCTTAGAAATATCTATCCGAGGAATACAACTTTTGAGTGAGAAACATGTCTATGACCCATGTTTCTCTCAGTTTTCCCAAAAAACTTCGCTTAGAGCCTCAAAACAGCTCCAGAAGTTCATGACCCGAAAAAATGATAAAAATAGTAAAACTATGCTATAGTTAAAAAAACTAAAAAATTGAAAGAAACCCCAAGTGGAATAGGCAAGTGGCCATCAATATCCACCTACATCAATATATTATGTTGATTCATCTTATGTGAGGCCTTTAGGAATGGTGTCATGTGTGATAATTTTCAAAAAAGTATTTCAATCTTCGATTAATTAAGCCTTATTATCTTAAATAGATATAATTGTTTCATTTCTGTGTTTCGTCAATTTTCATGCCCACAACCCCCCTACCACCCCACCTCCACCCCCTATTTTTTTTTAAATTTAACGGTCCCTCCATATAAAGCTAATGAATGTTACTTTGGCTCGATTCTTTAAAATTTTCATTAAATAATATAAATTTTTGTTTTAATTTTAATTTTATAAACTTTAGAAACATTTAAAAAATTAAAGATTAATCATTTTAGTTAGTTAAATTTATGTAAATACATTTTTCCGCATCGTGGGTGATAATTCATGCCATTAGGTAAGACATGTTAATCACCCTTGCATTTGACAGCTACTTGGCTCACACAAATTTCAAAGTGAGGTAGCATGGATGGCTTCAATTCACTACAACGGGCACACTGTCTCACTCCATATTTTGATACAAAATTTCCCGCATATCTTGCAAGGTAATCATGGTGATTAATAATTATGGAGATTGGTATTCATGGAAATTCTTTATGGGTGGTATCATGGTCATCCTACAGACCTCCTCAAGTCCATTTACAAACTAGGAATGCTATCAAGTAGTTTCATATCTCTGTTCAACAATTTCTATGCCTTCCTCCTTCCATGAATGCATTCTCGATCATTTCTCTTCATTCAATAGATGGTCCTTTCATTGGTCTACACTGGTACTCACATCCATGGAGTGTTAACATTTCCATTGTCTTTTTCACCTTTCCTCCTCCTCTGAGAGTATGGGGAACATGGGGACTTTCCTCGCATTTTCGCTTCATAATAACAATGCTTCTCTCGCAACAGATGCTTGGATTCCTCTCGATGAGAATGTGGCTTTGAGTGTCCATCTCACAAGAAAAACACTTTTTCTTCAACAAAGGCTCGTACATTTTAGGTCTAGCATGGTCTCATTCCAAGAGAATCAACTCTATCAATGGTGGAATTTGGTCCTCTATATGGTAAGTTCGTCTATATTAATGGTGGTAGTTTCATTTTTCCCACCTACCTCTTAAAACTTATGGTTCTCAAAGGGGGCTCTGTTAATTTTGGACTTGGGATCCCAATATGGAAATATTGGCACAATTAATTATGGTAATTCAAAGTGTCCCTCCTATGTCTATTGAAGCTCATGGTTCCTAGAAGGATTTCCCCTTCCTACATGCATGGCTCACATGGATCACGCTTTGTTGCTTTGGTGGGGTGTTTATGAGGTGGATACGTGCATTATGGAAGCTCTATGGTGGCTTACAATTAATGACAACACTCTATAACAATATATGGTCAATGGGTGGTATACTTCTGTAGGGTTCCATACTAGCCTTTCTAGGCATGCTCAATGGATGGTATGCTCGCTTCACAATCCTTCGTGTCTTGTGGCCTTTTATTGTCATGGTCGCGCATCACAATTAACTAGAAATTCACGAGTGGTGCATTTGAGGTCGACAATGTTCCAATGGCTTTCAATGTGGCCAAGCCAGCATAATGGTGGCTCTCCTCACCATTGGCTCTTTATGCAACACTTCGAGGTCCTAGAAAATCTTCATTTCTGTTTTAAAAATTAATGGGTAGCTCCATTATTTCTTAGATTAGTCGTAATTACTTTGTTAAGAAAAGCTCCCATAATTATTCTCTCATGTCTATGTATGTACACAGAGATTATGTTTTTTTTCGTCCAAACTGCAAGCAAAGCTCCCATAACTATTCTCTCATGTCTATGTATGTACACAAAGATTATGTTTTTTTTCGTCGAAACTGTTGAAAATAAATGTTTGCAATCTTAAAACTCTCAATCTATACTATTGGCCTGATTTCCTTGTGAGTAAACCAATAATGCAATGAAATATCTCATGTAAAACTCTATTATAAAAATAAAAAAAGTAATTTTCAAACCAAAAAATGTAAATACATTTTAATTTTAATTTAATTACATAATTAATTGTAAAAATACTATAAATATAATATTGTAAATATATTAAATAAAATTAAAAGGGCCAAATCCCAAACCACGAGGTTGAAGCCCTTGTATATATACCATATATAATATATATCATGAAAACATACAAACAAAATAAATAGATAAAATACAATAATCATCGTGGCCAAGAGTTTGGGTTTATAAACATAAACCTTCTATATAGAACCTTCCCTCTATGCCACAACATTTAAATTGTATGATCCCCATGTCTTGTGAATAGAAATAATCCCTGGCGATTTATCAAAATGCATTTATTACGCTGTAAGGCGTCTTTATTTGAAAACAACTTTGCTGATGTGTCATAATGTGAAATCTTTAGATTGGATGTTAGACGATTAAAACATTTTCAACCCTAGATAGAAAACCGAAGCAGTTGCGACCGGTTATTGCAGAGAATTGCTTGAGAAGTGTTCGTTGTGGGTGCAGAGAAAGCCAAGGGGGAAGCAGATATCTATGGCGTGACCACTGGCTTCGGCGGTTGTTCAAGCAAGAGAACCAACCAGATGAGCGAGTTGCAAGAAGCCCTAATTCGTTGTCTCCTAGCTGGAGTGTTCACTAGCCCTTCTGCTTCTCCGGGGGAGCTCTCCCCCATAACCACTCGGTGCGCTATGTTTCTGAGAATGAGTAGCTTCATCTATGGCTACTCGGGGATTCGATGGGAGATCATGGAAGCTCTACAACAACTTATGAATAATCACATCATGCCCAAATGCCCCTTGCGAGGCTCTGTAAGCGCTTCAGGGGATTTAATTCCCTTGGCCTACATAGCAGGTCTGCTAATTGGGAATCCCCAAGTTAGGGCTCGAATTGGGGTTCACGGTGAAAAACAAGAAATGTCTGCACCAGAGGCTTTGGAGAATGCAGGCCTGAAGCCCTCCAGGCCCAAGAAGGCTTGGCTCTTGTCAATGGCACTTTCTTTTCCACTGCCCTCGCTGCAACCGTCATGTATGATGCCAATGTCCTGCTCTTGCTTGTGGAAATGCTCTGTGGAATGTTCTGTGAAGTCATCTTTGGGCGGGAAGAATTTGCCCATCCATTGATCCACGAGCTGAAGCCACACACAGGGCAGATACAGTCTGCTGCACATCTTGAATGGCTTCTCAGAGACAGCCCCTTCCAGGAGCTTTCAAGAGAGTATTACAGCATCAATTCTCTGAAAAAGCCGAAACAGGACCGCTATGCTTTGTGTTCGAGTCCCCAGTGGCTGGCCCCTCTGGTGCAGACCATAAGAGAAGCCACAGGGACGATTGAGACAGAGATCAACTCTGCTAATGACAATCCCATCATTGACCATGTGAACGGAAAGGCCCTTCATGGTGCCAATTTCCAGGGCAGTGCAGTGGGATTCTACATGGATTACGTTCGTGTAGCTCTGGCTGGACTGGGCAAGCTCCTCCTCGCACAGTTCACTGGGTAATTGAATAAGAAGGCAAACTTAGAATTTCAGGATCTCATGTAAATGATCACATTTCGAAAAGCATAAGCCTCAGGGAGGCTTGAGCCCTGAACCCTACTTGTATCTCACATATTATCACAGGGATATATTAAGGCCTACTAATAGACACGTGTTTCCATGTTCCTGAATCCTATCTGAGTTCCACGGCAAATGTTGTTGTCCTATATTGCAAATCCTCGTTAAAACTGCTGATTTTTTATGTTTGCAGAAATTGGGGTATATATTGGTTTTGATTGGGATATGTCACATTGTACATAAGTCCTGTTTTTGTGTTGCAGAGGTAATACGAATGCCTGGTAATTAAATGCCATTTGCATGGCACCAATTGAGAATTAAACCTTTCTTGCGCCGTAGTCTTTTAGAGCATTTTTTTACCATTTTATTTTATTTGCCTTAATCAACAATAATTGAACATCTCCTCGCTGTGGGTTGTAAGAGCACCTAGCTTCTTTCGGTGCTATGTGTTCTGCATGAATGTCCATTTATAGTGATTAGTCATGTACTTGAGTCAATGGCTGCATATTTTCAATTTCTTACCCAGGGATCATTTTCGAGTTCTTCATTTACTATGATGAAATATAAAACTTACAAGTACTATCTAAAATGGGATTGCATGATATGCTGGGGTGCAGGTAGGCACCATCTCAGCAAATGGTGAAAGGGAAATTGGTGAACTTATTGCCAAAGCAATGGAAAAAGTTGGCAAGGAGGGAGTCATAACTATTTCGGTAAGTCAAATGATTGTACAGGTTAGATATTCTCAAATTTTTAAACCTATAACTAAGGGAAATGTAATATTTGGTGTTGTTGGATGTGTGGATTTGCACAGGATGGGAAGACATTGTACAATGAATTGGAGGTTGTCGAAGGAATGAAGCTAGATAGGGGTTATATTTCTGGTAACGTTGTTTGAAGCTTTTTCACTAACTCTTTGAGCTACTACTATGAATATTCTGTTTCTTCCTTACAAGGCATACACAGTGCAGCTTTGGCTCTAATAGGTGGCCTCAATGGACTATTATTGGAGTTGTATGTGACATCGATGTAACTCACATAGGATTGTAATTGTTGTAGGAATTAGAGAATCCTCTGATTTTGATACATGAAAAGAAAATTTCAAATTTGAATGCAGTTGTCCGAGCAATGGAGCTGGCCTTGAAAGTAAGAATTAGTATTCTTTGTACTGTGTTAAATGTGCCAAAGAAGTGTTTAATATGAACAATACATTATTGTTTTTTTTTCAAATTCCAATTCTTGCCTTGGAAGGATGTTAATTTGATTTTGTTGTTTATTCTTTCATAAGCAAAGAGCTCTTTTGATTGTTTCCGAGGATGTAGAGAGTGATGCACTAGCAACTCTAATTCTAAATAAAATTCGTTCCAGAGTCAAGGTATTCAATAAATATAGCTTTATACTTACCTAGAATTTCCTAGATTTTTATCCAAGATATTGTTGCTGGGTAAGATTAAAGTATTTGGCAACTTCCTGTGTGAAGCACAGATCATAGTTGTATTTGTCTTAAATGGTGTGCATTGATTTGTGCTAAACAGGTCTGTGCAATCAAAGCTCCAGGCTTTGGAGAAAACAGAAAAGCCAACTTGGAGGATCTTGCTGTACTTACTGGTGGTCAAGTTAGTTCCTTGCACCTCTCTATTGGATGTTTTTTTTCTTGCAACAGTGATTATTTTGAACCATGCACATGGTAACAGTTGTTTTTATTTGAATATATGAAAGCAGTACTAATAATTTTGCTTACCATCCTAGGAAATGTGTTTAGTATTTTGTTTAGGATTTTAGAGAGGGAGGAGGGAAGTTCTATTATTTAGATGCATAGTCTAGATTTGATAAGGGGCCATTCTGCAGATGATTACAAAAGAACTTGGCATGAAGCTTGAAAAGGTTGAAGCTGATATGTTTGGTTCAACAAAGAAGGTTAGTGTTAAGTCCAGTCTGTTTGATTATTGTCAGTCTGACATATGTCCATCAATAAATATCTTATGATAGGGTTCTGGAGTTTGTTTGAATTGCGTCCTTTTGATACTGGCAGTTCTGAAGGTTTCGCAGTTTGCTTAATTTCTTTTATTTAACTATTGAATTTTGTGTGCCCTGAACCCTACTTGCATCTCACATATTATCACAGGGATATATTAAGGCCTGCTAATAGACATGTGTTTCCATGTTCCTGAATCCTATCTGAGTTCCACGGCAAATGTTGTTGTCCTATATTGCAAATCCTCGTTAAAACTGCTGATTTTTTATGTTTGCGAAATTGGAAATTACATATATTGGTTTTGATTGGGATATGTCACATTGTACATAAGTCTTTCTTTTTGTGTTGCGGAGGTAATACGAATGCTGGTAATTAAATGCCATTTGCATGGCACCAAATTGAGAAATAAACCTTTCTTAGTAGTATTTTAGAGCATTTTCTTACCATTTTATTTTATTTCTTACTGGTGGTCAAGTTAGTTCCTTGCACCTCTCTATTGGATGTTTTTTTCTTGCAACAGTGATTATTTTGAACCATGCACATAGTAAAACGATTCATTTTTATTTTGAATATATGAAAGCATTACTAATAATTTTCTTACCATCCTGAAATGTGTTTAGTATCTTGTTGCAAGTTTTAGAGAGGAGGAGGAAGTTCTATTATTTAGATGCATAGTCTAGATTTGATAAGGGGCCATTCTGCAGATGATTACAGAAGAACTTGGCATGAAGCTTGAAAAGGTTGAAGCTGATATGTTTGGTTCAGCAAAGAAGGTTAGTGTTAAGTCCAGTATGTTTGATTATTGTCAGTCTGACATATGTCCATCAATAAATATCTTATGATAGGGTTTTGGAGTTTGTTTGAATTGCGTCTTTTTGATACTGGCAGTTCTGAAGGTTTCGCAGTTTGCTTAATTTCTTTTATTTAACTATTGAATTTTGTGTGCCCTGAACCCTACTTGCATCTCACATATTATCACAGGGATATATTAAGGCCTGCTAATAGACACGTGTTTCCATGTTCCTGAATCCTATCTGAGTTCCACGGCAAATGTTGTTGTCCTATATTGCAAATCCTCGTTAAAACTGCTGATTTTTTATGTTTGCAGAAATTGGGGTATATATTGGTTTTGACTGGGATATGTCACATTGTACATAAGTCCTGTTTTTGTGTTGCAGAGGTAATACGAATGCCTGGTAATTAAAGGCCATTTGCATGGCACCAATTGAGAATTAAACCTTTCTTGCGCCGTAGTCTTTTAGAGCATTTTTTTACCATTTTATTTTATTTCTTACTGGTGGTCAAGTTAGTTCCTTGCACCTCTCTATTGGATGTTAATTTCGCAAATGTTGATTATTAGAAACCATGCACATGGTAACAGCTTGTTTTTATTTGAATATATGAAAGCAAGAATAATAATTTTGCTTACCATCCTAGGAAATGTGTTTAGTATTTTGTTTAGGATTTTAGAGAGGAGGAGGGAGGTTCTATTATTTAGATGCATAACTAGATTTGATAAGGGCCATTCAAGGATTCACAAGAACTTGGCATGAAGCTTGAAAAGGTTGGTTTATATATTTGTCTAAAGAAAGAATGTTAGTGTTAAGTCTGGCTGCTTTGATTATTGTCATTCACACATATGTCCATCAATAAATATCTTATGATAGGGTTCTGGAGTTTGTTTGAATTGCGTCCTTTTGATACTGGCAGTTCTGAAGGTTTCGCAGTTTGCTTAATTTCTTTTATTTAACTATTGAATTTTGTGTGCCATGAACCCTACTTGCATCTCACATATTATCACAGGGATATATCAAGGCCTGCTAATAGACACGTGTTTCCATGTTCCTGAATCCTATCTGAGTTCCACGGAAAATGTTGTTGTCCTATATTGCAAATCCTCGTTAAAACTGCTGATTTTTTATGTTTGCAGAAATTGGGGTATATATTGGTTTTGATTGGGATATGTCACATTGTACATAAGTCCTGTTTTTGTGTTGCAGAGGTAATACGAATGCCTGGTAATTAAATGCCATTTGCATGGCACCAATTGAGAGTTAAACCTTTCTTGCGCCGTAGTATTTTAGAGCATTTTCTTACCATTTTATTTTATTTCTTACTGGTGGTCAAGTTAGTTCCTTGCACCTCTCTATTGGATGTTTTTTTCTTGCAACAGTGATTATTTTGAACCATGCACATGGTAACAGTTGTTTTTATTTGAATATATGAAAGCAGTACTAATAATTTTGCTTACCATCCTAGGAAATGTGTTTAGTATTTTGTTTAGGATTTTAGAGAGGGAGGAGGGAAGTTATATTATTTAGATGCATAGTCTAGATTTGATAAGGGGCCATTCTGCAGATGATTACAGAAGAACTTGGCATGAAGCTTGAAAAGGTTGAAGCTGATATGTTTGGTTCAGCAAAGAAGGTTAGTGTTAAGTCCAGTCTGTTCGATTATTGTCAGTCTGACATATGTCCATCAATAAATATCTTATGATAGGGTTCTGGAGTTTGTTTGAATTGCGTCCTTTTGATACTGGCAGTTCTCAAGGTTTCGCAGTTTGCTTAATTTCTTTTATTTAACTATTGAATTTTGTGTGCCCTGAACCCTACTTGCATCTCACATATTATCACAGGGATATATTAAGGCCTGCTAATAGACACGTGTTTCCATGTTCCTGAATCCTATCTGAGTTCCACGGCAAATGTTGTTGTCCTATATTGCAAATCCTCGTTAAAACTGCTGATTTTTTATGTTTGCAGAAATTGGGGTATATATTGGTTTTGACTGGGATATGTCACATTGTACATAAGTCCTGTTTTTGTGTTGCAGAGGTAATACGAATGCCTGGTAATTAAAGGCCATTTGCATGGCACCAATTGAGAATTAAACCTTTCTTGCGCCGTAGTCTTTTAGAGCATTTTTTTACCATTTTATTTTATTTCTTACTGGTGGTCAAGTTAGTTCCTTGCACCTCTCTATTGGATGTTTTTTTCTTGCAACAGTGATTATTTTGAACCATGCACATGGTAACAGTTGTTTTTATTTGAATATATGAAAGCAGTACTAATAATTTTGCTTACCATCCTAGGAAATGTGTTTAGTATTTTGTTTAGGATTTTAGAGAGGGAGGAGGGAAGTTCTATTATTTAGATGCATAGTCTAGATTTGATAAGGGGTCATTCTGCAGATGATTACAGAAGAACTTGGCATGAAGCTTGAAAAGGTTGAAGCTGATATGTTTGGTTCAGCAAAGAAGGTTAGTGTTAAGTCCAGTCTGTTTGATTATTGTCAGTCTGACATATGTCCATCAATAAATATCTTATGATAGGGTTCTGGAGTTTGTTTGAATTGCGTCCTTTTGATACTGGCAGTTCTGAAGGTTTCGCAGTTTGCTTAATTTCTTTTATTTAACTATTGAATTTTGTGTGCCCTGAACCCTACTTGCATCTCACATATTATCACAGGGATATATTAAGGCCTGCTAATAGACACGTGTTTCCATGTTCCTGAATCCTATCTGAGTTCCACGGCAAATGTTGTTGTCCTATATTGCAAATCCTCGTTAAAACTGCTGATTTTTTATGTTTGCAGAAATTGTGGTATATATTGGTTTTGATTGGGATATGTCACATTGTACATAAGTCCTGTTTTTGTGTTGCAGAGGTAATACGAATGCCTGGAATGCCTGGTAATTAAATGCCATTTGCATGGCACCAATTGAGAATTAAACCTTTCTTGCGCCGTAGTCTTTTAGAGCATTTTCTTACCATTTTATTTTATTTCTTACTGGTGGTCAAGTTAGTTCCTTGCACCTCTCTATTGGATGTTTTTTTCTTGCAATAGTGATTATTTTGAACCATGCACATGGTAACAGTTGTTTTTATTTGAATATATGAAAGCAATACTAATAATTTTGCTTACCATCCTAGGAAATGTGATTAGTATTTTTTTTAGGATTTTAGAGAGGGAGGAGGGAAGTTCTATTATTTAGATGCATAGTCTAGATTTGATAAGGGGGCATTCTGCAGATGATTACATAAGAACTTGGCATGAAGCTTGAAAAGGTTGAAGCTGATATGTTTGGTTCAACAAATAAGGTTAGTGTTAAGTCCCGTCTGTTTGATTATTGTCAATCTGACATATGTCCATCAATAAATATCTTATGATAGGGTTCTGGAGTTTGTTTGAATTGCGTCCTTTTGATACTGGCAGTTCTGAAGGTTTCACAGTTTGCTTAATTTCTTTTATTTAACTAATGAATTTTGTGTGCCCTGAACCCTACTTGCATCTCACATATTATCACAGGGATATATTAAGGCCTGCTAATAGACACGTGTTTCCATGTTCCTGAATCCTATCTGAGTTCCACGGCAAATGTTGTTGTCCTATATTGCAAATCCTCGTTAAAACTGCTGATTTTTTATGTTTCCAGAAATTGGGGTATATATTGGTTTTGATTGGGATATGTCACATTGTACATAAGTCCTGTTTTTGTGTTGCAGAGGTAATACGAATGCCTGGTAATTAAATGCCATTTGCATGGCACCAATTGAGAATTAAACCTTTCTTGCGCCGTAGTCTTTTAGAGCATTTTTTTACCATTTTATTTTATTTGCCTTAATCAACAATAATTGAACATCTACTCGCTGTGGGTTGTAAGAGCACCTAGCTTCTTTCGAAGCTATGTGTTCTGTATGAATGTCCATTTATAGTGATTAGTCATGTACTTGAGTCTATGGCTGCATATTTTCAATTTCTTACCCAGGGATCATTTTCGAGTTCTTCATTTACAATGATGAAATATAAAACTTACAAGTACTATCTAAAATGGGATTGCATGATATGTTGGGGTGCAGGTAGGCACCATCTCAGCAAATGGTGAAAGGGAAATTGGTGAACTTATTGCCAAAGCAATGGAAAAAGTTGGCAAGGAGGGAGTCATAACTATTGCGGTAAGTCAAATGATTGTACAGGTTAGATATTCTCAAATTTTTAAACCTATAACTAAGGGAAATGTAATATTTGGTGTTGTTGGATGTGTGGATTTGCACAGGATGGGAAGACATTGTACAATGAATTGGAGGTTGTCGAAGGAATGAAGCTAGACAAGGGTTATATTTCTGGTAACGTTGTTTGAAGCTTTTTCACTAACTCTTTGAGCTACTACTATGAATATTCTGTTTCTTCCTTACAAGGCATACACAGTGCAACTTTGGCTCTAATAGGTGGCCTCAATGGACTATTATTGGAGTTGTATGTGACATCGATGTAACTCACATAGGATTGTAATTGTTGTAGGAATTAGAGAATCCTCTGATTTTGATACATGAAAAGAAAATTTCAAATTTGAATGCAGTTGTCCGAGCAATGGAGCTGGCCTTGAAAGTAAGAATTAGTATTCTTTGTACTGTGTTAAATGTGCCAAAGAAGTGTTTAATATGAACAATACATTATTGTTTTTTTTTCAAATTCCAATTCTTGCCTTGGAAGGATGTTAATTTGATTTTGTTGTTTATTCTTTCAGAAGCAAAGAGCTCTTTTGATTGTTTCCGAGGATGTAGAGAGTGATGCACTAGCAACTCTAATTCTAAATAAAATTCATGCCGGAGTCAAGGTATTCAATAAATATAGCTTTATACTTACCTAGAATTTCCTAGATTTTTATCCAAGATATTGTTGCTGGGTAAGATTAAAGTCTTTGGCAACTTCCTGTGTGAAGCACAGATCATAGTTGTATTTGTCTTAAATGGTGTGCATTGATTTGTGCTAAACAGGTCTGTGCAATCAAAGCTCCAGGCTTTGGAGAAAACAGAAAAGCCAACTTGGAGGATCTTGCTATACTTTTTTGATTGCTGTTGATCCTGTATACAGGTGGTCTGGTATTAGAGCATAATTGTGGTCTCAGCATAATTTGTAGTCGCAGGTTTCATGTTGTTTTACTCATTGCTTCAATTTTGAGTAGTGCCTATTAAAGGAACAATTTCATTTCATTGCAATTGTTCATTTCTCTGCCCATCTTTCTTTTGTCCTTTACGCTAACTCTTGTGTGGCAGCCATTGTTTATATTATGACTTGATACATTAATCATTATTTGTGCAAGCATTTTAAATTCGCCTGGGCATCTAAGGCACTGGTCTCATTGATTCATCTTAAAATATCTTTTGATCTACTTAAATCTATCTTGTCATGCCCAACAATCTAGCTTACCTGTAAGTTGCTAAGAAAAGCAGTTGTATAACAATCTAGCTTGCCTGTAACCATTAACTTGCTAAGGTAAGTAGTTGTATCTCCTAGAACTTGTTGCTTCAACAACTTTCCCTCACCATCTACCTTCAGGGACTAACCCCTAGCCTGCCTAGAAGAACGGAGTGGGTTAGGGTCTACCCCTTAGCCTACCTAGAAGAACTGAGTGGGCAGGGATTAGAGTGACAGCCCCTGCCCTGACTCATTGTTGCTTTTAGGACAGCCCCTGCCTTGCCCTGACTCGTTGTTGCTTTTAGGTGTACAAATTGGGCCACAAGAGAATGTTTTTATTTGAGAGAACACAATTTATATCTATTTTTGACAATCAATATCTTAATTTCTCTGTTTAACATCAAATTAATTACAATTGATTTCTTTCTAGCTTTTTCCTTACGGCGTTTCCTTTGCAACATTAGGTGCAATTGCTAGTGTTTTAATATTAGGGAGCACTGCAAGCGAGGGTGTGGGAGCCATGTAGGATTCACCATGTTAAATTACCTCTTCCACTCATACTTTCCCACATATTTCATATCCAATTCGTATTTCCACCATGGATTGCAATTTATTTATTTATTTTTCACCGTACATAAATTAAACAGGAATTTGGGGTTATTGTGTGGTTTGTTCAATTTTAATTATAAAAAAAATCATACTCAGTATAACCCCTTGTTTTCTTCTCCATTTTTAGATATGCTACAGGTAAGAAATCTCATAAAATCAAACCTAATTCCAACCATCATGGAATTCAATTAGGTAGGTGTTGATCAAAATCCAAAAAATTGGAATAATCGAAAGAACAAATTAGATATAGTGATTGTTTTTGGACATAGAAACTAACATGGAAACACGATGAAAACAAGCCATGAAGTTACTAGCGCATGTGACTAGATCGTAAATTTTGGGTGAAATTCATGGCAATGAAATTAGTGAGAATAAATTTAATAATTCAAAGGGAAATCACACAAGGTGTGTAACAAAATTGCAAAAATCATTGAGGCATATTTAGTATCACTAATAATATTTTCTTAAAAAGTGGAATGCAATTAGTTTTTGTGTGACCAAACCACCAATAAAAGTTCAAGTTAAAACATAATTTAGTGCGTACAAAAGTATATTCTACAGTTTATTATGACCCAAATGTGTAGGTATATAGGAAGTCAAAATAAAAAACTAAAGAAAAGTTAAACAATAAAATTTAAATATTGTTGGCTTAAACGATAACTTATATAACCACATAAATAAACAATTAAAAATTTAAAATAAATTTAAACAATATAAATCTAAAATATGAATAAGTTTATGAACAATCAAGAAAAGATATGGTAAATAAATAAAAATATAAATAAACTAGAAGTATGGTAAATAAATAAAACCTATTTTTATGCTTACTCCGGAGGTATGGTAAATAAATAAAAATAAAAATAAACTAGATATATGGTAAATAAATAAAACCTCTTTTTATATTTACTACATAAACTTCTATATTTACAAAAACTCCAAAAACTTCAAAAACACGTTTTATTTAGGTGAATCCTATGGGCCATATACCATATTTATAAAAGAGGTATGGAAAATAAACAAATATAAAAGAGGTATAAAGAGATAAGGTAAATAAATAAAAATATATCAAATAGTATTAGAAATCAACATCCAATTATATATGAAGTCTATGGCCCAAATACCATGCAAAAAAAAATATTATTAACCCTATTATTGGTATTAAATTATTATTATTATTATTAGATCTAATATTCATATTAATATATTACAATATTAATATTATTAAATTTAATAACTTTAGATTAATACAATATTAAAATTTTTATATTATAATATATATTAATATATCATGATATACATATATATTAATTAACTCTAGATATATATGGGAGGGAGGAACAAAGACATATGATAGAGGTGGAGAAAGAGGCGAAGTGACAAGGGAGAGATGGAGCTAAACTGAAGGAGAGGGGAGAGGAGGAATGAAGTAGGGGTCAGAGAGGTAGATAAGGGTAACAAATGGAGGGAGACATAATGATGGAGCTGGGAGAGAGAGAAGGAGAGAGGATTAGAGGGTAGAGAGAGAGAGAGAGGAGGCGGAAGGGAGATGGAGGTAGGAGATAAAGGGAGAGAGAGGAAGGATGAGAAGAGGAGGAGAGAGGGAGGGAGAGAGATATAGATTTGGAGGGGGAGAGAGGGAGGAAAGAAGAAAGGCATAGAGAGTAAGAATTTGAGAGAGAGGGAGTGACAAGGGAGAGATGGAGAGAGAGTGTGTATGTTTAGGGGTGAGATAAAGAGACATAAGAGTGATGGAGACAGGGGGGGAGGATAGAGAAGGAGAAAGGGAGGGATATAGTAACATAGTTGGAGAGAGAGATAGAGTGATGGGGGAAGAGAGAGGATTGGAGGGTAGAGAGAGAGAGAGAGAGAGAGAGAGAGAGAGAGAGAAGGGGGCACATAGAGGGATGTGGGAGATAAAGGGAAAGAGAGGAATAGAGTGATGGGAGAAGAGAGAGGATTGTAGGGCAGAGAGAGAGAGAGAGAGATGGTGGAAGAGATAGGATTGTAGGGGAGAGAGAGAGATAGAGAGAGATGGGGGAAGAGAGAGGGAGGTAGAAGATAAAGTGAGAGAGAGGAAGGAAAAGAGAGGGGACTTGAAAGAGAGGAGGAGAGAGGGAGGGATAAAGAGATGGAGTTGGAGGGGGAGATAGGGATGGATAGAGATATGAAGCTGGATGGGAAGAGAGGGAGGGAAGAAAAAAGACATAGAGAGTCAGTAGTTGAGAGAGAGAGAGAGTTACAAGGGAGAGATGGAGAGAGAGTGTGTATGTTTGGGGATAAGATAAAGAGAAAAAAAAAAAGAGAGACGGAGAGGAGGGAGAGAGAGGGAGGTAAAAATAAATACATAGAGATTGTAAGGTGGAGAGAGAGAGAAAGGGAGAGAGGATAGTAGGAGGGAGATGGAGAGGAGTGTTGTTGTTCCTAGAGACAACCTTGAGTTGCAAAAGACCAGTTCCTAGCACATCTTGAAATCAGAGGTTAGATGTAGACAATTTTAAAGGGTGCCTCTGACAAAATATGAATTAAGAGGATAATGATTGTGGTGGTTCATAAATGATGAAGACTTTGGAGTTTGATTCATGTGAATTACCCTATACTGCGAGAGGGCTCGGGAGGTTGTACAGCTCGGTGGATTTTCAAAGGGCTAAGTATGAAACAATGATTAGAGGCTTTAAAAATATGTAGAGGTGTTGAGAAGGAACAAAGGAGGAACCCACAAGAGACATGCTTAAAAGTCTTAAGAATATGTCTCTCGCAGACTTAGAGGAAGCGAATGCAAGTGGAAAGTGACAAAAAATAGAGATTCGTGGAGTGCGAATTAAGGGGGCATAACAAGTTTAACACATGAGCATTGTTCATACACGAATTTATCAAGAAAAATGCATACCACAGACAACTACATTACATGAATCATCAAATCAACAGAACATTGAAAGATGATTATGCATAAATAGGATATCACTAATAAATAAGAGAATACATATACATACTACTCATTTCTCCATCTAGAATCCAAATAAACAATGTTGTATATCATATTATGTTAAAAAAACTCTCCCAAAGATGTATGTCAGAGCATAAAGAGCACAGTCATACAGAACTACAACAAAAATTCTCCAAAATTCAGAACCCTTCTTTCATCTTTGAAGTCCCTAGATATAAAGTTCTCCTTCATGGTTTACGATCGAATAAAATTTCATGATCAACCCACACATGTGAAAATGAAAAATATCATAACCAAATCGCAAAGCGTGCATCGAGAAATCACTCCCGTAATCAGAAAATCAACACAGAATCAAGTGAAATCGAGATTTCAACTGCAAAATCTCACAATCAAACAATAAAAGAAACAACATAGTTGGCCACGGTAGCCAAATCCTGGAATATTCAAATGGGGTGGCGAGGAGTAGCTATGAACAAGTGGACAATCTTTCTTCCATCACATGATTCCACCTGACGTCGAAAGCCTAAACTCCTTTATTCTCATGATTTCCATTAACCGTTACGAAAAATCTAGTTGTGCTACGTGTACTTATCTCTTTAGCAGGGAGTTCATGGACAAACTGAATATACCATAGATGCGCTTGTCCTGCCAAAAAACCACGCTATGTTTGACTTGCAAAAATGGAGACTGGGTTTCGAAAGGGGGCCAAACTAGATCATGAGCCGTTAGATGTGTGATAGGGAGCAGAGATGAGGGGAAGATGGAAAAGGCTTAGCAGTGATAGGACATGTGGATAATGGATGGAAATGGCAGAAGTAATGGTGGTGACAACCCCTTTTCCTTTATAATGGCGGAGGTAAAAGTGGGGCCGACGACATTAACACACAGTGGGGTGGTTAACACTGAAAAGAGTGGAATAAAGGTCATGGAAGAGCTTTGATGACGTGGCAAGGAGGTGGGGTAGCTCGCAAAATGAAATTGGGGATTTTCTGCTATGAGAAATGGGGGGTAAAGGTTACGATCTACGAAGTCCGATGTGCGATGAGTAGAAGGTGGCGTCACATGATGGAGGTGGGGCTGCCCGCAAAACACAATCGTGGAATCGAGAGTTTGTTATTATGAGGAACGGGGGGTAAATGCCATGATTTGCGAAGTGCGATGTGCGATGACTGGAAGGTGACATGGCATGATGGAGGTGGGGCCACCCACAAATAGCAATTGGGGATTTTTTGTTATGATAAATGAAGGATAAAGGTTACGACTTGCGAAGTGCGATGTGCAATGAGTGGAAGGTGATGTGGCATAACGGAGGTGGGGTCGCACAATCGGGGAATCAAGAGCTTTTTATAATGAGGAACGGGGGGGTAAATATTACAATTTACAAAGTGTGATGTACGAATAGTGGAAGGTGACATGGCATGAAGGAGGTGGGGTCATCTAGAAATCGCAATCGGCGATCTTTGGTTATGAGAAGTAGGGGTTAAAGGTTATGATTTGAAAAGTGCGATGTGTGATGAGAGGAGAGGTGATGTGGCAGAGAGGGTAGGTCAAATCGAAATCACAATCCGGGAAATGGTGCAAGAGAATTTAACAAAAGTGTAAGTGCAATGCAGTTGGTGATGCGAAAAGGTAAGTGTTAAGTGCTCTTTCCTCTTTAGACTACATGGTGTTCGCTCGACCTGTGCTTGAAGTGCTTGGCCTTCACTTTAGCCATTCATGCTCTTCATTTGCTTAACTCTCATTGTTGCCTTATCTGTTCATAAAAACCACAAGCCAACATTGGATCCATTGGGGACGACGCACTCGTTTGACTGTGTTGAGAACTCGTAGACCACTTTCTTGTGCTCTTCTTGATATGCCCGGGATCATCGTTAAAAACATTTTCAAGAAATTTTAATTAAAAAAAAATAGGAATTCATGCGAAAATAACAAACGACATTACACAATTTGAGGATATGTACAATGGGCAGTCGCTCGCTATTAGTGCTTAAAGTAAGGCTTGAGAAACTATCCATTAACAGGCATCTCGAGTATGTCTCCTTCCATGTTCTCTAGTGCAAAGGTATTTCTTCCTTTGGCTTCTACCACCCTGAATGGACCAAAACAAAGGGGGTCGAACTTCCCATGTTTCCCTTTGTATGACCGCCTGACATCCCATCGCAACACCAAATCCCCTGCTTGGATTTCCTTGTCTTTAGCTCTTTGGTCAAATAAGCCTTTCATCTTTTCCTGGTACTCTGCTAGTCTGAGGCTTACCTATTCCCGTGTTTCACATAGTTTGACCAATTGGTTCATTCTTCTAATAGGTCGTTTGGCTCCTCCTCACTCTATTGTAATAATCGAGCCACGGGAAATGCAAGATGAATAGGGAATATTGTCGCTCTACCATACACTAGCTCATAAGGGGAATTCACTGTGGATCTTTTAGTGGTGATGTGATTTTCCCAGAGTGCAAACTTGAGTTGGGAATCCCAGTTCTTTTGTTTTTCATTGATGGTCCTTTTCAAGATCCTCACTAGTGTCTTGTTAGATGACTCCACCAGCCCATTCCCCTATGGGTAATAGGCAGTGGAGTTCCCCAGACTAATATTATAACTGTTACAGAACTTCATGAACCTAACCGATTTAAAAGCATGGACATTATCTGTTATGGTTTTAGTAGGGCATCCAAACCTGGCTATTATGTTTTCCTCTAAGAACTTGATCAGCACCAAATCTGTGGCATTCCTTACGGGCACGACCTCAACCCATTTAGTGAATTAATCCGTGGTGAAAAGGATCTATCGATGTTGGTTTCTAGAAGCTAGGTGAATCTTACCTATGAAGTCAATTCCCCATTGTTTAAACCGCTCTTCAACATGAATTGGGATCAATGGGAGAGGTGCAAACCTTTGTTTTTCAGTGAATTTCTAACACTTTTCGTAGGCCCGAATACAAGCATGTACGTCACCAAACAACTTGGGTCAAAAGAAGCTTGCTCTCAGGATCTTGTGAGCAATGTATTGCCAGTTGTAACACCCACCACATATTCCTTCGTGGAACTCTGTCATCATTTCGTCAACCTCTTGCTCTGTTAAACATAGTAGTAAAATCCCAGTCAGGTCCCTCCAATATAGCCGCTCATTTGCCACAGTATAATTTTGAGATCTTAACCTTAAAGTGAGATACTTGGTCTTGTCGTAGTTAGGGGGACACCTTGGGGTTAAAAGTTACTCCACTATATCTTTATACCATAAGGATAGAATGTAATTTACACATGTATCCTCCTGCGCTTCTCCTCTTGTCATAGACAGATGTATCCCTAGATCTTGACAGTTGGATTCAGATAGAATTTTTGCTATCCCTTGACATTTGTTGAGTTTGGTAGGCTTTATATCCATCTCTTACCCTTGAATCTTAGCTATCCATTTGCCCCTTTTTCATTCACTATTGCCCTGCACCAGAATATCCTTCACCACTGGAGTGGGTACGTAACTTTTTATGGCAGACTGTAACAGCTACACACAAAATGCCTTAAGTGACTTGACCAGGATGTTATATTTTAGTTCGGCATCTCAAAGGACTTGGCTGAAGAACAAAATAGGTTGTTCATGCCCTTCATCGTTTTTTTGTAGCAGCACCACAACTATTGTGTGAGGGGAGGCAAAAGAAAAAAATCATGAATGGATTTCCATAATGTGGACCTGCTAGCATTAGAGCTTCCGCAAAGGATTTCTTGATCCTGTTGAACTAATCCCTGGATTGAGGATCCCATTTCACTTCACTATTCTTCTTCAAAATTTTGGTGATGTTTCAGACGATCTCGACATAATTTGGTATGAACCTTCTGAGAACATTTATTCTTCCTAGGAATACATATACTTCCTTTTTGTTTCTTGGTAAAGAAATGTCTTTTATCACCTCCACCTTCTTTGGGTCAATATTTACCCCTTCTTCAGTCACTATATTCCCTAATAGCTTCCCTTCTTCTAGGGAAAACATGGATTTTTTGGGGTTAAGGGACAAACCATACCTTCGACATTTATCAAAGGTTTATCAAAGATGCTCTACATGCTTAGTGTCGCTCATTGAGAAGAAGGTGATGTCATCTAGGTAAATCACCACAAAACTTGTCATGGTCTCCTATGAATGTGATGTCCATCGCATGCTAGAATGTGGCATCGATGTTTATCAGGCCGAAAGGCATTCGGGCATACATGAAGCTTCCCCAAGGTGTAGTGAACATTGTCTTCTTTTGATCTTCAGGGAGCACCAGTAGGGGAATTTTGAGGTCTAAGATGGGCCTCGTAAGGAAATTGTAAAATAATAGTGGAAATAATAAAACAATATTATATTACATCATCAAATTTTAAAGGGAAAAAATAATAAAATAATAAAACTATTTTTTCAACTCGTATTTTCAACTTATCTCCTAAAATTTCTACTCAACTTTCAAGCAGAAACACTTCTTGGATGCAAAATTTAATTTCTCATCCAAGGAGTATCCATGTTTCATACTTCTGATGGACCCTCCTACATGAAAAATGAGAAATACATGAAAAAACGTGATTGCAATCATGTTTTTTCATGTATTTCTCATTTCGCGTGTAGGAGGGTCCATCGAAAGTATGCAACATGGGTACTCCTTGGATGAGAAATTAAAATTTTCATCCAACGAGTACTCCCACTTGAAATTTGAGTAAAAACTTAGGGAGATAAGTCCAAAATACGAGTTGAAAAAGTAGTTTTATTATTTTATTCTTTTTTATTCTTTTAACTTTTTTACTCCAAATATAGTGAATCACCCCCCATGGTTGACATCATCATCTTGAATCCTATTGGTTCTTATAAATTTTATTTTGGTTGTACATTTTTCTTAGGAGGCCCATTTTAGACCTCAAAATTCCCCTAATGTGCCACCTGGTTATATCCTGAGAAACCGTCCATCATGGACATGCAGGAGGATCCCACAACCTTTTGCAAGATGTGATATATCTTCGGGAGGGGATAGTTGTCTTTGAGTGAGGCTCTATTCAGATTTTGGAAATCCATGCAAAGCCTAATTTCACCTTTTTTCTTCCTTACGGGCACCAGGTTTGCCACCCATTCAGAGTACATCGAAGGGACAATGATCTTTACTTGCAACAGCTTCTTTATTTCCTTTTCAATAGCCAGGAGAAGAAGAGGACTGATCTACCTTAGCTTCTATTTATGAGGCTTAACATCTTCTTTTAGGGGTATCTTATAATGTATGATGTCAATATCAAAATTCTTCAAGTCCTGGTATGACCAAGCGAAGACATATTTATATGACCGAAAGAGCTTCAGGTACTGTCCTTGATATTCTTCAAGGACTCCTTTCAACAGCTTCACCACCTTCAGGTCTTCCTCTGTACCGGTATTCAAATCAATGAATGGCTCATCGAGAGTTAGTTTGTTGGGGTTCATTGGGATATCATTTTTATCAAACTATCTATCCAATGGCACAAGACCCCTGGGAATGAAATTTCCCTTTAATTGCAAGACGTGGTGCCCAACCAGTGTCTCCTCCCATCTTGTTTTCGGCTCTTCACTATCATCCTCAGTCACTGAGTCAATCACCAAATTCGATAATTCACCCACCATCTCCATAAAACACTTAACTTTATCTTCATCCTTGAAGACCTGCCAATGTTTTACGTTGTCTGGGATGGAGGGGAGATATCTCACTTCCACCTCATATATGGGCAATGGATTCTGTGGAGGGTGGAAATTGGTAGCAACCACAGCTAGTGAGTCGAGCATTACGTTCTTATCCCTCAACATGAGCTAAATGTTAAAAGCAGAGAAGAAGTTCTCAACCAAATCCCATACCTCATTCATGTAAGCTCTCAACCGCGGGTGTTTACCTTGGAATTGGCTCTTGAATTTCCTCACTACTAGCTCTGAATCTCCAAACACCTTGAGATTTTGTATGTTCATGTTCTGTGCTGCTTGTAATCCCAACAAAAGGGCTTCATACTCGGCCATGTTGTTTGTGGTTTCAAATTCCATCTTGAAGGAGAGAGGCACTAAGCATCCTTCCAGTGATATTAGGAGTGCTTGAGCTCCGTTTCCTTCTCGTGAATAAGCCCCATCAAACTGCAAGGTCCAAATATTGTTCTCCACTCTGTTTATGGGATCCCATGTCTTAGGGGATAGACCTTAATTTATTGCAGGAAATTTTTGTCCTCCTCGAGCATGAGACAGGAAACTTCACCCTCTTTTCCATACACCGGAGAATTTGTCGAACCATCAACTTTGGTGACCATATTTACAAACCTAGACTCACGGCATAATCTTCTTTCTTCCCCACCGAACATTGGGATAGTGGTGACCACACTTTTGGCCAGAATCTGGGATAATTTCACTACCAAGTCTTTTATCATACCCAAACACTTCACCCTTTTGGAGTCAAAAGAATACAAGTCTTTATAAGGCCTTGTAATATGCAATCCCAATTGTTCCATGATAGATAAAGGCAATAGGTTATGTGAAGCCCCAGAATCCAACATGCATATGTGAAATAGTAAGTCATGTATCATCGGAGTCACATAGAACAGGGGAGTGACTGAGTCTTGTTCTTCTATATGAGGTCTAAAAACCACCATGGGTCATTCTTCTTGGATATTCAGGATGTTAGGCAGATGGCTTACACCACGGGGATGCATGAATTGGGACACTTGAGCTCTGTATGAAGGTTTTTTCAGGAGCTTGATCAGGGGAACCGGGATCTTGACCTTGTTTAGTTCTTTCTGGAGATTAAAGGGTGCGGGCCTTTTTTATTTAATGGCTTCTTTGAACTATTCTTTAGGAGGGTCAGCCAGTTTCAAGGCTATAGATGAGGACTTCTCATTTTTTGGGAGGACGAGCTTCTTTCTTTGTGGAAGTCAATGCAATGGCCTTAAGAGGGTTTGAATCTTGTAATGGATTTTTCCCTTTACCAGTAGGGATAGGAGGGGTTTGTTCTCTTGATATTGACTCTTCATTTTGTTCTTGCACTCAGGTTCTCTTCTTGGAGGAACCGAGTTCATAATTCTTGTGAAGTTGAGCTTGCATGAAATCCTAGAACTGTTTGCAGTAATCATCAATATCCCGATCCTTTGGAGGGACTTCCTTCTCTTCTTGCTCCCCTTGCAGGATGAGTTCACCCTTCTCATCATTGGAGTAAGTGAGGAATTGATTCTCTTGACTGTTTGTGACTTCCTCAACTTGTCCCTCCAGTTCTCCCTCCAAGTATAGAGGAGGTTGAATATGGTGTTGTTTTTCCTTCCTCTACTGCTGCAACAACTGCAGAGGGAGCTTTCAATATTGAGAATCAAACCCCTGTTTAAGAATCATTTGGTTGGGACGAGGAGGGGAATTTTTGGCCTCCAATTCAAGCTTAATCAACTTATTTGAAAGGTTCTTTATTAGCTTATTAATTTCTTCAATTCTATACTCTTGTGATTCCCTTTCCTGATTTAAAGTAGAAGCCTCCTCCCTATTCTTTCTTCTGGCTTCATGTTATATATTCCCCTTGAATTTACTAGTAGAAGAAAATTTTGCTTCTACCTCCAATGCATTAGTTTGGATCTGATCCAGAGACGTGGATTTTCTTTCTCTTAGGGTGAACCCAAACTCCAGTTCGAAAGCTCTTGTGAAGACCACCTTAGCAGCTCCTTGGGGAGGCTTTATTTCAGCAGGAATATTATTATAGAGCTTATTAAACCTCTTTATCAATTCCATTACATCCTCATTATGTCTATTCTTTAGAGCATTGAACTCGGTGAGAACGTATCCATGGTCCCTCTTTTCTCCCCATTTCAATGTGAAGAAATTCTCCATTTCTTCCTGTGTGGACTGTGTTGTGGGATAGATACTTGAACCATTTCCGATCTTCTCCATCCAATAATTGGACGAAAAGCCTTAACACCACATCTAAGTGCTCTAAATTCACATTCTCAACAAAGGCGTAGAAGTTTTCAATATGTCGCTATGCAAAATTATTATCTTCCATGGTGAAATGAGGCAGGAGCTTTAGATAATCTTGTGTCATGTCATTCATCAATTGAGGTAGAGCCAATGGAGCATACTTTTTAAGGAGGAAACCAGGTACAACCATGAGGGGAGGTGGTGGTGGGTTATGAGGATGAGTTGGCTGAGGTATAACAGGTATGTGGTGAATGGAGGTTTGGATATTTGTCTATAAAAATCTTTGAAGTGTTGCAATTTCTTTCACTTCTTCAGCCTGTCCCTCCACTTATCCCTCCAAGTATAGAGGAAGTTGAATGTAGTTTTTTTGTTCCTTCCTCTACCTCAGCAACAGCTACAGAGGGGGCATCCGATATTGAGAATTAAACCCCCAGTTAAGAATCATTTGGTTGGGATGAAGAGGGGAATTTTTGGCCTCCAATTCAAGATTAATCAACTTATTTTAAAGGTTCTTGATTAGCTTATTCACTTCTTCAATTCTATAACCTTGTGATTCCCTTTCTTGATTTGAAGTAGAAGCCTCCTCCCTGTTCTTTCTTCTGGCTTCATGTTCTATCTTCCCCTTGAATTTACTAGCTGAAGAAAAGTTTGCTTCTACATCCAATGCATCAGTCTGGATCTGATCCAGAGATGTGGATTTTCTTTCTGTTAAGGTGAACCCAAACTCTGGTTTGAAAGCTCCTACAAATACCACCTTAGCAGTTGCTTGGGGAGGCTTTATTTTAGCAGGAAGATTATTATAGAGCTTATTAAACCTCTTTATGAATTCCATTACATCCTCATTGTGTCTATTCTTTAGAGCATTGAACTTGGTGAGAACGTATCCATGGTCCCTCTTTTCTCCCCATATAAATGTGAAGAAATTATTCATTTCTTCCTGTGTGGAATGTGTTGTCGACTAGAGAATTGAACCACTTCCGGGCTTCTCCATCCAAGAATTGGATGAAAAGCCTTAACACCACATCTAAGTGCTCTACGTTCACATTCTCAGCAAAGGCGCAGAAGTTTTCAATATGTCTCTGCGCAAAAGTATTATCTTCCCTGGTGAAACGAGGTAGGAGCTTTAGATAATCTTGTGTCATGTCATTCAGCAACCAAGGTAGAGATAATGGATCATACTTGTTAAGGAGGAAACTAGGTACAAACATGAGGGGCGGTGGTGGTAGGTTATGAGGATGAGTTTCCTGAGGTATAATAGGTATGTGGTGAATGGAGGTTTGGATATTTGTCTGTAAAAAGCTTTGGAGTGTTGAAAATTATTTAACTGTTTTCAACCTCGGGAGTAGGTGCAAGGGAGGTAGAGAAGTATTAGTGGATTTGGCTTCATTTTTTAAGACAGAACTGGTTAAAGAAGAGGCTTATGGAGAATACCCAAGTACACGGGTTGTGGATCCACGACCATAGATGTTCGCTTTCTAAGATGAGGAAGGAAAATATTATAGAGAAAATGAGGGTAGGTCAACTTAACTTGGTTGTTTTTCCCTCAAGATTCTATTAAATAAGTATTTTTGGAATTAGATACAGAAAAGGTTTTTAGCTGGGAAGTATCTAATTGAGTATGAGGCCTTGGGTAAGCAAGGACTACAACTGATTTGAACTTTTATAATAGTGGAGTGGCCAAGGTGAGGGCTATTTAGTTCTAAACCCTTTGTGCTCACCAGATTGAAGGGTGAAGACAATGTCGTATCCCAGGGAAAATATTTTATAATTCGATTCCCCAAAAACCATGCCAAAAAGATGTTGTTGCTCCTAGATACAACCTTCAGTTGTAAAAGACCAATGCCTAGGACATCTTGAAATTAGAGGTTAGATGTAAAAAAATTTAAAGGGTACCTCTGACAGAATATGGATTAAGAGGATAATGATTGTGGTGGTTCAGGAATGATGAAGACTTTGGTGTTTGATTCATGTGAATTACCCTATACTCCGAGAGGGCTCAAAAGGCTGTATGGCTTGGTGGATTTTCAAATGGCCCAACTATGAAACAATGAGAAAAGGCTTTCAAAATATGTAGAGGTGCTGAGAAGGAATGGAGGAGTAACCCGCAAGAGACATGGTTAAAAGTATTAATAATATCCCTCTTGTGAACTCAGAGGAAGTGGATGCAAGTGGAAAGTGACCAACAATAGAGATTCATGGAGCGCAAATTAAGGGGGCACGACAAGTTTAACACATGAGCATTGTTCATACATGAATTCATGAATAAAAATGCATACCACCAGTAGCTACATTACACGAATCATCAAAGCAACAAAATATTGAAAGATGATTATGCATAAATAGGAGAACACTGATAAAAAGAGAATACAGATACGTACTACTCATTAATCCATCTGGAATCCAAATAAACAATTTTTTGTATCATATTATGTTTAAAAAAAATCTCCCAAATATGTATCTTAGAGCATAAAGAGCACAGTCGTACAGAACTACAACAAAAAATTTCAAAAATAAAGAACCCTTATTTCGTCTCTGAACTCCCTACATATAGAGTTCTCCTTTAAGGTTTACGATCGAATAAAATTTCATGATCGACCCAAACATGTGAAAATATAAAATATCATAACCAAATCATAGGGCGTTCATCAAGAAATCACTCTCGTAATGAAAATATCAAAACAGAATCAAGGGAAATCGATATTTCAACCACAAAACATCATAATCAAACAGTAAAAGAAACAACATAGTTGGCCACAGAGGCCAAATCCTGTAATCTTCAAATGGGGTAGCGAGGAGTAGCCATGAATAGGTGGGCAGTCTGGCTTCCATCACATGATTGCACCTGTTGTCGAAAGCCTCCACTCCTTAATTCTCGTGATTTCCATTAACCATTACGAAACGATGAGTTGTGTTGCACGTACTTATCTCTTTACGGTGAGTTCTTGGACAAACTGAATATACCATAGTTGTGTTTGTCCCACCAAAAAGCCACGTTGTGTTTCATTTTCAAAACTGGAGACTGAGTTACATATGGGGGCCGAACTAGATCATGAGCCATCAAAAGTGTTATAGGGAGTGGAGATGAGGGGAATATGGTGGAGGCTTTGCGGTGTTAGGACATGTGGATAATGGATGGAAATGGAGGAAGTAATGGTGGTGATTGTTGGGTCACAAAGGTGACAGTTTATAGGTAACCTTAATTCTTTTCATTAATTATCAACCTAGGGAAAGTATTGTCATTTCAAGAGTGTAAGTAAAATATATGCAAGTGACATCGGAGGTTCTACTCTAATCGTCATAAGGAAGATTGTCTAATTCTCGAAGTTCAATCAAACCAACCTGGAAGTGAATTATGAAATGTTTCGGAATATTAAAATGAGCTACATATATTCTAAGCTTATGCAAAAATAACTACTCAAGACTGAAAAGAATAGACTGCAATTGAACAAAATGCTTTGATGAATTGAACAACAATTCTAATAAATTAAGCACCAATCCATTATTCTATATTTTTCAATGGAATACTCTTTTAATCAACTAATATATCCTTCCAAATTAAACATCAACAAAACGCTCATAATTATGATGAAAAGATCCAAACGTTAACTATATGCAGAATTGAACAGCAACTGTGCTGAAAGGAATCTAACAACTATAAAAGCATTGATTCAGGATAAGAGGACATGAATGATAGAACTAGTCTAGAGAAAAAGAAACTATAACATCTCATGCTTGCAATTAACCAATTAAATGATCATGTTATGGAACAAAATGAATAACTGGAAATGAAAATTATGTAAATAAATGTATACCACAGAAGTAGCAGGAGAACCCCCAGGGCTAGGCCTAAAGCCACTAGAAGTCTACTACTAAGGAATAATCATAGGTTGTTTATTCCCAAAAAAAAAATTCTTCATTAATATGCAGAACAATAAATTAGTACAAACTTGATGATTCTGTCTGAATACTTTTATTACAGGAAGATCATATATATTATAGTCTTGTTCATCTTTAGCCTTTTGTAGTTTAAAGGCGAATTGAAAAGTACTAATAGATCTTTCTCATTATGGGACCCTGCTGCTTCGTGGCTATTGACTGAGCACTCTAAGTGTGGGCGTGCCTCTACATCTTCGGCTTCCTTGTCTGGTGTCTTTTGGTCATCCAGTCAGCAGTTTGGCTGTTTTGCTTCCTTATCAATAAAGACAGTGACAAATCAGTTTTTACGTTATCAAACACTCCTTTTATCATTAGTCCACTCTGTCTCACTTTTGCATGATTTTAATTTACTTTATTGCTAAGATGAAGGGAAAATATATAAAGGTACATGAAAAATCATGGTAAATATGGGCGTGAAAAATACCTTTTTCTTGGCCCAGCATACTCCCCTGCTTACCTTATTGCAGGTCCTCATGCAAACAAATGGTTGAGGTGTAGTTGGGTTAAAGAATATGCAGGGTATACCTATTATTTCTAAAGTCTGAAGCCATGTATATGTTTAATCTTTACAAATGATGAGTTTGTGTGCCCCTCTGGTAACTCATAATCGTGATGGTAGTATTCAGGGAGTACTAGATGGTGGCGCATCTGTATCTGCATCCTATCCATGTAGGACCCATGTATAAAATTAGGTTTCTGTGTAGAAGGAACCTGCAAGCTACAGCTTTGAAGTTCATGTACCCAAATCACTCTCTATTCTTCACATTATTTGTAGAGGCTAGCCATCTCTGTTTGATGCTTCTTCCTGAATGTCCTAGAAGTATGTTCGCCCATTCTGCACAATATACCTATGAATAGGTCCCAATTTCGATATCACTCCTTTTTGCTGCATGAATTTCTTGTGTTGGGTAAAAAGCTACAGAGGTTTAGTAGGTTCCCCTCTAACCCATAGATCTAGGCCATGCTCTCTTTTCAGAAAGGTATTGTAGGCCTTAGCCCACCTAGTTTTGTTCTTGGCAAAAGATAGAAAATCCTAGAACTGAACGTCCCCTATGAAAGGGCTGGGGTTACTATTCCTATCCTCCTCTAGAAATAAATTGTGTAAATATAGTTCACACAAAACATGTTAAACCTGCTCATCCTGCCCATTTCAACACTGGAAAAATTCCTCAATGGTTTTAAAAGTAGTAGGCTTCCTTGCCCTGACAACCTTGATTTTCAACAGTAAATATTGTTCCACTAAGAATAGAGCATAATTAGTGGATGGTGCACTGCAAGTCAATACATCTGAGTAAACAGAGCAGACCATACTGGTTTTCTTCTTAGCTTGTTCCACTTGATCATGTGCTTTCTTTACTTTTTTCCTTTCTTCCCTAAGTTGGGCAAAGGTTTCATCCTCAGTTGCAGAAAGGTCTTTGAATCACTTTAGTAGTGCCCAATGTTCCTGTAAAGTTACTACTTCCTTTCTGCACTAGGCCAATTCATGCTAGACTTGAATTAATTTGTTGTGCAACTTCTGATTGGCAGCCTTTTCTACTAGGAGAGTGTAGGTAGGTGTCACCTCTGTTTGAGTCCCCTTATCTTCTATAAGTTCTAGATTATTCTGCACAGAGGCTTCAACAGTGTGTATCAACTCCATTTGTAGAGAGGCTTAAACATTATTAATTAACTCAGTCTGTACAAAAACTTTAGTGGTATCTATAAAATCGGTCTGTACAGAGGCTTCAACATTGTCCATTAGATCCGTTTGTACATAAATTTCAGTAGTATCTACCATTTGGGTAACAAACTCTGTTTGGGTTTCCATGGTAGCCAATTCATTCTCAGGCTTTCGAGCCTTTTTTGCTTCTTCCAACTATTTCCTGAGGTGTTTTATCATTTTTCTCAATTTCTTGCACTTCCTGCTCATTTTCCTTAACTTTTTCTTAGCTGATTTTTTTTTTAACAAGGTTTTGGCAAGAGAAGGAGGAGCAGTGGCTTCGGTTTCAGAAATGGTTGTGCTAGCTCTAAGGTTATTAGCAATGGTTTTTTCTTCATGCGTCCAAGAGTTTATTTTAGCATTAACATCCTCACTAGGTGAGATAATATTTCGTTCAGGCATCAGGGGAACTGTCTCAATGCTTACGTTTTGTTCTAATGGGACAGTGTCTCTTGACTGGTTTCAAGATTTAGATATTCCTTCTGTCTGGTCTTCCCTACTCACCCATTCATTATCAGAGGGAGATAAAACCATCAAAGCCTACAATTCATCATGATGGGGTAGGTTTTCTGTGTGGCCAAAGCTGCTAGCAACGACCTACTGGTTCAATAGGTCCCTCTGCTCCTCAGATGGTTCAAATGGGACTCCAATTTCATGATATGCTCTCATTTTCTCAAGTAATTGAGCCAATTCTTCTTCATAATATTTTATGGACATATTTTAAAGGCTTGAAGGCGGTGTATGAGATGGACCTGCCTCATCTGGAAATTCAGATATGTATTGCCATAGTTGCAACCTTTCAGACTCTCTTTGTTTCCCTGGTTTTGAGGTCGAAACATGGGTCCTATTACCTCTTTCTCTCTTGGGTATGGTTATTCTAGGGAGTTCAATATTTTCTCTGATAGGGTTTTCTTCAGGGGAAGGTAGGGTAGAATTAACAAATTTGTCCCAAGTTATCTGATGTTTGCCTAGCTCATGAATGATGATCAATTTAATCAAGACATGGTGGCTGACAATTACTTGGGGGTTTTTGGATTTTCCAATTCGAACAACAATATTTTGCAATACATAATTTATGAAAAAGGGCAAGTTAACTGAAATTTTTTGCTTGAGAAAAGCTAATAGTTTTAGGTGGTGGGATTTTACAATTGCCAATTCTTTCCAAGGCTACCGCAAGGACGTAGGATTAATACCCTTCCATTTTCATTCTAATGGTTCGCCTAGGTTCTGGTACACTAAGATTTCTTCTTGTAGAAGGACATGTTTTTGAATCCATATTTCTCCTTCTGTTGGTAGTCCAGAGACCTCAATGATGATTTCCTTGGTGATCGATATGATTCTTGCTCTGACTATGTTATGTCCTTCCTGCAGATTTTGCAGGAATTCAACTACCATCTCTGTGTTAAACCCTTGTAGTCTGTGTAGATATGGAATCCAGCCAACTTGCTGGAGAATGGTGTGAGTTGATTCTAAGACTTGGAAGGTTGTGGGTTCATTGCAGAGAGAGTTCCCCCCCATGGTTAATGTGTTATCGGAACTAGTTTCTTCTTCTTTCTGCATTTTTTTCGGCCCTTTTGGTTACAGCATAACACTACATGCATTTTTTTAACATATATAATAAAAAAAATGCAACCTCATATTGTAAATGCAATGATCTTTTAGTCCCATTAGCATATCCTAAGGAAGTTGTGTGGGTAATTTGCATGCTTATTCATCATGGATATTTGTACCCCCTCCATTGGGAGAAGGGCGTCCACGACCTTAATCTTAAGAGAAGCATAAAAATTGTAACAATCATGAGTGTGCATGAGGAAAAAGTCATAAACTTGTAATAATCAGAAAAAGTATGAGAGAAGGGCGTACATGGCATTGAAGCTCAAGAAAAGAGGAAAGATTGCAAAATGATGAATTTATACGAGGAAAAGGTGAGAATTTGATAATCATCACAACTGTACATCAGGTGGAAATGACCCAAGAAGGGGAGAAAATTGGAGTAGAAATTATTATGAAGAGATGTCCTATTTTGATGGTGTAGCATGAAAAAAGCATGACAGGTGACAAATTTTGATTGGTGTTGTCATCCCTTAATTCAGCATGAAAAGATAATTCACTCATAGTTACTTATGCAGGTAGGTAGTGATAACACATATTCAAGTAGTGCATTTATCTCGGGAATGGATCAATATGAAATAGGGCATATAAAAGTAATTGCTTATTGTTAGAAAAATACTTCCATACCACAAGCAGAGCTAATGCTGCCAACAAGCATTCATAGCCTCGACAGGGTTGCTATTTTAACCTGGAAATGAGCTAGGAATGAGAAGGTCACTACCCTGGTGTGTTGGCCATTGTGGGAATCTCACCTATTAAACCCTTATGATCATGGTAGGATGGCTCATGATGAGACCCCCTATTCTTTCTTAAAAATTTTCACATAGACATAATATTTTTCCTTTTAAAAAGTAGGCATTCTGCTTGTTTTAGAGGGAGACCACTATGCTGGTGTGGTGGCCAGATAGTCATAGTGCCATTCACGGGGATTTTAACAGAGTGATCAGGCCGAATCATGATGAGACCTCCTATCCTTCAAGCAGTTTGATCTTTCGAGAAGGTCACTTCCCTGGTGTGTTGGCCATTGTCGGAATGTCACCTATAAAACCCTTATGATCATGGTAGGTTGGCTCATGATGAAACCTCCTATTCTCTCTTAAAAAATTTAACATAGAAATAATATTTTCTTTTTATTTCTACATGGATTGAGGCTCATTAACTCCTTAAGGGTTAGGGATGGTGTGAGAAGTAAAAAGAATGCCAATACAATTAATACTCTTTATTCCTAATCCTCATGTCAAGGATAATTACTACTTGAGAGTGTAAAAATATATACCAGCATAAGACGGTGGAAATGAATTGTGTGATAATATGTTTGAATAGGAGATATCCAACCCTTCATTACATAGATAAACCATGTCAGCTTCCGAAGTAGAGATTTCCATCAAAATTTCAAAGGATCGCAATATTAGTAACATGACTGCTTTTCTCCTCTTCAAGTGCTAATTTCTTTCCAAAAATGGCTTTTATGGCAAGGATGTGTAAAGGGGAAGTGGATATTTGAAAAGAGATCATCACAAGTAAGAAAAAAAACATGCTTAGAAAAGAAATCAGTCGTTCCATTCGATTGAACAGTAGCTGCTCAATTGGATTGGACAACAACAATTCAATTGATTGAAAATCAAAAAATAAATTCACGCAAAAACACAACCGTTAAATTGAATTGAACAAAAACTGCTCAATTTTATTGAACATCAGCTGTTCAATTGGATTGAAAAAAAACCATTCAAAGGTTTTAATAGCGAAAAAAAAAACACACAAAAACACGACCGTTCAATTGAATTGAACAACAGTTGTTTGATTCGATTGAACAATTTTTGTTCAATTGGATTGAACAATAGTCATTCAAAGGTTTGAACACAAATAAAAAATTAAACACACAAAAACATAGTCGTTCAATTGAATTGAACAACAGATGTTCAATTGGATTGAACATCAGTTGTTCAATTGGATTGAACAACAGTCGTTCAAAGGTTTGAATAGTGAAAAAAACACACAAAAACACGACCGTTTAATTGAATTGAACAAAATTTGTTCAACTCAATTGAACAAAAACTATTCAATTGGATTGAACAACAGTCATTCAAAGGTTTGATCAGCGAAAAAAATAAACACACAAAAACACAGTCGTTCAATTGAATTGAACAATAGTTGTTCAATTCGATTGAGCAAAAACTGTTCAATTGGATTGAACAACAATTGTTCAATTGAATTGAACAACATCTGTTCAAAGGTTTGAATAGAAAAACATACAAAATAAAAGATAAGAGAAAAAGAATGCATCTATGAGCATGAAGAAGAGATGGAATGTACAACAATGAGAAAAACTATAAATTGCAGGAAACATATATACAATATTTGGAAGAGGAAATAACAAATTTTCATGAACTTAAATCTGTGGGGCCATCATCCCCTACAGCTAAAATTTGGATGGTGGGATCGTCACACACCTGCTGGAAGAAAGACTCTTTTGTAAGTGGTTTATGATAGAGGCGCACCCAGTCTCCATTGACTCTGAAGGCAGAGCCAGATCCATCTGTAATGGTACCATTGATGTGTACTTCCTAAATTTCGTATGGACTAAGCCACCTTATTTATAACTTACTCGAGAAGTCTTGGAATCCAGAGTCAAAAAGGAGTGCCCAATCTCATTTCTGGAATCTCTTCTTTTTGATGAGTTTTTCATGCCACTTAGCTTGTTGTTTTTGAATAATTGCAGTGCGCTGTAGAATAAGTAGTCGTGCTTCATCTAATTCATTTATTTGTTGGAGTCTTATAATCTAGGCTTCCGCCAAATCTAGGCCCACTTCCTGGGCTGCTCTCAGAGTCTTTATTTTGAATTCAATAGGAAAACTTGGTGCCCTTCCAAATACCAGATGGTACAGAGAATATCTAGTGGTGTTTCTCCATGTTGTGCGGTAAGCCCACAAGGCCTCTGGTAGTCTAGTAGCCCAATCCTAGCGATGTGTTGAGACTGTTTCAGTGAGAATTTCTTCAAGGACTTTGTTGGTGCTTTCAACCTGCCCATTTGCCTACGGGTGGTCGGGAGAGGTGACTCTATGGGTGACAAGGTGGTTCTTCAGATTGGCCGTAATTTTATTTCCCAAAAATTGTGCCCCTCCATCAGTTATCACTTCCCGAGGTAAGCCATACTACACAAATAGATCAAAAGGGAAATTGATCACAGATTCTTCTGTAGCTCTTGATAAATCCATTGTTTCTACCCACTTCGTCACATAATATATGGAAACCAGTATGTAGGTCTTCTGATTTGATGGTGGGTTGAATGGTCTAACAAATTTCAGTGCCCACCGTTCGAAATTGTCAAACCAAGAGGTAACTCCTCAAAATCAGAATGTGTATTAGCTGAAGGATGCACATGGATTTATACATGGAGGTGAGGCTATTGGGATTCATCTCCCAATGACTCTTGGCCTTCCTTATTTCCTAATATTAATTAACATACAATATTAAATATGCACACCCATCCATAGGATTAGGTGTCAACATTCCCCCCTTTAATCCGAAGGGATGTTGGTGAGTCCAAGCATCGATCTGAACTTTTCAAACTTTTCTCTTCCAAGTGCTTTGGTGAAGATGTCAGCAGTTTGCTCATTTGTGGAACAATGATGTAGATGGATTGTTTTGGCCTGAACATGATGTCGAATTAGATGGTACTTTGTATTGATGTGCTTTGTTCGATCATGGAACTTTGGGTTCTTGGCCAACTTTATTGCAGAAGTGTTGTCGATCATGAGTGGAGTGAAATACATTTGTTTCATCTGCAAATCTTCCAGGATTTTCCGGAGCCACACAATTTCCTTTGTTGCTTCAGCTGCTGCCACATATTCTGCCTCGGTCGTGGAATCTACTGGAACTGACTGTTTGCGTGATCTCCATGAGACAACTCCTGATCCAAGACTCATGGTGTAACCTGTAGTAGACACCCCTGTTTCTTTGTCACCATCAAAGTCTGAATCAGAGTATCCGATCAAGCTGAAGTCGCCTACCTGTGTATATTTGAGTCCAAAGTCTTGAGTCCCCTTCAAGTACCTTAGCACTCTTTTTGCAGCAGACCAATGTCCTTCACAAGATTTTTGCATGAACCTTGAGAGGATTCCAATATTTAATGAAATGTCAGGTCTGGTGGTGGTCAGATAGATAAGACTTCCTACAAGCTGTCTATACTTAGTTGCATCCTCAAATTCCTTCCCTTCAATAGATGTGAGCTTCAAGTTTTGTTCCATTGGAGTGCTTAAGGGATTACAGTCATCCATGCCAAATTTGTTCAAGAGATCTCCAATGTACTTCTTTTGAGAAAGAAATATGAATTTAGAATGTTGAATTACTTCAATACCCAAATAGTAATGAACATGACCCAAATCAGTCATTTCAAAACCTTTCTTCAACTCTTTCTTCATGGATGCAATATAGCTCTCATTGTTTCCTGTTATTAAAAGATCATCTACATATACCACAAGATATACAACTGTTTTTCCAACATTCTTAACAAACAAAGTTGCATCATCAAGATCAAAATGTTTGAAATCAAGTTTTAGAAGATGCTCGGTCAATTTCTCATACCAGGCTCGTGGTGCTTGCTTAAGGCCATACAAGGATTTTACAAGTTTGCAAACTTTGTGTTCTTGACCCTTTATCAAAAATCCTTCTGGCTGGGACATATAAACTTTCTCCTTTAGATCTCCATTCAAGAAGGTTGTTTTTACATCCATCTGATGGAATTTCCATCCATTCTGAGCTGCTAAGGCAAAGAGAGTCCGGATGGTGGTCCATTTTTTTGTGGGAGCAAAAGTTTCTTCATAATCGACTCCTTCTTTCTGTGCGAATCCTTTTGCCACAAGCCTGGCCTTGTGCTTGTCAAGTGAGCCATCTGCTTTGTACTTGTTCTTGTAGACCCACTTACAGCCAATTGGTTTTGTTCCAAAGGCGGATCAACCAGCTTCCAAGTGCCATTCTTTATCAAGGCATCATACTCCTTCTGCATCGCTTCTTTCCATTCATCATGAGAAGCGGCTTCTTTGAAGGAAGTTGGTTCATGATCTGTAGACAAACTCAATTCACAGTTATAAGCAATATCCATATCAATAGGGGAATCAGAATTATCTACATCACCTTCGATTAGTTGAGTGGAACTTCTTGTTCCTGTTTTTCCAACCTCATCAGGATGAACATTCTCCAGTGTCTTTGTCAGCCATTTGGGAGGACCTTTCTGAGATGGCCCCGGCTGGTCACTTGACTGAGTTGGGATTGATTCAAGATTCAATCTCCCAATTTTGTCAATCACATCATCCAATGTGTCATCCGTGGTTGTTTCTTCATGTGGGGGAGAGAGTGCTTCAGGACATGATTCCACAGTTTGATTCAATATCGAAATCCCCCCTTCAAGATGTGGAATCACATTATCAAATTCTTGGAAAGACTTTGCATGTGTGAATCTATCCAAGTGATCAAGTTGCCGCTCAACAACCTTGTCACTCTTGGAAGATTCAAGAAATATGACATCTCTTGCTATCACAAACTTCTTATTTTCTTCATCATAGAGACGATATCCTTTGGAGGTATTGGAGTACCCCAAGAAGATACATTTTCTGCTTCTAGCACCAAGTTTGTTCCTTTCACCCTTGGGTATCAAGGCATAACAGGTGGACCCAAAGACCCTGAAATGCTTTACCGAAGGAATGTGGCCATGCCACATTTCAAAAGGAGTTTTGTTTCTAATTGAACTTGAAGGAAACCTATTCTTTATGTAAACAGCACATAGAACTGCATCAACCCAAAACATCAACTTTACATTCTTGAAAAATAACATGGAGCAGACCATATTTAAAATAGTTCTGTTCATTCTTTCAGCTACACCGTTCTGTTGTGGATTATATGGAACAGTTGTTTGATGTTTGATTCCATGTTGACGAAGATAATTTTCAAATTCGTTTGAAGTGTATTCTTTTCCATTATCAGTACGTAGAGAGCCAATATGTGTTCGTGCATCATTTTCAATCCATGCATGAAAATTCTTGAAAGTTTGAAAAGCATCAGACTTATTCTTCAGTAAGTAAATCCAACACATTCTGGTGTAGTCATCAATAAATGTCATCATGTATTTGTTTCCATTTTCAGAAGCAATAGGCATAGGGCCACATAAATCTGAATGAACAAGTTCAAGTTTTCTATGTGCTCTGGAGTGTGAATCATGAAATGGCTATTTGCTATGCTTTCCTAGAATACAAGCATCACATTCCTTAGGTTTTCTAGGAATTGTAGGCAATCCATCAACACCATTTTTCTTCAACAAACGAAGGCTGTCATAGTTTAAGTGTCCAAATCTAGCATGCCATAAAAGACTTGATGGGAATTTACCTTCATCATGATGTGAACTGAATGCAAAGTTTTGAGGATGAGCAGATGAACCTTTCAGCTTCAAGAGTCTCCCTTCTTCTATTCCCTCCATGACAAGTGAGTGATCTGATACTTTTCTGACCTCTGCCTTGCCATCAAACAAGTGAACTGAGTGTCCTTGCTACTGGATTTCAACCAGGGACAACAAGTTTCTCTTCAACTCAGGGAGGTATAGAACCTCATGTAGGATATGATCAGGAAGACCAGGCAGTTTAAGCCTGACTGTGCCAAGCCCTGATGGCTTGAGTTTGGATTTATCTGCGAAATATACTGCTCCATCAACTTTGTCAGTGAATTCTTCAAAAAAATATTTTCCAAATGTCATGTGACATGTTGCTCCTGAATCTAGCAACCAATCATCTCTCCATGAAGTAAATGAAACATCAAATAGGTTTTCAGTTACTCCATTGTTACAATGTGCTAGAACAGAATGAGCTGATTCAGCTGGTTTACCTTTGTCTTTGTCACTTGTTTTACCTTTGTCTTGATTTCTTTGCTGCTGAGCTTTAGATTGTCTGCCCCCCTTTTCTCTGACGTTTCTTCTTTGTCTTCTGCCTTCTCTTCCTTTGGATGGACCTGAAGCATGTCTCTTTTCTCTCTGTGCCAAGTAGGCAGCCTCTTTAGAAGATGAAGGGACTGTCATCTTCTTTTGAAGGAGGAGAGAAAAAAAATTTTGCTGGAAAAAAAATCTTCTGAAGAGGAAAAATTTCTGCTATAAAAACTTTCAACTCTTGAAATCTTCTCAATTAAAGGGGCAAAAACTCTTGCTAGAAAAATACTCTGAGTTTAAAAAACTCTTTGCTGGAAACTAAATTCAAAAGGACACAAAACACTTTGCTGCAAATACTGATTCTGCACAAAAAAAATATATGTATATTTTTTTTTTTGAAAAAAAAATTTGTATGTGAAGAAATGGTGGAAGGGGTGGTATTAAAAATATGGGCAGAATGGTATTTAAAAGGCGGAAAGGTGGAATTATGAATGGCGATGTTATGGTATTAGAAACTCGTGGAGGGGTATATGGTAGGGGCGTTATATGGTAGGGGCGCTGTATTATAACATATGACAGCGGTATTGATAGCGTATTGACAGGCTTAATATTATAACGTTGTATGGACATAAAACAAGCGGTATTGACAGCGTAATATTATAACGTTGTATGGACAGAAAACAAGCGTTGTATATGAGCGTTTTAAAATGTAATGACAGCATATAAGACAACGTTTAAAATGGGATGCTGTATTAATATACAGTGGATATACAATGATGAAACCGGCGTATATATGAAAGGGCGGTTTTAAACGAATGGAGGGTCGGTATTATGGTGGGGCGGTATTGACTGTGTGTGGAAATGAATATGAACAGGGGCGTATTGAATATGTCAAACCGAGTTACAAAAACCAACACATAAATATACGACTGTCAAAATATGAAACGAGGGCGATAATACATGTAATGAGGGCGGACAGTATATATAAAAAGTAATCAATGTGATATATAAAAAGCGTGGTAATGAAGCGTTGTGTAGTGACATGGAGCATATTAAAAATTGGGTGGTATTGAATAGTGAATGGAGGGCGCTAACAAACAGCGTTGTGTTAAAACGCAGGTGGAGAGGGCGTAAGTTGTGAGAGCTTGTGAGCAGATGGAGCGGCAAAGGGCATGTGAAAACTGAGTATCGACAGAGGGGGAGGACGTGTAGAGGGTGGAAGGCGTGGTTACAGCCGTGAGGGAGCCCTGTTCACAGTGTTGAGTGAATGAGGTAGCGCAGGAGTGATAAGGGGCGGGATGAAGGAGCGCGTGAGATGGGAGCTCCGTAGGCGCAGTGTATCAGAGAGCAGGGGCGTAAGTGGTAAGGGGCCGTGGGTAAAACGTGAGGGTGGAGTGTTGTAATGGCAAATGCGTAGGAGATAGATTTTTATTTGGTTTGATATGAAGTCGATGCAGTGGATAGTCAGAACGCAGGTGGAGCAGATGCGTTGTGAGGGGGTAGATAGCAGGTAGGTAAGGGAAATGGGTGAGTCGATGGAGAAGGAGGAGGCCAAAATGCCGTTACAAAAAATTTTGAGATGGAATCTTGCAGAATGACAGAGCCTGCAATTTGCAGAATGACAGAGGAGCCTGCAGTCTTCAGGAGCTGCAGGAGCTGGAGCTGCAAATGTCAGGGCTATATAGAGAAAAAAAATGCAGAATAACAGTCTAGCAATTAAGAGAAGCAAAAAACTATTAATAAAAATATTGACTGAGCAAAGGAGAGGGAGTTACACCACAGGCAGAAATGCCAATAGTGGAGCTGGCTCTGATACCATGTCAAACCAGGAGGTAACTCCTCAAAATTAGAATGTGTATTAGCTGAAGGATGCACATGGATTTATACATGGAGGTGAGGCTATTGGGATTCATCTCCCAATGAATCTTGGCCTTCCTTATTTCCTAATATTAATTAATATACAATATTAAATATGCACACCCATCCATAGGATTAGGTGTCAACAGAAATTTTCCACTACTAACTGTGGTTGTAATTGCATTTCTCCAGCTTGGCCAGGGTGACCCACTCTTTGGAAACTATTGCAGGCATGGACATATTTCTGGGCATTTTTAAAAATTGTAGGCCAATAATAACCCTTTTTCAATACTTTGTGCCCTGTCCTGCGATTTGCAAAATGGCCACCACATGGTTCATCATGACAAGCCCTTAGGATGTCATAAATCTCATCTTCTTGGATGCATCTGCGTATATTCATATCATCTCTTGTATGAAAAATATATCCACCGATCCAGGAGAATCTAGCACTGCGATGAACAATAAACTTATCTTCCTTTTATGTCAAGTGTCTTGGCAGCTTTCCTACTGCCAGATAATTTGGTACATCTGCGTACCATGGTGTTTTTACTACTACAGCGAACAAATTCTCATCAGGGAACTGATCGTCCACTGCTAGTGGGTCATCTGACTTTGGAACTCTAGACAAGAAATCTACAACTATGTTCTCCTTCCCTGGGTGGTATTTGATAGTTATGTCAAACTCCTGTAAAAGCAACAACCAATGAGTCACTCTTCCATTTGTAATAGGTTCCTTGGCTAAGTATCTAATGGCAGAGTGATCGGTATATAGGAATACTTGATAGCCAGTTATATAATGTCTAAATTTATTAATAGCATAAATGACAGCTAAGAACTCCTTTTGGGTCACTGTATAGTTTAATTCGGCAGGAGTGAGATTCCTGTTGATATAGTAAATAACATAGGGCTTTTTGTCTTCTTCTTGATCGAGAACCGCCCCTATCGTTGTGTTGGATGCATATGAGGAAATGTGAAAGGGTGGCACCCAATTGGGGCTGCTTAAGACTGGTGTAGTCGCGACCATCTTCTTCAAATCTGAAAAATAAGTGTCACATTTATCAGACCAATGGAATTCAACATGTCCATTTAATGCATACAAGGGAACATCTATTTGTGAGAAATTATTTATAAACCTATGGTAGTGCCTTGCATACACAAGGAAACTACGTACCTTTGTCTTAGTACAAGGTGTGCTTAATAAAATAATTACCTCTATCTTTTCTAGATCTACCTATATTCCAACTGCAGAGATGTAGTGCCCTAGGATTACTCCTTCGGTCATCATCATGTGACATTTTTCGTTGCTCAAACAAATGGTAGCAATACATCGTTCCAATACTTTTTCTAGTGTTTGTAGTGCTTAATCAAAATCATTTCCATATGGAGTAAATTCATCCATGTAAATTTCGAGTCCTTCATTTATTAAATCAGAAAAAATGCTGAGTATGGCTCTTTGAAACGTTGTTGAGGCATTTCATAACCCGAACGGTAATACCCTATAAGAAAATGTACCCCATGGGCAGGTAAAGGTCATTTTATCCTGGTCTTCAGGGGCTATCTGGATTTGAATGTAACCACTGAAAAAATCAAGGAAAGAGAAGAATTTATTTCCTGCTAATGTATCAAGGACTTGATTAATAAAAGGGAGGGGGAAGTGGTCTTTCTATGTTGCTTTATTCAGTTCTCTGTAATTCACATATATTTTCCACTTCACATTCTTCTTAGGAATGACTACTAAAGGAGAGACCCATTTGTTGTCTGAAATAGGATAAATGAAATTTACATCTAGCATCTTTTGGAATTCATATTTTACAATGTCTTTTAGATGCGGGTTTAACCTCCGCTAAGGCTTCTGAATAGGCCGAGCATCCTTGTCAGTATAAATTTGATGTGTGCATAGCTAAGGATATATACCCTTCATGTCTAGGTGGTGCCAGGAAAATGCTCCCTTATATTTCTATAAAACCTTAATGAGCTTTTGCTGTTGGTTACTATTCAGACTACCATTCATATTTAAAACCTTTCCTGGCTCAAATTCAATTGGTATGATGTTGCGAATAATAGTCATGGGTATGTGTTGATTATAAATGTTTTCCAAGGGGTCTTCCAGTGTTTCATTATCAAGAACTTCTTTTAACATTTGGCATTTTAAATTTTCAGAAGTATATGGATGATTCATGAAGTTATTTATTACATCATCTTTAGTTTGATCTTTGAATTCGCGTGCTTCAACTATTTTCAGTGGTGAACGGATGTTTTGTTCCCAGTATGTGTGTGGTTGTTTGTGAATATTTACAGTTGGAAGACTTGGTTTGGCAGGTGGGTATATGGCAATATTTTTTATGGCATCACCTCTAGCAATGGTCATGCTGCCTGTCTGACAGCATATGTAAGCAATGACTGTTGCTAACCAAGGTTGTCCCAGTATCATGGGGTGTCCATATAACCTAATTTCTGGGTTAATAACTAAAAAATTTTCCAGATACTCCCATGAGTCCACATAAACCAGGATGTATTTTAATATTCCTTCTAGTTTGATAATAGATTTATCAGCAAGTTCCAACAAGGTAGATGTGGGTTCTAAAGTTGTTATACCTAACTTATCGTAGGTTTCTGTAGTTAAGATGTTGATGGTCACCCCCAAATCAACTAATGTGTTCGAAAAGGAGTGGCCAGAGATTTGTACAGTAACTATGGGGTTCCCTAGATTCTCATATTTTACAGGTGTTTCTTTACCCAAGAGTAAGTATGACAGTGCTCCAACTACATGAACAATTGGTACCATTTTTTCTTTCCTCACTTTTTTTTTCCCGCACAGCTCTTTAATTATCGGCATAGATAGGAATGTCTTGTATAGCCTCCAGAAGAGGAATTTTAATGCAATTTTTTTTAATTCCCCTAGTGGATCAAAATTTGAAGAGTCTATTGGTTTAGGAAATGTTAACCTCTTAGGAATGGAGGGGAGGTAAAATAAGGTTTTCAATGTCTTTTTGGTCAACTGTGTCCCTCCCCTGCTCTATCTTTGTTTCTGTCATAACTGATTGTTTAGGTGTTGTCATAATTTTAGACTCAAGTTGTGGTGAGGACGTATCTTCTTTAGGTTAAATAACAAGTCCCGATCTCAGCCTAAGTTCATTTCATTGTTTCTGTTCAGTTTTAGGGTTTAGGTTTTCAACAATCTGAATTAGTTGAACTAGTCTATTATTGGGATTAGGATTGGGTTGAGCTGGAAGTTGAGGATGAATGATAGGCTGAGGATTGTGTTGGACTGGGTATGGAGTTGGTAATGTAGTATAATTTTGAGCCCCTATCCCCATCGGTAAATTGGTCATTCCCAGGGGTCATTTCCAGTTTTGAGACAAATTTTTGTTCTGTGAAGTGGAGGCAGGCCACTAGGACTGATATGGATTGTTTTTCCAGTAAGGGGGGGAACAAGGAAAAAATGAACAATTATTACCTGAAGAGGGTTGTGTTGGCCAAGGAAGCATGGAAAAGGATTGGGGTGGCCAGGCAGAAAAAGGTTATTGGCTCTGCCATGTTATTGCAGGGTTCTGTTGATTAAATTGTGGAGAAGAAAATAACTGAGACTTGTCTTGTGGCATACATGGTCGTGCTTTCCACTGTCGACGTTGATTCATTAGATATACTAGTTCTATCTCTTCTTCTGCCTCTATAAAAACCTCTTTAGACCTCGGAAGTGAAGGGTAATGGTTAGTGGTGTGGTCCTTGGTAAAAATAGTGCATGTCTAGACCATGTCTAATTTACATTCCCACTGGTTGTGCTTCTTCTGACAACGTGGCCAAAAGACATCCAAGTACTGTTATGTTATAGCTTTCTTCTGCTTGGCTTGTAGGACATCTATCTGCGTTTTTAGGGTGCCCAAGATATCGATTTTAAAATCTTCTAAAAGATTACTGAATTCTTCTATGGTCACGTTTCCACCAGACTGTTTATAATTCCTTGTAGCTGAGTCTCACTTGGTTGGAATACTTCACGTACTACTTCAAGACCACCTAATGCACAATGAAATAATGTCATCATATTCTTCTTGATATATGTCCCCTTTTCCCATTATATTAAGTGTTTTGACCCATTCTTCTTTCATTCCCTTAATCATTTTTGTTTTTAAGATATCTTTAGAAAATGTAGTATATGGAGATATTTTCAAATTATACTGAAATATTTCAATGCATTATTCTAATGTCTCATTTCCTCTTTCAGACATATTGAAGATTTCATCTTTTAGTTCTCGAGTCTAGCAGTAGTCTTGTTATTTGTTAATAAAATATTTTTTCATCTGACCTCAACTATTAATGGTTCCTCCACCGAGCCCCATAAACCAATGTAATGTTGTCCCCTTGAAAGTAGAGGGAAATCATTTTACTTTTTGAGGGTCAGTGGTGTAGTCATATCCCCTACATAAGACATCAAATTCAAATAAGAACACATCCAGATCTTCCGAGGTCATCCCATGGAAGGTGGGGACGTTTTTTAATGGAGTGGCTTTCATAGGGGCATTTGCAGTCGAATCAATAATGGAATACTCAAATGTTGATGTCTGCCTCTAGTTTTGGTTCTTTTCCATTTCATCAAAGATATACCAGTAATATTCAGGGATTTCTTGTTCTGGGGGAATAATTTGAGTGGAATTAGGGAGTGGATTTGGAGGAAGCTTTACCTTCCCTGATTTGGGATACTGGGTGTCTTTGTCTCAACCACTCTCTCAGGGGATCCAGGCTTTGGAGTTTTTACTTGTACTACATTGTTGGTTTCTCCCTCTCCTTCCTGAAAATTGCAAGAATTTCCCTCTCTCGAAGGGTCAAGACTTACATGCTCATCAGTATGAAGGCTTTGTTTAGACCCATCTATTTCACTATGAATCTCGGCATGGGCTGCAGATGGTGAGGCTGCTACCTGAGGGAGTGTAGTAGGACTATGAGTAGGAATGGTTCTAAGTCCTACGGATGCCTGGGATTCAGCCTTTGTAATGATTTCTTCTATATATGTTGTTTAGCCAAGGACCACTGATCCTTTGGGTTTTGTGGATTTAAGTTGGGGATTTTGATCTAATTCTATCTTTTTATTCCTAGTCATAAAAACAAGAACACCTATCCTACTAACCTCTACACAAATGCTGAGAAGCGGGCTAAAGAGAAAGAATTTTTCTTGCTGGCACACATGTTCTTACTTCTCGGTTTCAATACCTAATTCTTTCACAGAAAAAGGAAAAATAAATAAAGGACATCACTCTTAAACACTCTCCTGGGCAACGACGCCAAAATTCTGGGTCATAAAGGTAACCTTAATGCTTTTCATTAATTATCAACCCAGGGAAATTATTGTTATTTCAATAGTGTGAGAAAAATATATGAAAGTGACATCGGAGGTTAACTACTATAAATCGTCATAAGAAAGATTTTCTAATTCTTGAAGTTCAATCAAACCAAACTGGAAGTGAATTATGAAATGTTTCAGACTATTCAAAGGAGCTAACTCTGTTCTAAGTTTATGCAGAGATAACTACTCAATATTGAAAATAATAGACTGCAATTGAACAACACACTTTGATGAATTGAACAGCTACCTTAATGAATCGAACAATAATTCTAATAAATTGAACAACAATAAATTATTCTAGATTTTTCAATGGAATTCTCTTTTAATCAACTAATACATCGTTCCGAATTAAACATCAACCAAACGCTCATAATTATGATGAAAATATTCAAATGTTAGCTATATGAAGAATTTAACAACAACCGCGCTGAAACGAATCTAACAACTGTAAAATAATTGATTCTAGATAGGAGGAAAGAAATGATAAATCTAGTCTAGTGAAAGAAACTATAAAATCTCACGCTTGCAATTAACCAATTAAATGATCATGTTATGGAACACAATGAATAACTGGAAATGCAAATTATGTAAATAAACGTATAGCATAGAAGTAGCAGGAGAACCACCAGGGCTGGGCCCAAAGCCACTAGAAGCCTACTGCTAAGGAATACTCAGAGGTTATTTATTCCAAAAATTCCAAATTCTTCATTAATCCATAGAACAATACATTAGTACAAACTTGAAGATTCTTTCCAAATACGTTTATTATAGGAAGATCATATATATTATAGTCTTGTTCATCTTCAACCTTTTATAGTTTAAGGGCGAATTCAATTAGTAACAAATCTTTCACATTATGGGACCCTGCTACTTCGTGGCTATCGACTGAGAACTCCAAGTGTAGGCATGCCTCTACATCTTCCGTTGGTTCATAGGAGTCGATATGATTCCGTTCGCCTTCCTTGTCTGTTGCCTTTTGGTCATCCGGTCAGCAGTTTGGCTATTTTTTTTCCGGATAATTAAAGACAGGGACAAACCAATTTTTACGTTATCAAGCACTCATTTTATCATTATTCCACCTTGCCTCACTTTTTCATTATTTTCATTTACTTTATTTCTAAGATGAAGCGAAAATATATAAAAGTAGATGACAAATCGTGGTAAATATGGGGGTGAAACATACCTTTTTCTTGGCCCAACAGTGACAACCCCTTTTCCTTTATAATGGTGGAGCTAAAATTGGGGTCAATGAAATTAACACACAGAGGGATGGTTAGCATTGAAAAGAGCTGAACAAAGGTCATGGAAGAGCTTTGATGACATGGCAAGGAGGCGGGGTCATCTGCGAATCGCAATCGGGGATTTTTGTTATGAGATATGGGGGGTAAAGGTTACGACCTGCGATGATTGGAAGGTGACGTGGCATGACGGAGGTGGGGCCACCTGCAAATCACTATCAGGGAATCAAGAGTTTGTTATTATGAGGAACGAGGGGTAAATGTTATGATTTTCGAAGTGTGATGTGCGATAAGTGGAAGGTGACGTGGCATGACGGAGGTGGGGCCACTCGTGAATTGCAATTGGGGATTTTTTTTTTATGAGAAAGTGTGGGCGAAGGTTATGAGTTGCGAAGTGGGATGTGTGATGTGCGGAAGGTAATGTGGCATGATGGAGGTGGGGTAGCCCGCAAATCGCAATTGGGGAATCTGGAGTTTGTTATTGCCACGTCACCTTCCAGTCATCACACATTGCACTTTGAAAATCACAATCGGGGATGTTTTGTTATGAGAAGTGGGGGTTAAAGGTTATGATTTGCGAAGTGCAATGTGAGATGAGAGGAGAGGTGACGTGGTGGAGAGGGTAGGTCACATCTACATCGCAATCAGGGAAATGGTGCAGAAGAAGTTAGAAAAAGTGTAAGTGTAATGCAGTTGGCGATGCGAAAAGGTAATGATAAGTGCTCTTTCCTCTTTTGACTGTTGGGTGTCTGCCCGACCTGTTCTTGAAGTGCTTGGCCTTCACTTTAGCCATTCCTGCACTTTATTTTATTAACTCTCCATGTTTCCTTATTCGTTCATAAAAAACACAAGCCAACAAGGAGGATGGGTTGATAGATAGATAAATTTGAGAAAGAGAGTTTATGTTTTGGGGTTGATATAGATAGACAGAGGGAGATAGAGATATAGATGGAAGGTGAAGAGAAAGAAGAGGTAGATGCTAACAAGGAGGGAGGTACACATATATTGATAGATATGGAGTGAGATAACGTTTGTGTTTCAAGGTGATGCTGTGATGTAGTATATAAACAAATAAAAATAAAAGAAGGATATATATATATATATATATATATATATATATATATATATATATATATATATATATATATATATATATATATATATACATATATATATATATATATACATATATATATATATATATATATATATATGGATGGGGGAGAGAGGGAAGAATATTTCTTGCACTAGATGCATTGATTTCAGTGTAGATGGTGATTTCTAATCCTATTTGATTGTTTGCACTAGATGCATTGATTTTATTGTAGATGTTAATTTCTAATTATATTTGATTTCTTGCACTAGATGCATTAATTTCAATGTAAATGTTGATTTCTAATTATATTTGATTTCTTGCAGTAGATGCATTGATTTCAATGTAGATGATTTCTAATCCTATTTGATTGCTTAAACTAAATGCATTGATTTCAGTGTAGATGGTGATTTCTAATCTTATTTGATTGCTTGCACTAGATGCATTGATTTTAGTGTAGATGTTGAATTTTAATCATATTTTCCTACTTGCACTAGATGCCTTGATTTGAGTGTAGATGTTGATTTCTAATTGTATTTGATTACCTGCATTCAATTCCTTGATTTCAGTATAGATATTGTTTTCTAATATTATTTGATTTCTTTCATTATATGCATTGATTTCAATGTGTATGTTGATTTATGATTTGATGTAATTGGATGTATGATGGTACTTTAATTTTAAAGTCATTGGATTAATAATGTCCGTTGATTTCAATGTAAGCACAAAAACTATTGACAATGTATATTGATTTTTGTCTTATAATAATTAAACCTATTAATATTTGAGAGTAAGAAAGACAAAGTATGATTTTTGCTACAATCAATCGAGCTAAATATTTAAATGGTTTATGATTCCAACTATCCTTTTCATATCATCGATATGAACATATGACAAAACTGATATGAGAGACATTAAGAATAGTAGAAGAAAATAGTTTGATATTGATCACAATGAAGACTATTTGTAATTGACTACATTCTTATTATTCACATTTTCTATCATTCAATATTATTACATTATCACTTTGCTTTCAATTTTTTTATTTCATCATTTTTCATCATTAAAGTTATTTTATAATATTTATCATCTCAAAAACTGAGGTAGGTAAATTTCAAACATAGTTAGCATATTTAAAATGGTTATATTAATCTTAGATGTATTTACATACTATTGATAAAATTAATCATATGTTTCTCATATTATCGATAGATTTTCCTTCGCCGCACATGACAAAAACCAGCTTAGATCCATCTTAACTCCAGATCTATCAAGCGCTGAGAGGGATAAAATCTCTCGAGGTGCAAACCTTTCCTAAGGTTTTTCACTCAAAAAATAGGTTTTCACCTCAACATATTTGATCCCTCTCGGCGCTTGATATATCTGGAGTTAAGATGGATCTAGGCTGGTAATCATGAATTAGTAACAAAGATTCGTGCCAAATGAAAATCTATCCATTAGAGGGATTCACTTGCATTAACCACACAATAGTGAAATCTACTTGTCTCTTTTGTTTATGGAATGAATCTCTCAAAGAAATAATAAATGAGCTCAAAATGAAAGATAACAGTCAAAGGTAGCATAACCTGATCAACATCCCATTAGACCAACCACCAAAAAGGGACATCATGTTACAGTCACCAAAGAATGGTTCCATGTAATAGGAAATTCATTTCAATAATAATTGTTTGGATTCTTGGAATAACTGTAATAATGATAACGCAAAGTTCATAGGGATTGTTTTATATGGTAGTAATTCATTAACCTATAAAATTGACCACATAAATCTTTTTCAAAATGAGTTCTAGAAAATGTATTAGAATGAAAATCCAATTTTTATTTGCAAACTATTACGAAGCTCGTTTGGTGTAGCCTAATTTTGAATTCATATTACTCTTTTTGTATTTTATCTTTAGTTAAATATTTGGTTTTAATAGAGGATTTTAATTCTACTTTCAAGGGAGGAAAAAAAAAACTAAAAGTATTATAAAAAGAGCAAGAGGACATACTAAAAGGAGGTTTCAAATCTACTGGCTATAGGGGAAAATTATATGTAAGGAAACTTTCAATTACACTACTGTAAATGGAGAGATATTTTTCATAGAGTAGGTATAGCTTTGATCTCTGAGAGGAGTGGATTTTGCGCTATTTTAAAGCTTCTTCTTGAAAGAGTTCAATACTCAAAGGAATGTACAAGAGTAAGCATTTTGGAGCTAATGACAAGTTTTCATGTTTTATTGCACTATTGAATGAATTTGCAAATATTTTTATCTATATTCTTTGAATTTGAACTCGATTTACTTATGATAATGATTAGCATCTAAATGTTTGATGTTAGTAGTATTGTCAACTTTATTTTGTTTTATCTAATCGAATTTTTGTAAAGCTATCTTTGCAAGTTCATGCATATTTAAATTGAAATTGAATTATTGGATTTGAAAGGACTTCCATAGCGTTGTTGATGACTACTTATTGATTCAAATTTTATATTTGTTTTTTTATAATTATTGTTGTATTAAGTGTACTATTTATTTCATGCAATAGTAGATCCAATATTGAATCCATTTGTTAATAATTGAATTTAAGTATATGCATCAGAGGTATTAGTAACTATTTATTGAGATTATCTTTATCGTTTATATGTTCTAATTGCTGCAAATATATGAACTTTTCCCATAATGTTTCATCACATCTTAACATTAAATTCAATTAAAGTCCTTCCCCCTTTTACATATTTCCCTTTAGAAGGACAATAACTATTTATTTTCCTAATCAAGATAGATTTGGTTTTATTTGATGATTCCATAATATAATTGGGCCCATTCGAAACTAGTCACAACCACCATTCCAAATGGAAAAGAGTATAATTTATGGCTATAATATGGTGGTTTCCCAAATGTTGATGTGGTAATTTTTTTCCATCAATATTTGGATAAAATGATCACATTGATTTCCCCTCACTGTTATAGGTCATTTTGTCACATCTAGTAAATAGGCCCGCAAACTAGACCAATCAGCATCTGTGAACATGTTGTCATCACCCCTTCACAAATCCCTAAGCATTAACTTTCCAAAAAGTATGGGTTTCTGGGATTAAGTATTCGAAATCAATTTTTTTATCCCCAATGCACCATGTCCCTGTAGACACCTATGTTAAACACTGGTTTCTCCCATCTATATCAACATTGACAACACTTATTGTTCCCTTTTGTAGGTGTGTTGATTCTATAAATGTAGGAAAATTAAAAATATTTTTGAAGCTTCCTCTTCCATAAGCTTCCAGGGGTTATTTTAACCATTTACTATGGATAAGAAGATCAAATCCTATCTAATCTTAACTTGGAGAATTCACCTCTTATCCCTTGAACTCATCGTTTGATCATATGTGGATCTCAAGCCCATAATGATAAATCCTAAACTACCATCCTTATCCTATAAATATACTGCCATCCATAACATTAGGGTTGGATTTTGGAGATTGACCATGCCCTTATGTTGTTGTCTTGGATATGAAGGAGTCATCATTTTCATGCATTAGGGTTGACATTGAAGTGTGCTTTGTGACAAGAAAGGACAAGTCAACTTGGGGAGAATTCTACAAGATCAACTTCTATTTGTGGTTGTAAATTCTCTCCTATTTCTATTAATACAAAGGGTATCATATTTTCCTATATGTGTTGTGCGATGTTTATAATCATGTATTTCAATGCCTTGTTGATTCATTGAAAAGAGTAATTGAATTATGGTACGTATATGTTGTGGATGCTTTGCTTATTTTAGTCACATGTGCAGGTTCTAATTATAGCACTTGGAGCTACAATTGAAGCTTACAAGAAAGGAGGAAAGAAAATTTTGCAATGGATTCCTGATAGGTTTCTTTCACATTCTTCAATTTCTCTATGGAAGTTTTTTTTTTTTTTTAATGTTCTAGACTGGGCCACTAGGTCTAGGGAATTAACCATTTTCTGCAATATAAATTCTGCATAAAAAATTTGTGGCCATACTAGGTAACGATTCTTCCCTTAATGGCTTCCTTGACTTTAGCACTTTCTCACCTCTTAAACCAACCTTAATTGACTCAATCAGAAATTGATTGACCATAGGAAAACCCTTTTTTGAGCTTGTTTAGGCTTCTTGTGTCATGATTTAACTTAAATTTCCCTAGTGCATCTAACCCTTTTTTGAGCTTGTTTAGGCTTCTTGTGTCGTGATTTAACTTAAATTTCCCTAGTGCATCTCTTTTTTCTGAGACAGAGCACCCCATTGCACTTGAGCCTTCTTTGTACCTGCGTTACAATGCACTAGCTCATGTTCTGCACCTACATTGGTCCAATGTATTTTTCACTTCAACAAACTTTCTCTTGATCTGCACCTATGCTAATCCAATTTATTTGCACTGCACTATCTCCTACTCTACACCTCCACTGCAGTGCACTTGCTCCTGTTCTACACCTATGTTGATCCAGTAGATTGCAAAAAAAAAAAAAAATCCCTGCTTTCTCTTTGATCTGCTTTGGTCCAAAAAAATTCTTGAGTTTTATGAGTTTTTCAGTGTCTCTTGAAATCCATCTTAATGTTTTCATTTGGTTTTATTTCCCTTTGGTAAGAATTTCTTTTGTTTTTTATTTTTCTTATCAATTAGGTCATTTGTAAACATTTAACTTGATTGTTGATTGAATTGAAGAAATTTATATTACAATCATATTCTATGTGATTTGTTTTATCAATAATGTTGCTACATATTACTTTTCATTTCATTTGAAACATTAAAAGAAATGAAAAACACTAATTAACATTAAATTTAGGGTTGTTATATTCACTGGAATAGTGAAATTGAGGAGATCGATTGTTGCATCACTTGTTTGTTGCATTTTTGATTGATTTCTTCTACCCCTACTTATTCAAGCCTTTCATTGTTAAAAGGAAAATGAAAAGAGTTGGTTTTGTCATATTATTCGTATCATAGCTTTGTTTAGATGAAATCCAGTTTTGAACCTGTTGGCTCCTCGTCATTTGCAGGATTGGCAAGAACAACTCTGCAGTTAACCACATCAGACCGCTTTGGAGTCCAAGGACCTAGCCTTCCTGGACTCAGAGAGGGCTCTCTCTATGTTTTGTTTTGTAAATGATGTGTATTTATGCTTATGTTTTCTAATTTTAGGCTAGTTATGAAGTTTTAGGATTGTTTGTTTTGTTTTGATTGGTTGATAGATTGATGGTGTGATTAATTGATTGAGGGTTTCAGTTGAATAGATGGACTGTGAGAAACATTAATCCATTGGGCTATGGAGTCATACAAGGATTTAATTGTTCATAAATTCTGCAAGGGTTTTCATAGGGCAAGATAACTATATCAAGTGGATCTCTTAGATTAGATGAAATATGAAATGACAGTAAGTTGAGAAATCAGCAAAACTAAAGGGAAATTAAGAATCCTTTAACCATACTTCAACAAGAAAAGCCTTTTGGGTAATATTTTAAGAAACATTAAAGGACATGACAAACCATAGAATTCTTTGGCCAAACTCTACTAGGTAAATCTTTAAGACAACAATCCAACAATCATAGAGATCAGTTAAAAATTATCTAGTTATTAGTTTCAGACAAAGAAAACATTCAAGATAAGAATGAGTGAAATTAAAGAGCAAGATACACCTAAATTATTTAATCAAACTACTAAAAGACCTTAAAAGAAACGGTTTAAGACAAACCAAAGGACAAGGCAAACCATAGACTTCTTTGGTTGGACACTGTTAAGTAAACTTCAAAGAAGACCCTAAAAATAGCATTTCAAGCAAAACCAAAGGATAGGGAAAACCATAGACTTCTTTGGCTGGACTCTACTGAGTAAATTTCAAGGCAAAAAGCTAGGTGGAACTAAAGAGTAGGACGACCCTAAATTCTCTAATCAAACCTTGCAGAAGAAAACATTAAGATGAAAGAAAGCAGACAGAATTAAGGTGCCAAGACAACATATCTTAATCTAGATTTTCTGTTCTTTTATCAGAGAAATAATGGATGATATGGGAAATAGAAGGGAAACTTTGACAAAGAAGAACAACTTCACCATTAACATAGCTTAAGAATCCTTGAACGTGCTTGTATTACTGATGTCCAAAATAGTTACAATACTCCAGTACAATAATCTCTTCAACTCAGAGTCTAACCAAATCTAGCCTGGCAGTCAATCTTCTAATCTAGCATCCAACCAGCTAACCAACCAACACTAAAAATGAATAATACATGCAGTATTCATCTGCAGAATGAGGAGGTTGACCTAACTTAGGGTGACAGATTTTTATTTATTATAGATTTAATGTATTTTTGATCTTTGAGACCATGCAAGGCCCAAGGAAAAATATCTGTGACTGACTCACTTTAATAATAACTTCTAACTTAATTATTGAGCTAACTTTAATATATTTTTAACTTTATAAGGCTTTTCACTAACTTTTACAATAACTGTAGAGTAGTTGGAAAATATCTCTGACTGTTTCAATAACTGTGGTTGCTTTTACTTGAGTGAAAAAATGTTGTAGGTGGCAGAATGTGTCTCTAAAGAAGTAAATTTTTTTTACTTAGTCATTCAGATCTGCTTGCTCTATTAATTTTCCTTATATTTGTCTTTAAACTCTATTTAGCCTTTAAAAACTTGGATTTATCTTTTGCTGATTGTCTTACTATTTTTCCTTCACTGATTTGTCTCCTAAACTCTTCTTTCTCCTTTTAATTCTTCTAATATGCTTTTATCTCTGATCTCTGTCTTTAATCCTGATTTCCTACCTTTGACCTTTGATTAATTTTAAACCCTTTTACTGTTTCGTGATTGCATCTCTTTATTTTCCTTTATATTTTACACATTGAAGCACCCTTTACTGCTTTGGTGTATTTAAATGACCATCAATGGTCATGATCCATCGATGTTCATGCTTTGATATGGTGCTCCTGGTCCTTAAATGAATCAAGTTCTTGGATTGTCACCCAAATAATTTGTTTCGAATGCTTTTAGGACTTGGAAACACAAATTATGCATTTTCCCATACCTCAGTCACCTGCACAGTTTAAAAAACAATTTATTAATAAAATCTATGTTTGTTTGGCTTATCAGGATTTTTGGACGTGTCTTAGGGGTTTCAATAGGTGGACGAGGCTTATTGCAAATGCATAGGCCTTTGAAATGTTTGAATGCAGCAATGGTTTTAAGTTATGGCGGGAAGGCGGTGTGGTGGTTTTTGCATGAAGTGGGGGTGGTAAATGATATTGGCAGAGGGTGTGAGATGCCATAGGATTGGCACCACATGGTAGGAGGTACGAGTAGTAATACTACCCATTTTGTGAGGTTGAGGGTTTTTTAACCCTCGCACTTTTGGGGGTGCGATATGTGATGCGGGTCGTTAGATTGAGAGGGGTGAGATCTAATGGCGGTCGGGTGAGGATGGGTTGCGAGTAAGTTTAGATGGTGGGGCCCAAGGGATACGTGGCGAAAGGATTATTATAGCGCGAGGTTTCGCATAATGCGGGGCTAGGGTTACATGGTAGTGGGGGCTAGTGTTTATATGGGGCTTTTTATAATGCGGGCGCAGGTTAAATAATAAGCGAAATGTGCTTATCATTAAGGTGATATTGAAGGTTATATGGGAGCGGGGGTAAGAATATCTTAGAGCGGGTTTAAGGGCTCTAAAAGATAGGGCTTTAAGCAGATAAGAGGAGGTGGGTTTTAGTACATAGAAGGGGTAGAGTAGATTTAAATAAAACAGAGTTTATTTAAAAGGGAGGCTAGAATAGTATAATTTTTAGTTAGAAAAAATGTAAAAAATGATTTTTTACATTGTTTTAATGGGATAAGGGAAAATGATGAAGGTGAGGGGGTTTAGCGGGGAAAAAGGGTGACAAGAGGGATTGAGGTCAAACTTTGGGTTTTTCAGATTATGAGGGTGATTTAGAAGAGGCAAGGTGGAAGATAGTGAATTAGGTTAAATAAAGGTAATGAAGGCAGCGAGATTTCTGAAAATAGTTGATAGTCAAGGAATGTTATTTTCAGGAGATTGTAGAAAATCCATAGTCATCTAGTGATACTGTAAAATAATAGAGAATAATAGTGGCTCCAACTGGGGAGGGCAGGTCCTTTAGGAGGTGCTAAGAACCTCATAGTTCAGATCTATGGAATATGTAGATTAGTGCCTTGTTTATTCTTGGTAGAATTTTTTTCTGCAATTGCTGATTTGTTGAAATCCTTGTGACTGTGACCTTCAGATTTTTTGAAAAATCATACATGCAGCAACTCAATTTTACCTACCCATCATCTTACTCTAACATTTTTCCTTCATTTGGGTGCATTTAGACTAGAAAACCCTTGACATCATTTTTCTTTTGAAAGAAAAAAAACTATCTATTTCTACCCTTATATCATTCAAAGGCACAGATTAGACTGATGAGCTCTTTTATTCTCTACCTAGTCTACTTATCTGTCAAGTTTAAATAGTTTGACAGATTTTCATTCTCTATCTATCAACATGAAATTTAAAGCATGACCAAATCAATATTAAACAGTTTGATTGTCAGGAAATTGTGGCATTTTGGACAAGTTACACACAATATTTATTTTGCAAAAATTAAAACTAGAGCTAAGGTTTTTGATTTTGAATCTGTCATTTATCCCTTTTTTCTCTTTTTTGGCTCAGATTTAGACTTTGGAACTAATATATTTTCCTAATAATAAGCCAAGTTTAAACAGTTTGGAAAATCTTCTTTTTCTAACTTATCAACAAAAATTCAAAATTTGTTCAATCATGCTTAGGCTGTATGATTGAACACAAATTTTTCAAAAAGTAGTGGCATTTGGACTTGCACACTTTCAGAAATATCATTTTTTGGTATGGGGCTTTACCTTTCTTTTATCTGCCCTCTTTTCTCCTTTTATTTCTTTTCCCTTTTTGTAACAGTTTTCTGAGATTTTGTTTCAACAATGTTATATACAATGAAGGAAACTTTAAACTGAGATTTTCAACTGAAATAATTGTTGAGCATACTGCCATTGAAAGGACCTCCAAATAATTATGTTCCATCAATTTCTTGTAGAAAAAGTGCATTGTTACCTCTAGCAGAATGGATGATGTATGGACCTTTCCATAATTTGTCAAATTTTCCATGCTTGTCTTTGTCCTCTCTTCTTGAATCCCACTTCAACACTTTGTCTCCAATGCTAAAATCATTTGCCTTGGTCCTTTTGTCAAAAAACTTCTTGAATTTTTCTTTTACTTGGTGTGTTATGTTGTACACTTCTTCTCTAGTTTGTTGTAATTGGACAGTTTGGTTTATTCTCATTTGCATATCATTTTCTTCAGACTGTACCTATTGAATGAGTCTCATCACTGGCACTCCCAAGCTTGTTGGGAAAACTACATATGCTCCATACACTAGCTGATAGGGAGACATACCAATTGATTTTTTATTTGTTAATCTCTCTACCCAAAGTGCATGTACTACTTTGCTGTGCCATGACTTCTTATTCTCTTCCAGAAACCTTTTGATGATGTTTACCAAGATTTTGTTTGAGGATTCAGCCAACCCATTACCTTGAGGGTAATAAGTTGTTGAATGTCTCAATGTGATCTGATATTTGTGGCAAAATTCCACCATTTTATTGGATCTAAAGGCAGTAGCATTATCAGTAATGATTTTTCTAGGACAACCAAATCTAGATAAAATGATGTTTTCAAGGAATTTGATAATTATTCTGAGTCTATGGTAGTTCTGGAGGGGTTGGCTTCTATCCACATTGTAAAATAATCAGTTGCGGTGAGGATCCATTTATGTTGGGTAGAGGAGATAGGGTGGATTCTCCAATAAAATCAAGACCCCATTGTTGAAAAGGAGTTTCAACAGAGATAGGTTGTAATGGCAGAGGCAGTAATTTTATTTTACCCTCAAATATTTGGCATTTATGGCAACCAACTACCATTTTGTGGATGTATTGAAAGAGGGTGGGCCAATAGTAACCAACCCTAAGGATTTTATTGATGGTGGTTTTCCAATAGAGGTGACCTGCACATTCTCCTTCATGAAACTCATGCATAATCCTATCTACATCTTCCTTTGGAAAAAATTTAATAAATATAACACTCGTAGTTTTCCAATATAAAAATTTATCTAGAATGCAGAAATTCATAGCTTTTAACTTCAAGAATATGGCCTTTTCTTTGGATAAACTAGGAGGAACATTTAGATTAAAAAGCACATATAATATATCAACATACCAAGATGAGTTTAGAAATTTTTCCTCAATAGGTGGAGTTGCCAACTCCTCTTGTTCATCTAATTCATTAATCATATTAATGTCTAGTGCTTGAAAGTTTGTTTCAGCATTGAGGTTAGCCAGTCCTTTCCCTTTGATTAGCTTGGTGGGATTGATTTCCAGATATCCACTTACCTCTTTTTCCATCAGGATCTTGTGTCAAGATGTCTTTACTACTATGTGAGGCACAAATGCAATGATGTGTGAGTTTAGGATGTATACTCTGAAATCTTTCAATGCCTTGATTAAGGAAAAAGCTTGTTTTTCCATTATTTTATATTTCATAGGTGCATCTCTGAGTGCCTTGCTGAAAAATTCTATGGGTTGCTCCTATCCTTTTATATTTTTCTGCAATAAGACAACAACAACTATGTGTTTTGATGCAAAGGAGAATATGAAGAAATATTTGGTGAAATAAGGGCTAATCAAAAATGGTGTTTGTGTAAGGGTTTGTTTCACCAAGTCAAAAAATTGTTTTGCTTATATGGTCCATTTAACTCATGTTTCTCTTTTGAGCATCTTAGTAATGTCTCTTAGGAGTTCTGCAATGTTTGGTATGAACGTTCTTAATAAGTTTATCTTTCCAATGAAATATTGCAGCTCTTTGATGTTTTTTGGATGGCTGATTTGAAATATTCCTTCAATCCTTTTTGGGTCAATCATGATCCCTTCTTCAGATATGATGTGGCCTAAAACTTTCCCTTCTTGAAATCCAACCAAAGTTTTCTTGGGATTTAAAGACAAACCATATTTTTTGCATTTTTCAAAGAACTTTCTTAAGTGATCTAGGTGTTCTTCATCATTTTTTGAGTAGACTGTGATGTCATCAAGGTATATCACAATGAGGTAGCCTGTTTATTCAAAAAAAGCAATATCCATGGCTCTTTGAAAAGTGGCCCAAGCATTCATTAACCCAAAAGGAATTTTAACATACATGAAGGTGCCCCAGGGTGTGGTGAAAGTTGTCTTGTGTTGATCATCTGGATGTACCAACACTTGATTGTACCTTGAAAAGAAACCTACTACCCTTTGCAATTGTGATCCATTTTTGGTAAAGGGTAGTTGTCTTTTAAGGAGGATTTTTTTAAATTTCTGAAGTCTATGCATATCCTAATTTCCCCTTTCTTCTTCCTCATTGATACTAGATTTGAAACCTATTTTGAGTATCTCAAAGGGACCATTATTCTAGCATCATACATTTTCTTTATTTCTTTCTCAACTAGTGGCAGTTGTACAGGGTTTATTCTGAGCAAACTCTGTTTGAAGGGTTTTTGGTTTTCTTTGAGAGGGATCTTATGCTGGATGTCTCAGTGTCATAGGACTTCAAGTTGTCATAGCTCCAAGAAAACACATCAGTAAATTCTTTGAAAAGCTCAATGTATTTCTGTTTTATATGAGCTGGTAGTGTTTTTGACATTTTTATCATTTTGGGTTTTTCTTCACTGCCTATATTGCATTCTTCTTCTTCAACTTTAGTAGATTCTATCTTTGGCTTCTTAGCAACATAATTAAAGTCAAAAATTTCTTCTAGAGGAACCAGTCCCTTTGGAAAAGTATCATCTCTGGACTGCAGCACTTCAAAGTCTTATTTTTCTGAGTCTGCACACAATTTTGTCTCATGCGGGTGTTCTTTTTCTAACAGATTTATATCAGCCTGTTACACTAAAAATTGTCACCATGATGTTTTACTGTCTGTATGGGTTCATCATTACTCATATATTACTCCCTTAGAAGTCTACAAACATCAAGTTCCTAAAACCAAGCCTTGAAATTGAGAGAAAAGCTTATAAAAGTCATAAAAATACATGTACCGCACTTTCTCTTAGTATTACCTACAGTGCTGCATCTGTTTGTTCTAGAACATGTAGAACCGACTGCATTTTTTGTTCATTAAAGGTGCGGATTCCTGTAAAAAGGTGAAGTGAAGGCAGAAGTAAAATTTGGAAGCCTAGCTGGTTGAATCTGGAAGCTTCTAGAATCAATTATCCGATGGAAAGTTTGCTTCTTTCACGTACATTCATCCCTCTATTAAAGGAGCCTACTCCTTGGTATGTGGAACTTAATCCCTTTGAAATAGAATTCTATCCCCTCTTATTTGGAGCTGCAATCTCTTCTCTTTTGATATAAATTGAGGCCATAGTTCAGCCTCAAGGGGAGTTACGCTTTGAGATTTTTTGAGGAGAATTGCTGGATAAACTCAAACTCTCTTAACTGATTACCATATGGGAATGATTACACAATCATGTGTATGTTAGTCAAGAGAGTGAAAAGGCTTGTCAAAGTAGAGGAAACGCTTGTTTCGGACCCCGGAAGGACCTGTATGACATCAAAGAGAACACGGTTGTAAGGGTCCTTCTTTCATCAAAGGTAATACAAATGGATCCTGTTTGCTCAATGAGATGTTTATTTAAATGGAGTATTTCTTGAATTCCTTGATCATCAAGATATATTTATGGTTTATTAATTAGTCTATATTATGCAGGTGCTTCTGATTCTTTCATGTTTTTTATTGCAGATCCCGAAAGGAGACGTAAAGCGATAGGAAAGAAGACTACGATCAACGCTGGACTACAAGTAAGTCCTAAATCCTTCATTATAGATAATTATAGATCAAATATAATCTAGAGAAAGTAGTTTACATCTATTTGTTTGTTTCTATTTATCGTAGGACACTAGGGAGATCTGTCTTGTCTGCAAGAACGATTTATCCGTCCAACAAAATGGCGACCATACTGGGGAATGTATCTTGAACTTAGTTTTATTTTATTTTTGACTTGTGAAACTATTTTTCTGATTTTGATTGAATGATACTGGCTTGGGTAATTTATTCCTATAGAATCCCTGGAAAGTGCTTTAGATTTTTTTATTTTTCTTTAAGTTTTCTGGTCTCCGCACTTTGTCTTTAGGCACAGTGCAGTCATCTCCTGTGTTTTCCTGTATACATAGTGCGGCACCACACCTATTTACACTGAAACCTGCAGACCCTGAGAAAATTTTTGAAAAATTTAAGATTCTCTTTTCTGGAACCAGCTTACAGGATTCTCTGCATTTTCCCAAACTTGTATTTAATGTCAAAAGCCTTGTGTGAATTTATTTTCAGCACTCTTACAATCTCATCAATCTCTGTTAAGTTAATTGGGTGTTTTGAATATTCTTTTTGAGAAATTCTTAATTTTATTTCCTTTGGTTATTACTTCGAGGTTTGTCTAAGTATTTTAACAATTTTGCATCTTTTTTCTTTTGTTTTTTCAAAAAATTTCCCTTGTGTCTGAGTGTTAATCGCCTTTGAGTGTTTTTATTTTTTGATCTTTGGAACTCACCCAAATTTCTTTACTTACACTTGATTGGTTCTTTAGATTACATTAGAATAATCTTGTGTTTGATCATTCTCTTGCATAGATCACATTTTCATAATTAGAATTCTCATTTTCAGAATATGAATGAAAAATGTGCATAGATTACATTTGCATACTTTTCAAGTAAATTGTGCATAGATTACAACTGCATAGTTTACATTCTGAAAAATAAATCGTAGATTTAGATTAGTTTCTTCGATTTTAATTTACATGTTTTTTATGCTTGTTTTAAAAATATAAACATAAAAAATTTGGAATTGATTAGCATTACTTTTTCTTGATGAAATTAGTGCATTAGAGAATTTGTTATATTTTCTCTTATTGATCAATTTTTGCATTGTTGGAAGTGAATGGAAAATCTCTCCTTAGTTTATTTAGGATTCATCGAATTGAAAATATTACATTATCATTTTCGATTGCATTCAGTTTTGGGTTGGGTCATAACACCATTGGTTTCATATCCATTTACTCTTTGAGTAATAAAAACCCAAATAACACAACACTTAATAAAATTCATCTAGTAATTTTTACATTTTTAGGGCTCTTTCCAGCAATCTAGCTCAGGATTAGTGCTTTGGAATAGGTTGTAGTTAACTTTCCAAAGAAAATAAACAAACAGTAGCATCTTGCAGTAGGAAAAATTCCAATTGTTGAATGTATGCTCTGGGAAGCTCCTCGTAAAGGAGTCAAGCACGAGATCATATCTAAACCAGTGAGGTAATCAATCCTTCCTCATTGGGAACGATATAAGATATACATGTATTAACAATGGTAAACCTCGGATTGACCATTGTAGAGGAGCTTGGGGTCACTTGTCGGTAAACCTTGGATTATGTCAAGGAGCCTTCAAGGGGATTGAGCTTTGTTACTCTGCCCTTGTGTGTGTATCAAATTGTAGACTGTTCCCCCAAGTATTTTTTCCCTGTTGGTGAACTTAGTGGCCATAACTTTAGGATTCTTTCCCAAGGTGACGGTGGAGGGAAGATACCACTGTACTTGGAGCAAACGTCGACTAGACTCACTTGGACTCTCGGGAGGGTTATCTTCACTCAAGATGATTTAAGTGGAGAAACTTGCACTGGTTTGTTTCATTAAGCAGGTTATCGAGGTAATTGTTCCAACCACCATTTCTGCATTAAAATTCTACGATGTTGAATTTCATCACCAACTAGTGTTTTTAGTGCGGGAATCTACTGTTTATGTGTGGTTTGACTCCTAGATTTGATAGTACGTTTTCATTTGTTTGTTTTTACTTTTAGAGACCATAGGTGTGAATTGTTAATTGTTAATTTTAGTTTTTGAATTGTTAATAAAATTCACTGAAGTTGAATCTAATGGAAACTGTCTCGAAATTTACCAACCAAGGAACCCATCTTAACGAGAATCCTAGTACTTTTCCTTGATTTGGAAATGTTGGTCCTCCTTATATGGCTACATTGTCATTACCTGGATTTACAATAGGTTTATCGATATGGTTATTTTCAAATTTGTTGGCCCCGAATACTCCAATTATTCCACCTCGACTAGATGCTTCACCTCAATAGAGTTCACGATCTCAACATCACCAACCACATGTTAACCCTTTACCTTCTTCTCCCAATGTTTATTCCTCCCTTTCTTCCTCTTCACTTGGTAAAAGACTTGACGTTAGTAACTAGGTGGCTAAGAAGAAGAAAAAAGGGAAGAAGAAGAAGAAGCAAGATAATAAAGAAGTCAACCAGTCAACCCTGGCTGTAAGTGTTAGTAATGTTGAGGAAACCTCCAACATGCATCGTAAACCGAAATTCCCTTGCAAGATTTTTAAGGGTGACCACTTCCTTATCAATTGTCCTGGTATTCCTAAGGTCTTGGAAGTATGGTCAGAAAAATCCCATCAACCAGTGATAGTCCAGTTCTTGGGAAAAAAGGTAAAGTTAGGTTTCCTTGTAGGTTATGCAAAGGGAGTCATCAAACTCACATTTTCCCTCACATGGATGAAGCCTCAACATTGTTGGAAAACCTTACTGTTCCATAGCAAAAACTTTCAACTGGTTACCATCAAATTTCTCCCAACCTACCATGAACTGACGGAGTGATTGATCTAATTCCAGCTACGATAAATCCCACTCTTCCATTGGAGAGTGAGACACATATCACTCAGGTTGATGATCCATTATTTGATTAAGTGGTCGACTTGATTTCACATTTAGTTGATCCCTCTCTCCCTGAAGAGAGTGAAATTCATACCGATCAGGTTCTTCTTGTTACATCAGATTCTTCTATGCCAGGGGGCATTTCACCTATTTCTACAACACCTCCTCCAAGTACTGAGGTCTTTTCCTTTGATTGGAATAGACTAATAGAACCTCGTCTTCCTTCCTCCATCCCATTCCAAATCATTGTGAAGGATTTTGGTACGAATGTATGCCACACACATGTAGATGAAGGTGCTTCTGTTAGTATTTTATCCTCAACTTCTTGGCAAGCTTTGGGTTCCCCTCAGCTTGTTCCTGTTACGCAGAATCTGAAAGCTTTTAACAGAACCATTAGTGAACCTTTAGGGATCCTTCCTAAGTTTTCTATTACTTTGGAAGGTAAAACTGTATGTATTGATATTATGATAGTTCGAGGCCCCTTGGATTTCAATTTACTCCTTGGGCGAGACTATGTCTATGCAATGAAAGCTGTCGTATCGACACTCTTTTGCATGATCTCTTTCCCTCACAATGGAAACATTGTGACTGTTGACCAACTTTCATTCACTAATCTTGATTCGACTACCAATAATCCGATAGCCCTAAATGCTCCTTATACTAAGGTGGTATCTACCTTGCCACGGGTTAATTATGTGGTAACCAGTCCCATGTTTTTAGTTACCAATGCAAGCAAGCCTCTCATTGTTTGCTCGGCTTCCTTTCACTTAGATCCGGTAATTAACATGGAAAACTCTATGGGATTATTTGAATGCGATGTTCCTATCCATTTTGAGTCCCTTGACATGTGTTCCTTCCAGAAATTGTTCTTCCATCTGATGAAGACCTTTTGGAAGCCATGATCGAGGAGTTTACCTTGACATGTCTTTCTTCCAGTTGGAAGCCATGACAAGATCAGATAAGAGGAAAGTTCCTTTTACTATGTCAACCTCGTTAAAGAATGAATCAATAATTAAAGAGGAAAGTTCCTTTTACTGTGTCAGCCTCGTTAATAAATGAATCAATGATTAAAGAGGAAAGTTCCTTTTATTGTGTCAACCTCATTAAAAAATGAAACATGTTTTAGATGAGGACAGTTCTTTTACTATGTCAACCTCGTTAAGAAATGAAACAGACTCATGAGGACAATTATTTTCCTGTGTCAACCTCATTAAAAAATGAATCAGTAGGTTATGTAGGTATATTATAGATAGTAAATTGATATATTCCATGAGGATAGTTCTTCTCCTGTGTCAACCTCGTTAAAAAATGAAACAGACCCTTTTGAGGAATGTTACTGTTACTGTGTCAACCTTGTTAAAAAATGAATCATGTCTATGAGGATGGTTCCTTTTATTGTGTCAACCTCGTTAAAAAATGAAACAGACCCTTTTGAGGAATGTTCCTATTACTATGTCAACCTCGTTAAAACATGAAACCGGTCCCTGCTGAGCATAGTTATTTTCCTGTGTCAACCTCATTAAAAAATGAAACAAATCCTCTCCTAGTCAAAGTCGAGTCTTTCATCTGATCTCGTAAATGAACCTTCATTCCATCCAGCATATTGGTAACTAGTAGTCTATTTATTTGAATGAAATGAAGCTTGGGGGGCATGCGCTCTAGCAAGTAACGTTTGGGGGGCATTGAAACCATTATCAAGCACAGTTTCCTACGTTTCAAGCTTGTGTAAAAATGAAACCTTTCTCAAGCATAGTTTTCCTAAGTTTCAAGCTTGTGTAAAAATGAAACCACTTTCAAGCATGATTTTTCGTTTGTTTCAAGCTTCTGTAAAAATGAAACAAGCCATTCTCGAGCATAGTTTCCTATGTTTCAAGCTTGTGTAAAAATGAAACCAGTCTCAAGAAAAATTTCTGATGTTTCAGCTTGTGTAAAAATGAAACCTATCTTGAGTTGATTTCGGTTATTATTTTCAAGACTCGTTAAACTCATGAAAATTCTGAGCTTCTTTTGCTATTTTTCATTTTCGTAAAACACATGAAAATTCCGAGTTCTTTCAATCTTTTCCTGCTCGTAAATTAAATTGAAAGTCAGACATATGAGTACAATTTTTATCACTTTTTCGAAATCGTTAAAACTTAAAAAAAAAAGCGAAAACAATGAGTACATTTTTATCCCTTTTTCAAACTCTTTAAATCTTACAAAAAAGCGAAAATGATGAGTATACTTTTATCACTTTTTTGGGCTCTTGAAAATTATGAAAAAGTGAAACCCTAGAGTTCTCTTTTAAGCCCTTTTAAGACTCTCTAAACATGAAAAGATTTCCAAGTACTTAACTATTTGAACTCGTTAAAGAAAATGAACAGTCGTCCTTTCAGTATAAGTTTACCCATTTTCTGGACTGAAATGGACTATTTAAGAAAAAGGTATACGTTGAATAATCATGGTCAATAGAGTTGTCTTCTATATTATTTTATCCTTTCTCGGGCTTGAGAGACTAAATTTACGAAAAAGTACACCCACGGAGTTTCCCTAAGTTTTTCTTCTGACTCCCTAAAATTGAAAAACAACGAGTTTCTCCTATACTAGACTCGTGAAATTTAACAGTAAAGGACATGTCGATTACAAACAGGAACGAACCACTCCTTCTTAAGGTTTGATTTTAAACTAAGTTGGAATCACCGAAGGATGAACTTATGTAACAAGCAAATGTTATCCTCCTCAAGCTTATAAAAAATAAAGAGGTACTTGCCAGAAATGGTGGGGGAAAAAGAGAGAAAATGAATCCATTTGTCACACTTTGTTTAAAAAGAAGTATACCACACTTGAACATGACACTTTTTGTCACACTTCTACCTGGGTTGGAAAAATCCTTTGCCTATCAGTTAATCAAACCATATTGAAAGTCTTCAGCCGGTTTCTGGGTATTAGCTTAGGTAAATTGTCACCAAACCATCTGCATTGTCGTTATGTGTTCAATAGGATAGTTCAAATAAACCATTCATTACAAACATATGTCTCCATTCGTGTTGACCATCCTTGAGTCAGTCCTTGAAAAATATTTCTACAAAACCTGATCTAATGGTTTCGTGTCGTGGGCTTTCCTACGACGGATCACTTTCTATCGATGACAACTCATCATCTAGGAAGTTGATCTAGAATCCTTCAGTACCTTGGAATCTGCATGCCTTAATGGCAGGTTTCTCGCCTTCGACGACAGGTTGCATCATTGACTTTCGATCGAACGATTCCGTGAAATGTTCGACTTCATATCATTTATTCGCATTCCATGGATTGTACTGAGTATTTTGAGAGCCATTCTCATTATTGGTGGTTTCTCTCACACTTGTTAACAGTTCACATCATTGACTGGTAATCACGTGGTTTCTACCATGTTCGACTTCGACACAATCAATTGCATGGATAGAATCGTACTAATTCGGGAAGAAAAAATCGAGACCTTGGATCTAGTTTCCACCATGCAGGCTACGAGGAATTTTATTATTCATTATGCAGTAGACTATTCATAAACAGATGGTTGCGTCCATATTGTATCTACATTATTAATGTGATAGTAAAACCATTTCTACATTAGAACAAGTTTTATTTAGTGTTTGATCTGAGAATGAGAATGCCTACCTCAGTGATGATATATGTGTGTGTGTGTGTGTGTGTGTGTGTGTTTTTCATTGAATGTTTTTACAGGATTCCGACTGGGGTGTCCACAAGCTAATCCTTGAAATGACAAAGCACATCACTCTTCGAATGGTCTCAGACTTTGCGCTTTAGGGGGCAATCTATTACACTAAAAATTTTCACCATGACGTTTTACTGTCTATATGGGTTCATCATTACTCATATATTACTCCCTTAGAGGTATAAAAACATCAAATTCCTAAAACCAAGCCTTGAAATTGAGAGAAAAGCTTATAAAAGTCATAAAAATACTTGTACCGCACTTTCTCTTAGTATTACCTATGGTGCTGCATCTGTTTGTTCTAGAACATGCGGAACCGGCCGCACTTTTTCTTCATTAAAGGTGTGGATTCCTGTAAAAGGTAAAGTGAAGGTGGAATTAAAATTTGGAAGCCCAGCTGGTTGAATCTGGAAGCTTCTAGAAGCAATTATCCAGTGGAAAGTTCGCTCCTTTCATGTAAATTCATCCCTCCATTAAAGGATCTTACCCCTTGGTATGTGGAACTTAATCCCTTTGAAAAATGATTCTATCCCCTCTTATTTGGAGCTACAACCTATTCTCTTTTTCTATAAATTGAGGCCATAGTTCAACCTAAAGGGGAGTTAGGCTTTGAGATTTTTTGAGGAGAATTACTGGATAAACTCAAACTCTCTTAATTGATTACCATATGGGAATGATTACACACTCATGTGTATGTTAGTCGAGAGAGTGCAAAGGCTTGTCAAAGTAGAGGAAATGCTTGGTCTGGACCCTGGAAGGACCTGTACGACATCAAGGCGAACACGGTTGTAAGGCTCCTTCTTTCATCAAAGGTAATACAAATGGATCATGTTTTCACAATGAGTTGTTTATTTAAATGGCTAATTTCTTGAATTCTTTTATCATCAAGATATATTTATGGTTTATGAATTACTCTATATTATGCAGCTGCTTCTGATTCTTTCATGTTTTTGATTGCATATCCCGAAAGGAGATGTATTCAAAGTGATAGGAAAGAGGACTACGATCAGCACTGGACAACAGGTAAGTACTAAATCCTTCATTATAGATAATTCTAGATCAAATATAATATATATAAAGTAGTTTACATCTGTCTGTTTGTTGCTAGTTATCCTAGGATACTAGGGAGATTTGTCTTGTCCGCAAGAACGATTTATCTGTCCAATACAGCCAGATCAGGAGGTTCTTCTTTGTAAGTTTGTTCCTCAGCAGAGCAGTCTTCTTCATGATCTGAGTCTGAATTTGGCATTTCAAGCTCATTTCTGGACTGCAGGAAATCTTCAATTTGTTTATTTCCTTCAAACACTTGTAAATATTTTATATTATCACGGACTGCTGGTCTATATTTGACTTGTACTGTGTAATGTTGGTTGTGATAAGGTTTTTGGAAAGTACTGGCTGCAAATTCTAGATCATTGGAAAGGATGTTTTGATTTCTTCGGATAAAGGTAAGATCATATTTTTTGAATGTTCTTAAGAGGTCAAGGGCATCATTCCTATATGCTCTAAGTCTAGTATGTTTAGCTGAATATTCTCCCTTAATTTTCCTAATGACTAGCTCAGAATCCCCATGGACAGAAATCATTTTGGCTCCTAGTTTCTTCAGTAATTGTAGCCCTAGAAAGAGTGCCTCATATTATACTATGTTATTTTTTCATTGAAATTTCAGCTTATATGAGTGGCCTTATGCATGGTTATTCTCAGTGTTGTGCACCCAAAAACCTGCTCCTGAACCAGTTTTTCCACAAGAACCATCAAAGCTCATACTCCAAAGGGGTTCAAAGTTAGATTTATCATTATGCTAGTGATTGTGACTGTCACTGTGTTTTCCATTATGTTGTTCATTTTCTGGTTGGCCTAACTTTTCTAACTGTCCCTCCTCTTTTCCTTCTTCTTATTCAACTTTTTTCTCATTTTATACCACCTGTTTATTAATGTTTTCATCATTGTAAAAGATACATAAATCAAGGTCTGTATGAATAGAATAAAGAGGGTAGTTATCTAGCTTTTCTTGACTGCTGACCATGTATTTCATATGTCTCCCTATACAGCTGTTTAGTCAATTTAGTGTCCTAAATTGCTAACATAAATTATTGACCAGGGCTAGTAAACTGATGAAGTGTGATGCACTATATGTGCCTAAGTATCCATTTTTATTACTTCATTGTTTTTAGTGTTTTATTGATGTTTTGGGGTTTTTATGTTTGATTCTTAGCATGCTACTCTATGCTAAAAAGATGAAGTTAGATCTATGTCAAAAGAAAGAAAATGAAATGAATTAAAACAAAGTTTATTTGCAATTTCTGTACCTAACTAGAAAATGATGAAAGTAGAGAAACCTAATCCATGGATATTACAACTTCTAAATGAACATTCACGAAATGAAAAGTAACTCAAAACACTACAACTTAATCTGATTCATTTAGTTAGAGATTTGTTGGAAGAGCTTGTGAAAAAGATTAATTCTAATGCAATGAGGATCTCCTAAAACATAAAAGGAAATGTTGAAACAAACAGTAACTTAGAACATTACAGTGAAATCTCATTCATTTGATAGAAGTTTATTGGAAGAGCTTGATAAAAATATTACTATAATGTGGTAAGGATCTCTTATGAAATGCTAAAACAACTTATAACATTACAACTAAATCTCATTCATGAGTTAGAGGTTTATTGGAAGAGCTTTTGAAAGAGATTAATCATAATGTGATAAGGATCATCTATGAAACAAAACAACCAATAACTCACAATATTACAACTTAGTCTCATTCGTGAATTAGAGGTTTATTGGAAAAGCTTTTGAAAGAGACTAACTACAGTATAATGAGGATCTTATTTTTAACTAAATAACAGAAAATGAAATGCTAATAACTCATAATATCACAATTAAATCTCATTCATTTAATATAGATGTATTGGAAGAGCTTGAGAAAGAGACTAACTGTAATATCATGAGGATCCTTTATCTAAGAAAATGACATGAAACATAATGTTAAAAGCTATGATTTCAGAAAGCAATCTAAGTAAGGAAATATGACAAAACAGAATTGAAAATGACTTATTTAGAAAACATGTAAAACCTCCTCGAATAGCAGGGGCCCTCTGCTACCAATTTGGTGAAATTCTTCAGCTCCTTAAAGTTATAATCAAAACAACATCAATGAACTGAACTTATTTATTGATAGACTCACAAATATATATCTCATTCTTTCTTAAGCTTTGTTACAAAACACTCTCTAATCCTTTCTCTTCTTCTCCTATTTTTTCACTACTCTTGATAAGAAAAAGCTTTCCCTATTTATACAAAAATATTAGAAGTTATCTCATTAATGAGAGTCCATGAATCTCTCCCTCTATCTCTAGAGTTACAATCAAAATAGGAAATGATAAGACACATGTCTTTTTAGAGTTTCAATACAAATAAGAAATGAGACACATATCGTCTTAGAGTTTCAATACAAAAAGGAAATGAGACACATGTCCTCATGATCCCATGATATTCTCCACTCAAATTCGAATTTGGTTTTGGGAGTCCACATAAACGTCTTTTAGAAGCTTCCTTTTGACCTACACATGTCACAAAACTCATAACACATATATAGATATATGAAACTATGTTAATTTTCTAGTTTCTAATCATAAATTCACTTTAAACACATAAAATAAATAACTTTGGAAGACAAGGATCCTAACCCATATATTTATGAAAATTGTGATCTAGGTGGATATTGGTGGCCACCCGCCTATTCCACTTGGGCCCCCACCATTGTTTCTTTCAGTTTTTTAGTTTCGGCATAACTTACTATTTTTAGCAGTTTTTCAGGTCTTGAACTTCCGGAGCCGTTTTGAGGCCCTAAACGACGTTTTTTGGGCATCGCGCCTATAGGGAATATGGAACGATATTTGTGTCGAAATTTGTAGTCCTCAGATAGAGCTTTTTAATGATGTATCATGTGCGTAAAATGGAGATAGTATGCCAAAGTTACGTCCCTGGGAAGTTGAAACACCAATTTACCCAAACAGGGCCCATAGTTTTGGCGCTTCATCTCCTAGGGTTAGGTTTTTGGATGTTTATGGTTCTCCATTGTTTCTCAATAATCAACAGGCCCTTGAGCCTCATTGTAACTCAGTTTAGAGGCCTGTAGCCGCCACATCTCTTCTCAGAGATAGCTACCAGCGCCCTAGCTAGTTTTATTTCCATTCTGTCTGTAAGCAAATTTCAGTTCTTTGATATTAATGAAATGAAGTGTTATTTCCGCTGCATATCTGTATTTATGGTTATATGTTTATTCTGTTGCGTTCCTGCATAAATCCGGATCAAATGGTTACTTGATGTAGGGTTTTAGGTCAGATAGTTATGAAATGAGAGCTAAATGGTAATGACATAATGGAAATATGTATGACTATGGAAAACACTTTTGAGACTCAACATACCCCCCAACTGAAGTTGTTGCATGTCCTCATGCAACTATTGCAATGAATCATTTGTTCATGAGTTGATCTTTTATGAGTTTTGAATCATATTGATTCGTTCCAAACTTTTCTTTATAATATTTTATTTTGGCAAAGTATAATACATTTGATTGCAACATTTTTTTTTTATGGTTGGTTCTTGTGTGACAACCAGTTTTTTTGAGCAATGGTTCTTGTATAACAATGCTTTATTTTCTTTGTTGCATCAAAGTTCATGAAAAAATTTAGAATCAATTACTTCATCAATAAATTGATCATTTGCAAGGCATATAATCTTTTGGATCATGTTGCAACAATAGTTGGTTGGGAAGTACATGCGGGTGGAAATGAAATGAAAATGTGTGATAGTGTATGACATGTGGATATGAAATGATGTCACTTCCCCCCCAAGTAAAGATATGACAATGTGAAAAAGGGAGTGAAGAATTTTTCCAAAGTTACAATTTTAGCATTCTAATTAATTACATGACTAAAAATTAGAAAACCACATACCTTCACTTACCTTAAATGTGGATGAGTTGTGTATACTGAAGAATGTGGCTGTTGATGTTGTTGGATCAGGAACTATGTAAACAAATGAATTTGATCTGCTTCTTTGTTCTCTTTGTTATTTTTGTGCTGATGGCAAGATTGGGATCTTTATTGCTGCTGATACAAATTGATTCCTGCTGCAAACTTCTGAAATGATGTAGTCTTCAATTGTTACAAAATCTGATGGTACAATTCTAATCATGCGAATAAATGTGTTGATGTCGAGTATGAATAGAAGTCATTGGATTACCGACCATTGATGAATGTCGTTAACCAATGCGAGGAAAACTCACCATTAATGTCAATGAGGGCCAAAGTACCTAAGTACATCTTGCAAAGTGCGAATAAATGGGCTGATGTCGAGCCACTTGCAAGATCTGATGATCAAGGAAAATTGATGTATTCCCATGATTGTCAGTGAGAGAATTTGTCATTAATGCATAAAAGCCTCAAGGTACTATTAAAGACTCTAGTCTTGGACCTAGATAATGTGCTGATGTCGATAGGCCAAGACTTGTTAGAAGGGAGACTTTAAGGATTCCTCCATCATCTAATGCGAGCATGAAAGAATAATTTTTGAAGGACTATGGATTCAATAATTTGCATTGAAGCAAGGTTTATTTGCAAAATGAAAAGGATAGGAAAAATAAAATGGAAATGGACAATGAAAAATGGAAAAAGACAATGGGAAATAAGCATGTAGGTGAACTTATTGCTTTTATTTGTGGAGTAGACAAAAAGTAATGGAAAGCATATGTGAATGAAGGAAAATGAACAACTAACTCTTGCTGGGAAAATAATGGTGGTTTGCTTTGAATTTCTTGGTTGGATTTACAATTCAAAAAGGGAGGAAAAGTAATGGTCTTGATGGATATGAACATGGACTTGTTCTTATGTTTCTCATGAAATCGGTCCTTTGAAAACCAATCGTGCACACAATTAGTTTCCTTTAATGATCATTCGATCATCCCAAATCTACAAAAAAAAACTTGACATAAAGAACATAAGTGTGTTAAAAAATAAGTAGCTAATTTATTTTTGATTCTTACGCAAAAATTAAATGTCAAATGAAATAGATTAAGGTAAATCAAAAAATTCTATATTCGGTTCAATTCATGATATCAATAACAATCCATTTTTAAAGAATAACCATGAAAAATAAATCAACTCCCTATTGTCGGATGATTTCATGCACAGTGCTTAGTAAAACAATTGGCATCACAAAGATTCGTTGTGTTCTGCAAGTTAAAACTTTTTAGAAAAATACACATCAACAATATTAATGCCAAATGTTTAGAAATCATCTAAATAATCTTCCAATTGTCCTGCAAACCATTATTAAGAAGATTTTTTTTTTAATTATTAATAAAAATTTTATTTTATTTTATTTATTTATTTTTTAAATAATTATTTATTTATTATTATTATTAATTTTTTTAATGAAATAAAGCATTGATGAAATAATTGTCCTTATGAATATTTTTGAAACAAATTCATGCCAATGCCTCTTTCATGCAAGATAAAAATAAAAAGCTTGAAATTTCTAAAGTCAAGTTCCTAACTGTGAAGGAGTTAAAGGCAGAATCCTTCTCAATTTATACAACTTGCATTTGATGCACATGTGATAATGTATTTGCTTCAAATAATCCATTTGTCACTCATCATGTGCCACCAAAGATGAATTCTGCCACATTTTCCTTCAAATAAGGAAATTAGATCCTTGATTATTTCTTAAAATTGAATTTTATAAAATCGTGACTGTTTTCATAAAAAAAAAAAAAAAAAAATTCTCTCACGCACATTGCAAATTAGTGTTCCGAAGAACCATGAATTTCTCCCAAATGGCTACGAATTTCAGAAAGTTTTTATAGGATTACCTAACTCACCCTGTTCGCGAAAAAACCCATGTTTTATTTTTCTCTAATTCACCTCGGTTTACTCATAAACTTCGTTTTAAAATCGGGTGTTTTTGTCAATTACGTATTTCATTTTCTGGCAATTACTTGTGGTTTGATTTGCTTTTATTTGTAAGTTTTGAAGTGTAATGGCTTGTATCTCACAGAGAAGTTTAGATCGATCTCCCTCATTCCAATTACTTGCAATGGAATCTGCAATCTTCTCTTCATCAGCAATTTTTTTATATGATACGTTTCCATTGTCTGTCCCTACAATTGAATTTGTAATCTTTTCTTCATCAACAATTTGCAATCTTCTCTGCATCAACAATTTTCAATCTTCTCCTCATCAACAGTTTCTTCATGTGATATACTTTCATTGTGTGAAAATTTTTAAAAATGATTTCTACTAACTGTTTGAGGAAAAACGTATATGGAAAATAGAAGGTTTTTTTTTTTTTTTTTTAATTGCAGTGCATGGGTCTTTGTGTGGATTGAAAGACTGCATATATGCGTAAATCCAAGCCAATGGTTGGCCTCATGCGTATGCATGGGTCTTATTTCCATGAGCCAATTTATTTTTATTTTTTATTTTTTATTTTTAAATTAATTTTTTTATTTTTATTTTTAAATGATTTGTTAATAAAATTATACACTATATTTTCAAAAATTCAAAAATATCTCATTAAACAAAACAATTATTGAAATTAAAATTTTTTATCATTTTTAAAGTTTATTGTAAAATGAAATGAAATGATGAAAACATAATTTATTATTATTTTTAACATAAAAATTCTTTTTCTGATCCTGTAGATCACACAAAGTGAAGGAGGAGAGCATACTCGAGAGATTATTATTTTTTTTTTTAGATGTAAGAAATAAGGCTACCTAGTTACACTTCCCTGACAACGACGCCAAAATTTTTAGTCAATTTAGTGTCCTAAATTGCTAACATAAATTATCGACCAGGGCTAGTAAACGGATGAAGTGTCATGCACTATATGTGCCTAAGTATCTCTTTTTCTTACTTCGTTGTTTTTAGTGTTTTATTGATGTTTTGAGATTTTTATGTTTGATTCTTAGTATGCTACTCTATGCTAAAAAGATGAAGTTAGATCTAATTAAAATGAAGGAAAAGGAAATGTTGTCAAATGAATTAAAACAGAGTTTTATTTGCAAGTTTTGTTCCTAACTAGGAAATGATGAAAACAGAGAGTCCTAATCCATGGATATTACAGCTTCCAAATGAAAATTCATGAAATGACAAGTAACTCAAAACAATACAACTTAATCTGATTCATTTAGTTAGAGATTTGTTGGAAGAGCTTGTGAAAAAGATTAATTTTAATGTAATGAGGATCTCCTAAAACATAAAAGGAAATGCTGAAACAACTTATAACATTACAACTAAATCTCATTCATGAGTTAGAGGTTTATTGGAAGAGCAGAAAAATATTATTGTAATGTGGTAAGGATCTCCTATGAAATGCTGAAACAACTTATAACATTACAACTAAATCTCATTCATGAGTTAGAGGTTTATTGGAAGAGATTTTAAAAGAGATTAATCATAATGTGATAAGGATATTCTATGAAGCAAAACAATCAATAAGTCACAATATTACAACTTAGTCTCATTCGTGAATTAGAGGTTTATTGGAAAAGCTTTTGGAAGAGACTAACTGCAATATAATGAAGATTTTTTCTTTAACTAAATAACAGAAAATGAAATGCTAATAACTCAGAATATCACAATTGAATCCCATTCATTTAATAGAGATGTATTGGAAGAGCTTGAGAAAGAGACTAACTACAATATCATGAGGATCCTTTATCTAAGAAAATGACATCAAACATAATCCTAAAAGCTATAATTTCAGAAAGCAATCTAAGTAAGGAAATATGACAAAACAGAATTGAAAATGACTTATCTAGAAAACAGGTAAAACCTCCTCGAATAGTAGGAGCCCTCTGCTATCAATTTGGTGAAATTCTTTAGCTCCTTAAAGTTGTAATCAAAACAGCATCAAAGAAATTATTTATTGATAAACTCACAAATCTACATCTCATTCCATCTTAAGCTTTGTTACAAAACACTCTCTATTCCTTTCTCTTCTTCTCTTATTTTTTCACTACCTTTGATAGGAGAAAGTTTCTCCTATTTATACAAAATATGAGAAGTTATCTCATTAATGAGAGTCCATGAATCTCTCCCTCTATCTCTAGAGTTACAATCAAAATCGGAAATGATAAGACACATGTCTTTTTAGAGTTTCAATACAAATAAGAAATGAGACACATCTTCTTAGAGGTTCAATACAAAAAGGAAATGAGACACATGTCCTCATGATCCCATGATCTTCTCCAGTCAAATTCGATTTTGTGTTTGGAGGCCACATAAAGGTCTTTTAGAAGCTCCCTTTTGACCTACACATGTCACAAAACTCATAACACATATATAGATATATGAAACTATGTTAATTTTCTAGTTTCTAATCATAAATTCACTTTAAACACATAAAATAAATAACTTTGGAAGACAAGGATCCTAACCCATATATTTATAGCTACACATGTCACAAAACTCATAACACATATATAGATATATGAAAATATGTTAATTTTCTAATTTCTAATCATAAATTCACTTTAAACACAAAAATAAATAACTTTGGAAGACAAGGATCCTAACCCATATATTTATTAAAATGGTTACTTTATGTAGGGTTTTAGGTCAGATAGTTATGAAATGAAAGCTAAATGGTAATGACATAATGGAAATATGTATGAATATGGAAGACACTTTTGAGCACCGATAGCCAGCTTCTTGGTTGACTGAAGACAGGTATGGTAGCATAGGTCATGTCCATTTGGAGGGTACCTTGAAGTTTAGCTCCCCATGAGCATGATAGGAGCATGCCATATTTGGGAGGAATGTTAGCCACTACAATATCCATTACTAGACTCTTGGCTGGTATTTGTGCTAGATTAACATAGATATCTTTGATTAGGCCTAGACATTTAACTCTACTAGAATCAAAAGAGTATAAATCTTTGTATGGTCTAGTTATCTCAAGGCCTAATCTTTCCATTACTACCTTTGGCATGAGGTTATGTGAAGCTCTTGAGTCTAACATGGAATTGTGAAGGATTTTGTCATGGACGTTCAAGCTAACATAAAATGGAGGGACACCTCCTTCTTGAAGTTTTCCTTCTACTTTAGGTCCAAACAGAAATTCGGGTTTGTCATCGTTCAGATTTACAGAATCAACATTTTCTCCTATGTTTAAAGCTTTCAAAACTTGGGATCTATATACATATTGGGTAACTAATTTAGTAAGAGGTATGGAGATTTTTATCTTGGCAATTTCACTCTCAGGACTGAAAGGTGTCTATGCTTTTAGCGTATTTGAATAAGTTTTATCAGACACTGTTTTTACAGCAATTTCAGCTTGTTGATTTTTATTTGGAGTCTCAGTTAAAATAGTTTTGTTAGGGCCACTAGTTGGATTTCTAGTGCTGCTTTGGTCACCACTATGTTGTTTTTTTTTGTTTTTACTTTTATCATAACTCTCAACCACTATGTTTGGATTTTTTGTTGTCCTTTTAGGAATATTTTCAGGGATCTTCCTAGTAGAAATTTCAAGGTTCTTTCTCTTGGGAGTATCTTGGGTTTTCTTGCTTCTGAGGTCATATTGTCTATGTACTTCCATGATGGAATTTTCAAAGCCTTGTTTATAGTCTTCAGATTCTAGGCTTTCTTCCTCATTTGGTGCAAATATGCCTTGTTCTTCGTCAGTGAGAAAAACAGTATCCTCATTATTTACTCCCATTAGATTGATATGACTTTCCTCTATTTCTTCAGTCCTCCTCTCATCCTCATCAGCATAGTTTTCTTGGAAAGGAGGCCTGATTTATTGGTCAGGACCTCTTTGCTCTTTTTGTCTTATTTGAGGGGGATTTATCCTAAAGTTTTGGTTTTGGCTCTAGTTTTGATTTATGTTTTGAGGAGCCGCTTGGTTTTCTCTAGGGTAAGCTCTCTCACTCATGTTTTTTCTCTCCATCATCCTTTACATGGTTCTAACAAGGTTATCAATCTTAGTATCAGATGATGAAGGTGCAATTTCTTCCCTACATGTGACTCTCTTCTCATTTTTCATTGTAGCTCTTTTGGAAATCAGATTTTCCTTTACACTTACTGCACCCCTTTGCATATCTTCTAATGTAAGAGGGTCTCTTTCTCTTAGTTGGTAAGCCATTTATAGGTCAAACCCATCTAGAAATTTCATTAGAGCTAGACCTTGTGGAGGTTTCAGATGGATAGGGAGGGCATCATATACACTATTGAACCTAGTGCAGTACTCTTGGACACCCTCTCCAACGTTTCTCTTAATGTTTTTATACTCTGATAAGATTTGGGGAGGGTTCTTCTTGACTTCCCATTTGTTTAATAATAATTGATGAAAAGTAGGGAGGTCATGTATACTATTAGGGGTTAGACCTTTAAACCATTTCCTTGCTTCTCCCCCTAAGCTTTGAGAAAACATTCTTAGTTTAGCGGTTTCATCATTTATTTCTTGTCTGTCAAAATAGTCATTCATTCTATCCACATGTTGTTGAGTAGTAGTAGAACTACTTGCATCTTATAAAGGAATCTTGAATGATAGTCCTGTGGTAGAACAACTAAAGGCAATGGTAGAACTAATGGAGCGTACCATGTTGCCATGGCTGGGGGATGGGGAAACAAAGGAGGGTTAATAAGTTGGGGTTTACAGAAGGAGGTAAAGGGTTAATTGGAGGAAGGTTAATAGTGGGTGTATAAATGGGGGTTGAATGGGTTATCCAATTCTGAGATCTAGTCCTAGACAAGCTTTGTTCTAGGGGTGAGTCAGAGAGGATTTTTTGCAAGTCTTTAAGGTTTTCAGGTAGGGAAATTGCTTTGTGGACAGGTCTGCTAGCAGTTGGACTTTTAGATCTAGGAGATTTCCTAAGGATGCTTTCAAGATTGTCAACTATTGCAGGATGGTTTGGGTCAGGATGGGATTTGGTACAGATTCTTCTAGAAGCCAAAATTTGGACGCAAAATTCAGAGAGGTTGAGAGTCTTATAACAGTTTGAAAAAAAAAACCAATCTGTTAAAGAAATACTTAATCCACAAAGTATTATTGACTGGGTCATGTTGAGGTTTAATGATATTAGGAATTCTCAATAATTTTCCCAGTGGAGTTTGTAGAAAACCACTGGAGTCAGCAGGCCTACTGAAAACCAGTGGAGTCACCAGGTGGATGATTTTAATTGTCTTAGGGCTGGTTTTTGTCCACCATTAGCAACCAGATACCATTCTTGGTGAATTTTTAAGTCATCTAAGTTCAAAAGGGGTTGTATGAGTTCTTGAAGAAATATTAATATGTTTTATAACTTAGTTCCCCAGTATGGTCGCCACTATGTTGGCTCCTTGTGATTTGTAAAATTGGCAAGAACAACTCTGCAGGAAAACACATCAAACCGCTTTGGATTCGAAGGACCTAGCCTTCCTAGACTTAGAGAGGGCTCTCTCTATGATTATGATAAAATGATGTGTCTTTATGATTATGTTTTGATTTTAGGCTAGTTATGAAGTTCTATGACTTTTTGTTTTGTTTGGTTGATAAGCTGATTGTGTGATTAATTGATTGAGGGTTTCAGCTGAATAGATAGACTATGAGAAACATTGATACATTGGGCTATGGAGTCATAAAAGGATTTAATTGTTCATCAACTTTACAAGCGTTTTCATAGGGAAAGATAACTATATCAAGTGGATCTCTTAGATTAGATGAAATATGAAATGACAGTAACTTGTGAAATCAGTAAAACTAAAGGGAAATTAAGAATCCTTTAACCATACTTCAACAAGAAAATCCTTTTAGGTAACTATTTGAGAAGAACCAAAGGACAGGGCAAACCATAGACTTCTTTGGCCAGGCTCTAGTAAGTAAACCTTTAAGACAACAATCCAACAACCCTAGAGAGTAGTTAAGAATTCTCTAGTTATTGCTTTCAGACAAAGAAAACATTCAAGATAACAATGAGTAAAACTAAAGAGCAAGATACACTTGAATTCTTTAATCAGACTTCTAAAAGATCTTCAAAGCAAAAATTTAAGACAATGCAAAGGACAAGGAAAACCATTGAATTATTTGACTGGACTCTATTAAGTAAACTTCAAATAAGCCCTTAAAACTAACATTTCAAGAAAAACAAAAGGACAGGGCAAACCATAGACTTCTTTGGCTGGAATCTAATGAGTAAATTTCAAGGCAACAAGCTAGGTGGAACTAAAGAGAAGGACGACCTTGAATTCTCTAATCTGACCTTGCAGAAGAAAACATTAAGATGAAAGAAATAAGACAACATTAAGGTGCCAAGACAACATATCTTAATCTAAATTTTATGTTCTTTTATCAGAGAAATGATGGACAATATGGAAAATAGAAGGGAAACATTGACAAAGAAGGGTAACATCACCATTAACATAGCTCAAGAATCTTGTGAATGTGCTTGTATTACTGATGTCCAAAACAACTAGAATACTTCAGTACAAAAATCTTTGCAACTTAGAGTCTGATCTAATTCAGCCTAGCAGTCAATCCAACAACCAACAACTTATCAACCAACATTAAAAATGAATAATACATGCAGTATTTATCTGCAAAATGAGGAGGTTACCTTAACCTAGGGTGACAAATTTGTACTTATTACAGATTTACTGTATTTTTGACCTTTGAGACCATGCAAGGCCCAAAGAAAAATATCTGTGACTGACTCACTGTAATAAAAAAATTCTTAATTTACTGTTGAGCTAACTTTAGGATATTTTTTACTTTTGTGGCTTTGTATTAACTTTACAATAACTTCTGAGTAGCTGAGAAATATATCTGACTACTTTAATAAATCTAGCTGCTTTTATTTGAGAAAAATAAGGTTGTAGGTGGAAAAATGTGTTTGAAGAAGTAAAGGTTGTTTTGCTTAAGAATTTTGGCTCTGTTTCCTTTATTGATTTGTCTTTGATGTGTCTTCTAATCCTGATTTGTTTTAAGCCTAGATTTATCATTTATTTAAGGTTGATTTGTCTCCTAAACACTACTTTCTTCTTTTAATTCCTTTAATCGCTTTTATCTCTGATATTTGTCCTTTAATCCTTCTTTCTCGCCTTTGACCTTTGATTAATTTTAAACCCATTTATTGTTCTATGACTTTATCTCTTTATTTGTCTTTATCTACGCGCATTCTAGTTATGTTTACTTCTTTGGTCAGCCATTTAAATGACCATCAATGGTCATGATCCATTGATGTTCTCGTAAGCAATTCTGCTGCTTGCTAATCCTTAAATGAATCAAGTTCTTGGTTCGTCACCCAAAGAATTTGTTTCAAACATTTTTAGGACTTGGAAATGAAAATTATGAATTTTCCCATACCTTGGTCACCTGCACAGTTTAGATAAAAATTTATTAATAAAACCTGAGTTTATTTAGCTTATCGGGCTTTTTGGACGTGTCGCAGGGGTTTTAGCAGGCAGACGTGGCTTATCGCAAAGGCACAGGCCTTTGGAATGTTTTGAATGGAGCAGTGGTTTTAAGTTATGGTGGGAAGGCGGTGTGGTGGTTTTCCCATGAAGTGGGAGCAGTAAATGGTATTGGCAGAGAGCGTGCGATGCCATATGATGAGCGTCGCGTGGCAGGAAGGGCTGGCGGTAATACCGTCCATTTCGCAAGGTTTGGGTTTGTTAACCCCCACATTGTTGGACATGCGATATGCGACGTGGGCTGTTGGATTGGGAGGGGTGAGATCTAATGGTGGTTGGGTAAGGATGGGTTGTGGGTAGGTTTAGATGGTGGCTCCCGGGGGATACATGGCGGAAGGGATACATGGTGGAAGGCTTATTATAGCATGGCGTTTGATATAATGTGGAGCCAGGGTTATATGGTAGCGGGGGGATTTAGGATAGAGTAGGGGGGGCTAGTGTTTATATGGGGCTTTTATAATGCGGGCTTGGGTTAAATAATAAGCGAAAGGTGCTTATCATTAAGGTGAGAATGAAGGTTATATGGGAGTGGGGGTAAAAATCTTTTAAAGTGGGTTTATGGGCTCTAAAAGAGAGGGATTTAAGCATATAAGAGGAGGCGGGGTTTAGCACATAGAAGAGGTCAGGTAGATTTAAATAAAATGGATTTTATTTAAAAGGGAAGCCCGAATAGTATAATTTTTAGTTAAAAACAATCTAAAAAAGGATTTTTTACATTGTTTTAATGGGATAAGGGAAAATGATGAAGGTGAGGGGGTTTAGTGAGGCAAAAGGGTGACAAGAGGGATTGAGGTAAAACTTGGGTTTTTTCAGATGATGAGGGTGATTTAGAAGGGGCAAGGTGAAAGATACTTAGTGTGGAGCGATAAAAAGGTGCCTTTGTAACTCCTAATTACCTCACATTAATTGTCAACCCAGGGACGACTTTTTGTTTCAAGAGTGTACTCAGTCTGAGGCGGCTATTTACTCAAGAGTAATGTTTTGCAGTATAGTTCTTAAAATCCAAAAGTAAATGAAAGCTGGAAATAAAATCTACTTACAGCAAAGCACTTTAAGACTTAAATCATGAATTCGGAAAAATAAGCAATGTATCAGTCAAGGGTCCAGTAACAATAACTCATCCCTTTGGAAACTGATGTAACCAAAAGTAATCAAGGAACAAATCATTAATCTGGGGACTAGACAGCAAATGCCAATGCCCACTACAGTTTCCGATCGTTCTTCACACCAAAGCAAAGATAATGCAAATAACAGGAAATGGAAAGCTGCCATTGAAAGTAAACTAGGAAAAAAGCAAACTCTTGCAATTAATCAACCAAACTAAACAGCAAAGTAAAGAACATGAAACTGTAAAGCATTACGATTCAAAGAAATAGGAACTAAATCAAACCATCACACGGCAGAAATTGGAAAGATATGATACAACAGCAGCATACTCCACCAGAGGCTAGGCCCTTAGCCACCAGCGGATGCTGCTGGGCTACTTCAGATCAGGTGAATGAACAACAACCCTTTTATTTATTCATCCTCAAATTGTGAAATCATTACAACAGCAAAATCTTTGAAGATTACAATGGCAATGCAACAATCCCTATCCTATCATGAATAATCCACCATCACTCTTGAATCTCTAAGTGATCTCAATTCCATCATTGATCCATCTAGAATCATCCTCGAAGTCCTCCTCCCTCTACGTCCTACTTGTTACGATTTAAATACGAAGCGAGGAAATTGATTCAATGAATATTACAACATGATTCTATTACAAAATTGGTTTTGCTTCTAACCATTTGATCAACAAGAACAAAGACGAATTTGGCTTTGCAGCTGAGATTTGGAGGACGGCCACAACAACAAATCTCAGAAAATCATGCTCAAAGAACACTGCGTTTCTCTTAGTAAAAGCCGAATTTGGGCAAACTGTTCTTTGAAAAGTTAATTGGGTCCGTTCCGGACAAAACCCATGTTCCGGATTTTTCAGATTCTACTTCATTTGCTCGAAATCTCAACCGAAAAATCGTCACTTCTTATTCCAGCGAATTTCTGAGTTGGCACTTTTAATGATCAAATCTTCAATCTGGAAATTATCTTGGAGGCTAAAAATGGTGAATAATGTTACAACTGATTTATTAAAACTATCATTCATTGATAAAATGATACATAATCATCAATTTATTAGAAATAAAGGATGATAAATAATATTCATCCATAAGAGCATAAATCATTTATAAAATGGATTTAAATAATAAATTATAATCAATGGCGTGATGAAGAATGGTAGAAATGGGTGGAATAAGCGTTCTGAAGTGATAATAATAATCTTATGTGCGGCCCAACATACCCACACTCATTATGTTGCATGACCTCATGCAACGAAAACTGAATATACTGCATGTCCTCATGCAACCCAAAGACAGAAACCCATGTGTTAACCAAGCAATAAAAAATACATTCATCTCAGCTCATGAAATGGATAGAACAAATGAATTCTTCCTTAATTAATGAATATTCACTTTTAGCAATCTTAATGAAGGCATAACAATTTTTACATTGACATTCAACTATATGTATGAAGTTGCAGCAAAATATGATATAGATAACAGCAAACTTCATTAACCATTTTCTCAAAAACTACAAACCAGCTTTTGTTGAAATTTGGCAATTAGATTGATAATATATGAATGCCTTTATGATCCAAAAATCAGACTGTTTTGATGCATGGATCATGAGATATAAACAAAATGAATGTAGGCGAGAATGCATGATTTCCGAAATTTTATGAACCAATTTATCTTGAAATTGTCTGGGTTTGTATTAATGACACGTCTGTGTTTTCCAAAAATCACAAGAATTGAGTTCATAGTTTTAAAAATATTATGGAAATCAATTTCTACACTGCAATTGTGTGCCTTAAATGAGAAAGAAAATAGAAAACATCCATCATGCGTAGCAATTCCTCCCCCTCTCTGAAAAATTAGCATGCCCTCATGCGATGCTACAAAACAAATAGAGGTGGTTGCTACCAGCTTTTGAATTCTATGCTTGGTGTAAAACAACATGGAATAAGGGAGGTGTTGAGAATGAATAAGAATAGCAATGGATAATAAAGAATATGAATGGCATAGTCATAAGAAATAAATGAATGAAAGGAACACTCCCCCATACTCGAAAATGATACGCCGCTGAAAAATAGGGAGTGGTATAGATGTGGACTGAAGGATGATAAATGAGGCTCAAAATGGATTTTTTTGAAATTCTCCTAAATTCGTAATAAATCAGAAAATTATGCTATTTCACCTCAAGTTTTACCTCCAAAAATGTGGAATGACATATATGGACTGGCAGTTGTTGAAGCTGATGTAGGCACAGTTGGTGCTGAAAGTGATGCAAAAGGTAGAATCCAGGTAAGCACATCATGTCTGAAGAACTGTTCACGTGCGCGAGCCTCTTCTGTTAAGTGCAATAGTGTGGTCATGCTATGAATAGAATTCTGCCCATACGTGTTGTTTTCCTGCAAACAAAGCACTATTTGGCATACAATGTTCTTGAATTTATAGTGTAAGCAATAGATAAGATGCATGCAAAAATTTCAATCAGAAAAACTTATGTATACATGCAATACTAATATTTTGGCAAATCAACAAGTGATGGCAGAGTGCAGTAATCATATCGGATGCAATCCCATAATGCATACATTCCCCCCTCCAATTAGAAAAGGAATGCCATGACCATAAAGCGTATGAGAGGGGTTATGCTGACGGCAAGGCACGGGAATGAACAATATCTCAGTGAATGAAGCAGAGTACACATATCAATGATAGGACAACGAGAGTTATGATTATAATGAGAGCGGAGTGTGTAAAGATAGTTATGAATAAGAGATAGGACGCTTTGGATTGATGATAAGTTACGAAAAAGAGAAAAATGACAGCAATATGCCAAAAATATGCTTTCTTGATAGTATGCTAAATTTTGAAAATGATGTGATTGATCATAAAACAAGTTCTCATGCATAAAGGTTCAAAACAGGAAAAAAGTTAAGGAAATAACTTCTGATAAGAAAATGGTATTATAATAATAGTGTGACGATAAGATATAACAATACCATAAGCGAGCCAACTACACTTGAAATGAGCATCCATAGCCTCGGCGGTTGCTTGCACAACCCATATGAGCGGAGATCCTCGATTTATAACTAGAGAGTTTCGGTGTTGTTCTTACGGAAAGACAGTGTCTTGGCGATAGTAACAGGATAACCACCTTGCCATTCAACAGGATGTAGCAAAGTGATCGAGGCTAGGCTCGTGATGAGACCTCTGTTCCAAGGACTTTTGGATAATTTGACTATCCGATGGATCATAACCCTGGTGTGGTGGCCATAATGGGAATGTCACTTTCTTACAACCTTAGGAACATGGTAGGCTGGCTCGTAATGTGACCCCCTATCCTCCATCTGTGAACAAAATTTTGTTATTATTACACATTTTTATGATAAAAAGAGGAAGTAGTACTCCTTAAGAGCGGGGATGGTGGAAGAAGTTGAACATGTCGATAGAAAAATATATCCATAATCTCATTTATTACAGACAGAGAAGATTATAATCCAGAAGGGTGGAACCAGCATGGTATTAAGATGATCAATCAATTTCATGTTCAACAGAAAACAATGCAGTAAAGTAGTATATAAATAATTGTGTCTCTTTTGAAAATAATCTATCATCAAGGAGCTGTTCTGTTAAATATCATAACGTGAATGATATTAACTCGCTTCAATAGAATCCATAATTCTTGTCCTTATAAAAATAGTGTACTTCATGCCATGAAGGGGAATTAGTAAAATGTGGTTGAGATGAACTAGGAATAGTCCCACAAGAGGAAGGAAGGGTTGCTCTTAGAAAATAATCCCAAAGTGTTGCTCTTTTTGAATGAGCAGCAAAAACACTCAAAAAGTGGTGTTCCTTAAAGGAAATGCCTGAAAAAAACAAAAATACACACAAAAAAAGTGTGAAAATGCAAATGTCGTTCGTTGGAAAAGAGCTTGGCAAAAATGCACAAGCATGAAATGCAAGCACGCAAAGAATGAATTAGATATTCACTGTATTGATGCTGAGGATGGGTCATAGTTTGAATGAAGCAACACCTGAAATACAAAATATAAAAAATATCAAAAAAGAAACAACGTTTTATTTAAAAACAATATGTAAATAACTAAATTAAGTTACAACAGCTATGATGTTATGTCAAAAAAATGATCTCTTTGAAAAATGTCTTGGCAGCAGTGATAAGACATGAATCTTCAAATTGAAATCAATTCTTCATTTGTTCTATTATGAATCCGTTGGGTAATGAGTTGGATGAAATTCGTTTGTTTTATTAAAGTTTGTTTCAAGAATCACTCGTCCATAAATTGACCTTCTTTTTCTCCTAGGACCTGCAAAAAACGAGTATCTACCTGCAATAAAACATTAAACCATGGATAAAGAGAGGTGATCGGGCTCCCCTAATCCAAGAACGATGCAAAAAAACAACAAGTAGTTAATCTGTATAACAAATCCATTGAGAAAATAACAAAGTAAAATGTATCTGTCACTTGCGGGAGAGCAGTGGCCAATCATGCTAACCTGCAGTGTTTTAATCACAACTTCTTTGTTTTTCATCGAAATTGAGTGATTCAAAAGCAAAATGAGAGCTAATTCAAAGGGTTATCTCCGGTAGCAACAGGTTTTAAAAATTCAATGCTATGATATGTCAAATTTGTTTATAACAACCTGCATAATAGAGTCATTTTCGATTACCCAACCTAGACCAACGATTGATATTTCAAGCATAGATTCTTCGTTTCATGTCGGATTCAAATGATTCAAATTGGAAATGAAATTAGATTCATTTATTTATCTCCAATAGAAACGGGTTTTGAATAAAAGAAGAATTGATAGGTCAAACACTGTAAGGAACAACCAGAAAGACATAATTTTAAGGGTGCTTATTTACGATAGACAGTCAGTATTTTGATCTTAACTTCCCCATACGATATCGAGAAATAGTGATTCAATTTAATTGTAAACTATATTCATAGGGGAATCTATCATAGAAGCGAGTTTTAAAAATTCATTCATTTAGGCCTCAAAAGCAAATTTACATCCCCTGACTGCGATTTCTTGAAATTTTGCCCAGCTAGACATGTCAGATTGATGTTTTGGTTCTAACTTTCTCGTTCAAATCAAAAATGAGTGATTTCAATTGCATTGGAAACTAGATTCATAGGGGAATCTACCATAGAAACAGGTTTTAAAAATATGGTCATTTAGGCCTCCAAAAACGGATTGTCCCAACTCTGTTCCTGAGCTGCCCGCTAGACATCCGGTCAATGTTTTGGTTCTAACTTTTTCATTTCAAATCCAAATTGAATGATTCAAATTGGGTTAGAAAGTAGACATCAAGGGCTACCTAGGGTAGAAACAGGTTTTAAAAATATGGTCATTTAGGCCTCCAAAAACGGACTGTCCCAACTCTGTTCCTGAGCTGCCCGCTAGACTATCAAGTCAAATGTTTTAGTTCCCAACTTTTTGGTTTCAAATCAAATTGGCCAGTTCAGATTGGGTTAGAAGTAGACATCAAGGCTATACAGGGTAGAAACAGGTTTTAAAAATATTTATTTTTGGTCCCTAAAAACATGACTGTCCCGACTGTTTTTCTAGAAAATTCATCAAGCCCGCAAGCCAAAAAATGATATTCAAGCATTTTTTTCAAATTGGTGATAAAAAATGAATATAAGTGTTTGTAGAACTATTATTTCCATTATAAGTCATCTACATATACCAATGAATTAAAAACAATTATCACCAATGTTGATTTGCATAGCATGTTGCAAAAAAAAAAAAAAAAAAAACGCTAGTTTTACATGGAAAAACAAAATGCATTTATTTATTCCCTTATTTATTTTATTTTCTACACTAACCTATTTTGATTTGAAAAATGAATATGACTACGTATATGAGTACTTCCAGTGGAGCCATTTTCGAAATAGGGCTTCATGTATACACATACCCAAATTTGAAAAATGCATATTAATGAAAATCAGGGTATGAGAAGCCAACTTCCCTTGGAAAGATGGAGTCAAAAATTGTTGAAGTGTGGAGCAATGTTGCAAATAAGTGATGGAGTGAAACCAATGTTCAATATATCCTTTATATTCCTGATTTCCCATAGCCATCATATCATGAAGTTCTTGAGCTTTTAAAATGACTTGTTGATGCAAACTAGAAGTAAGCTCATTTTCTTCCATAACTTCTAGAATTTTTGAATTTGAAACATGCTGAATCTCATTGTAAGTTTTCTCTAATGGCATATGTGAGATAGAATGGGTGGGAATGGTGCGTAAATTTGGCAGTTCAACACTGTAACTATGTTGTACTGGTTTATTGCGGTGAGGGTGTGGAATTAGTTAGACGGGAAATTCAAAAAGATGTTGGGCGGTTTCTTACCATAACAAAGATGTCCTTCATGTGTTCAGCAAGCTCAGCGATGTTCTGTCAATTAGTTAGTGAAATGGGTGGTGCTTACATCACCACTTGAATGAAATCATGTGATCCGTTTTTTAAAAATTTCTATCTTTTTCCTAATCATTCACAAAAATTCAAACATCTATTTCTACCCAACAAAGCAACAACAAATCTGTTAGGAAAGCGGACAGTGGAGCAGGGCTTGTACATGCTCCGCACGCAGGTTCTTACCTTCCGTTTTTAGGGTCCAACTCTTCCCTAGCAGGCACTCATCAGATTCACACTACTCTTTAGAAATGGCTACACTCTCCCCGGCAACGGCGCCAAAATGTGGAACGATAAAAAGGGTCTTTTTAACTCCTAATTACCTTCACATTAATTATCAACCCAGGGACGACTTTTTATTTCAAGAGTGTACTCAGTCTGAGGCGGCTATTTACTCAAGAGTAATGTTTTGCAGTATAGTGCTCAAAATCCAAAAGTAAATAAAAGTTGGAAATAAAATCTACTTACAACAAAGCACTTTAAGACTTAAATCATGCATTCGGAAAAATAAGTAATGTATCAGTCAAGGGTTCGACAACAATCGCCCATCCCTTTGGAAACTGATCTAACCAAAAGTAATCAAGGAACAGATCATCAATCTGGGGACTAGACAACAAATGCCAATGCCCACTACAGTTTCAGATCGTTCTGCACACCAAAGCAAAGATAATGCGAATAACAGGAAATGGAAAATTTTATGCATTGAAAGTAAACTAGGAAAGCTCTTTAAAAGAAAACTCTTGCAATTAATCAACCAAACTAAACAGCGAAGTAAAGAACATGAAACTGTAAAGAATTACGATTCAAAGAAATAGGAACTAAATCAAACCATCACACGGTGGAAATTGGAAAGATATGATACAACAACAGCATACTCCACCAGAGGCTGGGCCCTTAGCGCGGCGGACATGCTATTTGGCTGCGAATCGGGTGAATCGACAACTGACTTTTTATTTATTCATCCTCAAATTGTGAAATCATTACAACAGCAACTTTGAAGATTACAATGGAAATGCAACAATCCCTATCATGCAGACTAATCCATCTTCATTCAAGATCTCTAAATTGATCCTTGATTCCATCACTCGGAATATCCAGAATCATCCTCAAAAAGCTTACACCCCTCTCAGTCATTGATTCATCTGAGAGCGAAGAGAGTGAATTCAATAGAGATAATTACAACATGATTCTATTACAAAATTGGATTGTTTCCAACCAATTGATCAACAAGAAGATATATTTCCATCCATCTCTCAACAAGAGCAAGACGAATTTGGCTTTGCAGCTAAGATTTGGGGGAGGGCCGCAACAACAAATATGAGAAAATCGTGCTCAAAGAACCCTGCGTTTCTCTCAATACAAGCCGAATTTGGGCAAACCGTTCTTAAATAAAGTTAATTGGGTCCGTTCTGAACAAAACCCATGTTCCGGATTTTCCAGATTCGTCTTCATTTGCTCAGAATATCAACCGCAAAACTGTCACTCCTTATTCCGGCGCATTTCTGAGTTGGCACTTTTAATGATCAAATCTTCAATCTGGAAATTACCTTGGAGGCTAAAAATGGTGAATAATGTTATGATTTGTAAAACTATCATTAGTAAAATCATACATAATCATCGATTTATTAGAAATAAAGGAGAATAAATAATATTCATTCATAAGAGCATAAATCATTATAAAATGGATTTAAATAATAAATTATAATAAATGGCGTGATGAAGAATGGTAGAAATGGGTGGAATAAGCGTTCACAAGTGATAATAATAATGGCATATTAACGGCCCAACACTTAGTTAGGATAAATAAATATAATGAAAGTAGTGAGATTTCTAAAAATAGATGATAGTCAAGGAATGATATTTTTAGTAGATTGTAGAAAATCCATAGTCATCTAGTGATACTGTAAAATTCAGGAGGATAATAGAACCTGGAAATCAAAGTGTAATTCAAGATAAGCTCTAAAATTTATTCAATCAACCTAAGGAGCATTGGTCACATTAACACAAACATTTATAGGTCTATCCTAGAGACATGTTCTATTGTATTTAAGCATAGGATTTGTCATATTTTTTTAGCGTTATGTTCGGGTGTTGATATCTAGTTCCATGTATGTAAGTGTATATGATCGTTCTCAACATACATTCAGGTATATCAGATGATGATCCACGTGTTAAAATTATATGGGAACACTCTCATCCTATGGTTATGCATTATGCAACACTACTATAGATTGCGCTTCCACGTATCTTAGGGTATATTTTGGAAGCTGACACTATATTTTTATCCCACGTTGGGTAACCAAGTCATCCATCGTGTACACTGTGATACACCAACACAACATTCCGGGAGATTTCCTACTTGTAGATAAATCCTTGGTTCACCAAGGTGGTATATTTCAATTCACAGTGACTTGGTAATCATTATTTTCATAGCTACCCCTTTGTTTTATTTTGTGTTTTTAATTTCTAAAGTAAATTAATTGATCATGGAACAACATCCTCATCATGGAACAACTCCTTAGTGAATATTAGGGTGAGACTAATGGTGACAGCTCCCAAGTATACTAATTAATGAAAATCTTCTAACAGGAATCCTAGTCCTTTTCCTTATTTTAGAAATATTGGTGCTCCTTATATGGAAACATTATCCCTTCTTGTATTTACCATTGGTTTTCTAGTTTATTTTTTTCAACCCCTATGGTTCGAAATGTCCAAATTGTTTCTCAACCGAGTAGTCCTCCACTTGAAAACATAAACCTCACATTGATCCTAAAGTTGACCTTTTTCCTTCTTCACCTATTTTTTCTTCATCCCTTTCTTCCTTGTCACCTAGTGAAAGTCTTGATTATACTAACGAGGATGTTAATAAGAAGAAGAAGAAGAAAAGGACAAAAAAGAAGAAGAAAAATAATTATGGAGGAAATCAAGCAATCATTGCTACCCATGCAACTAGTATGGAGAAATATTCCAATAAGCCTCAAAAATTTAAATTCTCCTGCAAGTTATGCAAGGTTGACCACATTCTTAGAGTTTTTTCCATATTCCATAGGTGTTAGAAGTGTGGTCCACAGGCTCACATAAACCTTGGTCGTTAGCTTCTAGAGATCATGCTAGTGAAAAACCATCAACTAGTGATAGTAAGGTCCACGAGAAAAAGGATAAAGTACTTAAGTTTCCATATAGTTTATGTGAAGGGAATCATCCTATTCATCTTTTCCTTGATATGGATGAAGCCTCAAAAGTATTTTAAAATTTTATAGCTTCTCAGCCTCGTCTTTTGGCTAGTTATTAAAAGATTTCTCTCAATCCTCCACTAGTTAGCGAAGTGATTGATTAGAATATGAATCTAGTCAATCCCACTCTCTTTAAATGTGAATCCCATGAGTTCGTTCCCAACCAACCATTGGTTGAGGAAATGATTGACTCAATTCCACCTTCCATTGATCGTACCTTTCCCGTAGTGAGTGAGTCTCATACCGCTCAGGTTTTTATCATTTCTTCAAGTTCCAATGAACTGGGGGTTTATCCTTCCATTCCAACAACACTAGGGGACAATCCTCCCATTCCCATGACATGTTCGAAAAATTCTCCAATTTATATAGCAAAAATGAGCAGGTCTCCCATTATGATATCACAAGGGGGGTTTCTCTTGTTCCCATGCTACCCCCTCCAAGTAGTATGTGATGAGGGCCATCATTACGTATATTTTAAGGGGTTATAGTGTCACCTTTTTAGATTGTTTACTCTCTCTCTCAAATTTGAATAAAATTTTTCATATTTTTCTTAATGGGAATGGTGTAGAAATTATTTTCAAGACTTGAAGCCTAACATGGTTGAATTGTAGGAAATGAAGGAAATAATGCTATTTTTGAGTGAAATTCCATGTCAAGGCTCAGAGTAGACAACAAGGAGAAATCATAGGAATTTTGAACACCTTCTTAACTCCTAGAATCAACCAATATCTTCTCATATCCCGCTGCAATAGATCGAAGTCAAAGTCAGTCGAGAAAGTGGATGTTAAGAGGGAGTCAAGCTCCATTCCTATCAAAGATCAAGTAGACAAATACCTAATTTTTAGGGACTTTTTAGAAGCTACCCTTTTTTATAAATAAACAAGAGAAAGATCTCATTAGGATTCAAATTTGATATGCAGCTATAGAACTCTTGGCTCTGTATTAGATATTTTTTTCTATCATTGTTAATGTAAGAAACTCGTTATGAAACAAAAATGAGTAGTTGGTGTATTTCTCACTGAGTTGATTTCAGAGGATTGAAGCTTGTGGGTTAGGGCCCAATCTATGGGATGAAGTCTCTCTTGTGTACATTTGTGTTTCTCCTTTATGCTTCAGTATTTAGTTAATGTCATTACATTTTGGTAGCATCTAAAACATCAGAACTATGTTGACAGGCTCCCTCTCTCACCTCTTCCATTGGAGCTTGAGGAGGAAGGACCTCCACCACCGATCAAACATATTCAGTTTATGATTTCTTGGAAAGTTTAATATAGATTTAAATTCTTTTATCATTATTATGTTGTATATTAGAAGTTACATTTATGTTTTAAGTGAATGAGTAGTTTCAGTTAAATTCAACTCATATTTTCCATTATTTACATGATAGTTTGTTAATGATAAATGCATGAGTGGATGTACTGGTTGTAAGTTTCTCTATAGTAGTAGAGGAGGACCCCTTTCAACTCTCTCACTTCAGGTTTCAACCCCCCTTCAGTTACCTTCCATGTTGTCACCCACAAACCTGTTTTGGAGACCATCATCACACCCACCAAGAGAAACATTTTTGGTGCAAGAAGGCCTTCTGATGGTTATGAGATTTTCCAAGGGGATTTTTCATCCCCCATTCCCTTATATACACCTTTCCCTCACTCTTAATTACCTCCCTTCCACCATTTCTAGCCTCCAAACCCTCTAAGCCTGTTTCCAATAGCATTACAAGACTTCCTATAGAAAAACAGGGATCATGTAGAAATATTCCTGTAGCAGTGTTGGTAGCCCTCTCCTTCACATAAAAATCACTCCTCCACCTCATATGAGAATAGAAAATACATTAGTGGAACCCCATATTTGAATCCTTGGTTCAGGGACACCCTTAGGACACCCAAACTCCCTCTTCTCTTACTGCAAAACATCATAATTAGAATACATCATTAGAACAATAGCTACCATGCAATAGATAGAATTCAATTATCCATTGATTTAGTGTGTTTGCAAAGATATATTAATTCCATTTTTTTTTAAGTCAATTAGGTAGTCTAGAAATTGAATGAAATCTAGTGTAATTTCCCTACTTGTAATTAGAATAAGTGAAAGTATTTTCCATTGCAAAAGTAGACATTTAATAGATAAATGAGTGAAATGAAGTTTAGCTTCATGTCAAAAAAGTAGTGGTCATGATCTTCTTTCAGTCTTAGGTTCCAGTTAGAACTGTGATAGGCTTCCCTTTTTCAAAGTAGCCCTAGTTACAAGCACCTCATGGTAGAACTAAGATGAGGATGGTATGAGTAGAGCTCATCTATTTCTGTATATAGCACTATGACCTCCAAGTTTGTACAAACCTTGGGTTGATGAGTAAAGTTGATTATCCTTTGGGAGTTTCAACACTCCTAGTGTAATACCAGGGCTCACTACTTTTTGGCATCGTTGCTAGGGAGGTGTCTATCTAGATGTTTGTTTCTGATTGAGCATTATTTTTTTCTTTCTATTTTACATTCAGTTCCAAAATATTGAAAAATAAAACACAAACAATTTGAATTTCATGCCTCGAAGGTGTAGGGAAAACTATCGATTTTTTTTACCAAAAACCCCCACATCCTCAGATAGTCACCCTTCACTCTTCTTCAATGATTGTAAGGTAGAATACCCTCTAGGTGGGAAACTTGAAAAATTTGAAGAACCTATTGGGGAAGAAGAGGAGCTTGCTTCATCAAAGGAACCTACTTCACCTATTCAGGCTATGGTTTAAAATAGGACCCAAGGAGACTTTTCCATTAGAGAAACCAATGTTGAGACTATAATGAAGAACGTCAACCCTTCCACACTTCCATCGCCTAACTTTTGAGGACCCTGACACTTTCATTTTTGAGTTTGTTGTTGTATGTAGTACTTATGACTGTACCTTAGATGAAAAAAAGTTGAAGTTGTTCCCATCTACCCTCATGGATGCAACCTTGTTCTTGTTAATGGGTCTTCTTGGGAACACCATCACTACCTAGACTTAGATGTAAGAATCCTTCAACAACAAATATAGATATTATTTCAGGTCCAAATAAACCAAGAATGAAATATTTTGGATGGCCGTAGGGCCTAATGAATCCTTGGAGGATTATGAAGATTGATTCCATTTGAATTACAAGAGAGATAACTACACACTTGATCCTGGATCAATCAAATTAGTGCTTCTATGAGGGATCAGGGAAGAGGTGATAGAAATCATTAATATGTTGTCTGGAGGAGATATATATCAGCTACCTTATGAGGACATCAAGACTGTATTTATAAACCACTCGAAGGCAGCTAGGAAAAAGGGTAGAGCTAATCAAAGCATGACCAACACCCCTTCCTCTTCAACCTCCATCAATCATGAGGTTGGAAACATGTTTGAGGATTTTAAAAGTGAGACTTTGCACACCTTTTCTTTGGAGATGTAAAAAATTCATATCAAGAGGAAACATGAGTAAATAGAGAGTTCCTTAGCTATATTTTCCATAAATGCACTAGAAAAAACCCTAAGAGTGAATTTTCATTGAATTTCTTAGAGGTTTTATCAGTCTATGAAGAAAACCATGAAATAGACAAATGTACCTCCTTACGTAACCTCAAATTTGTATATCAATGTGTAAAAGGAGGACCTGAGCAAATCTACTTCATAAATCAAAGGAGGACTTAAGGGCCTCAACCATACCAACAAGGCATGCAAGGTGCACCTTATTCTTAATATCATGCAAACTAGAATACACCTATGAAACCTTGGTAATATTCCACTCCTCCAAAATGGCCTACACCTCCCTCTTGGCCTTATGCCTCTCCATATCATCCTCATCTTGTAAATCAACCATTTCAATAGTATGTTCCTCAACCACCTCAGTGGAGTAACCCATCACAAGCATGGAGGACCCAACTCAACCAACCTCCTACTTTATTGCCTCCATCCCAACCTCAACCTAAACTCACTCATCCTACTCCCCCTAAGTTTCCTCATATGCCTACCCAGCCCAATCCAAACCCAAACAACAAGTAGGCACAACAATTTTATAGTGGAGAAACATCCTATCCAACTTATGTTGTGGGGATACATGGAATTAACCTTAGGTTTGGTTGAGTTCTCCAAGAAAATCATTCTCTATATCCAGCTATAGAGGTTGAATAATAAAAGGATGAAAGCACCCCCCATACCATTCAAACTCCTTTTCTTGAGCTACTGATCCACCCTAGCCAACACACCCAAAAAGAGACTGAACCTCTGGGAGAACTGAAGAATATCAATGTAAAGAAACCCCTTCTCCATGTTATTAAGGATGTTACCATATATAATAATCTCATCCAAGAAAAAATATTCAAAATGCATGGGAGAAGAAAGATAGGCACCCCCACCATCAATGTTGTAGGTCAGCTATCCGATTTGATGTTGGGAAGAGTGATTTTTCTGAAATACCTAGATCATCCAATAGTAGATGTACACATCGATGGTATCATTGTCCCTCATACCTTGATTGATCTTGGCGTTTCCATCAATGTTATAACCATGGAAACCATGTTGAAGCTTAAAATCTAGGGAGTGTTGGTCGGCATAATTGTCCCTATTTTAACCCTACCTTTGTCCTAACTATGCTACCTAAACCTTTGTTTCAAAATTAAATTAAAACCTTTACACATGATTCTTGGGATTTTTGTGAATTTTATAGATATGGATTATAGAGGCTTATCATTCATTAAAAAAGGTTGAATAGGATATGCTTCTTTGTAAATTATCCATTTAATTCTTTAATGCTTGGTGAGTTAATGCCATTAATCAAAATTAGAGTTTGGTTGGTGTAGATCTGAAGTTCCTGTATCGCTCGTTGATTTCTGTACCAAGTAGACAATCAGTCGTTTCATTTCGAGCTACCTCCAAGAATATCACATTTTGTGAAGAATGGCGTGCACCTTTCTCCAAGGGTTTGTTCCACCTTTTGCATCAAGCATTGGAGTGTTATGGATACTAACGATGGAGGTCGGTCATTGTCGAAAACATTTTCTTGCTAAGTTTCTCATTACGACCAAGAGTCAAGCATTTTTATGTATAAATTAGGGATTATAGGATATATGTAGCTAGCGATACCTTGGAGAAAACTGATACTCTGTGGTTATATATTAATCTTGTATTGCCCTATCTCTCTAAGCGGGATCTGTGGTTTCACGATGTACGTTTGTAGAATACTTTGAATAAGAGAAGAAACTAATGCCAATTTTGTTCACTTTTAGTTATTTTCATTACTTGTAATTTTTCCTTCATGCGGTTTATTTTCAAATTTTCGCGAAGGAAAATGAGCTTGTTGGCAAGGGCCCAACCAACCTAGCTCATTCTCCCTCTATTTCGTAGTGTGTTAGATCTAGTATGCTAGTGTGAACAGAGTATTTTATTTCCTCGATTGAACTTGCATATTATTGAAACCATTGTGATTTTTTGCATGCATAATATTAGATCTGAGGACTCATAGCATGGTGTGTTAGGTTGATTCTATTTCAGTTATCTCTTTTATTTCTTCCTAAAAGCATCACACTTTTATTTCATTTTTTTCTGAGAAGCATTTTTGAAGCTATTTTTGAAATATTGTATTTGGTTGTAAGCTTCATGATTTCAGATTGGTTTATTTCCTTACAGCATTACATGCCCACATGTGTATGAAACATATGGTTTCATATTTATTACTCTGTGTTCAAAGTTAACAATGTAATGATTTTTTCACATAAACATAAGTGAATTAGTATCAAGCATTAGAATCGTTATGGAATTTTTCTCGGCTTAAGGGTTTTGTAAAATTTATCTTTTGAAGTAGAACATATCTTATTGTAATAGATATCTAAAGAGGAATTATTTTTTCTTTTGGATAGCAAGAGTCTTTACTTTTCTACTTGTGTGAGAACTTATTCAGCAGTTGCAACTCTTTTCATTAGATGCTTGCTTTGGATCGAGAATTTATTTCATTTTACATTCAAGTTGAATATTCCCCTTCTATTATATTCATTTCCACTTTTCTAGTAATAACATAAGGATACATGAGTGAAGAGTGATTGGGAGTAAGTTTGTTCTAGTGCAGGAACAATGAGTTCTGAATGCAGGAACATTGAAGTTCTTTGCAAAGGAACAAGTTGTTCCAGTATAGGAACAAAAAGTTCCAGTACAATAACAAAGCATTCAAGTACTAGAACAGGGTGTTTCAGTGCAGGAACAAAACACAGTCTAGTACAAGAACGCGATTGTTCAGGTCGAGGAATGAAATATTTATGAGTAAAGGAAACAAATTTAATTAGTGTAATAGAAAATCATCCTCTCTTTTTCTTGGCATTGAAACTCAATCAAAGGAACATATTTTACTTTACAAGATATTTCTAAGATTTTTTACAAGACATTATTTAATTTCTTCTGTCAGCGTTTAGCGGATATTTTCTTTGATTCTAGTACCGAGATTGGCTTGGTTTTGTTTTGCTGAAAGGTTTCATTTAAATTTTGTTTTCTTTTTTATTCTGCAAATTTAATTACATGATAGAAGTAGAATTTCTAGAAGTTAAAACAAGAATTGTTTGGAATTTCTTGTGCTATGTCATGAATGTTACGATGCCCTGGTTTGACAAATTAAGTTTTGAAGGAGTGTACTAAATTGTAACTCCGACACCCAAAATTTGGTATCGTTGTCGGAGAGGCTTTGAAAGACATCTTGTAAAACATTTGATTTATTTTTCTGCAATAGGGATAAGTCCAATTTTATTTTTTTCCAATTTAATGTGCTTCTATTGTTTGAAATATTTTATTTTAATTAATTCATGTGTTGTATTTTTTTTTCTGTAGTGTTTAATTGAGTTTTTTCAGCAAAAGTTTTTTAATTTGGTTATTTTCTAGTTGATTTTTCTTAAATGTATGACTAACAGAGGTAGGGGTTCAAAGCCCAATACGGGCTGAAGAAACACTGATAAATATGAAATTTTTTCTCATGTTTGACCTTTTATTGCAATTATAGATTCCAAGAAAACACAGACCCACTTTGCAGGTATTGTTCATATGGACTCTAGAAACAATAGTTTGGGAGTAACACAACCAGCAAAGGGGAGGAAGGAGACTAGTGGAACCCAAAATACTGATTTGATAAATAATCAACTTTCACATTCTGTTGACAGTGGTTCAATTGGGAAAATAAATATGATAAATTACGAGGACAATGCTGAGGGGAATGGTGAGAATTAGCCAAATAAGGAACAATCCACCTTTGGATTTTTGATTGTGGACCCGGATACAATACTTCAGATGAAGGAAATTCCATCATCTTCTCTACCTCATTTCCATGGTAAGGTACATGCAGATCTATATTCTTTACTATTTGAATTTTATATATTGTGTAGGAGTTATGATTACTCTACGAACACCCAAAAGGTAAAACTATTTCCTACAACTCTCAAGGATTCACCTTTACATTGGTTCATGGGAATATTACGAAATACTATAGTCTCTTGGGAACAAATGAAGAGAGTATTTTTAACTAAATATCACGAATATTGCAAAACAAGAGAAATGCATGATGATATCTTCACTATTTTACAAGAGGATGATGAGACTTTGGAAGATTACTTGGAGATAATTTTATATTTCTCCAAAGGTCGAAGCATAAATTTGATCATAGTACTACTATAGAACCTTGTTCTTGCGTGGGATTACTGATGATGCTAGGGATAATTTGAATTTATTAGGACAAGGGGATATTGGTCAAAATAATTTTGATTAGATTTGTGACTTGTCCAGGAAGTTCTTATAGAATCAATCTAGATTCGGTAGAGGAACTTGAAGTAATAATATCAATATGGGATCTATGGATGCTATGATTATTGGTTTGGAAAATAAGATGGATAATATGAAAACTGAAATTATGAATATTGTTAGTACACAAATTGATCTGGATTTATGCAATAATGCAATAATAAATCAAAATAAACATAATCACAAAGATGCAGTGGAAATAATATTTCATTTCGTTAATATCAAATAACAAAAATATGCTTACAGACATAATGGAAATAAATTAGCTAGGGAATTGGTAGCGTATCTCTGAGAAGTGATGTGGCAGCTAAAGTCCTCTGAAATGTGTTAAAATGAGGCTTTAGGGCCTATTTATTGTTGAGAAACAATGAAAAACCATAAACATCCAAAAACCTAACCCTAGGAGATGAAGCGCCAAAATTGTGGGCCTCATTTGGCTAAATTGGTACATCAGTCTTCCGAGGGGTGTAACTTTTGCGGACTATCTCCGTTTGATGTGCTCAATACCTCATTAGAAAGATATATCTGAGGAATAAAACTTTATAGACCATTGATACTATTGGTTTTCCCAAAAAGTGTCTTTTAGGGCCTCAAAATGGCCCTGGAAGTTCAAGACCCGAAAAACTGCTAAAAATAGTAAGTTGTGTTGAAACTGAAAAAATGAAAGAACTAATGGTGGGGGTTCAAATGGAATAGGTGTGTGGCCACTGATATCCACTTGGATCATTAGGGCATCAAAACAGCTCCAGAAGTTCAGGACCTGAAAACCTGTTAAAAATAGTAAGTTGTGCTGAAAGTGAAAAACTGAAAAAACCGATGGTGGGGGTCCAAAAGGAATAGGTGGGTGGCCACCAATATCGACCTAGATAATTCCTCCCCCCTTAGGAAGAAATGGTCCCCATTGTGTTGAGATCCTCCATGAGATGAGGAAAATTCTATTGAAATGGGTATTGAATTTGTCGAAGGTGTCATGGACCCGCGGGCGGACATGCTGGATGCGTTCAGTAAATTTGGTTTATTTATCAGCCTCAGATAGTACATGTGTGGATTTTTTCTGTGTGATCGTATGAGGTATGGAAAAATTAGGCGATGGTACGCCTGGTGTCAGATCAATTAAGTGCTTGACCTGATAGTGTAGAGGAACCTTTGTGGGCGAGGAGAAAATGTCCTCGTATTCCTCCATGCGTTTGCCCATCTACTATTGTCATGCAAGGGAGCCCTATTTCGAGATTGTGGCCACAATATTCTTCTTTCCTTGTGGGAAAATGGTAATGAAAATGCATTTCCTAGTTTGGGAAAAAATCTTACTACGTTGTTTTTCAGTAGTCAAAGATATGGCAGGAGACAGCACTACTTCCGGTATCATGTACAATTTATTTCCCAAAGTAATAATAAAATAATGAATCCTAGACTCATACACAACATGTCACCTCCACAATTATGGTTGGCCCAATAATAAATAAGATACATCAAGAGGAGCAACATCACACAATACCTCATATGTGAATGGCTTGATGCTTTACGGAAGGAGGCACTGTTGGCGGATGTGGAGATTTCTTCCTTTGTGAAGCCACCCAATGGTATACGACTACAAGCGTGATATTGTCAACAGGTCAAGCTGCTTCATGAAATATACTGAAATGAGTTTCTTTTGGCTTCCACTATCGACATGGAATTGTAGAGGAGAACCGTTCACCCTCAGCTATGAATGGAAGAGGTGCCCCCCCTCCTTTGGATCCTAGGGATCCTCCCCCTGGATCTCGGTGGAGGAAAAAATGGCACTCAGATCCACATCAATGATCTGCTTCCCTTTGTAATTTCCCTTCTCTGGTTCAGACCCAAGATTAGAACATGCATATGATTCGGGTGCCTTTAGTTTAGCCACCAACGACTGTTTGGCCCAACACTCGTTTGTGCTGTGAGTGGGGCTATTATGAAATTCAAACCACTTACCCGTGTCATTATTTGGATTTGTGGGTTTCTCCTAAGTTTCCCCACTTTGGCCTTTCCCCTTGTTCTGCGATTTAGGGCGTCTTTCCCTGGCTTCAAATTCGCAGATCCAAATTCTCGCTTCTTCTGCTTAAATTTTTTCTCGATCTTGGCGGCATAGCGATATGCCGTGCCAAGCCAGGTAATGTCGAGGAACTCCATTTCCTCCTAAATGTATATGTGCAAATAGCTACATTATTTGAGCACCAAATGTCTCTCTGAATCTTTAATACCCAACTTTGTGCACAGGGTATGGAACATTTTCGTTAGTTCGTGCACATCTTGATCCCTTTGCTCGCATAGTGTGGTCCATTGGATCTAATTATCCTCGTATCTCCCCATAGGGTAGTATTTTTCCTTGAAGTCATCTTGGAATGGTTTCAAAGTGAGTGAGGTCGAGAACAGAGAGGGTTCCCTCTCGTCCTTTTGCTCACAGTAAGTTTCCCACCAATCTTTGACATGGGGGGAAACTTTGAGGAGTGCAAAAATAATATTTTCTTGGGCAAAGAAATCATGGACAGAGAAATACCCTTCCAGAAAATCAAACCATATATCTACAATGTCTACATCTATCTGGCCTTCAAATAAAGGAATGCCAAAGTTGACTTGTACCTTGAAAGGAGAGTCACCTCTAGAGTGGTTGTTGGATGTAGATGTGCCGTCGTTGGGCAGCTGTTGAAGAATTTGGGAAAATTTATCCATCATCACGTTCCTATGTTTCTCGAGGGCCTCCTTGAGCAATATTTTAATAGGATCTCCTACTCCCTTGAATATTTTTTCTTCTGCCATGGGAGGTTGTCAAGGTTTGTGAGGCTGATCTTGCAAGGGTTCAACCAGATCGAGCCCTAACTCCTTATACTCTGACCTTATTGGGGACATGCAAAGAAAAATAGAGAGAGAGCAGACCCTCTCTGATAACACTGATAAGGATTTATGCAAGAATGAAATAATACATAGAAATAAACATAATCATAGAGATGCAGCAGAAATAATAATTCATTTCATTAATATCAAATGACAAAAATATGCTTACAAACATAATGGAAATAAACTAGCTAGGGCGCTGGAAGTGTATCTCTGAGAAGAGATATGGAGGCTACAAGCCTCTGAACTATGTTACAATGACGCTCGAAGGCCTATTTTTTTTTTTATAAACAATGTAAAACCCTAAACATCCAAAAACCTAACCCTAGGAGATGAAGTGCCAAAATTGTTGGCCCTGTTTGGGTAAATTGGTACATCAATCTTACGAGGGACGTAACTTGTGCATACTATCTCCATTTGACATGCTAAATACCTTGTTAGAAATATCTATCTGAGGACTACAACTTTATACGTATATGTTACTATCAGTTTTCCCAAAAAATGTCTTTTAGGGCCTCAAAACGGCTCCGAAGTTCTAGACCCGAAAAACTGCTAAAAATAGTAAGTTGTGTTGAAATTGAAAAATTTAAAGAACTGATGGTGGGGGTTCAAATGGAATAGGTGGGTGGCCACCAATATCCACCTGGATCATTAGGGCCTCAAAACGGATCCGGAAGTTTAGGACCCGAAAACCTGCTAAAAATAGTAAGTTGTGCCGAAAGTGAAAAACTAAAAGAACTGATGGTGGGGGTCCAAATGGAATAGGTGGGTGGCCACCAATATCCACCTGGATCAAAAATATACTCTTTAAAATTTCAGCAAAAATTAGTAGTAGAAAAATCTTCATTGTCCAAAATGTAGAAAGAAGCATCTTTTACGTGAATGTCTTGTAGATATTAAGAGTCCTAATAAATATGTGATATGTACATGGAAACATCCTACCGAGGAATTCCCTTCTATACTGTGATTGAAAGCATAATTTGAAGGAGAGCATCAAGAAACTGAGTCATTGAATGCTATGGGAGCATGGAAACCTTAGTCTCAACTAAGTGCATGTATGATCCTTGAATATGCACCATATTTTTCTGGTTATAATGCACCACTATATTCCTATCAAAATGTAAATGAACTCTCAACCTTGGCAACATGGGCATCAATTCCAAGTGTGGAAAATCAACCCCACCTTAGCAACAAGGATGGACGTGATCACCACACTCTCATTATTCCTATATTGCACCTAGACAGTCATATCCTACTACTTATGCACCTTATCCCATGGCACAACCTTCATTATCGGCCTTACCACAAAAGAGTCAAGCCATGCCACCATTACCATTACCACCACCTTGTCAACCACCTCAGCTGCCTATGGAACCAATACCAAACCCAAATAATAAATTGGTGCAACTGATTCATTCTATTGGACCGCTTCCTTTCCCCATTTATTAGAACATGCTAGTTGGGGTTAATGACCTCCAGTTGAGATCAGGAAGGGTGATAAACTCAGAAAAACAAAAAAAAAATATTGTTAATATCAAGGAGAAAAGTGAGGAGGAAACTCTAAATCATTTGAAAGATGACAACATTTGACCCATTCCTGCACACTCAGAGCCCTTACTATCTTCTTCAAGCTGACCTCCCTTTCCAGAGAGGTTATCTATGGAGAAAGGTGACCATACCCCTAAGTCTAGCTTGGATTTAGAACTTGGGAATACTTGTATAAAGGTTCATTTGCTTCAGGCTATTAAAAATTTCCCCATATGTACTAAAATAATTAGGGAACTCTATCTTAAAAATCTAGGGAGGAAGAGCGTTGAGCCTAAAACCATTCAGTTTGTTGGGAGAGTAATTGAGTTAATTCTAGGATGTGTTCAAATGGAAAAACATATCGATCTTGGAAACCCAGTTTTTTATGTCTAGATAGGTGATGACCTTGTCTCCAATGTGTTAATAGACCTAGGAGAAACTATCAATGTCATGACTAGCAAAACCATGGAACAACTTCAGTTAGTTCACATTCTCCCTACCCCTACTGTGCTTGAACTTGCTGACATATCAAAAATCAAGGCAGATGGTGTGTTAGATGATGTGGTTGTCTCGATTGATTCTTTAGAATACCTTGTGTATTTTATTGTGCTTCGGCTTGTTAGCCACTTATAAAATCTGTCATATCAAATGGTGGCTAAATAATTTTTGAAAGCCTTCAAGAAACAATTCTATTGCCAAATTGTTAGTTCTTGAAGTCTTATGCAGATATATTATTCTTTGATTAATCTTCACTGTTGTTTCCCTCTTAATTCTAAAAATCTATTGTTTTCATGAAGAAAATATTGCTGCAAAAAACTCCATTTTTCCCTCATTTTACCCCTCCATCCGATTCAAATTAACCTCCATTTCTATCCCCTTTTTCCCCATAAAAATTCCTCTATTTTCCATTATTTCCCTTCTTCCATTCATAAATCCCCTTTTATAAGGTTTAAAACTCCTTTTTAAACCTTACCGAAACCCTCAAAATCCTTTGAAAATCCTTGAAAATTCATAAAAAAACCATTTCTCATTATAGGCCTAAGCCCCTTTGGGCTAAGCCCCAAAGCACTTCCCCACCATATACCCACGCCAAGTGTTAAAAGCCCGAAGGTGCTTATCGCATCGGAACTTTCGATGGGCGTGTTTCTTTGTTTAAACGAGAACCCCCCATGCGATTGGCCCCTGCTGTTATAAACCCCCGATCCCTTTGCCTCTTTGCAAAACCAAAAGCCCCACAATCAGGCGCTAAGCATATAAATAAACCCTTCCCCTATGAAATATTCCTTTGTATTTAATGAAAAATCCAATTTTTTATGTTTTAAAAGAAACCTGACAGTTCATTGGTTAGGGAGGATTCCAACCATTTATTCAAAACCAATCAACGACCTTCAAAATCTTGCATCGAAGATTTCCATTGGTCGCATTTAATTATTTTTGCCCCCCCCTTGATTGGCGATCTCTCGATGGATTATCAGTCGTTGATCTCCCCCCACCAGACACAGATCCGACGGCCCTTATCACTTCATCCCAAAGCCCTTTCCCTTGCCTGTGACCTCCTCCGATTCATTTCCCACCGTCAATATGATCCTTAGATCAATAGTCTACATTCAATCGCATCAGTGCTCTTTTGTCTTTCCCCCCGCCGATTGCAATCTTCCGATTGCATCTGGGCCATCTATGCATCAAGATCTGACGGTCTAGATCAAAACCCTCAACCTTTGTTAATTTCATAAACCCTGCTTTATAATGTTTTTCGGCAGATCTCCGTCGTTGATCTCTGTAGATCAACAACTCGCATTAACCCATTCTCTGCCTGACCCTGCCTCATATTTATTTCATTAACCCACAAATCAAATCTGAGTCGTTCATCTGTTTCATCTGATGACCCAGATTTATCACGACAGGCCCAACTCTTTTGGGTCCTACCCCTCCCAGATCAGATATCCGCCATCCATTCCTAATCGGACAATCCAGATTAAAACCGCCCCACCTATTTTCGTTCGTGCATCTATCCTCCATCGCACTCTCTCCTCGACCATTCGATCTAACGCCCCAGATTTAATGGTCAGTGCACAGTTTCATGTAGATTCAAGCCTAAAAGATAATGTTTTAAATTTACGTGATGAGGGTGGTTTTGAAATTCCACGTGTCAAGCTCTAACGCATATCGCGTTCAAAAAGGAAATACCGCCTTCCTCCCCTTTTACTGCGCGAAAACAACTATTTATTCAACCAAAACCACTTTACCCCTTTTCTATTGCATTTCATTATGTTCATTCCTTGCTGTTGATCTCTCCAGATCAACGGATCACATTCAATCTGACCATTGAACTATCGTCCTCCACCATTCTCCAATGGACTCCATCGATCAACCTCCACTGTTGATCCTTGAAGCCGATCTCATCCGACATCCCACAATCCTTTCGGAAACCCCAAATTTCATCCATGCTTTTTTCGCTGCCGATTAAGGTTTTTGCTCATTTTCCTTATATTTTCTGTCATTTCATTATAAAGTGACCCCTTCGCTTTATATGCTTATGATTTATCTCAACCGTTGATCTCTGCATTCTAACTTAATCTCCTCACCACTTTTTCAACCACCTCCCTTTTTACCTCTGCAGGCAAATCCTCGCCGTTGGATTCTTTCATCCAATGGCTGCGATCTAATCTCAAACCTCTGAAGCAGTCTTACCTTATCCCTTAGGATTTTATTAATATTTCTTGGTTTATGCATGTTTTAAAGGTTTTTTCAAATATTTTAAAGGAAAATTGAAGGCCGAGGGTGACGACCCTCCAGGCCTTTATTCATCAAAAATGATCGTTCCACAGGGTTTCCCATAAACATTTTCCGGTGCCTCATGAACGCTGGCAACATTATGATAGCCCACTGTAACATCTGCACATCAACAAGACACAAAAAAATTCAATCAAGTAAAGAGTATCAGTGTGAAAGGATCCAACCACACCAGAGATGAAGAATTGAAGACTGTTTACATATTTTTGAGGGATTATGGCCTAAATCGACAATCAAACACCTAATCAACTCAATTAAACACAGTTTTAAAAATAGAAGACTAAATTTAGGCCTAATCCTAACACACAGAATTAAAGCAAATTAACAGTGATTAAAGAAAGACAATCAGATCTATCAATTTGAGAAAGCCTCCACTGCCACATCAGAGGCTAATTGAATCCTCACAGCTGCCAAAAGCCACCTGCAGCCTCAAAGTATTCAAAAGAGGTCGATTTATGACCAGAACAGAAGATATTTGCCCCAATACAGCTAAGAAATTAATTCAATCAAAGAAATTATTTAAAATTGTCAGCAGAGTTATTAAAAGGATAACAAAGAGCCTTAAAGTCAACAAAATCTTCCCAGCGAGCTTAAAAATTAATGTAAACCAATTAATACAGAGGAAATATCTGAAATATTCTCCATTGAGCCCCTCAAAGGCGGAGAAGCATTAAAATGTATTAATTGAGCCTGTAGATGTTTTCTCTCATTCCACCTCCTCGTTTTCCTATAAAATCTTCTTGAGGAGCTCATTGTAAAGCGTTGGTTGTAGAACTTTAAAATATACTTGTGCTTGAAACTTTCTAAATGTAAATATTGTTCAGAGGCTCTTGAAGCTCTGTTTGTAATCAAATAAGTTAGGCTGAGAAGAGAAGATGATTTATGAAGTAAAACATTGGACTTGAAGAATGTAACTGGATTGACATCAATATACAAGTTGATTCTTGGGATCCTGGTCTATATCACTGGTGAAGTGCTTCTTTCTGTGTTATTGTTTTCCTTTCATGTATGCCATTTTGTCCATTTATTCTCTGATAAAGAACAACAACCATAGAGTTAGGATCTACTGTTTACACTACCCTTCTCTGACTGATAAGATTTATCTCAATGTTTTCCTCCAAATTGTGTATTTAAGAATGATTCAATATAGTCCAAGCAGTTAGGAATGCTGGCGTTCCCTCGTCCTACTGTCCAAACTAAACATTGTTCTTGAATGTTATTTTCATTATGTACTCAGTATAGTTATACTAGGAAATTTTATGGTTTTCCCTGTCTTCTAGTTCTTTATTCAAAGGTAATTCTGAAAGTTTCCTTAAGAGTGTGTTGAAAGCAATTTAGATTTAAAAGTATCTTATCCGATCTTAGGTTGCACTTTGTTTTTCTTATCTGTTTTCATCCCTTCTGAATGTAATTATGTGGATTACTGGATTGTTTGTATGTTGAGTTAGCTTTAATACGAGCTTGTCCAAAGAAGTCTATGGTTAGCCCTGTCCTTTGGTTGGTTTTAAACAGTTACTTAAAAGGCTTTTCTTGTTTGGAAAGAATGATAAATCCTAGTTGAAATTATTGTCTTTTTCCACCCCTTCAACACTTTGATTGTTCCATTCCATCATTTTATCTCAAAAATCTTTTGATATAGATGACTTGCCCCTTGGACCACTCTTGAAATTTTTGCACAATTAAACCCTTTTATGACTCCATAGCCCAATGGACTAAAAACCAACGTTATATCTATCCTATCCGCCAAAGCTTGTTCTGATTTCTTGCAGCTTCACACCTTTGAAACTCTTTCATTTTAGGACTTTCCGCTCAACTAAAAATCATTCTCAACCATCCAAAACCAAACAAAAACCCTTGTTCTTAATAACTAGCCTAATATCACACATAAAATCCTTAAAGATAAATCAATCTTTGCACTTATAAGAGAGATCCCTCTCTAGATTTAGGAGGGCTAGATCCTAGAATCCCAAAGTGGTTCAAGTGTCCTCTCTGTAGTTCTAGTCTCACCAATCTGCTGGAATTACGGGGAGATAACTTTTCTGGCGACTCCGCTGGGGATTTTTGAGTTAATGACAGTCTAACTACACCTTAGGACCTCAGGAAACGCTTGATTCAAGAACATTGTTCAGTGAGTATAAGTAGCCTTCTTCAAGCACTACCAATCAAATGGTAATCATGATAAAACTTATTTGAATCGGTGACAAACCAAGGAAACCTTTGGATTCTCATAAGAACTTATCAAACCTTGAAGGATCAGCTAGCTTTGCCATAAGAGTAAACTTTCTTTGTCTCATCACCGTAGCTAAGTGTTGAAAAAGATCTAGGATAATATTAGAACCCATAGGAATGAAATAAACTTAGAAAACCCAAAAATATTACATATTGGTATTCATAATAAACATGGTGGTGGAACCATAAAACATTTTACCTCCTTAAGAGCTAAAAAATTTCCTCCCGGCGACTCCACACTGTGAAACTCCCAAAAGACCAAATGAATCCACTGGTAGAAGACCTTCAACTGATTGAACAGACACAGTGACCTCTTTTTCTGATTTACAAACATGGATTTAGATATAGACCCAGAAGAAAAACACATGGTCATAATGGAAAAATTGATGTACATGCTTGGAAAGAGAGTGGATAGGATTATGGCTAATCTAAACGTTGGTGATCTAGAGCAACATATGCATTTCCCTGAGCAAACACAAACTCTACCACTACAATACATGTATGATGAACAAGATTATAGAGAAAATAATCAAGAAAAATCTCTAATCATGATGTATATGCTTGGAAAGAGAATGGACAGGTTGATGGCTAATATGAATATTGATGATCTACAACAACCTATGCTATTCCCTCATCAAACACAAGCCCGATCACCTCACGACCAAGAGAGTGACCAAGATATGTATCATGATCAAAACCTTATAGAATATGATGAGAAAAATTCTAAAGAAAAAATAAATAAGGTTATCAAGAAATTTTTGATTCGCACCTATGTCTTGTACTATGCTAATAAGAGAAATTTATGACCAAAATGAAAAAACATATAGTGAGGAGTGCTTTGATGAAACAAATAGCTACTTTCAAAACACAAAATCTGATGTAGGAGGAGAACCAACTCATATAGGGACTCCCTCTCTAGATTATAATCCATATCAGATTACACAAGAAGAGTGGCATCTTGATAATATAGAGAAAACAACTCATGAACCGTATATGCAAGCTAAGTATCATAATAGTCATGAGGAATTTTTTGAAACACAAGAAGATTAGGGAACAATAGAAAATCCTCAAGGTTTCCCTGCAAGCACGAGTCAAGGTTCTCTAGAAGAGGCTCAAGAAAACATCCAGCCTCAAAATCAGCCTTTACAAGAGACAGAGAACTGATGTACTTCTGTTCAAAGGAACATAGAAACATCTTCCCCTTTGACAAAAAAAGAGATAGATCAGACTATTAATCAACAGTCAGTTTCTGAAACTTATTGCAAAACAAATGCTCTTGCTCAGTCACATAAAGAAATTTGTCATAAAAATGCGGAAAGTTCTTTTTTTGGTCATAAGAAAGAGGATAGCTCTTTTTCTATTTATACTGAAAGGAAAATCTCTCCTTTGATAGAAGAACAAATTGATCAAATGCTAAACCAGAAGCTACCCTCCAAATCATCATCTCAACCCGACAGTCATGAACATGGTGCCTATTCCATAGAACAATCCAATGGCACTCGAGACAAAGAGGATAGTAAGGAAATTAATGATAATACTGGAACTAGTCCTCTTTGGAATATGAATTTTGATGGGTCATGTACTAAAACTAATGCAGGTGCAGGAATATGGCTTTATAATACATGAAATAATCATTCTGAAGCCCATTCATATAAATTGAGTTTTCAATGCACAACCGATATAGTAGAGTATGAGGCACTCCTCTTAGGGCTACATTTGTTGAAGAAAATAGGAGCCTAGTAGATAACAGTTCGTGGAAATGCAGAATTGGTAATTAGGCAAGTGAAATAATAATGCATGGTTAAACATCCCAGACTTAAAGCCTATAAGGATGATACCATAGATTTATTTAAAAATTTTAAAAATTTCCAACTTATCGTTGTTCCTAAAGACCAAAATAGTTTTGCTAGTGGATTAGCCCTTGTGGCTAGTACATGTCTGAGACCTTGGGAGAGAAAACAATATACAATTCAAGAAAAATTTAGACCAACTGTCCCAAACAATAAAAGATACTGGCAAAACTTTGAAGGAGAAAAACAAATAGAAGACTATCCTACTGAGGATATACCATCTTTTCAAGAAGAAACTTCTCCCATCACTGATATTAATCTGTCATCCAATGAAACTAAATTTATATCAGAAGCAAGCTTAGATTTAGAGAAAGAAGAAATTTCACTGCTTGTTGCTTTGCAGGTTAAGGATGATGATGCTTCCAAGCAACATTCTGAAGATATAGTCCTTAAAGCTGAAGTCTTGGAAGCAGACAATCTACCAGACATAAAGAGCCAAAAAGAAGAGAATCTTCATTTTTTCTTGATTGATCCTTTGGAATAATGTGTGGAAGTCCCAACTGGCTCAAAATGTCTAGCACAGATTCTTTTCAAAATCCAAAGACATGAAAAGCTGTCACCTTTTGTGATACTCTTGGTTTTGAAGATTAATTTTCAAAATGTACTATGGATACCCTTGACAAACAACCAGAGTTTCTTCTTCTTTTTTACACTACTCAACTGGCTACATTGGCACTTTTGTATCATATGAGAATGTAAATACTCCAAGTTAGAATAGGTTAGATAGTAATATCAATAAATCTCAGTTTGAGCATTTAGATAGTTGTCGATTTTTGTCTTCAAGGAAAAAGAAAAATACAAAAACAAAAGAAAGAGAAAAGAGGGCAAATTGTAAAAACAATAAAGGTACAGCCCCATACCAAAAAGAGAAACAAAATCTGAAAGTGTGAAAGCTCAAAATGCCACTCCTGAAAAACACACTCCTAATTATTCATACAGCCTAATCATGACTAATTAGTTTTAAATTTACTGCTAATAGGTTAGTAAATCAGATTCGCCAAACAACCTAATCTTGGCTTATCAGTTAGGTAGATTAGGATAGGAAAATAAAGGTTCAAACAAGCTCAAAATCTGAACCTAAGATTCCAAAAGAAGAATGAATCCAATCTGTTTAAATTGTGAGTCAAAGACAGAAGTAAAATGGTTCTAATGAACTCAAAAATTGAACCAGAAAGGAATGTAAAATAGCTCAAACAAACTCAAAAACAGAGCTGAAGAAAAGAAAAGGATGTTTTTAGAACTTTCAGATCTTAAGCCTTCACCATTTTGATTTGATTTTCTGCAAATAATAAATCTGTGTGCAGCTTGTTTTTATGCCATAGATCAGTGACAAGTCAGACTGTTCAATCCTAACTTGTATGCTTTTAAATTTCTCTTTTAGAAATTAGTGAATAAAAATCTGTTAGACAGTTCAATCCTAATAGATGGTAGTTAGGTAGAGAAGCTTATGAACTCAACTGTTTAATCTGAGTTCATGGAGAAATAAGAAGTAGACTTAGATTAGTCCTTTTCTTTCAAAAGAATAAAATGTTTGTAAGAGATTTTTCTAATCCAAATTCACTCTTGAAGAAGAAAAAATCTTAGATCAATAGGATTGGGTAGGTAGAAAGCTTGTTTTGATAGAGTTCCATTGTTTTTCATGGGTGCTAACATTATCAGAATAGAAAAGATCATCCAAGTGAGGAAACTTTTACCCAATGGATGAGGCATTGATTAGCCCCCCAGAAAATACAATTCTGAAGTTCTTGATGCCTTCAAAAAGGCACCATCCCCATGTGGAGCCACTGTTAGCCACCTATAAAATTTGTCATATCAAATGGTGGCTAAATAATTTTTGAAAGCCTTCAAGAAACAATTCTATTGCCAAATTGTTAGTTCTTGAAGTCTTATGAAGATATCTTATTCATTGATTAATCTTCACTGTTGTTTCCCTCTTAATTCTGAAAATATGTTGTTTTCATGAAGAAAAGATTGCTGCAAAAACCTTGATTTTTCCCTCATTTTACCCCTCCATCCACTTCAAATTAACCTCCATTTTTATCCCCTTTGTTCCCATAAAAATTCCTCTATTTTCCATTATTTCCCTTCTTCCATTCTTAAATCCCCTTTTATAAGGTTTAAAACTCCTTTTTAAACCTTACCGAAACCCTCAAAATCCTTTGAAAATCCTTGAAAATTCATAAAAAACCCATTTTCTCATTATAGGCCTAAGCCCCTTTAGGCTAAGCCCCAAAATAAATTCCCACCATATACCCACGCCCTAGAACCAAGCGTTAAAAGCCCGAAGGTGCTTATAGCATCGAAACTTTCGATGGGCGTGTTTCTTTGTTTAAATGAGAACCCCCGATCCCTTTGCCTCTTCGCAAAACCAAAATCCTTGCAATCAGGCACTAAGCATATAAATAAACCCTTCCCCGATGCAATATTCCTTTGTATTTCATGAAAAATCCAATTTTTTAAGTTTTAAAAGAAACTTGATGGTTCATTGGTTAGGGTGGATTCCAAACGTTGATTCAAAACCAATCAACGACCTTCAGAATCTCACATCGGAGATTTCCATTGGTCACGTTTAATTATTTCCCCCCCCCCGATCGGCAATCTCTCGATGGATTATCATTCGTTGATCTCCCCCCGCCAAACCCAGATTCGACGGCCCTTATCGCTTCATCCCAAAGCCATTTCCCTCGCCTGTGACCTCCTCCGATTCATTTCCCATCGTCGATCTGATCCTCAGATAAATGGTCTACGTTCAATCGCATCTGTGCTCTTTTGTCTTTCCCCCCGCCAATCGCAATATTCCGATTGCATCTAGGCCATCTATGCATCAAGATCCGATGGCCCAGATCAAAGCCCTCAACCATTGTTAATTTCATAAACCCTGCTTTATAATGTTTTTCAGTGGATCTCCACCATTGATCTCTGTAGATAAATGGCTCGCATTAACCCATTCTTCGCTTGACCCTGCCTCATATTTATTTCATTAACCCACAGATCAAATTTGAGCCATTGATCTATTTCATCTGACGGCCGAGATTTATCCCGACAGGCCCAACTCTTTTGGGTCCTACCCCTCCCAGATCAGATCTCTGTCGTCCATTCCTGATCAGACGGTCCAGATTAAAACCACCCCACCTCTTTCCGTCTGTGCATCTATCATCCATCGCGCTCTCTCCTCGACAGTTTGATCTGATGCCCCAGATCTAACAGTCATCGCGTAGTTTCACATAGATTCAAGCTCGAAAGATAATGTTTTAAATTTACGCAATGAGGGTGGTTTTGAAATGCCACGTTTCAAGCTCTAATGCCTATCGCGTTCAAAAAGGAAATATCGCCTTCCTCCCCTTTTGTTGGACGAAAACAAATGTTTCTTCAGCTGAAACTACTTTACCCATTTTCTATTTCATTTCATCGCATTCATTCCCCACCATTGATCTCTGTAGATCAATGGTTCACATTCAATCTGACCATTAAACTATTTCCCTCCGCCATTCTCCAAGGGACTCCATCGATCAACCTCTGCCGTTGATATTTGAAGCCGATCTCATCTGACGGCCCACAATCCTCTTGGAAACCCCAACTTTCCATGCCTTTTTCGCTGTCGATTAAGGTTTTTGCTCATTTTCCTTATATTTTCCGTCGTTTCATTATAAAGTGACCCCTCCGCTTTATATGTTTACGGTTGATCTCAACCATTGATCTCTACAGATCAACGTTCTAACTTAATCTCCTCACCACTTTTTCAACCGCCTCCCTTTTTACCTCTGCAGGCAAATCCTCATCGTTGGATGCTTTCATCCAATAGCTGTGATCTAATCTCAAACCTCTAAAGCAATCTTACCTTATCCCGCAGGATTTTCTTAATATTTCTTGGTTTATGCAGTTTTTAAGGGTTTTTTCAAATATTTTAAAGGAAAATTTAAGGTCGAGGGTGACGACCCTCCAAGCCTTTATTCATCAAAAAGGATCATTCCATAGGGTTTCCCATCAACGTTTGCCGGTACCTCATGAACGTTGGAAACATTATGATAGCCCACTGTAACATCTGCCCATCAAAAAGATGCAGCAAAATTCAATCAAGTAAAGAGTATCAGTGTGAAAGGATCCAACCACAGCAGAGATGAAGAATTGAAGACTGTTTACATAGTTTTGAGGGATTATGGCCTAAATCGACAATCAAACGCCTAATCATTTCAATTAAACACAGTTTGAAAAACATAAGATAGAATTTAGGCCTAATTATCACTACAAGAAAAAATCACATTGGTGAGGGGCGAAAATGGTCACCATAAGCTCATTGGTGAGGGTCAAAAGAGCCTTCGTCACCAAAAACTGAACGTCACCAAAGGTGGCGTCGCCGAAAGTATAGGTGTTGTGGTGACATTCAAGGTCCGTCACCAATAATGATTTATAGTGACAAATAGTGACCATCACCATTTCATATTAGCAATGGTGACGGACAATAGCCTCCTTCACCAAAAAACTGAACGTCACCAAAGGTGGTGTCGCCAAAAGTATAGGTGTTGTGGTGACATTCAAGGTCCGTCACCAATAATGATTTATAGTGACAGATAGTGACTGTCACCATTTCGTATGGGCAATGGTGACGGACAATAGCCTCCATCACCAAAAAACTGAACGTCACCAAAGGTTGCGTCGCCGAAAGTATGTCTTGTGGTGACATTCAAGGTCCGTCACAAATATTGATTATAATGATGGATAGTGACCAGCACCATTTCACATTAATAGCAACGATTTTTTGTGATGGACCTTTCATGGCCGTCCCTATTGGTGCATATATATGGCGACGTTCATTGACCGTCACCATAAACTCATTGGTGACATCAAGGTCCGTCACGAATAATGACTATAATGAAAAACAGTGACCCTCATCATTTCATATCAACAACAACGATTTATGGTGACGGAACTTTAATGGTCATCACTATTGATGCGTATATATGTTGGAATTCGTTGACCGTCACCATTTCATATTTTGGTGAGGGTCAAAAATTGTCACCATCAGCTCATTGGTGATGGTCAAAAGAGCATCTGTCACCAAAAACTGATCTTCGTCATTCCCTATATATGAATATCAGGGCACGATGGAATCGAACCACCAACCTCCTGCTTGTAAAGCAGGTGCTCTTCCATTGCGCTAGCACCCTTTAAAGAATTAGACTTTTAAAAATTATATCTTGAAACTTCATAGATTGTAAATTCTACAACTTACAATATATTAAAGTCTCGACAATATTTTACTAAACAAACAAAACACCATCGGCATTGTAGGTCCCTACCTAATGGTTATGGAAGTTATGAAAAGTAGGTGAAGGGAAGAATTAGAATTTTAAAAATGATACATGGACTACCACCACAAGAATCCCCCAAGAGAGATCTAATGGGAGAATCTATTGAATCAGATTCAATGGAAAATGAAGGACTAGAAGAAAGCGAAAGGCCTCAGCAGGATGGGGAATCCACCACCTCGAGTCAAGGAATAGAAGAGGTCCTCATAAATTCTTACAACACTTTGAAATAGAGCGAAGGGTAGAATATCTACTTAAGATCTACTTATGAAGATTTCTTATGTAAAATAACTCAAATAGACAAGCAAATCCACAATTATAAAGTGATTATTTGGCATTTCAATCACTAATTTCAGGGCCAAAAACCTAAATAACCTAAAACACTCAAATATCCTAAAACAACGTGTGAAATAAAGACAAAGAAAAAGAGAATATGTTCTAGAACAATAATACAAAACACATCCAACATTTTGAAGTATTTGACTTGTCTTGGTGAACATGCGTCCTTAGCAAATACAATGTAGCAATACCTTCCCCACAAAAGAGAAGACATGTCAGAATAGTATTTTTGACATAGACAATCATAAAGATTCCACAATAGCTACTCCATTCAACACATGCACAAGCAATACAACTTAGATGTTGATGGCAAAGTATGGGATAGAAACAATTATCCTAGATGCTAGTTGTCTCACAACAAGTAATTCAGATTTTACATATTGGTATGATGTTGTGGTGAAGTTCCCAGTTTCTAACCAAAATAAAAAGTAATAGATCAACATAACATACACTTCCAACATGTAACCTAGCCAATGGCTTCATCATATGCTTCATGCCAGGAATTGGATTTTTCATACTAGACCAGTGATAGTTAGGTTCTAAATTTCAACCTGATTATTTTAGACAGTGTATGAGCAGTAGTAGAGAAGTCCTATAATAGAAATCCCATCACATTATAGTGATTTTTTTGTAGCATTTGTTTTAGTTTTAGGGCTCATGTTTCAAACAATTTTAACATGGTTTTAAGGTTCCAAAAATATCATGGGAAAGTCTCCCTTATTGTAGTATTTGCAGTATTTGGTGGTAGCCTCCATGAACAGTTTGACATCAATAATATTGTTATAATACAACTGTTTTTAACAGCATGTTTTCATCCTCCATGGTCTCCAAACAAAGCAAACAGATCACCATCCAAGCATAAATATAACTCGGCATATAAGATCAACTTTTGTTGGGAGGATGTGAGGTCATGTAACATACTCTTGTAGGATTATGAGGCAATATGAAGATGATATATAGAAGAAAATGACCACAGATTCGATGGCAGCATGTGAAGAGCCCTAAATAGAAGATACAACAATAGATATATCCTTTGATTGGTGGTTCTCTGGAACCCAATAGTGTTGGTCTTTCCAATGGTTGATACCTCCAACTGTGGTAAATTTTCACCAACAAATAGAACTAGGGTTAATGACAACATGATTATGGCTCTGATACCAATGTTTGGACAGATAGGGCAGCATGAAAACAAGTATAAAAATACAAGTGCAATCAACAAATGTTTCCAACAATGATGTGGGGGTTTTGGGAAGCTTGTTGTGGGATAATTTGAGGGATTTCAGACAACTTTTCAGCCTTGTGAACAACAATAATCTTTATTACTTGTTTGTGACTACATCTAGGGTCATTGTAAGCAAATTATAGCCAACAATAAAACTCTAAATACCCATCAATCAGAACAGTTCATCTTTCCTTCAAGCAGGAACCAATTTAAATCTTCATGTGTCTTCACCTTACAGAAATTTTGTGGCAGAAATGGTGGTGGTAAAAAATATCATAAGGGCTGTTAATATCTAGTGAAAGTTTTTTTTTTTGAAACCCTTGGAAACATAAAACGAACCCTTGAACAAAGGCACTAGAACCTTTGTGAAATCCTTAGCTAGCATTTGAATTGGACATCAGTATGTCATTATAAACATTGGAGTGCTTTGGTAGTCAAAGGCATTTCAAGAGCCCTTTTCATATCTTACTTGGAGTGGTTTGTGGGTATACCTCTCGTTGTTGGGTGTTCCTAGACTAGATCCTAGCAATCTAAAGCATGTATCATATCCTAGTAATTTGTTGGGTGTTCCTAGTAACTTGTTGGTTGTATCATATCCTAGACCAGCAGGTGTTCCTCCTTGTCGACATACATTCCTTAATTTATAGAGTATAATGTGAGTAAAAGGATACCTTGAACCACATGTATATGCATAACCTTATGTTTGACCGTTAGCTTGAGTAAAACAGCCTGAAATAGGTCCAACCTCCTCATCTTAGATATTATCTAGGCTTTACTCAGAGAGTGCAGTTGATAAATGGGTTTCAACTGACCAACAGTTTACACCCAAAATCGCAACTTGAACTTAGTTTAGGCTAGCAATGGCAAAATTGGATCTTCTAATCATCCAAAAGGTTATACAATTTCAACATTCTAATTGCCTCTTAGCCAGGAAAAGCCAATCCTTTGAGTGTAGGAACCTCTCTCTTTTTATAAAAAGGCAAGGTTATACAGGTGATATAAAATTACTTGGTTATATAGGTGGTAGAAAGGTCAGAAAGGAATTTGGTCAGCCCAACTTTAGAAATGGCATCCACAAAACCATGTTGCATTAGTTTAGGTCCTTCAATATACAAACAACAAAAATGTACTGCTCTAGGGTTTTTTCAAGGTGTTGAATCCATATATATAGTCAAAATTCCATTTTAAATAACAAAATTAAGATTTGGCCAAAAACAAATTTGGGGCAATAAGACAAAAACTCAAAAATGTAACATGTTTAGATTCCAAAGATTGCATTTTTTGGTAGCCACAGTGCATGGGTTGTCTATAGTTGCACACAATCCATGTTATGTCTGACACCATGACCTTATCTTAAGGCATACAGACACACCCTAGTCTAGTATTGACTATGTGAGTCTCTCTATATATATCATTGAATGTTCTGCTTTAGCTTATCCATCCATCCCTTGATCAGTCAATCAATCGATGATGGTGAGAGTGTCATCCATTCTCTTGCATTTTTGGTGCATTCAGGTTTTCATTCACCTCTACAAATTCCATGCTAGCAGTCAAGGGCACAAATGGGAATTGAATCCAAGAAATTTGGAAGGGAAAGGAAAGTTGGCTCATTATGGTCATCCCTACAGAAAGATCAATGCCCCAAGTTTCTTTCAACTTTACAGAGGCGATTTGTATATAAATCTAACCAACTGGGGAGCTACCCTCGTCTCCCTCGCTCTCCTTGATGCTAAAGTTAATCATCCCTAAACCCTACCCTTCAACTGCTTTACCATAATTTACTCAGAGGGAGCTAGCTCATTAAGTATTGGTATTTATGCATTCAGGCCATCTAGTAGACGTACTTCTTGGCTATGAAAATATTGCCTCATACATGGTATGTATTTTCATTTCCCTTTGGAAATTAGTACTGCCATCATATGCTAGAATTTTAAGATAAATTTACAGTTTCTACTCACATATTGGAATGGATGTCAAATGTATGTGTTACCATGGGGAATATGAGATTGTTTATTAATGCAGAACATGAGCTCCAGTAGACCTTACTTTGGTGCCTTGGTGGGTCATGTAGCCAACCGTATCAAGGATGGAGAATTCACACTAAATGGGAAAACATATCAGCTGCCTAAGAATGATGGCAACAACACACTCCATGGTGAAAATCTGCCTTTTCTATTCAGCATGCATATTTTATCCAGCTAACTAGAGCCCTATAATGACCACTACTCAGGAAAAAAATCTCTCTTTTTCTGTATATGTATGTTTGTTTGTGGAGGTCTAGAGCACTACTATTTCAGGTAACATATGTGTAGTTTGGTGATCTGAATGAATGCAGGAGGGTTAGGAGGCTTTGACAATGTCCTGTGGGAAGTGAAGGAACTGAGAGGCTTTGACATGCATAATTTTATATGACAAAAAGAGTCTTTGAGCCACAAAAGAGGGATCTAACATAATTTTTTTGATCGCCTACAACTATTAAGTGTTCAGCAAAGGAGGTGTTAAAACAGGTCTTCACTACAACAGAAGATACAACAAGTACCACTATATTGTATGGTGTTCATATCAAGTGCTGAGGCCCAGACTTAACCATAAAATTCACCCCCTGTATCAGTCTTAAAATCGGTTTAAATAAATGCCAAAAATGATGCACAGGTCGGCTCAAATTAGTATGTCGGCTCCTTAATCAAAAGACAGGACTGTTCAGTTCATACACAAACAACTATAAATAACTAGTGAGAATTCAAAGATAAAACAAAGGCCAAGGAGATTAAAAGGGAGATCATAATTACAACGTTTTGGGCTAGAAGGATATATCTTCTTCAGACCTATTTCCGCCTATGGAAAAAAAAAAAATTAGAAAATGAATTTAGGCCTGAAATTTCGGCCCTATCAAAGCCTGAAATTTCGGCCCTAACAGGCCTGTAACTTCGGCCTTTCTAGAAGTTCAGACCTGAGACTCTTCTCTGCAACTCAGACCCTTTTAATTCAAACCTGTGGTGAAATATGTGACCTTGCAACAGTCTTTTAATTCAGATCTATAGTGGCAGTTTTGAAGACAAATTTAGATCTACAGATCTCTGTTTTTTTTGTATTAAGGTTCCCTCAAATTCATACTAGTGGACAATTATATATGGAGAAGCAGAGTGCTAGGCTGGGATAAGCACATATGTGGAATCTCGATTATCATTACACATGACTGTTACCCTACAAACTCGGATTGTAGAAATTACAGTTTCAGTTAAATGAATTTGGAGGCTCAGATCAGTTTTGAAGAAGCTCATACTACTAACTATGGAGCTTGGGTTAGCTTGGACCTGTGTGACTGTTTCAAGCTCAGTTGAAGGCTTGGTTTTGGACAAAAATAGTGGTAATATGGTGGGTTCAGATTCTAGAATAAATTCTGTGGAGAGGCTTGAAGGTGCTCGGACCTGTGGCTGTCCTGTGGTAGCTTGAAGTGTAATCTTGGACTATATTATAGTCATCTAGAAGCTGCTGGGAAAGGTGTAGTCCTGTAAAAGGTTGAGTTGAAGCTTGGACCTATTGAACTGTGTTGTAAAAGGTAAAAGCTCAGAACACTGGTGTGTGAACAATCATCACTTTATCTCGGGCTACAGTTGGATAGCCCTCACCACATTAAATAAGTGTTGCCTCAGACCTATGACAGATCAGAGACACATGGAGTAAGGACAAATTCGGTTTATTGAACAATTAAAGAATTCAGACTTGATGTCACTCTGGACTCAACTTCTAGAATCAACATTTAAATAACAAGACTTCTTTGATATATGTTGTTGTAGCACCACTTCTGGATAACGTGTTATTTTTTTGGCAACATTATTTGTGGGTAGCTGGTGGCAATCTTTGAGAATTTGTTGGAGTAGTTTGGAAGGCTATTATTTGGAAAAATCAGACTTAAGTATAGTCACTTGGAGAAGCCTTTGGAACCTTTGGATTCTAGTCTTCTGAGCAAACGTTGATAAGAACTTAAAGAAGTCTTGAAGCAAACTTGAGGACTTGAAGCAGATTCTTGGAAGTGTATTGAAGGCAGCTGTAAGAGATCTTTGTTGAGATTTTGTAGATCTATTGAGGACAGTGAATTAAAATCCCCTGTCGGTATTTCCAACAGTGAGGCTGTACACTCCCAAAAGGATAACGCAGAAAATAAGGCAGTTTCAATACCCTAACCAGGGTCAAGAGTATTACCTACGCTGTCGAGATTCATCTGAAAAGAGACACATAACTGTGACCCAAAAGGTATATTCAGAACTCTGGGTATTTTTGCTAGGGATAGAACATTGTTTGTGCTGTCTTATGTCAAAGCTTCATGTGCCCTAATCTTTTGTTCTTGTGATAATGAATATTGGGCAAAATTTTAGTCATTGTAAATACAATGTTTGGAAAGTCTTTGAACAATCATAACAATAATGTAACTATAATTCATGACATCTACATCGAAAGAAAATATGTGCCCTATATTGTGGGGCCCTGGGGCAAATTTCTGAGTGAGTTCTAGTTTTTGGAATGATGGGAATATCGAGCCCTAATCTAAGAAGAAAACAGTAATTGAAGAATCCTCCAAGGAGCTCAGATCAGTCTTTGTAAGTGCTTGGTAAGGGTGATTTCCTAAGACTAATAATTGAAGCCTAATCTGGAAACCTTCTAATTCAAAAGAAAAGCAGTACGACAGAGGAGACAGTGAGTCATTGTATTGGTAAACAATATGAAAGCATGCTTGAAACATTGCGGCTCTGAATGTATAGAGGCGTGAAGTAGACAACACTCGTTTGAGATTTTGTCCTGAAGAAGTCATTCTACCCTCCTGAAGAATTGAACTCCTCATCTGATGTGCAAAGATAGGTCTACATGAAAATTCTGTGGTAAATCTGACCCTAACATTTCAAAATATTTCAATGGAATCAACAGTAAAGGATATCACCCTTGTCTTGTTTTATGCCATCTCATATCTATGAAATAAGCTTTATCATCTCACAGCAAAAGGCTCATGACCTTGCTCTCAGTCTCCTATAGTAAGAAGAGTATTTGCTGACTTGTGGAGATAGTATGAGTCTCACTAAAATAAGAAAAATGGCTTCAACACACATATATATTTATATATACATACAAAATCTGATCTACTTGAGCTTGTGGAGAATTTTGATTTATAGTTGCAATACTGTAATTAAATAAGTCTATACCAAAACCCTAGGAAAGTTTCAGACATGGAAATCATTTTTTGAAATTCATCTTGAAGCTATGTATCAACCACATTGAAAGAAGAAATCTTGGAAGATCATCTCAGGCTTGTATAGTTGGGGAAAATATGTGTATAAGGTGACAATGAAGTATGGATCAACAGTATTGTGGGCACTTTTCTTGGCAGGCATCTTCAATGACACATTTTTTATGAGTAGACATCTTCAAGGATTGCATGAGTACATCGCCAGTCCTGAGGACTTGATGAGAAGCTAGTTAAATTGTTGATTATGAGATTATGATGCCACTAATACCCTTTTATTTGTTTTGCAGGGACTATTTCTTGGTTCTGTTGGAGCAGCCTCAAAAAGAGTTTGAATATCACTCATATCCTATTGGTAGCAAATGCATTGGTGCCTTCTTATCCAAGGGATTTTAAATACAAGCAATTTGAAGGTTAGTGATCCTCCCTTTTGCTGTTTTAAAATAGCTTAGTTCCTATTTATCACTTTGTGAATATGTTGGCTACAAGATGGGATTCAGATTCATTTGGATTCCATGTTATATTCCATGATATCGAAATAGTCTCCTTTTACTCTTCTTATTGTATTGTTTATTTTGTCTAAACAGAATATTTTATGATTTCTATTTGCATATGACTAGTATCAATGATGTTAAGAAGGGTTTATCTCACTCAGGGTGCCATATATAAGCAAGTGACCAATTACTCTCTGCTTGGTTTTGTTAATGGATTTGTTTGTGTAGAACTTCCTTTTTAATAGAAAAATACATCTTATATATACAAGAATTACAACAGTAGAACAAAAAGCGGAAGGATATATAAAAGGGAGCTTATATTATCTTGTTTGTTTCCTTGAAATAGATATCCTGGGGAAACCTACTAGGCACTCCCCTCATTCCAAGGACAGTACTTAGGGTAAAATAGGATTCTTCAAGTCTTGCTACAGCAAAATGTAAAACCTTAGTGCAAAGCTTCACTAAGTACTCTAGCTCAAGGGAAACATAGGGATCAGTCACCACTTTCACCTTAGTAGCTGCTCCTCTGCTGTTCTATGGATGGATGTCCCCACAACGGAGGTTATCTCAGAAAATTTTGGAGATTAAGTAACCTGAGAATTCTTAGGCTAAATAAATTTCAAGGATTCTACTAAATACACACCAAATTCCAAGGATATTATTCGATCAGTAGAGTGGAAAAACTCATACTAGTGGACAAGTATATATGGAGAAGCAAAGTGCTAGGCTCGGATAAGCACATCTGTGGAAGCTCGATTATCATTACACAGGACTATTACCCTACAAACTCAGATTGTAGAAATTATAGTTTCAGTTAAATGAATTTGGAGGCTCGGATCAGTGTTGAAGAAGCTCAGACTACTAACTGTTGAGCTTGGGTTAGCTCGGACTTGTGTGACTGTTTCAAGCTTGGTTGAAGGCTTGGTTTTGGACAAAAATAGTGGTAATACGTTGGGTTTAGATTCTAGAATAAATTCTGTGGAGAGGCTTGAAGGTGCTCGGACCTGTGGCTGTCCTGTGGTAGTTTGAAGTGTACTCTTGGACTATATTACAGTCATCTGGAAGCTGCTGGGAAAGGTGTAGTCATGTAAAAGGTTGAGTTGAAGCTCAGACCTATTGAACTATGGTGTAAAAGGTAGAAACTCAGAACACTGACCTTGGCGTGTGAACAATCATCACTTTATCTCGAGCTACAGTTGGATAGACCTCACCACATTGAATAAGTGTTGCCTCAGACCTATGACAGATCAGAGACACATGGAGTAAGGAAAAATTCGGTTTATTGAACAATTAAATAATTCAAACCTGATATCACTCTGGACTCAACTTCCAGAATTAGCATTTAAAGAACAAGACTTCTTTGATATATGTTGTTGTAACACCACTTCTGGACAACATGCCATTTTTTGGGCAACATTATTTGTGCGTAGCTAGTGGCAATATTTGAGAATTTGTTGTGTAGAAATTTGCTGAATAATGAAGATTTATTCACCGAGATTAACCTGATCATACACAAATTCGATTTTCTACATAACACATAATCTCTTTTACAAATTAATCATCACATGCGGAAAATAAAACAAGCGGTACAACATCAATTTACACACATAGAACGCAACATGTATGGGGAAAGCTTATAGCTGAAAACCCCCAGCTATATGTATCATATAATGGATGAGAACATGTAACTTTACACAATACAATACTCCTCACAAGTACTCAGTACTGTCTCCAAAAGCTACACACAAAACTAGCTCAAATTGAACCGATCACGGGTTCAAAACTCCTCCGCTAGCTGCCTGCCTCTACTGCGCAATCCAAAAGGAGAGAATAGGTTGAACCAATTCGAATTCCTATTTCTTGAACAGCGCAATCATCATTGGCATACTCATCCCACTGATTGTGCAAATCTCATGCACAACTAATGTACAACTGCTGTCGATCTCACCCTTTCATCTACCTCTTTCACTGATCTCCACTGAACTGTCCATGCACTGAGTTAACTGATGTGTTCTTTTAGTTGAATAATGAGTTAATAATTAGTGAATTAAATAATATTTAATTCACCCAACTCATCTCTAGTGTAATCGCCAGTTAAACTGATCACAACTAGTTCAACTAGTCTCAACCCCATCAACTCCTCAATCAACTCCACCGAACTCCGCCACTTGAGCTCTAACTGAAGTCAACCATGAATTAGCTCACCAAACCCATGGTAATAGCGTAAATCCTCATTTCAGCTGCATTCCCCACCTCCGGGGGTCAAACTGAAGTGCTCCAAGAGAGTAAACTGAAGTTTAGAGTCCAAATATTATTAAGGGTAAATAATATTTGACTGTTCTATTTTTAGCTAGGCAGTCTAAAAATAGAGTTCGACCTATATGTCTAAAAATAGAGGTCCATCTATTTTTACCAACATTACCAATCCTCCAAGAATAGCATACTGCAACTCCCAGTCCATGATCCATATGTCTAAAAATAGACATAGTCTAAAAATAGACTTTTCGACAAAAATTACATGTGTGGTCCCCACCTAGTTTAGGTGATCACTTTCCAACTAGGATTAGAAAAGATGTTTCAGGAGGCCTCCTTCACTATTTCTTGTTGCCATTTTCAACACTCCCTCTCAACAAGAAAGGAATGTCTTTGCATGCGACATGCAACTCCATGCATTCGCCATGCACCCTTTGCATGTGCCATGAAAACTTATGCATGCACCATGCAATTCCATGCATGTGCCATGCACCCTTTGCATCTGCCATCTACGAAACTGAATAGGCTCCAAAAAACTCAATCAGTCTGATGCATCTAGCATCTATCATCAAAGTCTTCGACCTCTGCTTAGCTACTACACATGTCATCAGGAACCACTGCGTTGTTAAAATCTTTGCACCCATGCACTCTTGCACTTGCTGTCAACTCTGATCCGCGCTCCAGTATCCGACACTGTCACTTTGATCTGCCTGCATCACTCCAACTGATCTGCTATTGCTGCGCTGTGGGCACCTTGTAGCCAGGTTCAACTCATGAGATCCACACGATCTCATGAATCCTGCCCAAAAATCTCCTCTTGGGATCAATCATGCATGTCGCCCCACCTCTCACCTGGTGGTATAGGTGCATGCACTCCCTCTGCCCATCTGGCACAAAATTTCTCTGCTTGAGTGGTTTCTTCCACTCGATGATCCTCTTGTGGCTGCTCCACATCCCGAGGTTCACTATCACATGCATGCAAAACTTGCTCCCTCTCAAGCATCAGTTGCATGTCTTCCTTCCGCTTCCCAACAGTAGGAAGCTCCGTAGAAATCCCATCTACCTCAAGTCTGTAGAGATTCCTTTCTCGAATCCCTACCTTCTTGACTTGTCCTTCTTCATCCACACTAACTCCTATACTCCCAAGCTCATCCCTCCAGTGGAAAAACTTTGTCAAGTATACCAGAATAGTGTCATTCTTCTCCATCTTTATTTTCCTGAGTTTATCCTTGAGCACCAACTTCCTCTGGTCGCTCTTGCTTTGGAATAAATCGAATTCCACCAGCTCAAAACTCAACCGCTTCCAATCTAAAATTCGTGAGAAAAAATTATTTCCAAATCAGAGGTCGACTGCATGGGAATTTACCAGACCTTTCACCTTCAAAGAAGGATGAATCCAGAGGCTACCTGGCCTGATTGCAGACTCTGTCCAAGGAAATAATTGCAATCACCATAATAGATCTTTGACGATTAATTTTGCTCCGATACCATGTATAAATTTGTTGAATAATGAAGATTTATTCACCGAGATTAACCTGATCATACACAAATTCGATTTGCTGCATAACACATAATCTCTTCTACAAATTAATCATCACATGCGGAAAATAAAACAAGCGGTAGAACATCAATTTACACACATAGAACGCAACATGTATGGGGAAAGCTTATAGCTGAAAACCCCCAGCTATATGTATCATATAATGGATGAGAACATGTAACTTTACACAATAAAATACTCCTTACAAGTACTCAGTACTGTCTCCAAAATCTACACACAAAACTAGCTCAGATTGAACCGATCACGGGTTCAAAACTCCTCCACTAGCTGCCTGCCTCTACTGTGAAATCCAAAAGGAGAGAATAGGCTGAACCAATTCGAATTCCTCTTTCTTGAACAGCGCAATCATCATTGGCATACTGATCCCACTAATTGTGAAAATCTCGTGCACAACTAATGTACAACTGTTGTCGATCTCACCCTTTCATCTACCTCTTTCACCGATCTCCACTGAACTGTCCATGCACTGAGTTAACTGATGTGTTCTTTTAGTTGAATAATGAGTTAATAATTAGTGAATTAAATAATATTTAATTCACCCAACTCATCTCTAGTGTAATCGCCAGTTAAACTGATCACACCTAGTTCAACTAGTCTCAACCCCATCAACTCCTCAATCAACTCCACTGAACTTCACCACTTGAGCTCTAACTGAATTCAACCATGCATTAGCTCACCAAACCCATGGTAATAGTGTAAATCCTCATGTCAGCTGCATGCCCCACCTTCGGGGGTCAAACTCAAGTGCTCCAAGAGAGTAAACTGAAGTTTAGAGTCCAAATATTATTAAGGGTAATTAATATTTGACTGTTCTATTTTTAGCTAGGCAGTCTAAAAATAGACTTCGACCTATATGTCTAAAAATAGAGGTCCATCTATTTTTACCAACATGACCAATCCTCCAAGAATAGCATACTGCAACTCCCATTCCATGATCCATATGTCTAAAAATAGACATAGTCTAAAAATAGACTTTTCGACAAAAATCACATATGTGGTCCCCACCTAGTTTAGGTGATCACTTTCCAACTAGGATCAGGAAACATGTTTCAGGAGGCCTCCTTCACTGTTTCTTGTTGCCATTTTCAACATGTTGGAGTAGTTTGGAAGGCTATTATTTGGAGAACTCAGACTTAAGGATAGTCACTTGGAGAAGCCTTTGGAACCTTTGGATTATAGTCTTTTGAGCAAACGTTGATAAGAACTTAAAGAATTCTTGAAGCAAACTTGAGGACTTGAAGCAGATTCTTGGAAGTGTATTGAAGGTAGCGGTAAGAGACCTTTGTTGAGATTGTGCAGATCTATTGAGGACAGTGAAGTCAAAGCCCCTCTCAGTATTTCCAATTTGAGGTTGTATATTCCCAAAAGGATAACGTAGAAACTAAGGTAGTTTCAAAACCCTAACCAGGGTCAAGAGTATTACCTACGCTTTTGAGATTCATCTGAAAAGAGACACATAACTGTGACCCAAAAGGTATATTCAGAACTCTGGGTATTTTTGCTAGGGATAGAACATTGTTTGTGCTATCTTATGTCCAAGCTTCATGTGCCCTAATCTTCTATTCTCGTGATAATGAAGATTTGGAAAAATTTTAGTCATTGTAAATACAATGTTTGGACAGTGTTTGAACAATCATAACAACAATGTAACTATAATTCATGACATCTACATCAAAAGAAAATATGTGCCCTAGATTGTGGGGCTCCTGGGAAAATTTCTAAGTGAGTTCTAGTTTTTGGAATGATGGGAATATCGAGCCCTTATCTGAGAAAAAAACAGTAATTTAAGAAGCCTCCTAGGACCTCAGATCAATCTTTGTAAGTGCTTGGTAAGGGTGATTTCCTAAGGCTAATAATTGAAGCCTAATCTGGAAACGTTCTAATTGAAAAGAAAAGCACTACAATAGAGGAAACAGTGAGTCATTGGAGTGGTAAACAATATGAAATCATGCTTGAAACATTGAGGCTCTGAATGTATAGAGGCGAGAAGAAGACAACACTCATTTGAGATTCTTTCCCGAAGAAGTCATTCTACCCTCCTGAAGAATTGAACTCCTCATCTGACGTGCAAAGATTTGTCTACATGAAAATTCTGTGGTAAATCTGACCCTAACATTTCAAAATATTTCAATGGAATCAACAGTAAAGGATATCACCCTTGTCTTGTTTTATACCATCTTAGATCTATGAAATAAGGTTTATCATCTCACAACAAAAAGCTCATGACCTTGATCTCAGTCTCCTACAGTAAGAAGAGTATTTGCTGACTTGTGGAGATAGTATGAGTCTCACTGAAATAAGAACAATGACTTCAACGCACATATATATTTATATATACATACACAATCTGATCTACTTGAGCCTATGGAGAATTTTGATTTACAGTTGCAATACTTTAATTAAATAAGTCTATACCAAAACCCTAGGAAATTCACATCAGTGAATATTTGGATACGTTGAAAAAAAAGAGAGGAAATTTTTAGACACGGAAATCATTTTTTGAAATTCATCTTGAAGCAATGTATCAACCTCGTTGAAAGAAGCAATCCTGGAAGATCATCTCAGGCTTGTATAGTTGGGGCAAATATGTGTATAAGGTGACAATGAAGTATGGATCAACAGTATTGTGGGCACTATTCTTGGCAGGCATCTTCAGTGGCACATTTTTCATGAGTAGAGATCTTCAGGGATTGCATGAGTACATCGCTAGTCCTGAGGACTTGATGAGCAGCTGGTAAAATTTCTAATTATGAGATTATGATGCCACTAGTACCCTTTTATTTGTTTTGCAGGGACTATTTCTTGGTTCTATTGGAGCAGCCTCAAAAAGAGTTTGAATATCACTCATATCCTGTTGGTATAAAATGCATTGGTGCCTTCTTATCCAAGGGATTTTAAATACAAGCAAGTTGAAGGTTAGTGATCCTCCCTTTTGCTGTTTTAAAAAAGATTAGTTCCTATTTATCACTTTGTGAGTATGTTGGCTACAGGATGGGATTCAGATTCATTTGGAGTCCATGTTATAGTCCATGATATCAAAATAGTCTCCTTTTACTCTTCTTATTGTATTGGTTTATTTGTCTAAACAGAATCTTTTATGATTTCTATTTGCATATGACTAGTATCAATGATATTAAGGAGGGTTTATCTCACTCGGGGTGCCATATGTAAGCAAGTGACCAATTAATCTCAGCTTGGTTTTTTTAATGGATTTGTTTGTGTAGACCTTCTTTTTTAATCTAAAACTACATCTTATATATACAAGAATTACAACAGCATAACAAAAAGAGGAAGGATATATAAAAGGGAGCTTATATTCTCTTGTTTGTTTCCTTGAAATACATATCCTGGAGAAACCCACTAGGCACTCCCCTCATTCCAAGGATAGTAATTAGGGTAAAATAGGATTCTTCAGGGCTTGCTACAGCAAAATGTAACACCTTAGTGCAAAGCTTCACTAAGTACTCTAGCTCAAGGGAAACATAGGGATCAGTCACCACTTTCACCTTAGTAGCTTCTCCTCTATTGTTCTATGGATGGATGTACCCACAACAGAGGCTATCTTAGAAAATCTTGGAGATTAAGTAACCCAAGAACTCTTAGGCTAAATACCTTTCAAGGATTATACTAAATACACACCAAATTCCAAGGATATTATTAGATAAGCAGAGTGGACAAAATCATACTAGTGGACAAGTATGTATGGAGAAGAAGAGTGCTAGGCTCAGATAAGCACATTTGTGGAAGCTCGATTATCATTACGCAGAACTATTACCCTACAAACTCGGATTGTAGAAATTATAGTTTCAGTTAAATGAATTTGGAGGCTCGAATCAGTGTTGAAGAAGCTCAGACTACTAACTATGGAGCTTGGGTTAGCTCGGACCTGTGTGACTGTTTCAAGCTCGGTTGAAGGCTTGGTTTTGGACAAAAACAAAGGTAATATGGTGGGTTCAGATTCTAGAATAAATTCTGTGGAGAGGCTCGAAGGTGCTCGGACCTATGGGTGTCTTGTGGTAGCTTGAAGTGTAATCTTGGACTATATTACAGTCATCTGGAAGCTGCTGGGAAAGGTGTAGTCATGTAAAAGGTTATGTCGAAGCTCAAACCTATTGAAATATGGTGTAAAAGGTAGAAACTCATAACACTGACCTTGGAGTGTGAACAATCATCACTTTATCTCAGGCTACAGTTGGATAGACCTCACCACATTGAATAAGTGTTGCCTCAGACCTATGACAGATCAGAGACACATGGAGTAAGGAAAAATTTGGTTTATTGAACAATTAAAGAATTTGGACCTGATATCACTCTGGAATCAACTTCCGAAATCAACATTTAAATAACAAGACTTATTTTATATATGTTTCTGTAGCACCACTTCTGGACAATGTGTCATTTTTTGGGCAACATTATTTGTGGGTGGTTGGTGGCAATCTTTGAGAATTTTTTGTAGTAGTTTGGAAGGCTATTATTTGGAGAACTCAGACTTAAGGATAGTCACTTGGAGAAGCCTTTGGAACCTTTGGATTATAGTCTTTTGAGAAAACATTGATAAGAACTTAAAGATGTCTTGAAGCAAACTTGAGGACTTGAAGAAGATTCTTGGAAGTGTATTGAAGGCAGCTGTAAGAGACCTTTGTTGAGATTGTGCAGATCTATTGAGGACAGTGAAGTCAAAGCCCCTCTAAGTATTTCCAATAGTGAGGCTGTATATTCCCAAAAGGATAAAACATAAAATAAGGTAGTTTCCATACCCTAACCAGGGTCAAGAGTATTACCTACGTTGTCGAGGTTCATCTGAAAAGAGACAAATAAATGTGACCCAAAAGGTATATTCAGAACTCTGGGTATTTTTGCTAGGGATATAACATTGTTTGTGTTGTCTTATGTCAAAGCTTCATGTGCTCTAATCTTCTGTTCTTATGATAATGAAGATTGGGAAAAAATTTAGTCATTGTAAATACAATGTTTGGACAGTGTTTGAACAATCATAACAATAATGTAAATATAATTCATGACATCTACATCAAAAGAAAATCTATGCCCTAGATTGTGGGGCCTTGGGGAAAATTTCTGAGTGAGTTCTAATTTTTGGAATGATGGGAATATCGAGCCCTAATCTGAGCAAAAAACAGTGATTGAAGAAGCCTCCTAGGACCTCAGATCAGTCTTTGTAAGTGTTTGGTAAGGGTGATTTCCTAAGGCTATTAATTGAAGCCTAATCTGGAAACGTTCTAATTCAAAAGAAAAGAACTACAACAGAGGAGATAGTGAGTCATTGGATTTGTAAACAATATGAAAGAACGCTTGAAACATTGTGGCTATGAATGTATAGAGGTGTGAAGAAGACAACACTCATTTGAGATTCTGTCCTGAAGAAGTCATTCTACCCTCCTGAAGAATTGAACTCCTCATCTGATGTGCAAAGATTTGTCTACATGAACATTCTATGGTAAATCTGACCCTAACATTTCAAAATATTTCAATGGAATCATCAGTAAAGGATATCACCCTTGTCTTGTTTTATTCCATCTCAGATCTATGAAATAAGGTTTATCATCTCACAACAAAAAGCTCATGGGCTTACTCTTAGTCTCCTACAGTAAGAAGAGTATTTGCTGACTTGTGGAGATAGTATGAGTCTCATTGAAATAAGAACAATGAATTCAACGCACATATATATTTATATATACATACACAATCTGATATACTTGAGCTTATGGAGAATTTTGATTTACAATTGCAATACTGTAATTAAATAAGTCTATACCAAAACCCTCGAAAATCCACATCAGTGAATATTTGGTTACGTTGAAAAAAAAAAGAGGAAAGTTTCGGACACGGAAATCATTTTTTGAAATTAATCTTGAAGCAATGTATCAACCTCATTGAAATAAGCTATAACCACCTAAAACACAAATAAAATAGGTGAAGCTCGACTACTTAATAATACTTACTAATCAGACTACATTATAACATCCTCTTTATCTATTCATTCCTCAGTCCGTCAATCCTTACCTCATTCATTGGTGAAGCCAGCAATCCCATCCATCCATCCCACGAAGACCAGTCTATTTTGCCACTTGACTGGCAGGATTTTCACCATAGTGGCAATATCAATCGAGCCTCTTGGATGAAGGCGAGCAGGTAAAGGCTGAAGGACAATGACAAATTAATATAGTTTAATATAGCCAAATTCAGAGTTCTTGAACATGTTTTCTGCTCCGAATTGCAGCGAAAGCCCCAAATCAGGAGAAGAAGATTTCAAATAAAGATCAAAAAAGAGTGAACCTAGATCTGATATAATAAGTTCGGGTTAAAAATCTAGTGGAGTGAATAGAAGAATTGAATGTCAAAAAAGGGTATGGAATCTGCGGCGAAATCATAAAACTTATGAGCAGAGAAGGAGCATCGAACTCTGTCCCAGACCAGGCAAGGAGAATATCAGCGGGAAAATAAATTTATTAGGTCGATTTAAATTTTATAGTAGCCACCAAATTAGATTTTAATAGGTAGTCAAATAAATTGCTATGGTCGGTTAGGTTTTTATGTGAGTAAAAATAATGTTAAACTGATTAGAATATTAATCAAAATTATATTATACTTCTCTAATATAAGTGAGAATCCTAATTAATCAAAGTTATATTATATCACTTTAATATAAGTAAGAATGTTCATATAAAGAGGGAAAATGAACATGAGCTTGGAAATATCTATCAACCTTTAAGGTAGTGAAAATTAACTTTAAATCTATGAATAATGTTATCAATAAATTTAAGTAGGTATAGTTAGTTTATTATTTTTGAGGAAGTTCATTTAGAGCTTAAAAATACCCAATTAGAAGCCCTTTACATGTGTTGTTAAGAGATACATGGGATAAATTTTGATTAAAGGAATTAAGGGGTACAATAAGATCAATGTATATAACCTACTCAAATCACCAAGAATATATCCAAACCATCAAGATGACACACTTCTCTGAGCAAAATTATGAAACACCATGGAATAACTCAGATTAAAACTTATAGTCAATCAATCAATAGTTAGAACATAGTGTTTAAGTGAACACAATAAAAATAGTACACATGCATTGGACATAATATCATATACACATGGATCATACATATCCAACTAAATGTGGTAGCTAAAGGAACTTTTTCCTACACATGTGTCCTAGATGGCTAAGGCGAGGTGTCATCAAACCAATGATACATTCACGAATTACATATAGATCCATATACCTTAGATGAAAAATGATCAATGTGACAAGAATCGTAGGGGTTGAGATGACAATCAAATTTTAAAATATCCTCTAAAATCCCATATAGAAAATGGGGTAACATATCCTATGACATCCAACTTGTGATATATGATGGGAAACCCTTAAATTATATTTGAAGAAAGATGTCTCATTGAGGTCTAGGTCAAGAAGAGGTACAATGCCTCACTAATTTGGTAGTTGAAGAAGTTTAAATCTTGGTTTGTCAATTTGGCCTTAAGTAGGCAGGGCAATATAGAAGGAGGTGACCCCCTTGGAAGAGTTCTAAAGGGGAAGGGCACATAAGGCCTTATATAAATATATAAATCCAATTACCTCCCTCATAAAAAGTTCTAGACATGTATTTAAAGAATGTAGATAACGACTTGTCCAAATGTTGATAAAGACAATAGAACATCCCTTGAATCTCATAATAAATGGGGGAATCTACAAATGGAAACGCTAGAAGATGTTATTAAGAAGAGGAAGGTCATTATGATTTATTTCAACTCGACGTGAATGTAAACCCACTTTGAACGCACCAAGGGAGATATGAAGGGAAAAATCTGATACTCTTGAGTGTATGTGGTTAAACAAAAAGGCCCCCTTTCATTTGCATGAAGTGTTCCTGATACAAATCCATGTTAAAGTCGAGGCCCTAAAAAGATGAAGTCCAAGTACATTGAATTTATTGTCTATAAATAACCTCTCTAACAACCTGACACAAACATATAATGATTTCATTTACATTTGAAGTGTAAATCACTTGAATTGTGTTACAACTTTAATCTCTCCCCAACAAAACTATGGGATGCTTCGTTGTGATGATGCTTAAACCCTATTGGAGAACAACCTCACAATTTAAAAGGAATTTAAACATGATGTAACTTTAATAGTGCCCCACATTCACCCTTTGGCTCACTACCCATGGCTAATTTGAGGTTATTTCAAGCACTGATGTGGACAATATCATTTTATTTTCTCTTATGTATAGTATTCTACATTGACACAATTCATTTTGTTTAACAAACAAAATATTTATATTGAGGGTTCACTCCTTGTGCATTAGGGCTAGACATGCCTTGTCTTTATGAGTGATCTATTCATTTCCAACTCCTTAGTCCTTCAAATTTTGCACGTCGTTAGGCCCAATACACCTACCCTTCTACTAGTCTTGTTTTCCTTCACAAGCACAAGACTTGGGGCTCTTCTTTGATAGTCACCTAACAACCCTCCAACTGTACTTGGACTACCATTTATTTTCCCAACCATGGTCAATTATTTTACTTAGCTAGTGCCCACAACACTGCCCTCATCTAGGGATCTTTAAAATTTCCACCTAATAGTGATTTGACTCCTCTCAAAATCACTATTTTTGTGTACCAATTTCTTTGTTGTCCAATCTATGAAAAAATCTGAACTACGCCTCTTATCATCCTTCTAACACTTTGTATATGCTTGAACTAGGGTCACAAAACATCCACTAAAAGTTGATTGACTAATTTTTTATAGCTTGCTTTAGATATATGTCCAAAACTCTTTGGACAATCCACCAAAATCAACTCCTCTTCATGTCCATCCATTCCTCATAATATTCCACAGTTATTCTACCCAATATTCTACTTAGGTTCCACCTTCCTTTGTATTTTCTATCTTCGCACATAATTTTGCAAACCATATTCCAAATTTGTGGTATATATTGCAGAGATAAACCTCTCTCCAAGGGTCCCGACCCCTCTTCTTCTACACATATTTGTCACGGTCTTAAGGGCATACCTTATGGATTGAACATGTTAGGAAACCTCCTTAACTACGACATTATACTTCTATTCGAATTTTCTTAGAACAAACCCTATCCACCCATAGCAAAAATAACAACTCTTACCTCCATAAGAGACACAACCTAGCTCATATGGACCTATAGATTCTGGGAACTTCTTTAACTGAATTAGGGTTTAAGGGTTTAAGGGGTTAGGGGTTAAGGGTTTATAGGTTTAGGGTTTAGGGGATTAAATGGGTTAGGGGTTTACTAGGGGTTTAGGGGGGATAAATGGGTTAGGGGTTAGGGGTTAAGGGTTTAGAGGTTTATGGTATAGGGGCTAAATGGGTCAGGGGTTTAGAGGTTTAGGGGGTTAAATGGGTTAGGGGTTGGGAATTTTTGTTTAAGGGGTTAGGGGTTAAGATGATAGTTTCATTGGTCTCTATTTGTGCACAATAATTGCTTATTCTTTGCGTCTCAATGTAACAATTTTGTAAGTATTGTTGCTTGTTGCCATGTCTTCTTTATTTATTAATTTATACTATTTGTTAGCCATTGATTTAAATTTATTGATGAAAATTTCTATTGCAAGCAAACCAAATGTATGTTCAATCTCCAGTTTCAAACTCAACCACAGTGTTGTCACACAATTTAAGTCTGGAGAATGGCCAACTAATGAAGTCTTAATAAACAGACTGCACCTCATGACTACTCCAGAAAATCTTAACTTCGAGTATCCCACATTCATGAGAAATTTGGCTCTAATAATCTTGCTCCACCTGACTGTGTCCTGGAAATACCCTTGTTTATTGCAAAAACATCCTAATGTTGTCAACCTTGTCCCTTAACAGACTAAGGAAACATATGTGACTGAGAGGAATGGAAAGGACTACAAAGTTGAGGAGAGTACAAAAGACTAAGATGGTTTAAAGGATAAGCTTGAAGAATGTAGCAGTGTTGAAACAACTAAAAGTTGTCCCAATCAAATAGTTGATAATGCGAAACCTTCTTCTGTACTAGTCAAGCAAGACTACATTCATGTGAGAGCAAGAAGAGTCCAAGCGACTAATAGGAATAGGCTGGAAGATAGGGTATGGTTCCCTCTTTTTGATGAAATATTTGATCTACATTTTGTCTATCAAAGATTAACCATTTTAACCTTGCCAACAAGGCATAATTAACCCAATCGTAGGTCCCACTGTTTCATGATATATATTAACTCTAGATATATATGATAAGGAATGATAAAGACATATATTGATAGAGGTGGCAAGACAAGGGGAGTCACAAGGGAGAGATGGAGATAAACTGAAGGAGAGGGGAGAGAAGGAATGGAGAGAGAGAGAGAGGGAGAGGAGTGAGAGAGTTATAGAAGGGTAAGAGAGGGAGATAGTGACACAAAGATGGAAGAGGGGCAGAAAGAAGGATAGAGGGAGGGATATAGTGAGAGGATTGGAGGGCCGAGAGAGAGAGAGAGGGGAAGAGAGAGCGAGGTAGGAGAGAAAGGGAGAGAGAAGAAGTACAATGTATTAAAACAATAAATATATTAGGCCCACTCTACACAAATCTGCAATCTGAGAATTCAGGATAAAAAGAGCAGGCTCCAACAACAATTTCATAGAAGGCTTTATTACTCAAATAGAAGAATGGCACAAGAAGTTTTCATCTCGCAAAAGCTCCTACTACAACCTACAAGCTAACAATACTCACTCTTATTATCTATTTCTACAAATGTCTAACTACTGTGCCCATCCTTTTCATTTATAAGTTAAGAGAAGGTGATGTTAGAAAATAGGCTAATGATAGCGTTAGTGGTGCATCTCCCTTGAGCATGAACAACTCCCTCATAACTTTGCCTTGTATGCAAGGCTTTTCTTTTAGAGTAGTGCATTATCATAGTAGATATAACTCCTCTCCTGAAGGTGCCTCATTCCATAAGTGTGCACTCATGAATGCACCTGAGATGATGATGTTAATCTCCTCAACTAGTGTGCCATACTTGGTGGGTGTGACCCAACAACTAATTCGTCTATCCTCAAAGGTGTTGTTATAAGCTTCTAGTTGTATTAAAGAATCTTTCTGACTGGTGTACCACAATCTAGCTCTGCAATCCTAGTGCTGCTCAACTTCTCAAGGCTGAAGTGAGACCAACTCGGACCAACTAGGTAATCTAACACCCTTGAGAAAAAAAAAAAAAAATCCAATAACCCAAGATTCTTCCCCAACTTGTCAAACTTCCCCTTTGTTAGGATCTTTGTCAAACTATTAACCATATGCAACTTTTTCAGAATGTGGTCCAACAATACTAACTCATAATGAACTTGGAATCTTAGGAAATTGTATTGAATATCAATGTGTTTGAAATGGTCATGACACATTGGATTTTCGCAGAGCTTGATGTAACTTTGATTCTCACAAGAGACAATAGTGGGCTTCAACAACTGATTGGTTGACTCTACAATCAAGTTGCAAATCTAGATAGCTTCATAATAAGTATATGAAACTGCCATATACTTTTCTTCAATGGAACTAAATGCAATTGTTGCTTTCTTCTTTTTGATTTAATAAAAAATATTTATAAAATGATAATAATGATGTTTAAAATGAGCCTTGTGATGGTCTATTTATACACATTGATTGTTCACGAGGTGTAGGGGTATGTTTATAACATCACTACCCTTGAAAGATTTGTCTTGAAAGCACAATAATTAGAATTTTCTTTAGTTAAGCACATTTTTGTGGTGGAATGAAGTTTATCAGATATCTATTTATACTTTGTAGAGGTTTGACTTTGTTTGTCCTTTGAGTGTTGGTGAGGTTTCTTTGTATTTTTTGCATCATAGTCTAAAGTATTTTGACCTGATTGTTTAACATGAAAACTTTATGTTTATTGGAAATATATTTGAAATACCTGCATGATCAAGAAACTGTTATGGTTAATTAAATTACTAATTAGGTACTACAGAAACATGATGATGTTGAGAGGGCTTGCCTGGGTGACTCTGGGAGCAACCCGAAGGTGGTCAAACAAAGATCTTCTAAGTTAGAAATCTGAAGAGAAAAAACTGGTGATGTATATGTGGTTGCTCAAACTAGGCTGTATGGAAAATCTTGGTTGAGAGTGTTTACCTTTCCGTGTCTTCACAAAAGTAGGTTGTCCGGTCATATAATAAGATCATGACTACATGTAGGTGATGGTTCTGTAGTAAGTTCTTAGCCTTATCTTCAGAATGGCTAACAGAGAGGATCAGGTTTTAATACAGGATATAATTTGATGAATTTGGAGATTTAGAGTTGAAGAAAAAATTGTGGTGATGTTTGGATGGGTGCTAATTTGTAGGGTTTTCCATTTTTATAATTTTCTTTGTTGTGCTTTCTACCATGCTACCTAGTTGCTTTCATGTTTCCCTAGCATTTTAACTTTTTCGATTTCTATCTCTCTATTGTTTCTTGCCCCATTTGAAATTTCATCCTTATTTGGTAGGTGTTTTCTTCAATATCATGTGAATATTTTTCCATCACACAACTTTTGTGGGGTTTGTCTATGCAAATAGCTTGTAAGGTCCATTCATCGGGGTGTTTGATGAAATGAAATGATTATCGATGATCACCAACTAATGGTACCTGCAGAGATTTACTCTAACAATTCTATAGTTTTCTTGTGCCAACAATTATACAACATTTTAACCTCATGAATTAGTCTCATCTGTTCTCTTAGCTGCTTCTATAAGCACTTATTGCTGTTGTCAAAGCTTGTAATCTCTAGTCCCATTGAGTTCTTTCATTTATTTGTGGACATTGATCTATTTTCATTTCATTTCTTCAATTTTTCTGACTGTTATGCGTTGCCTTTGGTCAGTGCCTTCTTTCTTACCTATGCTTTTTCTGCTTAAGCATTCCAGCCAGCCAGAGCATAAGGGGTAGCAGGAGCCACGCAGTCCAGCCAAAGTTTAGCAGGGGCAGCGCAGAGGTAGCAGGAGTCACACAGGGATGACGCAGGCCCAGTCAGGGCAGTGCAGGGGCAGTGTAATCCCTTCAGGTGTGATGCAGGCCCTTACTGAGCAGCGCAGAGGCTGACGTAGAGGGATTCAGAGCAGCTTACTACTACCATTTTTATTTCTCTGTTGAGTGAACCAGTTTTGGTGCACAGGATTTTTGTACTTGGATTTTGCATAATAATGAAAACCCTCCAGAGCTAGCTGCACTGGTTTTCCCACATTGGGTTTTTTCCGGGGATATTTGTCTAGAAACTCCATGTGTCACTTTGTGTATGAGAATTTTATTCAATATTTGATTTGTATGTGTAGGTTTCTAGTTGTATTTACTATTTCCTTCGTTCATTTATTGAATATTTCAGAAATTAACTTGTAACTTAATTCAAGTAGGAGAAGTAAATCAAGATACTGCAATAGGGTTTCTTAGATTAAGAAATTTTCACATTCCCTAGGTCTAGCCCCATTAGGTCACCTAGGGCAACAATTTCCCAGGAATCTAGCTAGAGGAAAACTTCTATCTCCTAGAGGCAGATGCGTTGCTGGGTGCCCTCACTCTCCTCAGAACATGGGCCAATTCTGACGGTGGAATCTCTAGATACCTCAAGCCCTAGCTCTAGGATCAAGTTTTGCCTAGGTGTTCCCAAGGATAGAACCTAGTAGGATCAATTTTACCTATCAAAGTAAAAACACTTGTCTGATCCTTTCCCATCACCTTATCCAGGATAGGAACATCATTGGTTGCTAAGTTCCATCCCCGAACCTAGGTTGGGTCCACTTGGCCCCATGTGGTCCCATTTGGTGTCAAAGGCCTTTCATCAAGGACCATTTGGGAATCCAAGTTCCCAAAGGATTTTAGGGATTGAGAACTTCCCTCATAAGTCTTATTCTTCTCCCTCAACCCTTCATTCCCCCTCCTCTCTCCCTAGAAGATAATTCCCTTGATTAAAAGGAAACCAAGTCCCACTCTTTATTTTATCTTAGGGAAAGGGTTTCGAGGGTCACTTCCCACCTATTCATTGACCTATACTCTACAAGTGACTTCCTAAACTACCGGGACTCCACCCATTGGTGAAATTCTGTGAAGAGCAAGGATCCGTCCTTCCTGTGTGTCCAAAAAGGGGTAGAAAGGTCAATTTTAGGGTGTTTTTTACCATTCTGGAAACCCAAAACTTGTCAAAATATCTAGGTAATGGGTAGGCATGCATAAATTTTGATGAAAAATCTAGAAATACAAATTTTTCCCCAAGAGGAGCTCCCAATCATCAGCGTGTTCCAAGTGGCGCGACACGTTGAGCAGGAAAATCTATGTTAAGGCCAAAATATTCAAAATTGACAAAATGTGTCCCAAATTTATTGAAATTTGGGCTGAATTTCCACCATCATGCGCTATGCTGGGCCAAGGAAGCTTCGGCCAAAATTTGGAGTCTATCATGCCTTTTGCGATGCTTTAATGCCCTTTTTAACTTTGCCTTCAGGATCTTGATTCGTGCCTTGAAAACATGATTTCTCGCCCAATAATGATTCTTCATGTGCCTTAACATGTTCTTTTCCTTGTTGGTCTTCTCCAATAGCTTCTCCAAATGAATATTGACCCTCTCAAGCCAAGTCTCTCGATCAGCCTCGATCTCTCGCTCAATGGATGTCATCTCGGTTTGGCTTCTTTGGGCAGCTTGCCAGTTCTAACGGATATTTTGCAACTCCATGATAGTTTGCTGATATTCCAACTATTTGTTTCACTTCTTAAGGTAGTTGATAATCCATTGGGCTCTTTGTAATTTTACGGTCAAGGTGTCTATTTCTGCCTTCTGCTCCTGAATAGTCTCTCTCAAATTTGAGCTAGGAGAGTTCAAATCCTCATCAATGAGTATGAAATCTATATCCTGGCCTCCTGAAGGCCCCTCATCCTGCATGGGTGTCTTACCCTTGTCCTGTACCTATACCTGTGCTGCTGATGATGGAAGCGAGACCCCTTCCACCCCATGCGGAGATAATACTCGCCGGGCTGCTGCAAATAATCCTCTGGTGCCTCTATGATAAGTAACAAACATCAGCACACTAGTAGTCTTTGTCTCCTGACCCTCATGCTGATATGAGGCTTCACCTACATCATGAACAACCTCCGAAGGAACCTGAGGAGTTGTGAAGAAATCACTATAAATTAAATCCTCCAATGAAATACCCTGCAAGCCGAGCTGATGCAAAACCACAATCTTGATGAGTGCAAAGTGATAGATACTGTTGTACTGATGCTCAGGAGTTTTCCTTTGCATGAGAGTGGTCATTCTCTCAATATTTTGGCACATGAAATAAGGGAGGTTCATCATCCTCACCCTGGTAAAATGCATCAATAACCTGATATGATAGGCATAGAGTCGTGAAAACCGGCCCTCACAACTGAAATATCTGATAATAAGTTTCATCAGAGGAGCATAGGAATCCTTTAAGAACCGGAAAGGAAACACTTTGCTGAGTTGTTTCACAAAGCTAGGCCTGATATACGGTTCATAATTTACCTTGTCAACTTGCTGTCTTTTGTTCCATTATTCTCCAACATTTGGTATTCCGATTGCTTGAGAGATAGTTTCCGGTGTTAAAGTGAATGTCACACCGGCAAGGGTGACCTGACCATCATGTAAATGCAACACAAACAAACGGGCCAGCTCCTGATGATGATGGACCCTAGCAACCATTTCACAAAATTGATAACAAGACTGTTGTTGAAAACATGCCATGGAAAATGGACAAGCCTGCAATTCAGCCAATGAAGTGGGCTCCTCTCTCACATGTCTGCCACTCTTATGAGGCCTTCTAGGTGCATGTAATTCAGTGGTGAAATCATTGTCTCAGTCATAGGATGTATCGGTATCTGTCTCCATGATGTCCAAGGTCTATGCAAGGTCTATGTTGTCTTTGATGAAAATGAGAATTTTGGTGTTTTTGATTTGATTTCCAAATATGTGGTAATATGGGAGGGAATATGGATGATCAGGAGCTCAGGACCAAGTGTCGTAAAATGGTCAAAAATGAAGGTGCTCAGAACTATTTTGAACCTGAACGACCGGATAGAGCTCGTCTTCCTGATTCTGGCGCCGTGAACGGTTCGAAAAACGGTCGCCGTATGCAGAATTTATTCAAGTTTGAAGATTTCTCAATTTCCATTAAAAAATGCCAAATTTGACTTTGTGGAAAATTTTATTAAAAAAAGAATATTCCACAGAATATTCTGGGAATATTCCGTGGAATATTCCGCAGAATATTCTGGGGAATATTCCATTTTCAGCCAATGGAAGGGCGCCACGTGGCTAGCCCGGAGGCCGCCACGTGGCCTCAAGGTCGAGTTGAAATGGCGTGTTAAAAATTTTGTTGGGGCTCGACAGGTTTCGAACTCCCGACCGCATGGATAATAGCCAACGGACTTTACCGCCAGACCACCGTTTATTCGTTGTTTATGGTTGCGGACGGGGGTCTACTTATAGTGTATATTATGATGGGCGGGGCCCGAAAGGGGGCCAGCCCCTAAGGGCCAGCCCCCTCTACATAGCACCGGGGCCGAGAACCACCGTCATATTTCATCGGCGCGCTTAAAACGGGCGGATAAACTTTGGATATGGTTATGTAGTGGGTTTTAAATATGAAACGGTGTTTTATTATAAAACGATTATATTTATTACAAACCCTTTTGTCATAACCGCCCACATATGAACGCGGATAACTTTACATTTATTGCCAACCCATTAACCTTGGCGGATAGTTGGCGGCCTCCGCCCTTTTTGGCGCTAGTTGCTTATTTGGCGGCGTTATCTGCAGTCTTTCCACATTTAGTGGATATTTTTTAGCCGAAACTGGCAGTTTAGTAAATGTGCCATAACTTCTGCTAGGAGAGGCCTTTGAAGGTGATTTTTTTTTTATTTTGGGTCTCTTCGACCTTCTGAAGCCATTGGCACAAGTTTCACAGCCATCTGAGGCCGTTTGCAGGTGATTTTGCTTCGTGGAAGTTCCAGGAGTCACTAGGGCCAAATCAGTTTGGGAGCTGCATTGGGAATTGTGCAGCCAGTGAATGTGGAACGAAGGTCATTCCTAAAGTTTTTCAGTATTCTGAATCCATTTCTACAGCTCGTTTTTCCTTTTGAGGAATTATTCTCACTGTTTAGCTTCAGGGAAGCTTTCAGGGCCACCAGGGTCATTTCAGTGTTGGAGCTGTTTGGGGGCTATGTTCATCCATTTTTGGTGATTCAAAAGCCTGTTTCTGCTATTTTCGACATTCTGAGTCTAATGGCAGAGGTTTTAGAACCAATTGAGGTCATATTCACCTAAAAATTCTCCATGCAAGTCTAAAGGGCCACCAGGGCCAATTGGGGAAAGTACTGTATCAGGTACAATTTCACTGTTTAGTGTTTGGGAAAGAGCATTTTTAGCTAATTCCTATCTTCTGATTCTGTATTTACAGTCATATTTGTCTTTCGAGACACTCTTATTCTTGTATTAGCCTTTGTATCATTTTTAATACAAGAGGACAAGCCTAGTTTGAGAGGCTTGGTCCAGCAGATGTAGCCCAGAGGAGGGGGTGAACTGCTTTATCATTTTGATGTCTTTATTTGCTGAAGATGATATGCTAAACAAAACTGATATAAAGTGTTAAACAGCAAATATACATAACTTTCATATACACATAATCACCTACTCAGCTGCAGAAAGTTATTTGTCTTATTCCGCAAGACATCAAACTTCAAGTATGTGTATGTCAAAGACTTCTAAGTGTTACTTCATTATTTCTTTAGGCAGAGCCTATAGAGGGCCAGGTAGCCTCTGGAACTCATCCTCTCTTTAGAGGTGACATGTCCGGTGAATGCCCCTACAGTCTATCTCTGTATAAGAAATAAGAAGTTTTCACAATTTCAGAGGTCACTTGGAGTGTATAGCTCAATTTGAAATTTTGGGAAATGGATACCTTGCACCCTTAAACAAGTACATTCCATTTTCAGATCAATGGAGGAATAGGGTAGTGGGAATAATGGAATTTCATCAAGTGAAATTGTGATTTTACCACTTGAAATCTGTGAGTTGAAAGGTTTAGGGACAACCACTTAATTTCTTGGGATAAACTTGGGGTTTGAGGAAATTTACAAGTGGGATGGGGATAATGGGAATGGGATAGGAATGGGTAACTAGGGATATAAGGTGAACAGTGAAATGGGCTATTGTGAGGATATAAACAATGAGGAGGGATTAACAAGGTGAAGAATGGAATTATTTGGCACAAAACAAGTTTCAAAACCCTAAAGGAAGCAATCCTCAAACAAGAGAATAGGGTTTGAGTTTTTGCATTTAAGTTCTCATAATCAACACCAAACACTTGTTCATTGGCATTTAAGAGGTGGCTTTGACTTACTTGAACAAGGGAGACCAAGTCGATTTGAGGATTTGGAAGAAATGGCAAGAAATTTTATTTTCGGCCATGTGCATCGCGCACCAAACCCAGTGCACCGCGCTCTGTCAATGCGCCGCACTGGAGTAAATTTCAACAATGGGAGCCGACCCAATGCGTCGCTCTTGCCCGATGCGTCACGACACCTGCCCAATGCGTCGCGCTCGGCAACTTCAACACAGTCAGCCCTCAAACAAATTGTTCGCTCCTCACAACTCTTCCTTGGCTCACTACTGTCTCTTTGGCATTTAAATGGAGTCTTGAAACATCAGAATCATATATATACCAAAGATTTTTATTTTTCATTTGAAAAAACCCACTTTGTAATGTTGCAAACTTTGACACTTTTCAAAAACTCAGTTTTGTTTTCCTTTTCCTTTAGGACTGAATGATGAGATTTTATGTCTGTCTTGCAGGGAATGGATGGCATGGATATTTGGAAAAGGCGACCAGGGCTACCAGTGGAGTGTTATTACAACTGTAAAACTTGAAAATCACATTGCATTTATTACATAAAAATGAAAATAACTATTTTTCTTCAAAACAGAGTTTTGAAGAAAAATCATTATTAAGCATTATGATGATGAAGTTTTAGCATTGAAACCTTATTTCGAACTTCCTCATGTGCCTGTTGACCATTATTAGGCATTCTGAAGACCGGATTAATGAACCCTAGACCTAATGAGACTAAAAACCCTAAAATGTCTCTTTTCCAACTACGAAGCCCAAAATGACTGTAAATGATTTTAATGAATAGAAATAGGCCAGTAGGTATAAAACATGAGGGACATGAGTGACAAGCCTCTATCGTCAGATGATACATGCTCCTAATGGAATGCAGCTGACATGGACTGAGTGAGACACCTAAGAATGCAATGCAACAAGAGGAATTTGATCTCTGACGGAGGGATGAATATACCGACACTAACAGAAGGGAATGTTGAGTGCTAAGGTGTGCTAGAGAGTGATAATGCATGTTGATGAGTGTTAAGGAGTACTAGGAAAAAACATTAAGGGAGCACTAGGTAAAAATTCATGGAAGTTAATGAATATGAGGAACGTGTACTGCCAGAGACTAGTGTTAATGGTTAGTGTTGGTTGTCATGCCAAGGAGGGAGTGACAAGGTATGCTAAGCATTGGTAAGGCATGCTAGGGAATATCAAGGCATGTTAAGAATTCCCAAAGTGTGCTTGGGAGTTCCAGGGTGTGCTAATTATATCATGTCCCAATTAATAGTGCCAAGATATGCCAATACATGCTAGGTGCTAAGGATGTGGTGCAGGGTGCCAGGGTATATAAATATGTGTCAAGGCAACAAAAGGAAGAACCAATAAGAGGGTTAATAAGTCAGGACTTTATATTTTTGAAAAGGGCCATGCTAGGCACACTAATAATAGGTCCCAATACATGCCAAGTGGAATTTTGTGCCAAGTGCTAATGTGTGTCAATGCATTCAACCAAGGTTTTCTAGGGCATGCTAGGGACTGTACGCAGCATGCCAACACACGCTAGGAGAGTTCCATGTTGTGTTAGCGCATGCCACCATGTGCTTGGGCGTCAATGTCATCAAAAGATGTTCCAAGACATGTGGGGTAATAAGAAATGTTAGTGTGTGCCAAAGCAGTAATTTAAGGTGTGCCCAGATTGTTGAGGATTGTTAGATCTTTCTCATTAATAGAATTTTCAGAGCCTGATTATGTATTAAATAATATATTTCCTACACACAATAGTGGAACTTTAACTAAATGGAATTTGCTAGATAATAAACTTAATAGATATGAATTATGTGTTGACTCATAGGAAATCTCTATTCGACTAGTCATTACTTGAGGGAAATGATACACGCTTATTACTTCTTAAAAAATTGACTGACCCTAACCATTATGGCCTTGGACATATTATAAAAAATTCTCAACAATAATGGTATTAAATAGTTATATTTTTACAAAAAAATTATTAACAGGCACATAGCATCATAAAAAACTCATTGGAATGATCAATGATGACGGACATTTTTTTATTGTCAGCAAAAGTAACAAAAATAGCATTGGTGAGGGTCATTAAAATTTCGTCACTAGAAGTGTCATCGAAGAAAGAATTAGTGATGGGCCTTTAACGACCCTCACCAAAAGTAAAATGTATTTAGTGACGGACCATAAAGGACCATCACTATATACACTTATAGTGATGGTTTTTTAATGACCGTCACCATATGTGACATTGGTGACAAACCTTAAAGGTCCATCATAAGCATGACCCTCACCAGTGTGCTTTTTTCTTGTAGTGTATATGCCTAACACACAAAATTAAAGAAAATTAACAGTGATTAAATAAAGGAAATCAGATCTATCAATCCGAGAAAGCCTCCACTGCCACATCAGAGGCTAATTGAATCCTCACAGCTACCAAAAGCCACATGCAGCCTCAAAGTAGTCAAAAGAGGTCAAGTTATGACCAGAACAGAAGATATTTGCCCCAATACAGCTGAACAGTTAATTCAATCAAAGACCTTATTTAAAACTGTCAGCAGAGTTATTACAAGGATAACAAAGAGCCTTAAATTCAACAAAATCTTCCTAGCGAGCTTAAAACTTAATTTAAACCAATTAATATAGAGGAAATATCTAAAATCTTCTCCATTGAGCCCCTCAAAGGCCGAGAAGCATTAAAATGTATTAATTGACCCTGTAGATATTTTCTCTCATTCCACCTCCTTGTTTTCCTATAAAATATTTTTGAGGAGCTCATTGTAAAGCATTGGTTGTAGAACTTTGAAATATACTTGTGCTCGAAACTTTCTTCATGTAAATATTGTTTATAGGCTCTTGAAGCTCTGTTTGTAATCAAATAAGTTAGGCTGAGAAGAGAAGATGATTGTTGAACTAAAACACTCAACTTGAAGAATGTAACTGGAGTGACATCAATATACAAGCTGATTCTTGGGATCCTAGTCTATATCACTGGTGAAGTGCTTCTTTCTATGTGATTTTTTTCCTTTCATGTATGCCATTTTGTTCATTTATTATCTGATAAAGAAAAACAACCATAGAGTTAGGATCTACTGTTTACAGTACCCTTCTCTGACTAATAAGCTTTATCTCAATGTTTTCCTCCAAATTGTTTATTTAAGAATGATTCAATACATTCCAAGTAGTTAGGAATGCTGGCATTCCCTCGTCCTACTATCCAAAATAAACATTTCTCTTGAATGTTATTCTAATTATGTACTCAGTAGAGTTAGACTAGGAAAGTTTATGGTTTTCCTTGTCTTCTAGTTCTCTCTTCAAAGGTAATTATGAAAGTTTCCCTAAGAGTATGGTGAAAGCAATTTAGATTTAAAAGTATCTTATCTGATATTAGGATGCACTTTGTTTTTCTTATCTGTTTTCATCCCTTCTGAAAGTAATTATGTGGATTACTAGATTGTTTGTATGTTGAGTTAGCTTTAATACAAGCTTGTCCAAAGAAGTCTATGGTTAGCCCTGTCCTTTGGTTGGTTTTAAACAGTTACTTAAAAGGCTTTTCTGGTTTGGAAAGACTGATAAATCCTAGTTGAAATTATTGTCTTTTTCCACACCTTCAACACTTTTATTGTTCCATTCCATCATTTTATCTCAAAAATCTTGTGACATAGATGACTTTCCCCTTGGACCACTCTTGAAATTGTTGCACAATTAAACCCTTTTATGACTCCATAGCCCAATGGACTAAAAACCAACATTATATCTATCCTATCAGCCAAAGCTTGTTCTGATTGCTTGCAACTTCACACCTTTGAAACTCTTCCATTTTAGGACTTTCCTCTCAACTAAAAATCATGCTCAACCATCCAAAACCTAACAAAAACCCTTGTTCATAATAACTAGCCTAATATCACACATAAAAGCCTTAAAGATAAATCAATATTTGCACTTATAAGAGAGATCCCTCTCTGGATTCATGAGGTCTACATCCTAGAATCCCAAAGTGGTTCAAGTGTCCTCTCCGCAGTTCTGGTCTCACCAATCTGCTAGAATTACAGGGAGATAACACGACCAAAAAATTATATCGGAGGACATCCTTTGATTTTGGGACAACCATGGCTTGCTACAATAGATGCCTATATCATATGTCTCTCATGTGATATGTATATTTCCCATGGAGATTCTAGGAAGTCACCTTGTACCCACCTGCTAGATCCATCCAGGAGCTTCGAGACACTTTATGGCTAGACTATGATAGTAGTGATGAGGAGACTTAATATTTTTATTTGATTCATCAGTATATCGAGTCGATCGAGGAAGGTGAGATTTGAAATAATATGGACACAATGCCAAATTTTGATTCACTTTCTCTAATTTTTAGCCCATATTATCAAGAGAACTATAATTCCCAACCTCTTCCATTACAGATTTTAGCAACCGCTATTAGTACTCTCGAGCCTGAGACCACTCTTGTTGAGATTAGTCCAGGAAAATATCTACACATAAGTTCAGAATTGGACTTATCCAAACAATAGAAGCTTGTGAATTTGTTACAAGCCCATATTGGTGCCTTTTCGTGGAGTTATGAGGACATGAAAGGCATCCCCCCTTAAACTTGTACTCATTCATATTTATATACAAGAGGGATCCAAACCTATTCGACAACCCCAAAGGCGCATGAATCCTGGACTAATAGAAGTTGTGAAGGAATAATTACAAAAACTCTTAGATGCTAATTTTATCTATCCTATATTTGATAGCCAATGCGTCTCCCCATTGGTGATGGTTCCAAAGAAAGACGAGAGATGTTATATTTGCATTGATTATAGAGAATTAAACAAAGACACACTCAAGGATTATTTTCCCCTACCCTCCATTGATCAGTTGTTAGATACCCTTGCTGGTAAAAACTAGTTTTCTTTTTTAGATGGCTTTGGTGGTTATAACCAAATACGAATCTCACCTGAAGATTAGGATAAGACCACCTTTGCTTTTCCATGAGGAATATGGGATTACTGAGTGATTAATTTTGGATGTTTGGGCTATCTTTGCTGACCTCAAGTATTTAGAGGTATATATGGATGATTTTTCGGTATTTGGTGATTCTTTTCAAGAAGCCCTTATTTTACAAAATACAAGTTATTTTACATCTTATTGCACCCAAAACACAAAGGGAAGTGAGAGGATTCCTAGGAAATGCAGGCTATTATTGGAGATTCATTGAAAATTTTTCTAGGATAGCCACCCTTCTTTTTCGGTTATTGGCTACGGATAGTGATTTCTCTTGGATTGTAGCTTGCGAACAAGATTTTGAGAGACTGAGGGAAAAATTGCTATAGGCACCGGTCCTGAGAGGGCCTAATTGGTCCCTTCCATTTCATATTTTCTTAGATGCCGTAGGCAATGCTATTGTTGCAACTTTAGGAGAGGAAGAAAATCAAGAACCCTATGCTAATTACTACATCAATAAAAACTTGTCACGTGTTGAATTGAATTATACAACAACTGAGAAAGAGTTTCTAGATGTGATATTTTCCATTAACAAATTTAGACATTACATTATAGGTTATGAAGTGCTTATACATACAGAACATTTTTCCATAAAATACTTAATGAACAAACCTTTGACTAGTGGTAGAGTCACTACATTGTTACTTTTATTACAAGAATTTAATGTTACCATTATTGATAGATCAGGAAAATAAAATGTAGTATCTTATTGACTTTCTAGATTTAATAATCCTGGCAAAATAATTCTTGTAGATGATTCTTTTCCTGGTGAACATATTTTGTTGTATCAAAAAATTCTCCATGGTTTTCTGATATAGCATGGATATAGCTAATTATTTAGTCACTGGAAAAACACCACCTCACCTTTCCACTCGAGAGATGTGGAATATTATTCATAAAAGTGCTTCATATTCCTGGATTCAAGGAGACCTCTTTTACACGGGACCTGATCTTATTATCTGTAGATGTGTGAGAGTGGAAGAGGTGTTTGATATTTTAAAATCTTCCCATGATGAACCTTGGGGGGCCATTTTTATGATAGGAGAAATGCATATAAAATTCTTTGCACTAGCTATATTTGGCCTTCTGCATGTAATTCAGTGGTGAAATCATTGTCTCGGTCATAGGATGTATCGGTATATGTCTCCATGATGTCCAAGGTCTATGCAAGGTCTATGTTGTCTTGGATGAAAATGAGAATTTTTGTGTTTTTGATTTGATTTCCAAATATGTGGTAATATGGGAGGGAATATGGAGGAATAGGGTAGTGGGAATAATGGACTTTTATCAAGTGAAATTGTGAGTTTACCACTAGAAATCTGTGAGTTGAAAGGTTTAGGGACAACCACTTAATTTCTTGGGATAAACTTGGGGTTTGAGGAAATTTACAAGTGGGATGGGGATAATGGGAATGGGATAGGAATGGGTAACTAGGGATATAAGGTGAATAGTGAAATGGGCTATTGTGAGGATATAAACAATGAGGAGGGATTAACAAGGTGAAGAATGGAAGTATTTGGCACAAAACAAGTTTCAAAACCCTAAAGGAAGCAATCCTCAAACAAGAGAATAGGGTTTGAGTTTTTGCATTTAAATTCTCATAATCAACACCAAACACTTGTTCATTGGCATTTAAGAGGTGGCTTTGACTTACTTGAACAAGGGAGACCAAGTCGATTTGAGGATTTGGAAGAAATGGCAAGAAATTTGCTTTTCGGCCATGTGTGTCGTGCACCAAACCCAGTGCGCCGCGCTCTGTCAATGCGTCGCGCTGGAGTAAATTTCAACAATGGGAGCCGACCCAATGCGTCGCGCTCGCCCAATGCATCACGACACCTTCCCAATGCGTCGCGCTCGGCAACTTCAACACAGTCAGCCCTCAAACAACTTGTTCGCTCCTCACAACTCTTCCTTGGCTCACTACTATCTCTTTGGAATTTAAATGGAGTCTTGAAACATGAAAATCATATATATACCAAATATTTTGATTTTTCATTTGAAAAAACCCACTTTGTAATGTTGCAAACTTTGACACTTTTCAAAAACTTTGTTTTGTTTTCCTTTTGCTTTAGGACTGAATGATGAGATTTTCTGTCTGTCTTGTAGGGAATGGATGGCATGGAGATTTGGAAAAGGCAACTAGGGCTACCAGTGGAGTGTTATTACAACTGAAAAACTTGAAAATCACATTGCATTTATTACATAAAAATGAAATAAACTATTTTTCTTCAAAACAGAGTTTTGAAGAAAAATAATTATTAAGCATTATGATGATGAAGTTTTAGCATTGAAACCTTATTTCGAACATCCTCATGTGCCTGTTGACCATTATTAGGCATTCTAAAGACCGGATTGACGAGCCCTAGACCTAATGAGACTAAAAACCCTAAAATGACTCTTTTCCAACTATGAAGCCAAAAGTGACTGTAAATGATTTTAATGAACAGAAATAGGCTAGTAGGTATAAGACATGAGGGACATGAGTGACAAGCCTCTATCATCAGATGATACATGCTCCTAATGGAATGCAGCTGACATGGACTGAGTGAGACACCTAAGAATGCAATGCAACAAGAGGAATTTGATCTCTGACGGATGGATGAAGATACCGACACTAACAGAAGGGAATGTTGAGTGCTAAGGTGTGCTAGAGAGTGATAATGCATGTTGATGAGTGTTAAGGAGTACTATGAAAAAACATTAAGGGAGAACTAGGTACAAATTCATGGAAGTTAATGAATATGAGGAACGTGTACTGCCAGAGACTAGTGTTAATGGTCAGTGTTAGTTGTCATGCCAAGGAGGGAGTGACAAGGTATGCTAAGCATTGGTAAGGCATGCTAGGGAATATTAAGGCATGTTAAGAATTCCCAAAGTGTGCTTGGGAGTTCCAGGGTGTGCTAATTATATCATGTGCCAATTAATAGTGCCAATATATGCCAATACATGCTAGGTGCTAAGGATGTGGCGCAGGGTGCCAGGGTATATCAATATGTGTCAAGGCAACAAAAGAAAGAACCAATAAGAGGGTTAATAAGTCAGGACTTTATCTTTTTGAAAAGGGGCATGCTAGGCACACTAATAATAGTTCCCAATACATGCCAAGTGGAATTTTGTGCCAAGTGCTAATGTATGTCAATGCATTCAACCAAGGTGTTCTAGGGCATGCTAGGGACTATATGCAACATGCCAACACATGCTAGGAGAGTTCCATGTTGTGTTAGCGCATGCCACCATGTGCTTGAGCGTCAATGTCATCAAAAGATGTTCCAAGACACGTGGGGTAATAATAAATGTTAGTGTGTGCCAAAGCAATAATTTAAGGTGTGCCCAGATTGTTAAGGATTGTTAGGTCTTTCTCATTAATAGAATTTTCAGAGCCTGATTATGTATTAAATAATATATTTCCTACACACAATAGTGGAACTTTATCTAAATGGAATTTTCTAGATAATAAACTTAATAGATATGAATCATGTGTTGACTCATAGGAAACCTCTATTCGACTAGTCATTACTTGAGGGAAATGATACACGATTATTACTTCTTAAAAAATTGACCGACCCTAACCATTATGGCCTTGGACATATTATAAAAAATGCTCAACAATAATGGTATTAAATATTTATATTTTTACAAAAAAATTATTGAAAGGCACATAGTGTCATCAAAAACTCATTGGAATGATCAATGATGACGAACATTTTTTTATTGTCACCAAAAGTAACAAAAATAGCATTGGTGAGGGTCATTAAAAGTTCGTCACTAGAAGTGTCATCGAAGAGAGAATTAGTGATGGGCCTTTAACGACCCTCACCAAAAGTGAAATGTATTTAGTGACAGACAATAAAGGACCATCACTATATACACTTATAGTGACGGTTTTTAGTGATCAATGACGACGAACATTTTTTGACCGTCACCAAAAGTAACAAAAAGAGCATCGGTGAGGGTCAGTAAAATTTCGTCACTGGAAGTGTCACCAAAGAGAGAATTAGTGATGGGACTTTAATGACCGTCACCAAAAGTGTCATTGAAATTTTCTTTGGTGACAGACCATAAAGGACCATCACTATATACACTTACAGTGATGGTTTTTTAATGACCGTCACCATATGTGACATTGGTGATGAACCTTAAAGGTCTGTCATAAGCATGACCCTAACCAATGTGCTTTTTTCTTGTAGTGTATATGCCTAACACACAAAATTAAAGAAAATTAACAGTGATTAAAGAAAGGAAATTAGATCTATCAATCCGAGAAAGCCTCCACTACCTCATCATAGGCTAATTGAATCCTCACAGCTACCAAAAGCCACCTGCAGCCTCAAAGTAGTCAAAAGAGGTCGAGTTATGACCAGAATAGAAGATATTTGCCCCAATACAGCTGAACAGTTAATTCAATCAAAGACCTTATTTAAAACTGTCAGCAGAGTTATTACAAGGATAACAAAGAGCCTTAAAGTCAACAAAATCTTCCTAGCGAGCTTAAAACTTAATTTAAACCAATTAATATAGAGGAAATATCTAAAATCTTCTCCATTGAGCCCCTCAAAGGCCGAGAAGCATTAAAATGTATTAATTGAGCCTATAGATATTTTCTCTCATTCCACCTCCTTGTTTTCCTATAAAATCTTCCTGAGGAGCTCATTGTAAAGCATTGGTTGTAGAACTTTGAAATATACTTGTGCTCGAAACTTTCTACATGTAAATACTGTTTATAGGCTCTTGAAGCTATGTTTGTAATCAAATAAGTTAGGATGAGAAGAGAAGATGATTGTTGAACTAAAACATTGGACTTGAAGAATGTAACTGGATTGACATCAATATACAAGCTGAATCTTGGGATCCTGGTCTATATCACTGGTGAAGTGCTTCTTTCTATGTGATTTTTTTCCTTTCATGTATGCCATTTTGTCCATTTATTCTCTGATAAAGAAAAAAAAACCATAGAGTTAGGATCTACTGTTTACAGTACCCTTCTCTGACTGATAAGCTTTATCTCAATGTTTTCCTCCAAATTGTTTATTTAAGAATGATTCAATACAGTCCAAGTAGTTAGGAATGATGGCGTTCCCTCGTCCTACTGTCCAAACTAAACATTTCTCTTGAATGTTATTTTCATTATGTACTCAGTAGAGTTAGACTAGGAAAGTTTATGGTTTGCCTTGTCTTCTAGTTCTCTCTTCAAAGGTAATTATGAAAGTTTCCCTAAGAGTATGCTGAAAGAAGTTTAGATTTAAAAGTATCTTATCTGATATTAGGCTACACTTTGTTTTTCTTATCTGTTTTCATCCCTTCTGAAAGTAATTATGTGGATTACTAGATTGTTTGTATGTTGAGTTAGCTTTAATACAAGCTTGTCCAAAGAAGTCTATGGTTATCCCTGTCCTTTGGTTGGTTTTAAACAGTTACTTAAAAGGCTTTTCTGGTTTGGAAAGACTGATAAATCCTAGTTGAAATTATTGTCTTTTTCCACACCTTCAACACTTTTATTGTTCCATTCCATCATTTTATCTCAAAAATCTTGTGACATAGATGACTTTCCCCTTGGACGACTCTTGAAATTTTTGCACAATTAAACCCTTTTATGACTCCATAGCCCAATGGACTAAAAACCAACATTATATCTATCCTATCAGCCAAAGCTTGTTCTGATTGGTTGCAACTTCACACCTTTGAAAATACTTCATTTTAGGACTTTCCGCTCAACTAAAAATCATGCTCAACCATCCAAAACCTAACAAAAACCCTTGTTCATAATAACTAGCCTAATATCACACATAAAGGCCTTAAAGATAAATCAATCTTTGCACTTATAAGAGAGATCCCTCTCTAGATTCAGGAGGTCTACATCCTAGAATCCCAAAGTGGTTCAAGTGTCCTCTCCACAGTTCTGGTCTCACCAATTTGCTAGAGTTATGGGGAGATAACATGACCAAAAAATTATATCAGAGGACATCCTTCGATTTTGGGACAACCATGGCTTGCTACAATAGATGCCTATATCAGATGTTTCTCATGTGATATGTATATTTCCCATGGAGATTCTAGGAAGAAATTCACCTTGTACCCACCTGCTAGATCCATCCAGGAGCTTCGAGACACTTTATGGCTAGACTATGATAGTAGTGATGAGGAGACTTAATATTCTTATTTGATTCATCAGTATATCGAGTCGATCGAGGAAGGTGAGATTTGAAATTTCTTGAATAATATGGACACAATGCCAAATTTTGATTCACTTTATCTAATTTTTAGCCCATATTATCAAGAGAACTATAATTCCCAACCTCTTCCATTACAGAGTTTAGCAACCGCTATTAGTACTCTCGAGCCCTAGACCACTCTTGTTGAGATTAGTCCAGGAAAATATCTACACATAAGTTCAGAATTGGACTTATCCAAACAATAGAAGCTTGTGAATTTATTACAAGCCCATATTGGTGCCTTTTCGTGGAGTTATGAGGACGTGAAAGGCATGCCCCCTTAATCTTGTACTCATTCATATTTATATACAAGAGGGATCCAAACCTATTTGACAACCCCAAAGGCGCATGAATCCTGGACTAATAGAAGTTGTGAAGGAATAATTACAAAAACTCTTAGATGCTAATTTATCTATCCTATATTTGATAGCCAGTGCGTCTCCCCATTGGTGATGGTTCCAAAGAAAGACGAGAGATGTTATATTTTCATTGATTATAGAGAATTAAACAAAGACACACTCAAGGATTATTTTCCCCTACCCTCCATTGATCAGGTGTTAGATACCCTTGCTAGTAAAAACTACTTTTCTTTTTTAGATGGCTTTAGTGGTTATAACCAAATATGAATCTCACCTGAAGATTAGGATAAGACCACCTTTGCTTTTCCATGAGGAATATGGGATTAATGAGTGATTAATTTTGGACTTTGTAATGCTTCAACTACCTTTCAAAGGGATGTTTGGGCTATCTTTGCTGACCTCAAGTATTTAGAGGTATATATGGATGATTTTTCGGTATTTGGTGATTCTTTTCGAGAAGCCCTTATTTTACAAAATAGAAGTTATTTTACATATTATTGCACCCAAAACACAAAGGGAAGTGAGAGGATTCCTAGGAAATGCAGGCTATTGCCGGAGATTCATTGAAAATTTTTCTAGGATAGCCACCCTTATTTTTCAATTATTGGCTACGGATAGTGATTTCTCTTGGATTGTAGCTTGCGAACAAGATTTTGAGGGACTGAGGGAAAAATTGCTATAGGCACTGGTCCTGAGAGGGCCTAATTGGTCCCTTCCATTTCATATTTTCTTAGATGTCGTAGGAAATGCTATTTTTGCAACTTTAGGAGAGGAAGAAAATCAAGAACCCTATGCTAATTACTACATCAATAAAAACTTGTCACGTGTTGAATTGAATTATACAACAATTGAGAAAGAGTTTCTAGATGTGATATTTTCCATTAACAAATTTAGACATTACATTATAGGTTATGAAGTGCTTATACATACAGAACATTTTTCCATAAAATACTTAATGAACAAACCTTTGACTAGTGGTAGAGTCACTACATGGTTACTTTTATTACAATAATTTAATGTTACCATTATTGATAGATTAGGAAAATAAAATGTAGTATCTTATTGACTTTCTAGATTTAATAATCTTGGAAAAATAATTCTTGTAGATGATTCTTTTCCTGATGAACATATTTTGTTGTATCAAAAAATTCTCCATGGTTTTCTGATATAGCATGGATATAGCTAATTATTTAGTCACTGGAAAAACACCACCTCACCTTTCCACTCGAGAGATGTGGAATATTATTCATAAAAGTGCTTCATATTCCTGGATTCAAGGAGACCTCTTTTACACGGGACCTGATCTTATTATCTGTAGATGTGTGAGAGTGGAAGAAGTGTTTGATATTTTAAAATCTTCCCATGATGAACCTTGGGGGACCATTTTTCTGATAGGAGAAATGCATATAAAATTCTTCGCACTAGCTATTTTTGGCTTTATTTATTTTTGGATTCCAAACAATATATCAAGCATTGTGACAGTTGTCAGTGAATGGGCCAATGTGGCCAAGACGATGAAGCGCCTTTGTGTCCTCAAGTCATGATTGACCCCTTTGAAAAATGGGCCATTGATTTTCTAGGACCTATAGCTCTGATGTCCTTAGACAAAATACATATCTTAGTTTGTATATAATCTGTAAAAAAATGAATAGAAGCTATAATTTTTTATTATTCTACTGAAAGAGTCATTGTTGATTTTTTATTTGATGAGATTTTTACTAGATTTGGTGTTCCAAGAGAAATTTTTATTGACTAATGAGCACCATCATTAGGTACATTTTAAGGGGTTAAGTGTCACTTTTTTAGCCTTGTTAGTCTCTCTTTCTCACATTTAATTGCATTATGGTCATATGTTTCTTAGTGTATATGGTGTATTAAGAGTGTTGTACTTCGAATGCCTAATGTGCTTTAAATGCAGGAAAATCAAGAGAATATTCTATTTTCGCTGAAGATTGCACAATAAAGGCTCAGAGTAGAAAACAAGGAGTGATTGTATGGGGTTGAACACCTCATTAAATCCTAAAGGAAGCCAATGGATCCTCTAGATTCTCCTCCAACAACTTGAAATCAAAGGCAACCAAGCAAGTGGAAGATCAAGTGGAGCCAAGCTCCACTTCTCTTGAGTTCGAAGGAGACAAATCACCTACTTTTTAGGGATCTTTTTGTTGATACCCTTTAGGATAAATAAGGTAGAGAAAGAGCTCATTCTATTTTTGGAGATAGATAAATCACTTTTAGGTCTTGTAATATACATTTGTGGCTTTCATATGTCGTGTAGCAGAATTGGTTATGAAATAAAATGAATATTAAGTTTCTTATACCCTAAGTTAGTTTTAGGGAGTTGAGCTTGTGGGTTAGGGCCAAATCCATTGGTCTCAGTTTCTCTTATGTATTTGTATTTACCTTTTATGCTATTGTAGTTATTTTTCTTACATTTCATCTCATTGAATTCAGTTTGCTTCCATTTCAAATGCTGTAGTTAGTTTTCTTACATTTCGTATTGTTGTATTTTTTTTTTCTTCCATTTCATGTTGTTGTCATTAGTTTCCTTACCTATCATGTTGCAGTAGCATAGAAAACTCTAAAATTGTGTTAAATCCTCCTTCTCTCAACTCTTCCATTATGGTTTGAGGAGGGTATATCTTCAGCACAGACCCAAATTTTCTTTCAGTTTATATTTTCTTGGAAATTTTAGATAGGTTGTTTTGTTTATCATGAACATGTTGTAGATGAAGAGTTATTTTTCTGTTTTAAGCGCATATGTAAGTTTTCTTAAATTCAACTCATCTTTTCCACCATTTTCATCATAGATTTTTCAATGATAATTTCATGAATAGGTAGTTTTCTTGCATGTTTGAGTACAGAAAAAGAGGAGGGCTCCGCCAACACCATTAGCTTCAATTTCCACCCCTTATCAACCAATTTCCAACAAAATCGCCTTCAACCCTATTTTTGAACATCCCCACCACAACATCGAGAGCCACCTTGGAGGTGCAAACCAGGCTTTGAGAGGAGTTCTAAGCTTGGAAAAATGGTTGGATACCTTCCATCCACCTAGACACACTTGCATTTAACCTCTCCTACCCATTTCCTCACCATTTCTTGCCTCAAACTACTCTCATCCTATTTCGTGTAGCATTTCAGGACATCCTGTAGCACTATAGGAAATCTTGTAGTTGATCCTATAGCAGCACTAGTCAATCACATTTTCAGCCCAAAACCTCTCTTTAACCTCATATAGACCCGACACAACCTCCATGACACCTTCAACTTTGAAACCATGAGTTCAAGACCCTCTTAGGTCACCTTAGCACCCCCTTCTTTTGCTACAAAACATATTCATTTACAAGCATAATTAGGTCATTGAAAGATGCATTGTTAAGCATAACAATTAAGCGTGTGGTAGATAGAGTTAAATCAATCATTTGGTTCAGCATGTGTGCCTAGATTAGTTTCCCTTTCTGCAAGTTCAATTAAGCAAATTAAATCATGAATGCCATTTAGTTTAACTTTATTTCTTGCATTAGTTGAACTATGGACTTCCTTTCTTGAAAATACATAGATGATTTTTTGTGATATAGAATAGCTTCTTCTCCTGTTGATAGAGTAATGGTCATGAGTTATTTTCAATCTTAGTTTTCATTCAAATGTGTGACAGAATTCATTTCTCAGAAGTAACGTATTGCACCCCATCGTAGAAATAATAAGAGGATGACATGATTAGAATGCATATTTTGTGTATATAGAACTATCACCTCCAAGTTTGTATGAAGCTAGGGTTGATAAAGTGAAGAAGAGTAGCCTCTAGGAGTTGTAGCACTCTTGGTGCAATACCATGGCTTTACATTTTTTGGCATCGTTGTTGGGGAAGGTGTCTAAGTAGGTGCTTTGATTATGTTTTAACATTATATTCTATTTTTATTTTTCATTTAGATCCAAAATATTGAACAATAAAAAAAACAGTTTGACTTTCATGCCTTGTAGGAGTAGGGATAACCAAGGAATATCTTTACCAAAAACCCCCCACATCCCCACAAAATCACCCGTCACTCTTCTTCATTGACTATGAAGCTTAACACACCATATGTGATCCACTTGAAAACTTTGAAGAACCTATTGTAGAAGAAGAAGAACTTGCTTCACCAATTCAAGTCATGGCTGAGGCTGGGACCGAAGATGTCTTTCCCATTAGAGAAACATATAGGGAAATTATAATTAAAAACATCAGTACTTCAACCCTTCCACATTTCCCTCGACTTACTATTGAGGATGTTGGAAACTTCATGTCTGAATTCTTTGTTGTCTATAGGACCTATGACTATGCCTCATATTACCAGAAGCTAAAACTATTACCATTCACTCTCAAGGATGTAGCCTTGCACTGGTTCATGGGTTTTCCTAGGAACAACATCACTACTTGGGCACAAATTCAAGAGTCCTTTAAAAAAAAATATAGAGACTACTGTAGGTCTAAGGTAATCAAAGAATAAATATTTAGGATGACTCTGGGACTTGATGAGTCCTTTGAGGATTATGAAGAAATATTCCAACTGAGCTATAAAAGAGCCAACTGCACCCTTTATCCTGGATCAATTAAGTTTTTACTCCTCTGAGGGATGAAGGAAAAGGTGATAGAAACCCTTGATTTTTTTTTTGGAGGAGAAATATACAAAATACCTTATGAGGAGATCAAAACAGTGTTTAGAAATCACTCTAGAGCAGCTAGGAAGAAAGGTAGAGCTAGCTAAATCATGAACAACACCCCTTCCTCTTCCACCTCCAACAAGCATGATATTGGAAATATTTTGGAGGACTTCAAAAGTGAGATGCTTCACATATTTTCTTTGCAAATGGACACAATGCATATCAAGGGGAAGCAAGAGGAAATAGAGCGGGCCTTGCCTATCTTCTACCCTCTAGAAAACACCCTTGGAATGAATGTCCACTAATTTTCATAGATATTTTCTTAGTCTGTGAATAGAATCATGCCACAAATAAGTGTCCCTCCTTACCTGGGCTCAAAGTTGTATATCAAGGTGGGGAAGGAGGAACCGAGCAACTCTGTTTCATAAATCAAAGGAGGCCACAAAGGCATCAATCATATCAGTAGGGTATGAAAGGTTCACCTTACTCATACTATCATACAAACTAGAATGCACCTATGCACTCTTGGTACACATCCACTCCTCCATCATGGCCTATACCTCCTACTTGGACTTACCACCCTCCATATCACTCTTAGCTTGTGAGCCAACCATTCCAAAAATATGTTCCTGAACAACCTCAGTGGAGAAACCCATCATAAGGATGGAGGCCCCAACACAATCAACCACCTGCTTTATTGCCTCCACCCAAACCTCATCCTCAGCTCACCCATTCTAATCAACCTAAGTTGCCTCATATGCCTTCCCAGCCAAATCTGAACCCTAACAACAAGCAGAAAATTCAAGTTTACAATGGGGAAACATCCTATCCAACTTATGATGTGGAGATACATAGATCAACCTCAAGTCAAGAAGAGTACTCCTAAACAATCATCCTCCATATCCACCTGCATAGGTTGAGGAGGAAAATGAATAAAGAAACACTCAAATCTTGAGTGCCTAATCCACTATAGTCAGAGCACCCCAGAAGAGACTAAACTTCTAGGAGAACTGAAAAATTTGTGTGTGAAAAAACCCCTTATCTAGTCCATTAAAAATGTTTCTATTTACAATAAGTTCATCAAAGAAAAGTTCTTTAAGAAACCCGGAAGAAAGAAGAGAGACACCCCCAACATCAATGTAGTGGGACAAATTTCCAAATTAATGTTAGGAAAGGTGATATTCCTGAAGTACCTGGACATTGGAAGTCCAATAGTAGATGTACACAGGAAAAGAACTGTCCTCATCACCGACTGATTCATTTTTTAACGAGGTTGACATAGTAAAAGGAACTCTCCTCACTCACTGATTCATTTTTTAACGAGGTTGAAACAGTAAAAGGAACTATCCTCGCATGCACTGATTCATTTTTTAACAAGGTTGACACAGGAAAATAACTACTCCTTCTTAGGGTTCAAATCTTAAACTAAGTTGGACTCATCCGAAGGATGAGCTTATAAACAAGCAAATGTTATCCTCCTCAAGCTTGTCAAAAAGAAAGAGGTACTTGCCAGAAATGGTGGGGGAAAAGAGAGAAAAACGAACCTATTTGTTACATTTTGATTATTCAGAAAGTCGTTAACCACTCTTGAACACGACACTTTTTTTTCACCTGGGTTGGGAAATCGTTTACCTAACAATTAATCAAACCACATTGAAAGTCTTCAGCCGGTTTCTGGGTATTAGCTTTGGGTCAATTGTCACCAAACCATCTGTAGTGTCGTTATGTGTTCAAGAGGACAGTTCAAATAAACCATTCATCTGCAAAATATCTGTCATCCATTTTGACCATCCCCAAGTCAGTCCTTGCCAATATATTTCTTCAAAACTTGATCTATGATTTCGTGTTGTGGGCTTGCCTACGATGGATCACTTTCTATCGACGACAGCTCATTATCTAGGAAGTTGATCCAGAAATCATCAGTACCTTGGAATCTGCATGCCTCAATGGCAGGTTTCTCGCCTTCGATGACAGGTTGCATCATTGACCTTCGATCGAATGATTCCGTGACATGTTCAACTTCAACTCATTCATTCACATTTCATGGATTGTATTGAGTACTTTGAGAGCCATTGACATTACTGGTGGTTTCTCTCACACTTGTTAATTGTTCGCATCATTGACTGGTAATCAACTGGTTTCTACCATGTTCGACTTCAACACATTTATTCACATGGATAGAATCGTACTAGTTCGATATGCAAAAATCAAGACCCTGGATCTAGTTTCTACCATCCAGGTTGCGAGGAGTTTTATTATTATATAGTAGACTATTCATTATAGATGGATGTGCCCATGTTGTGTCTACACTATTGATGTAATATTAAAATCGTTTATGTATCAGCTTGAATTAGATGGTTTTGATCTAAGTATGGGAATGCCTACCTCAGTGATGATATGTATACATATATATATTTTTCATTGAATGTTTTTACAGGTTCTGACTGGGGTGTCCACAGGATGATCCTTGATATGATAAAGTACTTTACTCTTCGTATATGACAGACTTCATCTTCATCTATTTCAGACTTCGCACTTTAGGGGGCAATCTATTACACTAAAAAATGTCACCTTGACATTCGGCTAACTGTATGAGCTCATTAGCACTCATACATACCTCCTTTGCAAGTCTTAAAACCTTTACTCCTCATGTCAAACCTTAAAAATAAGAGAAAAATTCCTAAAAATCTCCTAAACTTTGGTATCGCACTTTCTCTATATCTTTCCTGCGATTCCGCACCCAATGTTCAGTTATCCTACAGACCTAAAATGCACTTTCTCTATGTTATAGGTGCGGACTCCTGTAAAACTTGAAAAGGTGAGAAAGTAAAGTGAAAAAGCTGAATTTTGGTCAATTCTAGAAGGTTCTAGATGAGATTTTTTGGGGATGAGTACGCTTTCATAAGGTGCATGCATCCCTCACCTTAAGGAACTAATCCCTTGATGTGAGGAGCCTATCCCTTTAAAGGAGGATTATATCCCTTCAAAGGTGGAACCCTAACTTCCTCATCTTCTCTATAAAAGGAGGCATTGGGTAGCCTCAAAGGGTTAAGAAGTTTTGATTGAGTTGAAGTGCTGTTAAGATTTAGACTTCTTTCTGCTGATATTTTGAGAGGAAAGATCACATACTTTTTTTTGCTCCTGAAGGAAGAGTGAAAGACTTATCAAAGTAGAGGAGATTCATGCTTCGGACCCCGGGAAGGCCTTTCGAACATCAAGGCTAAGGTTGTAAGGTTCTTCTATATTTTAAGATTAATACAATCAAGTTTTGTTTTTCTCAATAAATTATCGTTCGATTGTTTATTTCAATAAGCTGTCATTTGATCATTTATTCCATAGATTCCTTGATCACTATGATAGGTATTTTTTATAATTATTTGTTATAAAGGTGCTATTTAATATTTTCTTGTTTGTGATTGCAAGTCGACGAAAGAACTCTTGTTGCGACAGAAGGATTCTTGATGCGACATAAGCTTTACGACTGCAAATAAGCATTTGAATCTAAGGTAGGATCGACACCTTCATAGCATTTATTTGTAAAACAAATATATCTAGAGAAAGACAAACTTAGTTGTTCGTTTGTTTCTATATTGTCTTCTGACACTAGGGAGATCGGTCTTGTCTGCAAGAACGATTTATCCGGCCAACAGTCTCTTCCTTTCCACATCCACACAAATGCATCAGACAATGTTGTGGGGGAATCCTTGAGGAATTTATAAGACAAATCACCCTATGCCATATATTTCATTATCAAGAATCTCTCCAAAGATGAACTCAAATATACTGTCACAGAAAATGAGCTTTTAGCCATTGTCCATTCCTTAAGAAAAAATAGGACTTATATTACTAGTTATTAGACCTTTGTACATAATATTATGCAGCCATTAAATATTTAATGAATAAACATTATTTTAATGCTAGAATCATTAGATGGTTGTTTTTATTACAACAGTTTTATTTAAAAATTATGGATAAACCAAGAAAGGAGAAGGTTGTTGTAGAATTCTTATCTAAAATAAATCTACCTGTAGATGAGGAAGGGATGGTGGATGATCAACTTTCGGATGAAAACCTATTTACAATATCAACACTCTCCCCTTGGTTTTCTGACATAACAAACTACTTGGCTACTAAAAATTTCCCTCCAAACTTTTCATCCAGAGAAAAGAGAAACATTACCAGGAGAAACACCCCTTTCACCTGGATTGGTAGACATCTCTTCAAGTTGGGTCCTAACTAAATTCTCAGAAGATATGCGAGGGAAGAAGGGTTTTTTGACATCCTCTCGGCATGTGATGATGGTCCCTGTTTGGGCCACTTTTATGCTAAGAGGACATCCTTCAAAGTGTTTCAAGTAGGTTACTACTAGCCTACCCTCCACCAAGAAGCCAATAGATACACTAGTAGATGTGATCAGTGGTAAAGGATGGGGAGACCTACACCGAGGGATGAATCCCTTTCACCCTCAGGTGGATTTAGATCCATTTTAAAAGTGGGTCATGGAATTCATTGGACCAATTGATCCACCATTCGGGAAGAAAAGGTATATCATCATCCACATCGACTACTTGACCAAGTGGGCTGAAACAAGAGTTGTAAACGTAGCTGATTTTGTGAGAGATAATGTGTTCTACAAGTTTGGATACCCCATAGAGGTAGTCATTGATTAGGGGGGTCAATTTACATCTCATTTCATTGAAAACCTTCTGAGGCGGCACAAGATAAAATACAAGACTTCCACTACCTATCATCCTCAAGAAAATGGCCAAGTGGAAGTCACAAATAGAGCCTTGGAGAACATCCTCAACAAGGTTGTGAGCAATAGTAGAAAATATTGGGATGAAATATTAGTGGAAGCCACTTGGGCTTACAACACCAGTTGGAATACCACCATAGGGTTTACTTCATATGATTTAGTTTATGGAAAGAAAGCTCTGTTTTCCATTGAGTTTGAGTACAACACCATGAGAATGGAACATCAATTATACGTGGACATAACAAAGGTAGAACAAGAAAGGTTGCTACAACTAAATGGTTTGGATGAGTTTAGAATGCAGGCCCTCCTTCGCACAGAGGTAATTCAGATGGAAAGGAAATTTTGGAATGACAAGCACATCAAATAAAAGACATTTCAAAAAGGAGATTAGGTGTTGCTTTATGACTCTAGATTCAAGGACTTCAAAGGAAAAATAATGACAAGGTGGTTACGACGTTATTGAGTGGAAAAATTCCATGAAAATGGGGCTATTAAGATCAAAAACATAAATGAGGAGGGGATCCCTCTGCTTTTCAATGGTTACAAGATAAACATGTATAAAAATCCCCTCTTTAAGGCTGAGTTTATCAATTCAATAAACATGGAGGTGAATGTCATTGGAAGCTCCATAGTTTCCATCCCCTTATATTCCTAGAGTAAAAATAAAGAGGCATGGATGAAAACTTTACTGAGACATCCAGGGCAAACTCATAGGTTGAAAACCTCCATGAGGCGATCCTAGAGCAAAAAGAAAAAAGAAAAAAACAACAAAAAAATAAAATATCCTTGGGTGAAAACCTTTTTGAGGCGCCCAATGAAGACTTGTGGGTTTAAAACCTATGTGGAGGTAGCCCACCTCTCTTTAAAAAAAATAGGGGGAAAAATAAAGATAAAAATGAAAAAGGATGAAACAACACCTATGCACTCACCTATTTATGTTTTACAGGTTGTTGATCAAGGACAGTTGGGAAAAAAAGGAGCAGCATTATTTCTCTCTTCTCTCTCTCCTCTACCTACCCACTCCATGATCAACCCTATTATGCATCCATCCATCCACTTCACCCTCCATGTGATCTATTATCAACCCCATTATGCATCTGTCCATCCATTTCTCTTTTCAGGTGAGAAAAAAATCTATGTTTTCTACTCTCTACAGTGTTACAGGAAACCTAGGCTACTACAGGATTTCCTGTATTGCTATAGGAAACCCTATACTTCTACAGGAAAGTCATCCAAAAGAGAAAAATCTCACTCAAGGACACCTGACCCTCAAGGAATACATGAAAATAATTTCTTTTCCCATACCTACAACTCCTAACCATCACTCCACCCATGCATTAGTATTCACTCACTAAACCCTCTCTTTCACCAATGTGAGCTAGTTTAGCTAAATATTTACACAAGGCCTCTCCTTTCATCTCTCCACCACTCCATCCAATACATAACTCCATCCCTATCATCCCTGCACTACTTCTCCTCATTTCAAAGTTAATTTGAGATCCAAAGTAGTCGAAAGGGGACTACTACATGAAGATGATCACTTCTTGTAGTAACCTTGTATGTGTAACAACAAACCAAAAATTCAAGAGGTGGATGAAGAATATGGCTCAAGATGATCACCAGAGGACTCCAGGAGGAAGGAAACACTAGTAATAACACATGAGGATCTCCATGCAACATCTGCAAAAATAATTATCAAGAAAAAATAATAAGTAGCTCACTTAGAAAACATGCATAAAAAAAACACAGCAAAGAAAAAAACATTGATGGCTATCACCAGACTCCAGCTCCCTACATCAAATAAATAATACAATTCCTCAGTAGTAGGTAGGCTCAGGTATGGCTCCTTCACCCTCTTGCTATGCATCATATTTATAAAATGAATTAATGTCGAGAATATAGAGCTAAAAAGGAAAAAAGGTGACCAGTTAACTTGGCCACCCTCGTAAAGTTAAAGTAAAGGAGAAATGGAGTTTTGCATGCCACCTGGGTTTTCAAATCACTTAAGGGAGATATCATGAGGAAATGGAGGTGATTCAGAGGTAGATATAAATGATTGGCTCGAGTGGCAACAATGGTTCAAAAGAGGAAACCCCATGTCAAAACCAAATCACCACTCCGCTCCAATTGTGCTCAATTTGGAGTAAAAATGTGCTTTGGCTCATTCTCCTTCATTCAATTGTGTGTTTCAAAAAAAGTTAAGAGATGGAAAGAGATAGGAGCCCTCTAGTAATTTTGCACCAAGTTATAATTTAGCATGCAAGGTTGTGCTACAGGAAGTCTACGGATGCTACATGAAACCTGCATGAAAGCTGCACAATGATCATAATTTCCATGATATCCACTCACAGATGGTATTGACACCCAAAACCACCATTTCCCAAGCAAGAAACATTAGAATTCAGACGTAAGTGGATTTCACCACACCATTTTATGAATTTTTTCATGAAAATATTATACACAGTCACAACAAAAATTCAGAATTCAATAGGTTGTTCAGAGAAATAGGGTCAAGAAATTCTGACTTTGTGTTGCATTGAAGCCTTTGACGTCCCATATCACCATTGTTCTAAGACAAAAACCATCTAGCCATCTCCATAACATAGTCATAATATGGGGGGAGGTTTTACCAGTAGGGAACCCACATATATCAAAATAATTAGATTACACCTTGAGGTGGTTGATATTATTAGAAATCATTAGTGGCTAGGATTATTTGATCTCCTCAAGGGATTTGATGATGAAGTGGCTAGGGAATTTGCAGTGGTTTTGCAATCAAAAATATATGATAGGGCCATGATTGTGGTTATAGGACTAGCCATCACCATAACCCGTGAATTGATTAGCAGAGTTGCAGCCTTTTTTCTAGGAGTCAAGTGGAACAGAGAAGATAGAATGTTGATCACTGCCTCCAAGAAGAGATTTTTTTTTCTTAATGAGAAATACATTGAGGATAAAAATTGTGTGAGAATATAAAGCCTTCCTTACCCATGGGATGAAGTATAATATAACATCATGAAATACATTTCCTGTGAGGGAAGACTCAGTGTGGTTTATGGATACCACTTCAGATTATTACATGAGCTTAGATTCAAAGGAGATATGCCACTAGAGCAGAGACTAAAAATTCCATAATTCCTCCTACATTCCATCAGAGACATGAGATAGAGAGTGAGGGTAAGAAAGTATCAACAGCTAGCCCACCATGGTCTCATCAAGCTTATAGTAGGAGATTCTCTCAATAGACTAAACATCCCTATGCCTTGGTCCACCTTCATAGATATGGATAGAGAAGAATTCATATGGAATTATTCTGTCACTCTTGGAAAAACCCCTACCTCTAGCCTTAGAGAGAGGGGTATGAAAGAAAAATAAGGAGAGACTGGAGGGATAGAGGAAGAAGAGGAAGAAGAGGAGATGGAGACAGAAGTAGAACACATAGAAACCCTAGAAACAGAGAAAGGAAAAGAGGAGGAGGAAGAGAAAGATGAATATAGAGAAGGAGATGAAAAAGAGGAGGAAGAGCATGAACAAGAGAATAAAGGAAATATAAGAGGAGAATTGATATTAGACCCCATTCTGAGCAATGACATCTCTCGCTAAAGGACCATCCTATCACCAAGAACCATAGAAAAAGAAGTGGATGCAACCTTAGCCACTGTAAGCACACCAGTGATGGAAAAGAGGAAAATACAAACCCTGATGTACTTCAGGACCAGAATGAGTTCTAGGGGTGAAGCAAAGGAGACCCGAGACTCCAACGAAAAGCCCAATAAAAATTGAAGATTCACCCAAGAAGAGAGATGATATAAGCCTAGAGGAGGGAAAAGTTCAAGAGGTCACCTCACCTGAGAACAAACCTGTGACCTATATGACGATACATTCTTCAAGGATATAATCCCTCAAACAAGTACCAACCCCCACAAACCTTCAAGAAGAAGAAAATAAGCGGCAACAAGCAAAATAGGGTTTTCTATAGGAAAAATAGAGTTTTATATAAGAAACTCTGTCAGTGCTACAGGAAACTCCATATGTTTCATAGAAAGAGAAAAACATCATGGGGGAGGGAGATAAGGCCAGGAGGCCCAAGATTTAATATTCCCAATTAGTTGTTGCTAGTTGGAATATTATATGTTTCTCTATTTTGCAGGCTAGAAGAATAAATGGGGTAGAGAGACCCTTAAATATCTTTAGTAGAAACAAAACATTCCTAATGTGAAAAGGGGTTTGTGTAAGAAAGAAAAATAAAGCCACCCTTGACGTGAAAAGGGGGCAATGCATGAGGACTAGAACCTTGTTGACCAAGTCAACAGCGCTGCTAAAAGAGAAGGAAACCCAGTGGGAACAACGCAGTTTTGATGGAGGATTCTTTGCAATGAAGTAACCTCATGAATGTGTGGGGTCTAGGGTAAGGAGGCTCACCAAGAATAAAAAGGAAGGGAGAGCAGCCATGAGAGTCATTCATAATATTGTCTATGTTTGAGTCTTATGACTTCTTGCATGCTTCAACTGTTTATCTGGGTTTGCTGCACTGTATAGTGCAATGGATTCTCAGGTAGGAGTTCCACTCTCTTTCTTGGTTCAGCTTGTTGAAGGGATCTAAGAGGATAATTCTAAGCTACATTTCCACTATCTGACTTGGGGTTAAGCAGTCATCAACTCCTCCAGTGTAGTCTCTTGCAGAACCTACGTCATTTTTTAAGGTGATGCTATGGTAAGGTTAAATCCCTTGATATAGTTCTAGTTTCTTGGAGGAGGAGGATTTTTCTCTCCTATAAGGCTAATAGGGAGGATATTCAGTCATTTTTATGTGCTCTCATGTAATATTCAGCCATATCATATACATAGTTGCAGTAAACTGCGTCATTTTATGCAGAGGTGTCATTTTGTACTTGAGCTCTTATGAAACCCTTGCCTGGTTGTCTCCATTTTTTGTAAAAGAAGATAAACCTCCATTTTTCTTGGCTCTTTGATTAATTAAATCTCCAGATATGTTATGAATCCTATTTTCTGTAGAAACCCTCTTAGAATAACATTTTTACGTGCTTCAGAATTACCGCTTGGTGAAGTCATGGGATTTGGGTTTTTTTAATGTGTATTGGCATGGGGAGATCTATTTAACATAACTAGAGTGATTTTTTTCTACTACCATTCTAGATGTAAGGGTTATTAAGTATAATATAAAGGATCTAAGTCCTATTTTTTAGTTGTGTAACTTAATTTTATGAAAACAACGTTTTTACTCTCCATAGTGCAGAAATTCCTAAGAAGGAATATTATAGTGGTATCAGAGCTCTTCTCTTGGCTCAGCTTGTGGGGAAAATATATCTACAGTATGAAGGATAAAGATATTTCAAAGCTGCTTCTTCAAACCATGCAGAACATTCCAAGAGATCTCAAGGATATGAGGCATAAAGAAGGCCCTAGGGGGTTTTACCATGAAGCAAGCACTAGCACCTCACCTTGTGTGGAGTAATCAGCCACACATACTTCACTACAATGATCCACCATGCCCTCATTCCTATCTCAATATAGGGAGGAATAAACCCTTGGTGATTATTTTGTGGAGTATGAGCCCCAATCCCAAAGGTTCAAATAACACTTAAGCTTTCATGAATTCTGTTGGATCAAGGAAGGGAGGAGAACTTGATATCACCATAAGAGGGGAGGATTTATGTAGGAATCAGACCTAAAATGTAGTATGGGGAGATTATTCTTGCCTATATATGATGGATCACTTAAGTGCGAAGTGCGTAGCTAAGGCTTGGGTGGAGAAGCTGGATACTTACTTTCAGCTCAATAGAGTTTCTGAAATAGAGGCTATCAAAATAGTTGCTCTGCACTTAGAAGGGGAGGCTCATGAATGGTGGTTCCATGGACTAACTACACTTGGACATGCTGATATCACTTCATACTCAGCCTTCACCAAGAGACTAGTAGAGAGATTTGATCCAAGGGATCTAGAGGCCCACTTTGATGAGCTAACCAAGCCCAAACAAAAGGGAGGGCTAGAATATTATATTGTGGAATATTTGAAGCTTTTAGTAATGGTGTCCAACCTCACTATGAGCAGAAGGGTATGTATGTTTATTGATGGGATGGTTGAACCATTGCATGGGTTGGTAAGATCCACTAAACCAGCTACACTCCTAGAGGCTATGGAGAAGGCTAGAGATTTACAACATGCTTGGCCCAAGGCAACAGAATTACTGCAGTAGGAGAAATCCTCATGGCCAAAGAAGACACCTCTTGACCATAACTAGAGGAAATTAAAGGAGAAACTCTGCCTTATTTGTCAGAAGCCATGGGTGCCAAACCATGAATGTATTGCAGGGAGAGCTCATTATATTGATATTTTTTCTAATGAAGAAGAGAGGACCAGTGCTGTACCAGCTACATAAGATGCAATAAAAACTTTTTCTCCAAGGGGACGAGTTCTTGCAGTGTTAAGAGGAGTCCCTAAATATATAAATTTAAGAGTTATAGGTACTATTATGGGGCAAAGAGTATCAGTGATAGTAGATGGTGGAGCTACTCATAACTTTATTGATTCACAACTAGTAAAGAAGAGAGGCATCCACATGGAAAACTTTGAAGGGTTTTCAATCTTGGTTCCAGGAGCTAGAACTTTGTAGTGTGTCAAGTATGTTCCGGAATTGTCTATCACTCTGGGAAACTACACTATGAAAGACCACTTCTTTATGGTTTATATTCCTCACACCAATGTTATATTGGGTGTCCAAAGGTTGATCACTCTTGGGAGAGTCACCACTGATTGGGTTACTCTAGAGATGGAATGGATAGGGAAGGAGGATGGTAAGCATCAAAAAATCAAAGGTATGCACACTTACCCCTCCTCAGATTGTTTCAGTTCACAAGATGGAGATAGACTTATGTAGAGGAGACATAGAATGGGCAGTAGAACTACGTTTATCTGAAGCTGGAGTCAAGGATTCACTAGTGCACCCTTCTGTGTAGGCTCTCTTAGACCAGTATTATGTACTATTTGGGGATATTCCAGTGGGGAGACCTCATGATAGGGGATTTGAGCACACTTTTGAGCTAGAGCAAGGGATTCAAGTTGTGATTACCACCCCTTATAGGCATCCCAGAGCTTATAGGGATGAAATTGAAAGGGCCATTCAAGAACTACTATCCCTAGGTCATATCCAGCCTAGCACTAGCCCTTTTTCATCTTCAGTGGTCTTGGTTAAGAAGAAGGATGGCACATTGAGGATGTGCATTGACTATAGAGCACTAAGAAAAAATACCATGAAGAATAGATACCCAATTCCCAGTATCGATGAGCTGATGGATGAGCTAAGAGGATCCAAGTATTTCTCCAATATTGACTTGAGATCTCGATATCACCAAATCAGGGTGAGGGATCAAGACATTCCCAAAAAAACATTCAGGTGTCACTATGGGCATTTTGAGTTCTTAGTAATTCCATTTGGTTTGACCAATGTCCCATCAACATTCCAATCTTGCATGAACCACATCTTTTGTGGTCATCTAAGAAATTTTTTATTGGTCTTCTTTGATGATATTCTTATTTACAGCTGCACATGGGAGGAACATTTGCAACATATTGAGACAGTGTTGCATATTCTCAAGGAGCAACAATTCTATGCTAAACCCTTGAAATGTGAGTTTGGCCTCATATATATGCTCTACTTAGGCCACACCATTGGAGTGGATGGAGTAAGAGTGCATGAAGAAAATATCTGGGAAATCAAGGATTGGCCCAAGCCAAGGAATGTTACAAAACTTTGGGGATTTGTAGGCATATGCACATATTACCGAAATTTTGTCAAAGGGTTCACTCAACTTGCAGCACCACTTACAGACTTGACTAAGAAGGGAGCTTTCAGTTGGACACCTACACCATACAGGGCTTTTGATAAGCTCAAAGAGGTAATGAGTAGTTGTCCAGTATTAGTTTTACCTGATTTCTCTCAGCCTTTTGTGTTAGAATGTGATGGATCAGGGGAAGGGATTGGAGCAGTCTTGATGCAAGGAGGGCATCCTATAGCCTTTGAGAGCAAGAAGTTGCTACAACATGAAAGGCTATACCCCATCTATGATAAAGAAATTTTGGCTATTATGCATGCCTTAGCCAAATTCTGGCAATACTTGGTGGGGAATAAATTCAGGGTGAAAACTGATCATAACAGTCTCAGATTCTTTCTTGAACAAAAGTAGCTCCAAGAAAGACAACAAAAATGGGTAAGAAAGATCCAAGCTTATGAATTTGACGTAGAGTATGTCAAGGGGAAGAGCAATATATTGGTTGATGCTCTATCCAGGAGACCAACAACGTTGTCCTTGAGGGGCATGGATGCAGATTGGAAGGCTCAATTGTTGGTTGAAGACTCCAAGGATAACTTTGCATGTGAGATACTTGATGGGGTGATAACTGATGAGAGGTATAGAGTAATGGATGAAATCATCTATTTCCGGGACCAAGTCTTTTTGGCTAAGAATTCTAAGCTCAAAGAGAAGATCTTGCAAGCATCACATGATTCCCCACTTTCAGGGCATCAAGGATTCACAAAGACTTACCGGGCCATAAGGGAGAGATTCATGAAAGGGTCTTAAGGAGGATGGGCTCCAACATATCAAGGAGTGCATAGTTTGTCAGCAAAATAAGGGAGAACACACTCATCCTACTGAATTATTGCAGCCACTACCCATTCTGGATGGAAAATGGGAAAGCATCTCCAGGGACTTCATCATCAGTCTACATACTGTTTAGGGTAAGAATTGTATCTTTGTAGTTGTTGATAAACTAACAAAGTATTCACACTTCTTTGCCATTTCTCCACATTATATTGCTTCATAGGTAGCTGAGCTCTTCTTCAGAGATGTGTTTATACTCCATGGTCTCCCAAAGACCATAGTGAGTGATCGGGACAGCCGCTTCATGGGTGGCTTTTGGCAAGAAATATTCCGGTTAGTGGGGACTGAATTGACACCGAGTACCAGCTACCATCCACAGACCAATGGACAGACTGAAATAGTGAACAAGTGGATGGAAGGCTACTTGAGAAACTATGTTACAGGGTAGCAGAAGGCATGGCTGCGTTGGCTCCATTTGGGGGAGTATTGTTACAACACCGCTTACCATATGTCCATTGGTATGAACTCATTTCGAGCTCTCTATGGGTATGATGCACTCTCATTTGTTGATGTCATGTTTGGAGAAAGTAAGGCTCCCAGAGAAAAGGAGTGGATTCAAGAGAGTCAAGACATTCTTCGGGCCCTTAAAGACAACATTGCTACTTCCCAAATCAGCAAAAGATATATGCAGAACATGGTCGGATAGAGACACATTTTGAGGTAGATGATCTATTCTATCTTCGCCTTCAGCCTTATAGAAAATCTACACTCAAGGAGAAAGGGGTTGAAAATATCAAACCACGTTTCTATGGGCCATATAAGGTGATCCGTCATGTCAAAGAAGTTGCATATGAGTTGGATCTTCCCAAGGGGAGCAAGATCCACAATATATTTCATGTCTCATGCCTCAAGAAGGCCATTGGGCATAATATAGTTACCAACATGGACCTCCCTCCTATTGATGATGAGGGCCATCTATTTTTGCAACCTAAAGCAATTTTGGATACATGGGAGAGGCAGCTAAGGAGTAGGGTAATCAAAGAATATCTAATTCGATGGAGGAATATTCTTGATGAGGATGCCACTTGGGAAGGAGAGAAGATCTTACAACATATTTCTTTGTTGTTGCTTGAGGAAAATCAGATTTTGAGAGGGGAGGGATGTAATATTCCCAATTAGCTACTGCTAGTTGGAATATTATATGTTGCTCTATTTTGCAGGCTAGAAGAATAAATGGGGTAGAGAGACCCTTAAATTTCTTTAGTAGAAATAAAACATTCCCAATGTGAAAAAGGGCTTCTGTAAGAAAGAAAAATAAAGCCACCCTTGGTGTGAAAAGGGGGTAATGCATGAGGCCTAGAACCTTGTTGACCAAGTCAATATCGCTGCTAAAAGAGGAGGAAACCCAGTGGGAACAACACAATTTTGATGAAGGATTCTTTTCAATGAAGTAACCTCATGAATGTGTGAGGTCTAGGGTAAGGAGGCTCACCAAGAATAAAAAGGAAGGGAAAGTAGCCATGAGAGTCATTAAGAATCTTGTCTATGTTTGATTCTTATGACTTATTTCATGCTTCAGCTATTTAGTTGGGTTTGCTACACTGTTTAGTGCAAGGGATCCTCAGGCGAGAGTTCCACTCTCTTTCTTGGTTTAGCTTGTTGAAGGGATCAAAGAGAAGAATTATGAGCTAAATTTCCACTATATGAATTGGGGTCAAGCAATCACCAACTCCTATAGCACAGTATCTTGCATAAACTGCGTCATTAAAGAAGGTGATGCTATGGTAGGGTTAAATCCCTTGATTTGGTGCTAGTTTCTTGGAGGAGGAGGCTTTTTATCTACTGGAAGGCTAGTAGGGAGGATCTTCAACCATTTTTATGAGCTCTCATGTATTATTAAGCCATATCATATACATAGTTGCAATAAACTATGTCATTTTATGCAGAGGTGTCATTTTGTACTTGAGCTCTTATGAAACCCTTGCCGGGTTGTCTCCATTTTCTGTAAAAAAAGGCTAAACATCCATTTTTATTGGCTCTTTTATTAATTAAATATCTAGATCTGTTATGACTCCTATTTTTCTATATAAACCCTCTTAGAATAACACTGTTACATGCTTCAGAGTTACTGTTTGGTGAAGTCATGGGATTTGGGTGTTTTTAAGGTGTATTGGCATGGGGAGATCTGTTTAACATAGCTAGAGTGATCTGTTTATACTCTCGTTCTTTATGTAAGGGTTATTAAGTATAATATAAAGGATCCAAGTCCTATTTTTCAGTTCTGTAACGTAATTTTCTGAAAACAATGTTTTTACTCTCCATAGTGTAGAAATTCCTAAGAAGGAATATTACACAAGATATGGAAAAGAGGCACAAATTGAGGGGAAGGATGCCAAAGGGAAGGAAGAGGAGGAACCAAAAGAGGATCTTGCCTCCCAAAAATCTATTCCAAAAGACATATCAATAGTTACACATCCTAGCCCACAACCAAATCTAAGCTCCTAATACACATTCATTGAAGGAGGAGGGTTGATCCCTCAAAAGCTCTCAGTTCCCCTATTTTATTATCTAGATCAAGAGAGAGCATGCACACATCACTAGATGTAAATTTTGAAAAAATAGGGTGTGCAAGATGTAGGAATCATGGAAGAAAAAGTCATTGAGATAGATATGGATTTGGATGGTGTTAGACTCAAGGAAGCAATGTTAAAGGAGAAACTACAAGAAACACAAGCAGAAAATACAAGGTTAAAAATCCAACTCCAGTATAAGGACAATTCGATTGCCACCATAGAATATTTGTGCATGGAGGAAATACAACACAGACATACTTCAAACTCTTACGCCATCTACCTGAAGGAAGATTGGCTACAGTTCCAAATCAAAACACTTACTTCCTATGGATCATTACCTTTCCAAAACTGCATGAAATTTATTGACTTTTGCAATCAGTCTAGTATAATGGATAAAGCCAAATTGGCATAATTTTATATGCATAACCTTATCTTGACTGATCCAAACATTTGGGATCCTAACCCTAAGTTGGAGGATATGCAGTTGATAGCCCTAGCCACTTGGATGACCAATGAGGAGGCAAGGGAAGAAGAGGTAAATGGGGTGATGATAAGGGAAGGAAAGGAGCCGCTTCATATAAGAGCATAACTATTCAGCGTTAGAGGGGCCATTAATAATCACCTAATGATAGAAAATGATGCAAGCCTTGCAGATAAATACCTCCACACCCAAGACAATCCATTGCACACTTTGATGACATTTCTAGACTATTGGGAGAGGAATGTGTAATGGAAAGTTGAAGGAGATGGAATGGCCTCCCTTTTAGCCTTAGACACATTGAGTATCATACTCCAGAGAGATTGAGAAATGCCCTAGAAAGGGCACCTTTGTACAAGAGGGTTATGTAGACAATGAAGATCCAATTGCTTGGCTTAAAACTCAGTCCACCTTTGTTTCTTGGGGTTGGGTGAAGGAAAATACGAGGCTCAAGAAAAGAGAGAATGGGAGGAGGTAGAAAAGAATGTTGGATTCTACCCTCTTTAGGGAAATCCTTCACTGATTCCTTTCGATGTCAAAGAAGCCACTAAGGCACTAAAATATATAAAGAAAGAGGACTAAGTTTCTTAGAGGATGAGAAACCATTTTGTAGGGGGGTAATTATGTGCACCATCATTAGGTACATTTTAAGGGGTAAATTTTCACCTTTTTAGCCTTATTAGTCTCACTTTCTCACATTTAATTGCAATATGGCCATATGTTGCTTAATGTAGATGGTGTATTAAGGGTGTCATACTTCGAATGCCTGATGTGGTTTAAATGCATGAAAATAAAGAGAATATGCCATTTTTGATGAAGATTGCGCAATCAAGGCTCAGAGTAGACAACAAGGAGTGATTTTAGGGGGTTGAACACCTCCTTACATCCTAAAGGAAGCCAAGGGATCCTCGAAATTCTTCTCCAACATCTCCAAATCAAAGCCAGCTAATCAAGTTGAATATCAAGTGGAGCCAAGCTCCACTTCTCTTGAGATCCAAGGAGAAAAATCGCCTATGTTTTAGGGAGCTTCTAGTAGCTACCCTTTCGGATACATAGGGAAGAGCAAGATCTCATTAGGATTCGATTTTTGGAGATAGATAGAGAACTCTTAGCTCTTGTAATAGACATTTGTGACTTTCATATTCTATGTAGTAGAATTGGTTATGAAATAAAATGAGTATTCAGTTTCTTCTTCACTGAGTTAGTTTAAGGGAGTTGAGCTTGTGGGTTAGGGCCTAATCCATTGGCCTTGTCTCTCTTATGTATTTTTGTTTACCTTTTATGTTGTTGTAGTTAGTTTTCTTACATTTCATCTCATTGTATTCATTTTTCTTCCATTTCAAGTGTTGTAGTTAGTTTTCTCACATTTCATATTGTTGTATTTGGTTTTCTTTCATTTCATGTTGTTGTCATTAGTTTCCTTACCTTTCATGTTGCAGTAGAATAGAAAATAAAACTGTGTGTTAAAGCCTCCATTTCCCAACTCTCCCATTAGGGTTTGAGGAGGGTAGATCTTCACCACATACCCAAATTTTCTTTTCTTTTATTATTTCTTGGAAAATTTAGATAGGTTTCTTTGTTTATCATGAACATGTTGTAGATGAAGAGTTATTTTTTTGTATTAAGTGCATATGTAGGTTTTCTTAAATTCAACTCATATTTTCCACCATTTTCATCATAGATTTGTCAATGATAATTTCATGAACATGAATTTTTCTTGTAGGTTTGAGCAGAGTATTAGAGGAGGACTCCATCAACACCATTATCTTCTGTTTCCACCCCTCATCAACTAATTTCCAACTAAATTGCCTTCAGCCCTGTTTTTGGACATCTCCACCACAACACCGAGAGCCACCTTGGAGGTGAAAGACGGGATTTAAGAGACGTTCTAAGCTCGGAAAAAGGGTTGGCTACCTTCCATCCACCTAGATCCACCTAAATTTCACCTCTCCTGCCCATTTCCTCACCATTTATAGCCTTAGACTACTCTCGGCCTGTTTCCTATAGCATTTCAGGATATATTGTAGCACTATAGGAAATCCTGTAGCTAATCCTATAGCAGTGCCAGTTAGTAACTTCTTTAGCCCAAAACCTCTCTTTCACCTCATCTACACCTGACACAACCTCAAAGATACCTTCAAATTTGAAACCATGAGTCCAAGACCCTCTTATTTCACCTTAGCGCCTCCTTCTTTTGCTGCAAAATAGTCATTTACAAGCATAATTAGGTCATTGATCGATGGATTGTTAATCATAATAGTTAAGCATGAGATAAATAGAATTAAATTACTCATTTGGTTCAACATGTGTGGCTAGCTTAGCTTCCCTTTCTACAATTTTAATTCCACAAATTAAATCATGAATTCCATTCAGTCTAACTTTATTTCTTGCATTAGTTTAAGTGTGGATTTCCTTTCTTACAAATAGCTAGATGAGTCTTTATGATCTAGAATAACTTCTTGCCTTACTGATAGAGCATTGGTCATGAGTTATTTTCAATCTTAGTTTTCATTTAGAAGTGTTAAAGACTTAAGTTCCTAGAAGTAACCCTAGCCATAACACCCCATCATAGAATTGAGAAGAGGATGGCATGAGTGGAATGCATATGTTGTGTATATAGCACTGTCACCTCCAATTTTGTACAAACCACGGGTTGATAAACTAAAGTAAAGTAGCCTCTAGGAGTTGTAGTAATCTTGGTGGAATACCAGGGCTCACCACTAACAACGGGCCTCATTTTGTTTCTAATCTGGTAAAAGGTATTATGGATCACTATAAACTTTGGCACAAGAAATCAACACTGTATCACCCACAGGAAAATGGCCAGGTACAATCTACCAATAAGGTGATAGATTCCATTCTTACCCAAACATTGAATCTTCATAAGAAATATTGGGAAAATAGATTGTCTGAAGCCTTATGAGCTTACAAAACTATTTGGAGGAAAATCATGGGTCATACACCTTATGAGCTGGTGTACGAGAAGTAGGTATTACTGCTGATTGAATTCCATATTAAGACTTTTAGAACTGTAGTCCTATTGGGATTGGATATCTCAGAAGAAGAAAAAACAACCTCTACTACAACTGAATGAGCTTGATGAGCTTAGAAGGGATGATGTTCAAAAAAATGTGTTAATGTAGCAACAACATAGGAAATGCCAGGGCAAGTTGATAAAAAAGAATTAGTTCCAACTAGGTGATTGGGTACTCCTTTATGATTCCAGATTCAAACATTTTAAAGGAAATTTTTTCACATGCTAGATGGGGCCATATGAAGTAGTCAAATATTTTGAAAATGGATCAGTGGAAATCAAGACCATTGATCAATAGGAATAAGTTTTCCTAGTGAATGGGCATAAACTTAAATTATATTTTCAGCCCACCACTAAAGAAAACTTGATACAACAAGTGGAGAAACAATCGGAATTTAGGACGATAAGTAGTGATGCCAAAATACTATGAATATTATTTCCCTTTTCTAATAAAAATACAAATTTAAAAAAAATATAAAAGAAAAAAACCATACAAAAATTAACAAGTTAAAAAAAAAATATTTACCTATTACTGTGAAAATTAGCTTCTTGACATGGTCATGAAGGATCAACTGGAAAAACAACTTTCTCGTGGGTGGATTAGTTTTTTTTAATAAAAAGGGATGTCACTTGATTATTATAAATGATGATTGTCATTGAGAAGAGGCATGTTTCTGTAAAAAAATTCTGGAGATAGCAGAATGACTGGCAGAATTGAGCCCTTATCCAAGTTCAGGGCAATTCACATAGCACATTTTGTACAAGTGATGTACAACTCCCACTATAGTTAATTGTACAACTCCCACTATAGTTAATTGATCCAAGGTACAAAATTATTTGGCGGACAAATCTGAGGTAAAAAACTATGCCTTTCGTCTTATTCCCTTTTTTTAATTTTTCCTCTATTTATTCTCTTGTCCTAGTTGGAATTTCCCTCCTATTCTTCACAAAGTCTCCTATACCAATTTATGTTTTCCCACTTGTCCCTAATTTTTTTTCCCATTCCCTTTTTCCTATATCCCCCTAGTGGTTTTTCTAATTATAAATGTCCTTAATAATTTCCTTCCCTTTTATCCCTATCCTGCTTGTTTCCTTCCCTCATAATTTTTTTTAGATATGATGAGTTATGGAAAATTTACTTGCCCAGATCGGGAAATCACAATGACACCTGAAAACTGGCGATAGAAGAAACTCCTTCAAAATTCTATAATTTATTGAATTTAGCCTGTATATAATAGAGGACCTTTATTTTGAAAGGATCTTTCATGCAATGTAGGAACCACAATATTCTGGTGTAGGAATATATGTTTTAGTACAGGAAATGTTGGTTTGGAGTAGGAACCTTGTTATAGTACAGGGATCCTGTTGCAATCATGAATTTTAATGTGACAACTATAAAATCTATTAAAAAACATGATGCTTATTTTTTAGAAGATCCATGATTTTTGTACTTTTTTGTTTAATTGATATTCTTTATATTTTCCAATAGGGATAAATATTTTAGTGAAGGGATATAAGATGTCTACTTAACCTTACATTAATAAAGCACTATGATATTCCAATTAGAATCATGATGAGGTCGCAAACGTGTGTAAACAATTTCTTCTTTAGCTTATTCATTACCCGAACCTTGCCAACCTTTAGTGATTTTTCCGTTATCATGTGCGAACATGTTGTGGCCAGCAACAACCCCCCTTCTTATTTAGTATTAGTAATAATACTAAATAAGTGGAGACCCTTAGTTTAAAAATCCAAAAAATTAATTAGTGCTTGCTTTCTTTTTCAATAAAACTTACTATCATTAAATTGAGAAAATTCCTTGGAAAATATTTAAATAAACTTAAGTTTATGATAGATTAGAATAAAATCTTTCTTTGAAGAAATATCGCATCCATTGCAAGTGAGTAAAAGATATCTTTTGCAAGCAGAATTTTCTAAATTGCGATAGCACGATCCAAAACTATGCATTAAAATATTTATCGCATTTCATATCTTACGCTTCAAATCATTGATGTGTGGCAACAGTTATCACAAATTGCATATCGCAGAGAATATATTAACAGATATTTTTCATATGTTAGATTTTGCAATATTGTGATTTCGCGATATTGCGATATCACGATTTCGCAATGTTACGGAGGTTGCGATTTGAGATATTGTGATGTTATGGATATTGCGATTTTGCGATATTGAAAAGAAAATCATAGATCAAATTATCACATATTCTTAAAGCTCATTGTACGAAGAAAATGTTTCCATAAATCGAGACTCGTTATACGCTTTTATGTGAAGTTAATGAATTGATTGTCATTTATTAATGAAAAAGGATTTTGTTTTTATTGAAGGGTTATTTCACGTTAAAGTAATATATTTCATACGCCTTTAGCATTTAAAAATATCCCATCACCTTTCTCATATCATTATTCTCACTTAATTCGTAAAACAGCAGGCGCGAAGAACAGAAGACTATACAAAGCGATATTCAGAGTATTATGGGAAAGAAAGAGAAAGCTCTGAGTTTTGAAAGTAAAGAGATGGCGTCCTTGTACACAGACACTGCCTGCAACAAAGACATTGGTATCAACACTTGGGAGGGTATGTATAATTTGCTTTAAGAATAAAATCCCAGAGTAATGGAGGTTGCGGCTACTGCAGGTTCAAGTAATTCTTCTGAAGCATCTCTTACAGAGTTGGCTTGTTCATTCTTGCACCGGATAGCAGCAAGACCTAGAATTCTTCCGTATACAGACATGGTGAAATGGGTGCTGGATAGCACTCATATTACAAACATACAGTTTAAAACTCAAGATCAGGAGCTCATCGGGTCGTTTACTCCAGAAGATTTAAGGCTTATGTATCATTTACCAGAACCTCAGGAAACTTACAACAAACAATTTATGGAGAAGTTTGCCAAGGAAAATGCAAACTTGGTGGAATGCACCAAGGAATGGTCCAGAAGAGATGAACCACTGAAAAAAGATAAACATGGTATGTACAATACTGGTTCTATCACTTCTCCATATTGTTTTGCTGCTGCTATGCTATGTAGGCTTTTTGGAAAGCCTGACATTAATAAGTTTTTGCCTAAATGGTTACCATTATTGAATGTTGTTGTTAACGCTACCATTGTGGATTGGGCTAAGATATTTTCTGATAACTTAGCCACGGCTATTTTCAATCACCGGTGTAAACGGACTGTCTCTCAGAGGATTTATCCTCCTTTTTACCTATCTGCCTATGTTATGGATTTAATCTGCTTCGTTTCTAAGTTCCCTTTAATGGGTTGGCAATGGACAATTCAAGATCCCCTACCCATTCATGTTTATCACAAAGAATTTTGGGAATCAAAGTTCATTCCTCATTTCTTCAAGATTTTCCATGGCATAATGTTGCCACTGTACAGAGTGTTGTATAATAAGGATGCTCCAAGATTTTCCCCTGAAGCAGAAGTAGAAATTCTCCCTGTCGCAAGATGGTTTGGAGAAGAATTGTTTACCTATGTTAGGGTTTTTGGAAGCTTTGCTTCTCCTCATGTTTTACCCTTGTATGTTTCGGATAAACTCATAGCTCGGGAAATTGCATATCAAACCTGTGGAGAAGGAGGTTTGAAAAAATAATTAAAGGATGAAAATAAGGCCATCTGGCCACAATTTCTTGTGTCTTGTGGAGCATTTTCATTATTTGATGTTGGTCATTCGTTTAAGGAAGTAAACAATATTACATGTTTACAATTGTTTAAATTTCCAAAAAGGCTATTCGATCCATATGATGTTGTTAATAATTTCACCACTGCAGTCAAGGTAAGAGTATTTTCTGGAGAAGAGGATCATTTTGATGATATGTTTCAAGAAAAATGCACATTTAAAGATATTTTGCATTCAGTTCAAACACGGTTTTCCCCAAAATAATTCCAAGAGTTTAAAATGTACAAAGAAAGAAGTTTGACTACTATCCCCTTGGATAATTTGCGTTTGGAACCCGCAAGGCAACCAACTCCTAGTGTCAATATCAGTGGCAGCTCAGATACAGAAAGGTCTAAGTCAAAGTCTGGCAAAGAAACTTTTGAACATTCAAAAAATTCTGATAATGATCAGGATAAAAGTGAAGGCTCAGTGAAGGATACGACTCAATCAAAAGAGCTCTGACAACAATAGACTTCAACCACTCCATAGTTAAATATTCTCCCTCTCAATGTACAAAAACCATCAGTCAGCACTCAGTTAGACAAAGAATGTGAAACATTTAATGAAATGATTAATATTGAAGGACAGAACATATAAACTCCTGTACAAACAACAAAAGGTTTAATCACAGTAATAAGTGGCAATGTCATAAAAACATAACATATACCCATTACTCCCTCCTCTGAGCTTGTACTTAAAAGAGAAGAAATTCCTCCTTTGGATATATTCTATAGTCCACAACATAAAGCAGTAGTAAGAAAGCAAAGAAAGAAAAGGAAATTAGAAAGTGTGCTCTCTACTGATGCAAAACAATTGGATGTTTTATGGAAAGATCCTACTATGGATCCAACTGAAAATCTTACTAAATTGTCTCAGATTACAGGAGCTTACACCTCCGCAACCATCGAAAAAGCATCTGAGGTACGGCTATTATTGAATGAAAAAGAAGATCAAATACAAGTTCTGCAACAACAATTGCAACAAGCCCATGCTAACAGTGAAGCACAGATACAATTTGAAAACTTATAGCAAGAGTTTCAGCAAATGCAGATCGGATATCAGAAAAGCTTGGCCAAAAAAGAGAAACAAATACAGATTATGCAAGAGATGCATAAATATGACCCCAAGCTTACAAAGTTTATTTCAAAGTGTTTCGGGGAATTAACACCCTAGAGGTTGGTTGGGATTCAACCTCCACAGAGCAGGGGCGTACTACTTAACAGAGACCCACACGATCATGCACATTCATAAAAACTAAATAGAGCAGAATGAGAGGTTTACCCGTTGGTCCTACGTTTGAAGTAGATCCACGTGGAGTTCAAACTCCCTGCAACCGTCCTTTCTCCTTAACCTGAAATGCAAGAAGAAACCAGCACAAAGGACAAGTTGTACATTATATTTCTACTCTATATGTTAGTGTGATTCATATAAAACATTAAATAAATCATAATAAATGCATGTATAACAAATATTCTTCATACATTAAAGCATACACTAACATGTTTATTTCGGGAACAACATGATACTTATGTATTATAAATAGTACGTACAAAAGTAATCGTGGAGAGATCACCTGATCCTTCCAAGGCCTTCGCAGACCGTCGTCCGGATCCGTCCAGCCCTTGCCTCGCTAAGACTCCTTCCAAACTGGTGCATACGAGATAACATATAAAGGGATGTAAATCTCAAGGAAACAAGGGTTTCCTACAATGAACTGGGAAAGTGCAGGAGGCACGGGGAATCAGACTTGGATAGGGAACCAACAGAGTATAATATCAATACTTTCTCTCTCTCCCTTAGGCCATACACATGAGGTCTTTTTATAGTCCCTCCAAGTAGTTTCAGCATTTGGAAACAGTTGGCCACGGGCTGGGGTGGTTGAACTACCTGAGTAACCATCAACCCAGCGCGAAATTAGGGATTTTTATATATTTTTTAATCATTAAAATGGCATGCGCGGAAAAGTCTAGCTGTACTCGCGTATACACGCGGAAAAACACGGGCATAGTCGCGTATGGAGGATTTTCCACTGTTTTTAAGTGAATTTGTCCAAGTCTGTAGGAATGGGTGCCCAAAAAACCATGTAGCAATCATGAATCATGTCAAGGTGAGAAATGATGCTATAACAGATGCCCCCTAATATATGAGGTCAGAAGGGGTACATGATGGCCGAAATGTATTATGCACATAGAAAGAACTTCGCAAGGACAAGAGAGGACTTCACGAGATTTCAGCCTGCCAAAAACCAATGAAAGAAACCAGAGAGTCAACTCATGCTGAGGCGGGCATACCCATGCTCAGTCAAAAATACATCATATGGAAAGTACTTAAATAGATCCAACATGTATACAAGTATAGCTGAACTGTAAGTACATAATGAATCATCTGAGCATGGTCCGGAAATACAAGTCGGAATCAATGTCCAAGTATCACATATAGAAAGCTGATCAAAGATGGTGCAACTGGATGTCTGATCAAATAAGTAACTGAATCTCCAAGTACCGGATCATAAGTGGTGGATCAAACGGTACAATCACGCAACTCGGGGACCAACATATAAGATGCTGTTGTGCTGAACTGCAACATATAAGGGTGGACGGCATCACTGGCAGATACTGAAAGGACTGTCAAAAGTGAACCGAAACATGCTGATACAACCCGAGGTCTTCACCGATCACTATGGCACAATTCTACACAATGGGAATAAATGAGCTGAAGTCGACCATGTGAGAAATCGTTGGATTACCAGTCAATGATGTATACCGTTAACCAACACGAGACAACCCACCAATAATGAAAATGAGTGTCAAGGTGCCCCAGTACAATCTAACAAGTGCGAATGAATGAGTTGAAGTCGAACACTTGAAAGAATCTACCGATCAGGAGGCAATGATGAGTCCCCACTGTCGATAGCGAAGAGTCTGCCACTGATGACTGCAAACCCTAAGGTACTGACAAAAAGACTCTAGACCTTATTCCCAGAGCAATGAGTCGAAGTCGATGGGAAAATATCTGCTGGAAGGAAGGCATTAAGGCATCCCACATCGGTCCAGCGCGAGTGTAACCCGCAGGCCAAGATTTGGAAGGAATCGGACGAAGTAGAGTGATGGAACCAAAACCGAAGTACGTTTCCGACGTGCACAAGATGAAGCTAGCGCACGGAAGAAACCCTCCGAACCAACCAATAATGAAAGCTGACACAGAGGCGAGAAATCCACCGATAGGGTCAAATGGAAATCCAGGTACTGCACGAATCCCAAGTGTGATAATGTGTGCTGACGTCGAACACGGGGGAAACCACTCAGTCAAAGACCCATGATGATGATCAAATGCTGAGCACGAGGTCACCTATCAATGATGGAAATAGGCCCAAGGTGCGGCTCTAGGCTTGCTCCCAGAGCAATGTGTCGTAGTCGATAAGAGACAAACCCGCCGGCAAGAAGTCAATGGGGACCTTCTCAAACCAGCACGAGCAGAAGATCAAAACATCTGATGTGATAGAACATAATCTTGACAAGGCCCAGGGAAGGCGGGCGAATAATGAGTCAAGAGACACCGCGAGAATGGCCGACTCGAGGCTAGACTTCCACCCAGACAAAAGCACGACTACGTGATGACCATGGCGGTAAAAGTGACACTGTTATAAGTACGACGGGGAGGCAAAACAAACTCTCCATATGATTGGAAGAGATAACCAACCGGGGGAGAACTGACAAAGGAAACATGGTAAAGGCTGAACCTAGGTCAAACTAGAACCATCCCAAATGAAGGAAATATATATAAGTATATGTGCTTTGTTCAAGGGCGACAAACTGACTCTGTACTGCCATCAAAATAACGAAGATACATCCCGTTCTCGCTCTTTTTGTTATATTTAATTTTTTTTCTTTTTCATAATAAGCCTGAAAAAGAATAAAAGAATGCTATGGTACAATGGATAGAACGAGTATCAAGAAAGCAGATGCACTAGTTCCGGGGATTGGAACAATCCTATGCTCAATGCAAGGTGGCGAAAACTGGTTAGTGATACTCAGAGGAACGTTCCATCCATGGGTACAAAGGTGTCAAGTCGTGATAGCTAAGTGCATGCAATGGTTAACTTGTACAGAAATTCAAGGTCAAAAGTTGGCTTAAACATCGAGTCCAAATGAAGCCGGCTAAAGGCCAGGATAAACAAGTAGCCAATATGCAATGCAGTAATACAACTTAACGACACCAGGGAGCCTCTAGGGTGTAAGCCAGAAAAATGATAAGTGATGAAGGAGAAGAATGAAGCTTCAACACGAAAGACATGGCGGGACTAAAGAGGACTCCCGAGCCTACATAAAAAGCAGCATGGGCAACAAGTGATAGCGAGGAACTAACTAGGAAGCCCATGTAAAGGAAGGCTCTACCATCGAGTCATGATTTAAAAAACGGCGAGTGAAATGGGTGTAATACTCATGACCTGATGGGATCGACCCTAAGGCAAGTGATCAGTATGGAGGCTAGAATGCAAGATGCAACGGAAAGTGATTCCCTAACCTATATGCCAGTGAAGATCATATACCTGCCGTGAAGAGTCTGAAATCATGGGTCAAAAACCGGGAAAAATCTCGAAATCGTCAAAATGTACCTGAAACATGCCAAACTGGGCACTTCCAAGCAATCGAGTTATACAGCATAAGACAGATCGAAAAAATAAGCACAAGGAAATTTTTGCAAAAATTTTCAATTTTTTAGCCATAAATACACAAATTACCTCTCAATTGGTTCATTATTGCATAGCTGATTTGGAAAAAGAGCTCTGGAGCTAAAAACTTATTTCGTCAAATCAGGAACAACCAACCGTCGGAATTCAGCGAAACTTCAGGTAGGCTCCTTATTCATCCTGTTTAATCATTTTGTCCGTTTAAAAATTAAAATTAAGTGAATTTTTTCCTAGAAACCCTTCTTAAAAAATGTGTATCTGCGCATACGCGGGTTCAATGAAGTGAAGCCGCGTATACACGCAACTGTGCACAGGAAAAGTCGCGTATGCGCAGGTCCATAACTCAAAAAGAAGTTTCTAATGAAAATTTTAATGAAATTTTTCAGGATTACTATCTCTTGGAGGGAACGTGAGCACAGCGCAATAGACCAAGAGGTCATGCAGGATCGCGCGGCACAAAATGTCCTCTGAAACTGTGGTTTATTCAAATTTTTCAAAATGCCCAATATGAAAAGTAATGTGAGATTGCTTGAAATGCTGGTAAATTATTGGGAACCGGATCAGGATTGCTTCATCATTGATCAAATGCCACTACGCATAGAAGTGGAAGATATATACTTCATCACTGGACTCTCCCGGAGGGGAGACCCAGTGGATCTGCACGGAAAGCCCCTGGGAGGGTTGACCGTGGAGGACTATGTCCAAATCTATTGCGTAGATAATTCCAAGAAAGTTGGCACACAGATTGCTATCAGAGATATCAGGGATTTGCACATAAAGATCCTCCTATTCACCATCGGCAGAGTGGCAGGATCTGCCTCACTACACCAGGCGTCCAGGACGCACATGAGCATAGCTGTAGAGTGCTTAATTCATGTGTATGATTGGTGCACAACCCTGCTACAGAACATGAAACAACAACTGACCTCCATTCGCAAAACAAGAACAAAACACTTTGGCTATGGAACCATTTTGACTACATTCTTCTTCGAGAGAGTTCCAGCTTTGAGACCCAAAGTCATCTCAACTATCAGCAGCCCTCGGGACCCAAGAATCGCCCGTTGGGCAGACATGATGAAGAGATTGGGGGGCAGCGAGGTACCCCGAACTACCTGGGACGATGAGTTCTTCTTATGGTGGAGAGAACAGATCATCGCAGTAGACGACTATCCCTATGCCGGGATGGATTTTCGAGGAGATCCAGATCTAGTACTTCCACCCGGTGCAGCATGGGGAGCAGTCGGTAAGTTTTTTCAAAAATTTTAACTTATATGATTTTTTGGATTTTCAAATATGTATGAAAATGAAAAACAAACATGTTTTTGGATTGGATTCATAATGACTAACAAATGAAAAATGATCATGTTTCAGATGTTGGACCAGTTCGTCCTGAGGGCCTAGCACGTCACAAGCACCGCAGAGGTGAGGCGGAGACAGCGGATTCTGACAGGACACTCCAGGCCGTGCAGAGAAACTTGGAGGGACTGACCCGCCAAATCCCTCTGGCTGCTGTGGAGGACTTGCCAGAAGCCGTCCAAAGACGGGTTGTAGGAGTACCCCGGGACTGGGTTAGACTGTTCCGCCGTGTGGCCACTGCAGTGATGTTCTATAGGAACGCAACTTCTGGGCAGGGTCCTCAGGAGTAGACAGATTTTACATATTAGATAACTGTATATTTTTGAGACTGAACATGATGGGGCATAAGCCCAAGTTTTGTACGGCATTTATGGATCCAAAATTTTGTAAAGTTTTTTGACACTCCGATGATATATATACAGCGATATTTGATGTGATGTGATAAATGTATCAAAAGTATGATGTTTTTGATGGTTAAAATTTATTGTATTGAATGATTAATGTGCCAATCTAAAGCTTGATTAGCCAATGAGTCAGCAAACCAATTGTCAGCTCGAGGAATATGAATGAATGTTAAAAATTGAAATGACCTTTGTAACAAACGTACCCTCAAGAACAATCGTAATAAAATTGGATCTCGTACCCGATAAGTGTTTTTCAACTGCGACACCACCAGCTGGGAGTCCAAGAAAACTACCAACGAATCAACACCCAAAGATATTGCCTCCGAGAGTAGATGAATGACTGCAGTGTATTCTGCTACGTTATTGGAAGCAGGACCAATGCGGACCCCTCTTGATACCAACAGCTGACCGGAAGGATAATGAAGCACCCAAGCCGCGGAAGCTAAGTTCCGGGTGTGTCTACTAGCACCATCGGCGAAACCATAATGACTCATGACATCAACACAACCTGCCAAAGCAGATCAAAAACATCACCATCTCATCAAAAATCGAAAATCAAACAAATATGTACAAAACAAAAAACTACTATATACAAAGCAAAATGCCAGGCCAAAGCCTAGGCATAATACTTCTTCAGATAGAGCCCATTTCGGGGCTCCGCCAACGGGGGAGGCAACCGAAGTATTGCCTCAACCTTCAAGGGATCTACCCCTATCCCTTCCGAAGGCACAAAGAATCCCAAAGACCGAGTGGATGTGATCGGACGAAGCTTTTGCCTGACCGACTTAGCGTTTTCATAGGTCTTGATCTCATGCTGGACGATAGATGGGTCTATGCCAGGCATTTCCTCATAAGACCAAGCAAAAACATCCCTATACTCTTTGAAGAGCTCGGTATAGATTTGAACCTCTTCATGGGAACATTCAGCTCCAATGAAAACGTTCTCGACAATGTTGGGATTCCTGGAGATGTTCACCGGGATAGTAGGAGAGATCACAGCCATGTTCCCTTCAGCATAAACCTGTGCTGGTGCTAAGGGGCTCAAGACTGGGTGAACAGGTCCAGGAGACTGAGGACTTGGAAAGCTTGTTTCGACTTCGCTCAAGTCAGGTAGGAAGTAAGACCGATGATGCAAGTCATCCCACGGTCTCTCTATACCTGTCATTGCTTCCAGGATGGCCTCTTCTGATGGAAGAGTGGTATCTAGACAATCCTGGGCAGAAGAAGAAGTAAGCGTCCAAGCCGGAGCCACATCACCATCCAACTCTTCCGGCGAAAGAGGAGCTGGATCAGACTCTACAGTGTCAACAACAGACTGATATGCAATCTCAGCTGCAGAAATCGGGAATGCCATTCCACCCACTTGCCCTTCTTCCAATGTGGCTGTTGGAGAAGGTAAGGTCCAAGGGTCCAAAAAATAATGAGTTCGAAAGAACTCTCTTCGAAGGGGAGCCTTGGAGGATGAAATAGCATTAATAGACACCTTAGGAGGAGGAAGATCAAAAGAACCCATCAGGGAAGAATACATTCCCACTCCTAAATTCTCGACGGGCGCCTTGGTATTATCCAACTTAGGAACAGATGAGTCAGGAGGCGCATCCAGGTCTACAGGAGGACAGTCCAGTTGATCCACCGTGACTATCCTCCCTTCGTGGGGGAAACATACAATTCGAAATAATGAGGATGCAATAGCATCCATCTCATATATCCAGTTCCTCCCCAACAGAAGGTTGTAGTCCAAGGCTGCATCTACTACCTCAACTTCTATGTTAACGGTTTTGCCCCCAACACAGATGGGCAAAGCCGGGACAATACCATGGGGTCTGTCAGAATGACCATCGAATGCAGTAAGAATAGTGCTAGACGGAGCAGCTTTTGGAGATCCAAGTGTCTTCCAGCATGCGAAAGACATCACGCAAGTAGAAGCACCCTCATCAACAACCGTGCGAAAGATGTTAGTCTTCCGATACGATGATTTAATATGGAAGGCCATGTGATGAGGAAGTATCTTCTTAAAATTCTTCATATCAAAGGTAATCAGAAGAGAATTTTTCGGATCAATAGCCCCAATGGCAGTGAGCAAAGCACTGCGCTGAGCCGGACAAGACTGGAGTACCTCTAAAGCTGACATAGCACAAGGACTCTGCGCCAAATCTTCTACAATCGAGTAGTTCTGGGCAGCCCTCATGTTCGGATTAATCGTTGACCGCTTAGAGGATGCCTTCGGTATCCGAGGCATAGACTCGACAGTTGGCTTCGTGATATGAAGCGGCTCGGTAGCATCAGGAACTTCCTTAGCTTTCGAAGATTCCTCTCCGCCATAATCACGGGATCTCGTAGCGACATCCACGTGAGCACTCATCATAAAGATATTCGATGGAACTTCCCCTTCCTGAGCGCCTCCAGAGGAAGCCCCAAGATTTTGATTCGCGCCAGCAATTAATTGCTGCCCTTGGGGAAAAGGGTTTCTTAGCACAACCTGGGAACTAGAAGAACCCTGCTGAGATAACAGGCGCTGAGCATCCTGAATTTTCGGGGAAAGGTGTGTGAGATGGTCTCCAGTACAAAGCTTGCATGGAAACTTCACTTTCTTCTTCTCCTTCTGCCCTTCACCAACACGCTCGTTGGTTTTATTTGCATTGCCCTTCCCATTCTTGCCCTTCTTCTTGTTATTACGTCCCTTATTCTTCCCATCGGACTGTTGATTTCCTTTGGGTTCAGAATATTGGACAGCATTAATGGACAAAGACTGGGAAGGTGATGAATCAGCAGGCACAGCCTAACCAGAAGAAGCAGATTGTAAAGACAACTGCTGCAATTGAGAAAGCAGGCTGGCTGCACTACTACTGACCGATCCGACAAGTCCGTCACCATGCGGACCGGGTTTGGGTTTCGATAGATCCACTTTGGAGCGAGGAGCATTGGGCAAATATTTGTAAAGCATGCCAGACTGAGAATAGATCAACTCTAACTGCTGGGCCCTAAAGATGGCCTGCTCCTCGGAATATACCCCTGACATGGATACATCCTTTGAAATATCTGACTGAAGCGATTTCAAAAACCACTCGAGAAGGAACTCACCTAGAATATGGGCTTTGATAAGCCTCTTCCTTCTCCTCCATTCCTGAATATGATCAGAAATGTGAGTTGCCTCATCCTGCTTAAAATTGGCCAGGAGTTCGGTCCCAGCCTCATATCTGACGGGCAACTGAAAATGGTTAAGAAAAGTGACAGCCAGTTCTCCAAATGTGGCGAAACTGCCCCCAGTGAGCTCTATATACCACTTTGCGGCATTTCCAGTTAAGGTGCGCTGAAATAATCTCAATCTAATCGAGTCGTCGATCAGAGAGTTTGAAGAGCACCATAAGTGGAAAGTGGTGATGTGATCTGCCGGATCTTCACCATTCTTGCCTTCAAACTTAGGAATGTCTGAAGGAAGTTTGGTTGGAACCGGAGGCCACCCCGGACTGTATCGAATCGGGTAATTAGTTAACTTCGCCAAGTCTGGCAAGTTTAACGTTGCCAGAAATGGTAATCGAGGCGGAGCCTGGGAATTCCATCCTTGATGGGATGGATTTCCAACATTCTGAAAAGAATAGCCTGGATTTGATGAGGCACCAGGCTGCCAGAAAGGACCCGTAGAAAACGGAGAAGAACCTCCTCCCCACGCCGAGTTACCATAACCCAGGCTAGTTCCCCCCGCTGAAGTATTGACTGAAGAGGAAAGCCCCTGATAGGGGTTCCACGCATTAGACAGGGGAGAAAAAGACTGATAAGCACTCGATGCAGGGAAAGAAACATTCCCTGGATGACTCGCGATGAACTGATTCCCTGCCCCCGACGTTGCAAACATAGGATTCCACCCCATAAAAGCAGTCGAACTTGGCCCCTGAGCCCAAGGATTGAAACTTTGGGTCTGGGACGTAAAAGGAAACGACCCTAAAGAAGGATTGGGACTGGGAATATGCCCGGTCCCAAAGGGGAAACCCTGAAACGAAGCTGATCCACTAGCCATGTTAGACATGGGCGTAGATCCAGCTGCACCGGCGGTAAAGGAAAAAGAGGGATTTCCAGCAATGGACATCCCTGAAACGAAGGGACCAGATTGAGAAGTATATGCTTGGGTGAACCCAGAGCCAAACATAGCAGTGCTAGAAGCACTCGAAGATAGAGCAAGAGTGCCCCCTGCCTCGACAGAAGCAGGGGTCTGAATGCCCGCAGCACTCACGGTAGAAACCGCGTTCCCAGTCGTGGCCATCGAAAGATAAGAAAGATATGGAAGATCCGGCGGTCTCTCAGACTCCGGTCCGACGTACTGAATAACAAACGGATGATCAAGAGGAAGAGGAGATGGACCTGTAGCTGCAGGCTCAGGTATATCTTTTATCTGAAAATCTTCTTCCTGAGGAAACAATACTCTCGAGGCGAACGGAACGCTCCTCTTGGAACCGACACCGAAATCAGCAACGAAACCTTCGGACCTTAGTGGAGGATCTCTCTCCACAGCGTCAGATTCTACAGGGTGAAAACCACCTGCTAAATCGCTCCTACGCCTTCTCGAAGAAGGCTCTGCGCTCTCGGGAGATAACCCCCGGATTCTCCTCGAATGTCGAGGTGCTTGATCAGCCACTTTTACAGATTTATTATATTAGACTCAAGAAAAGTGAAAAGCTAGGCAAGCTAGGAGCAAAGAGCACTCACTAAAATCAAAATCCCTGAGAAACAACAAGCAAACAGCCTCCAAGTATTTCCGCTCCGGGTGATGAGGACCGGACACCAAAATACAGGAAAGCGAAGTATAGGGCCTTCCGAAAGCAATCTGGGATGATTAGGGCCCAGAACAACTAGCGAAGGTATCAGAAACAATTACGCTGACCTCCTAATGACAGCCTTTGCCGGCTCAAGCACCCAAGCTTCGCAAGGGCACCCCCCAGAAGTACTGCTGAAAGTGATGCGACTTCTGCCTCAGGTACCACGGGTATTCCCCCCCGCAGTCACCTGTGTGGAACCTAGGAACGACAACTATGGACACCAATCCGTATCAGAAGCTGGGCGGAACGGTCTTGAGGTCAGATTCAGCTAATCGGAGGGGGGGTATCCCTCTTCTTAACCTTCACTTCCCCTCGCGCTTGACTCTCGGATGAGAGCTTTCCCAGTCCACCTCACGGGGTTGGATTTCGCTCAATTAATCAACTTCTATGTTTGTTTGAGCGGCCTTGGAGAGTTAACTCTCCTCTCACCTATTCCAAGGCCCTACAACCTAGCTAGTTGGTGATTGACACTTAGTAAAACTTTGCTAGTTGATTTTAGATTAAATCGCTTATTTTAAGGGCTATTGTATTAAGTCACAAGGATATGGAGTTGAAACCAATGATGTTCTGACGCAAAAGAAATTAATAAAAAACTGACTACATGCACATGCAGTTCTTTGTCTTTCGATGAAGAGCAATTTCTATATAAGTTCTACGAGACTAAAAAATGTATTTTTCTTTTCGAATTACAAACTCACACTCACAAAAACTAAGAAGCTAACTAAATGATTCAATGCACCTAATGCAAATAACCACTAGCATGTAAATTATAAGATGCAAAAAGTCCCTTGAAACAAGATGAAATTTCCCAAAAGGCTCCTTCAGTTTTAACTCATCTTTTGATATCCAGAAAGCCAATTCTTGCAAACAAGAACTCTTAGTATAAGACAACAAAAATACTCAACAAGAAGAAGAAGAAATCAAAATACCACCTCTCCTCAAAATCAAGCCAAAACTAGAAGCAAGAAACTTCACTAAAGCTCCAAAAGATAAGGCCAAACGAAAATGAAAAACGCAACAACAAAAACAAAAACAAGAAACAATGTTTTTTGAGTTTTTGATATGCAAAAACAAAAAGCAAAACAAATGTTTTTGGGCTTTTAGTTTTATAAAACAAGAGCTTCAAAAAAAACCAAGAACAACTATCCCAATCCAAGCCAAAACGAGACCGAATTTCAAGCATAAACTTCAACTATGCCCCCAAACCTTATAAAGCTAATGATAGCAAGATCAATAAGAGCAATGGAAGACTAAAAACTCAATCAAACAGCCAAGAGAAATAGTGCAAATTCGTTGCAACACAAAACTCCAAAGAAACAAGAAAATTTCTTCGAAAATTGCAACAAAACCTTAGCCTATGAAACCCAAGAAAACCAATCGAAAACAAAGCAAAGAATGCAATGCAAAGCACAACACAAAAATAGGAGCGAGTCAGTGAGCAGAAGCTCTTTGTTCTGATAAAGCAGAACAGCCAAGAACACTCAGAAAGCGATCTTGGAACTCAATCCAGGAGTGCTAGCACCAACAAGGACATTTTGCCAAAAAGATCAGTTTTCGGACAAACGAAAGAGAAACAAGTCTTGAAACCACTTCTGTCACACTCCAGTAAGTATAGATACTCTGCAGACACAGGCCTCCACAGCCAGAAAAGACCAAAAACACCAGAATCTTAAAATTTCAAACTCAGCCTAGGTATACGCGACTTTGCAGTTATGCAACCAGCGTGTATACGCGTCTGTGTGGAGGGAAACTCGCGTATACGCGGATCCTTCTACACAAACTCGCGGGCATACACGACTGTGTGCAAACAAAAAAGCGTATACAAAGAAAGATAATGAAAAACAAAAAAGACAAGTCTGGGAAAGATATCAAGACTTCAGACTGACTGCAAGAAAGCAAACTGGACTGTAAAAGACAGAAGAAACTGTTGGCAACCTACCAAACAGCTGAAACAACCCAATAGGAGAATCACAAAAATTTGATCCCCAGTGGAGTCGCCAGTTCTGTTTCGGGGAATTAACACCCTAGAGGTTGGTTGGGATTCAACCTCCACAGAGCAGGGGCGTACTACTTAACAGAGACCCACACGATCATGCACATTCATAAAAACTAAATAGAGCGGAATGAGAGGTTTACCCGTTGGTCCTACGTTTGAAGTAGATCCACGTGGAGTTCAAACTCCCTGCAACCGTCCTTCCTCCTTAACCTGAAATACAAGAAGAAACCAGCACAAAGGACAAGTTGTACAGCATATTTCTACTCTATATGTTAGTGTGATTCATATAAAACATTAAATAAATCATAATAAATGCATGTATAACAAATATTCTTCATACATTAAAGCATACACTAACACGTTTATTTCGGGAACAGCATGATACTTCTGTATTATAAATAGTACGTACAAAAGTAATCATGGAGAGATCACCTGATCCTTCCAAGGCCTTCGCAGACCGTCGTCCGGATCCGTCCAGCCCTTGCCTCGCTAAGACTCCTTCCAAACAGGTGCATACGAGATAACATATAAAGGGATGTATACCTCAAGGAAACAAGGGTTTCCTGAAATGAACTGGGAAAGTGCAGGAGGCACGGGGAATCAGACTTGGATAAGGAATACCAGCAGAGTATAACAATAATAATTCTCTCTCTCCCTTAGGCCATACACATGAGGTCTTTTTATAGTCCCTCCAAGTAGTTTCAGCAGTTGGAAACAGTTGGCCACGGGCTGGGGTGGTTGAACTACCTGAGTAACCATCAACCCGGCGCGAAATTAGGGATTTTTTATATATTTTTTAATCATTTTAATGGCATACGCGGAAAAGCTAGCTATACTCGCGTATACACGCGGAAAAACACGGGCATAGTCGCGTATGGAGGATTTTCCACTGTTTTTAAGTGAATTTGTCCAAGTCTGTAGGAATGGGTGCCCAAAAAGCCATGTAGCAATCATGAATCATGTCAAGGTGAGAAATGATGCTATAACACAAAGTCTATTTCCTTGAATAATCAACTACTGCAACAACAAGATATATTATGCCAGAAAATTTCACAATGGAACTCTTTTTGTCAAGAAAGTGATAAAATCACTAATCATGTCATAGAATTATGACATGATTATGATTTAACTAATGAAAGAGATACTAATTATTTAAATTGGCAAAATTCAGAGGAAGGAAAAAGGGAAGGAGCACTAATCATCAATGACGGTCATAAAGAAATTCTCTTCAGTAATTGGGATGCACAGATCAGAGAGGTAGAAAAAGCAGCAGAGGAAACATCTACAGCAGCAAGCAACATTACTGATTTTGTAAATGAAAATTTGCACAAAGTTAATTTGATTTCAGAAACTATTCCAGGATACCTACCACAAGCACAGTAATTGCAAACAGAGTGGAAACAGAAAGCTGAAGAAAAGGAAAAATCAATTCAAGGATTGACAAAGTTAAATTAGGATTCTTACTGGACATGTCTGGTAAAACCACATAGTCAATGCAGTGCTCTTAATTTCATCATTAATTCTGCTGAGAAGATTGCGCCAACACTTTCCGATTCCGTTTTTTCGGGACAATTAAAATCTGAAGTCGGCCAACCTCCTATTCTCAAATCAATGCTGGATGCTTGCAAATTCAAAGATCAGATTCATAAATAGTTAGTTATTAATTTTAGTTTTAGATTTAGTATTAGTTTTACTTTATTTTTGCCTAGAAAAAGGATGGTTATTTAGACCTAATCCTAAATTTTTGTAATAAACTATAATTAGATTTAGTTAGTAGTATTTAAACCCTTCTCATGCATTTAGAGAAGGGTCCTGAAATTTGTCAAAAACTTGTCCTCAGAACATGCACTTATGCACCCTCAGAGGAGGTTTTGATGAATGAATGGAACGCGATTTATTGATATCTGTGTCTAATATCTGCTACTGATGTTGCATTTCTGTACTCTTAGTAGATGTTGGATTAAGAATAGATAAGTCATTATTGCTTCTAGATCATGAGTAGAACCAGTTATAAATGGTACTTTTATCTCTTAACTATTTCTGCTTCTGTGTTAAAAGTGCTATTTATGTTCAGTTATTTATATATTGATGCTTGAATGCTTAAGTTATCATTTGGCACTTTTGTACGGTGATAGCTATTTATTTATGCTTAGTGTATGAATAGCTTATTATGCAATATGTTTTTCACAACTGTTTCATCTAAATTTTTATATGAAGTGGTTTATCTTTATTGAATTCTTTTCTTATAACAGTTGAATGATCTTTATTATCGATTGTTATTCGAAATCATTTTAGATCGCATAAACAAGATTACATCCCGGGTTTAGTTTAGAATTAGATATTTATGTTTAAATTAGAATACAATTTGCATATGATTATATTAGAAATAGAATAAAATCATTTCACTTAGAAACCTTTTTAGAAAGGAAATATCTATTCTCAACATACACACACATATTGGGAAACTGGTCCCATCATCTCCAGTCGGACCCACTACAACAAACGGAAAAGGAGCTGCTAACCAAGGTCCAAACTGGGTGGGTATCCCCCTTGTTGTAGACCCGATTTTCGGGGCTTCAATAGAACCATATGCTTCCTTATTGAAATTATAAAACCATAGACATTGCCTTTAGCCATCATTACAATGGCTTGCCTTGAAATCATACCCAAATCCCCAACCTTTCCAATAATTATTTTTACAATGATAGGGTGGCAGGAATTTTAATTACCGAAATTAGTGGATAGGACATTGGGATCATGGATTAAGGCACTAGTGCATGTAATTCCAAAATTTCTAAGTTCAGAGACTATAAAGCTCACCCTAAGAATTGTAAAATTTTCTGTCAAGAAATGTTTTCTTCCAGAGTTTTACAGGAGATTGGAGTAGTGTAACCCTCAAACGTAATTTTTCTAGTCTGCATGAGACATGTTCTATGAGGGAGCTGGAAGGAATGGTATAATATGAGGGTATTTCACTCTTATTGCAAGAAACAAGGTTTCTTTCCTTCCTACTCAAATTTGATGGTTATGATTATACTATAGCTCTAGAGTTTGCACGCATGTTCGATGGGAGTAAAACCACCGTTAGATCTTTAAAGTTTGAAGTGACATATCATTCTATCTCTCAATCCATGGTAAAAAAATGGTTTAAGAAGGGTGAACAAGAAAATGGTGTTTGGTGTCATTTTCAGGCTGAAAAATACCATGTTGTGGATTCGAAAATTGGGTTGTAGAGGAGTGCGATGGTGGATAAATGGAGGTATTTTGTGTACATCCTCCAGAAGTTCCTCACTTGCGAAGGGAGGTACTCATTAAACTATCTCTACCACATTCAGTTCCTACTACATTTCGATTAAGGTAAATTGATCAATTTACATCACTCTTTATTGAAAAGTTTAGACAAGATGTCCAAAAGCATGCAGAAGCGCCAGAGAGACCAGATAGGGTTTAAATTGTGCCATTATGGCTTGATTAAAATTTTGGTTAAAAATGAGTTGGAGAGTAAAGGAACGAAATGGGAAATGTTTTTGAAAACATTCCAGGGTGGAAGTGCTATGAAACAACCTCGTGGTAAAATTCGACCACAAAAAGGAAGGAAAAATATCGTTGGGAAAAAAATCCAGTCAGCAACAAGGGAAGAAGCTACCACATTTAAAAGGTGGCAAGGGTGGACAACCGAAAATAGAAAAACCTCATTGCAAGAATTTGAAACATAAGGAGAGGGAGAAAATCAAAGAAAAAAGTGAAATTGAGCAACCTTAACCTTCCCGAAGGGTTACATGAGGTTCATTGAAAAGACAACATGTTTCTTTGGGTAAAGATTCGGTCATGAAAACTAATATAGTGGAAATTGAGCACTTTTATGAGTGTCTTCATACGAGAAACCCTCTGGTGGAGAACCCTATAGAAAACTTGATAGTGAGGAACAACCTTTCCACGTTAGTAGAATTTGTAGCTTTGGTTACTTCAAAATTTAGTCTGGGTTATGTTGATGAGGAAGATGACATTCATCTGTCATATTTGATGAAGGAAGTCAAGAAGAAAAATATGGCTCACACATAGGACATGGAGCCATAAGTAATAAAATACCCGATAGTAGAAGAACATGAGGATTATATTCCTCTGAATCTTGAGACAGAAAATATGGAAAAGGAAATAGAAAATAATAACACTTTTTATGAGTCATTGGCTAAGAGAGCGATGGTATAGGAAGAATATGAGGATAAATATTCTATCTATAGTTTGAGAAGTGAAATTCAAGAGTTAACGTAACAGATATATGAGCTTGAGGTATTAAATCAAGGTGTAATGGACCAAAATACTACAACAAAGGGAAAGAATTAAGAATTGGCAAAGGAAGTATATGAATGCTAGTGGCAGGTGAGGACATGGAAGTTTCATGCATCTCATCATAAAATCCATTTGAGTAAAGTGGTAAAGAGCTTAAGGAAAGCCCATATTAAGAAGTTAAAGGTGGAAGGGTCAAGGATCAATATTCAAATCCAGAAGTAAAGGAAGGATCGTAATTCTGTTGTTTTGGAAAAGGTTAGTAGTTGTGCGAGGAAACACAATAGAATGAGGTTGGGGGGATGTTGGTCAGCATAATTGTCCCTACTTTAATACTACCTTTGTCCTAACTATGATAGCTAAACCTTTGTTTCACAATTAAATTAAAACCTTTACACGTGATTCTTGGTCTTTTTGTCATTTTGTTAGATATGGATTATAGATTCTTATCATTCGTTAAAAAGGGTTGAATAGGCTATGTTTCTTTGTAAATTATCCACCTAATTCCTTAAGGTTTGGTGATTTAATGTAATTAATCAAAATGAGAGTTTTTTTGGTGCAAATCCGAAGTTCCTATACTGCCCACTGATTCCTATACCAAGTAGACAGTCGCTCATTTCATTTCGAGCTACCTCCAAAAATATCATATTTGTTGAAGAATGGCACACACCTTTTGCCAAGGGTTTGTTCCACCTCTTGCATAAGGAATTGGAGCATTATGGATACTAAATATGGATGTTGATTGTTGTCCAACACATTTTCCTGCTATGTTTCTCATCAAGGCCATGAGATGAGCAATTTTATGTATAAATTAGGGATTCTATGATGTATGTAGCTAGCGATACATTGGAAAACATTGATACTCTATGTTTATATATTTTTATAATTTTGTATAGCCCTGTCACTCCAGGTTAGATCTATGGTTTCACGATGTGATTTTGTAGAATAATTTGAATAAGAGAAGGAGCTAATTCTAGTTTTGTTCACTTTCAGTTCTTGTCATTACTTGTAATGTTTCCTTCACGCAGATGATTTCAGAAATTTCGTGAAGGGAAATAAGATGGTTGGCTAGGGCCAAGCCAAACCAGCTTGTTCTCCCTCTATTTCGTAGTGTGTTATATCTAGTATGTTGGTGTGAACAATGTAATCTTATTTTCTTTCTTGAACTTGTAGATTAGTGAAATTCTTGTGATTTTGCATGCATAATCTCATATCTGAGGACTCATAGTGTGGTGTGTTTGGTTTATTTTCTAGTTTTGTCTTTTATTTATTCCTAAAATCATTGCACTTTTATTTCCTTTTATTCCAAGAAGCATTTTTGAAGCTATTTCTGAAATATTGTATTTCATTGTAACTTTCATGATTTCAGATTGGATTATTTCCTTACAACATTGTGTGCCCTCATGTGAATGAAATATGTGGTTGCATATTTATAACTTTGTGTTCGAAGATAAGACTGTAACGATTTATTCACATAAACATAAGAGAAAAAATATCAAGAATTGGGATCGTTATGACATTTTTCTGGGCTTAAGGTTTTTGTAAAATTTATCTTCTGAAACAAAGCATATCTTACTGTGACAGATATTTGAAGAGGACTTAGTTTTCCTTTTGGATAGCATACTTTTACTTCAGTTAAAGATTATTTTATTTTATGCTCATGAGAGAACTTATTTTAGCGTTTGCAATCCTTTTGATTAAATGGTTGCTTTGGATTGAAAATTTCTTTCATTTTACATTCAAGTTGAAGAATTCCTTTCTCTTCTATTCATTTCCAGTTCTCTAGTAATAACATAAGGATACATGAATGAAGGGATATTAGGAGCAAGTCTGTTCTAGTGTAGGAACATTGAGTTCTTAGTGTAAGAACAATGAAGTTCTTAGTACAAGAACATGGTGTTCCAATACAGGAACAAAGCATTCTAGTACCAGAGTAGGGTGTTTTTGTGTAGGCACAAAACCTAGTTCAGTACAAGAACGTAATTGTTCAAGTACAGGAATGAGATATTTATGAGTAAGGAAACAAATTTAAATAGTGTAATAGAAAATCATCCTCTGTATTTCTTGGCATTGAAACTCAATCTTAGGAACATATTTTACTTTACAAGATCTTTCTAAGATTGTTTACAATTCAAGCTTTAATTTCTTCTGTCAGAGTTTGGGGAATATTTTCTTTGATTCTAGTACCTAGATTGGCTTAGTGCTGTTTTGCTAAAAGGTTTCCTTTACAATTCATTTTCTTTTTAATTCTGCAAATTTAATTAGTGGAATAGAAGTAGAATTTCCAAGAGTTAAAAACAAAATTATTTGGATTTTAATGTGATATGCCTCAAGGCTTACGTGGCCCTGGTTTGAAAAATCAAGTGCTGAAGAAGTGTACTAAATTGTAACTCTGGAACCCAAAATGGAGCTTTGAGAAAGACCACCATAGTTCTGGAACTTGCAGATAGATCCATAGTAGCTCTAGAAGGAGTTGTTGAGGATGTTATGGTCTACATTGAATCTTGGGAGTATCACATCGACTTCCTTGTACTTCCATCCAAAACCAAGTTTAATGGCTATCCTCTCATTTTAGGAAGACCTTGGTTGGCCACTCCTGATGCTTATATCAGTTGTAGGGTCGGAAACATGACTATCGAGAATGGGCCCTTATCGAAGGAATTGGTATTATATCATCCTGCCCAACCTTCCATTGGACATGATATGTCTTTATGGTTGGAGGACGAAGAAGAATATAAAGTGTACCATACCACACCCTACCCTATTTATACCTTAGATATTTTTATTAGAGGGGGGAAACCTGATGAATATGACCTCATTGACCATATCCTTCAAATCCAACCCCCCACTTCCATTCCAATCGAAGACCTGGTGAGATAATATGAAAGAAACCATTGGAATTATTTGTGCTTAGTTGAATCAATATTTGAACCTGCCAAGGTTGTATAATTTTTCCTATCTAGATCCCTAAATATCAACCCCTCTCTCTTGACTAAAGAAGAAGAGAAATTGTGCCAATTGCTAAGGAATAACTTATATGATTTTTCTTTGGATTACAAGGAAAGGAAAGGGGTGCATCCCTAAGTGTTCACACACCATATTTACATCAAACATGGATTCAAGCATGTGCACCATCCCCAAAGGAGGATGAATCCAAACTTAAAGTACATAGCAAAGGATGAAATGTAGAAGTTGTTAGATGCAGGGTTCATCTACCCCATATCGAAAAGTGAATGGGTGTCTCCTCTTTTTTTAGTCCCAAATAAGAATGGGAAGTGGAAGATTTGTGTGGACTACTGAGAATTAAACAAAGCCACTAAGAAAGACTATTTTCCTTTGCCTTTCATTGAGCAAGTCCTGGATTATCTTACAGGAATGAATTTATTCTCATTCCTAGATGGATTCAGTGGGTATTAAAAATTTTAGATCAACCCTCAAGACCAAGACAAGACCACATTAAAATGTCCTTGGGGCACCTTCACTTATAGAGTCCTTCCCTTTGGCCTATGAAATGCCCCTGCCACTTTCTAGAGAGAATTTTTTAGCATTTTTAACGAATGTGTCCATGATTATGTGGAAATATACATGGATGATTTCACTCCCTATGGGTTCCTCAAATAAGTAAGTTCCAACAAACATATGTAATGAAGTGAAGAAAACAAGAAGAAGAATTTTTGGTTTTCTCCCATATGGGTTTCCATGTAAAATCTTGTGTATCCTTGTGTTGATGTGATGGCCTCTTGATGTGATTATAGCTCCATGGTGCATTGTTCTATTTATTGATATGTTGCAAATAGTTGTGATTAATTTCTATATCATTTCTCATTCGTAACAAGTTTTGAAATGGTAAAATTATCGCCACACTGATTCACCCCCTGTCTTTGTGAACTTTGGTCCACCACACACTTCGAGGTTAGTTCCTCACTTAGTTTGTAGCATATAGTGAGTATTTTCTTGCAAATTTTCGAGGTTAGTGCCTTAATTAGGTTGTAGTGTACCACAATTACTCATTGGAACATCTTGGGGATGGGTGCGTCCAACAGGTTGTTGCCTACAAATCTATCTAATGAATCAAAGAAGAAGAAGAAGAAGAAGAAGAATTTGTGGTTTTCACTTGTATGTGTTTCCTCATAAAAATTTGTGTCCTCTTATGGTGATGCAAATATGGATTCTTGAAAAAAAAATTATTTATTTTTAAGCTATGAATGGTTAAGGTGCATTGGTACATGATTTTTCATTGATGAAAAGTTATGAAATGATGAATTTGTTTCAAGACCGATTCAACACCCCTCCCCCCCCTTTAAAGTCATTTTTATACTAACAACATCTTCCTTAGAAAAATGAATTAGTTGTTGTGAGGGTAAGAAACGACTCTGTTTTCTACACAATGTAAAGAGTAACTTGCAGGAGAAAAAAAAATTGAGAGTTGAAGGTGATTTATTTATCCTTGTTTAAACAATGCCATATGTGCATGGGGAGTAAAACATGTTTAGTTAGTGTTGTAATTGAATTCCTTGTGTGCTGTTCTTCACTCAAAACAATAAAATAAAGATAACTATTATTTTCTCTAAAACAAGAAGATATACCGAAAATTAAAGGAGCCTACTTATGATTCTTTCTCTCTCCTCCTTCTGTCATTGTTGCCGCCGCTCTCAATCCAACTCAAGACACTAAATCAATACCTGTAAAAAAAAATAGAGAACAAAAAACAATATGAAATATACAAATATATACTTATCTTAATCAAATCAAACCGATTAGATCTGAAATACATACATCATAAAAAATACACTGCACAAGAAATAGACATATGTATGGGAAAATGAACATAAATATTTATTATAGAGTAGGAGGAAATTATTACAACCAATGGACCGATTTTTAATCAACCTGCTCCAAACTCATTCCAGTCTCATCACATCCAACATCATCTCAGAAGCATATTAGTACTATCGCTCTCTTATCAAATGAGAATCCAACATCATAACTTTTCACAAAATTCTTCCTCCCTGGCACTAGGATGAGTGCTAAATTTTTATGGAAAATGATGGTAGTTTATCAATGAATGAATTTCTAATAATAGTTATTACATTTTTCCATGTTTAGAGGTGTTATATGGACACTTGGATTCGAAGTATGACACTTATGGACTCTTCGAGAAGGCATTGGCAATGTGGATATTCTCAGAACAACGAGAATTCTGCTCCAGGTGACCAACACACTCTTAAATGTTGAGAAGTGCACTGTAGTGCACCATTGCATGGAGTAATTGGCATTGTAGCACAGTTATTCCCTTGCATATTAGCGTTGGTGAGTCATTGGATCATGGATCTGACAAACAATGTTTGAATCCATTGTCTACATTTGCCTTGAAAGGAATCATAGAACAATCTAAGAGTGGTTTGAGGTTAGCTAGGGATTGCCTCTCTCATTCTGAGGTTCAATCTAAGTGATAGCATTGCATACCACATGAATCCCAAATAAATAGCTACAAATTTCTATTAATGTCCGAGCCAAACTAATACAAAAATGTCTCTTGAGATGCCAAAGCTCCAAGTGAGTCCAACCTCTACAAATGACTGATAAAATTAATGATATAGACCTAAAAACCACTCTCCCTAGCCTTAGGGGGTTGAATCCATGAGATAAGGACCAGTTTCACCTAATCCCAAACAAGAAACTGAAAACTAGGAAGACCCAACAACTTGCCTCTAAAAGAGAGGAAACTGATTCATTTGACCTCAATTGATGACTTACCTAATGTATATACCTTAGATGAAAGTCAAAACATGACATTTAAATTCACCATGACTATTTACATTAGTAATTTTATCATTTTCCCAAGTAAAAAGTCAAAAAGTCAAAATTTGTTGATGCTGATGAAAACTGCATTTTCCTGCTAAACGCGCAACGCCATGACAGAAAAAATAGCCTGTTTTGCAAGCAACTTTTGGAGGCCTTCCCGATGTCCAGCACCTGTCTTTCTAAAATTTCTCAAAAACCATGATACCTGTGTAAAATCTTCAGGATTGTTTTCATTATTGACCTATGAGGGACAAAAACCTCTCTCACTTTTGTTAATTTCATCATTGTTTGGTGAGAAACATAGTTTGAAGAAAAACTAGCCCTATGTGTGGCAAATGATTTGTCCCTTGGAATAAATTCTTGGAAAATGATGGAGGCATGATGTTTCTGAGTTGGTATGGCTTAATAATTTCTGAAATTACCACCCTTATGCCTCCTCTTTTCTTATGTCTTTGATTTCAGAACAAACCCTACCTCATTGGAAGAGGAAATTAGGGGTTGGTGTAGAAAAAACAAGGGATTTAGGACTGCCTTGTAGAGGGAAGGGAATGAAGGGGTTAAGGGTTGTCTAAATTCTTTGGAAAATTTTGGGGGATAGGGATAGATGTTAGAGAGTAGGAAAATGTTTAATTTCAAGGATTGAGTGAGAGGAAGGGGTCCAAAAGGGAAAAACACAGGCCTAGTCTCGAAAAAGTATCAATTTGTAGCAATAAGCTAGGGGTTATGGAAAAATGATGATTTTGAGGGATAGGAGTGATGGGAAGTGTTTAGGAAGGTATATTAAGGATAGGGGAAGGTGTAAGAGCATCATGATACAAGTCTTGTTGATTATTTTAACCATGGAAGTTATGAAACCAAGGAAAATTCCCTCAAAACCCTAGGAGAGGGAAATGATCTTTCGAAGCACAACTAAGAGATAAATATGGTAAACATAAAGCCACTTATTTGGAAATGATAGTTTTAGAATCTAAAATTTTTGAAGACCTTTGACTATTACTACTCCTTCAAAAGGTGAATTTGATGGTGAAATGACCAATTTTCATGATTTTGACCCTATGACCTAATGATGGCACAACAAGGAAGAATGAGCTGAATGATGACCATGATGACTATGTGACTCTTGGGAAAAATGTTTAAAAAATGAAGCAAGGTCAATGATAATGATGGAGATGAGGTGAAAGCAGAGTAAAATAAGGTGGGATGGGTGGGATGCAAATACCAGTGCTAACAGAGACAATAATTATTAAATTATGAATTATTCTTAATCGGTAATTCAATGAGTGTTTTGTGTAAATTTCATTCGTAGCATGATTTCTTGGTGGCAGGTGAATAAGTCTAGTGCAAGAACAAAGTTAAGTATTGAATAAGATTTATGTAGGTGGAAATATGAAGTTTGTGATAAAATGGTGAGGAATATCAACATTTTGAGACTTGCATCACGCTCATAATACCATGTTTCATATAACCTAGAAACTGTTTGGCAAAATTCATCACCAAAAGGGAGTGAAGGCTAAAACAATTGTTAAGTGCGGTTTTAAGTACAGAAACAGGCTGAACGAGAATGATTTTGCAATTTTGGCCATGTTTTTGGGTCAAAGATCCGTATTTATAAAATATTTAATACCTATGTGCCACTAATGAACATCGATGATGGTTTTGTTATCAACGATTTTATTTCTCATACCCTTAGAGGTGAACCAATGATAGTCCAAGCCCTAGGAACACAAACCCGAGCTTCCGTTATGTTTTTGATATGGTTGATGGTTTAATTCAGCTAATGGAAGGGGATAATATTGAGTCTATTAATATTGGAGAGTTTTACAATGCTAGAACTTGCTGAAGCTGTGAAGGAGCTTATTAAAACATTAACAATTGCAAAGATGGTTGAAAACATTCCAGATGGTCCACACAAGAGGAAAATATGCATTACAAAGGCAACATTCACCGCAAGTATGATTTTCTACTTTATCAAAATTTTCATATAGTGGGTGTAGTACAGCTTCCTGTCCAACATTTAGACCTATTGTGAGTCATCTCGGGCTCTTTCTCAATGCAAATAGTCTTTAAGCGAGTTGGGTGTTGCACTAGAAACTGTGGATGACACAAAAAGTGCTGCTAAGTTTATAACCACCCATAATTATAGAGATACAAGAGATTTTGCAAGTGCTCGAGCTGTAGAGATTTGTGGCCTTGATATTCTTTTTAATGGGATCCCAAATGATTTTTTCAGTGTTACTCGCTTCCTGATGTTAGCTAGAGATCCAATTATTCCACGAACTGAAATACCTTTGAAGATAAGAATTGTATTCACTGTTGAAGGAACTTGATTTATTTTCTTTTAGAAATATCAATTTAACCAAGCTTTGACATTCTAGAGTTGGATTTTTATTAGAATATGGCTTTATTAAATTCTCTTAATCCATAGCAGATTGAAGGTAGACCCTAGAGAAAGCGACCATTTAGGGTGGTTGATAAAAGGAACAGTGGGACTTTATTATATGCACGAAGAATCAGAGCAACACATTGTGCATAGAGACATCAAATCCGCCATTGAAGGGTCAAAACCTCATTCAGTTGTTTGATTTCCCCTGCCATCATTGCATGAGGATCGAATAGATGTTGTTCCTTAATTCAATTTTGGAAGCAAATTTCTCTGATTTGTATTAACCAAAAGAATCATAATTTTTTATTTTGTATAACCATCGATCCATTAAATTAGGAGTAGCACTACTACTATAAAAAATATTGTTGTGCACACATAAAAAGAAAAAGAAAAAGTGAAGGTATAGTAGTAGAGGAATATAGCAGTAGGAAGGTAGGGGATGCGAGTAAGCTGGGGATTGTGGAGGAACGCAAAGCTATAAATGGATCCTAGCATTTGTAGAATTTTTGTAAGTTGATATGATGTATTATTTGCATAATTCAATTGCTATAGAAATATAAATCTTCATTTAAATTATATTTTCCAACTCGTTTAATTTTTGAAGATGGTGTGTTGATTTAATTTTACAGGATTTGGGTGATCGGGCCCATCGGTCAGCTCATTGCTTAGATGGCTTAGGATCTATTTATTTCTTTGTTGCATTTTATTCCAGCATCATGTGAGTGTGATTTACATTCCGATTTGCAATTACATTTCATATAGATCTCTTTTATGTTTTTCTATTTAATTATCAAACCATGTTTGATTTATGAATTCAATGATTTATTTCTGAGTGTATTTAGTTAGCAAGAATTTTTTTATTTATGTGTCTCATTTTGTTGTATTAAATTTATTATCTAATGAACTAGATTATCAGGTGTAGAGATTCGAAACAGAGATAACAATTGTAATGCAATAATTGAAAAATCTAATTTAATTGGGAATTCATAAACATTTCTAATCTTGGAATTTTAAATATTCATCATTTTAATTTAAATGCCAGAATTAGCATGAGGAGACTTTCAAGTTCACAAAATTTCCAGTAAGAATTTTTGAGGATATCTCCGATAAACTTAAATTGAACACTGCAATTTCATTCCACATATTTCCTTTACGATATTTAATTACATAGGTTTGATGAACTTAATTTCACTGTTATTTTAGGATTTACTTTTTTCTTAATTAATTATATTAAAAATATAATATCAATTAACAAATGATTCTCATTTTATCATTTTTCCCTGTTTAAGATATTTTATAAATGAAATATATATTCTGAGCTATAGGGATTCAAGACGAGGATAAAATCAACAAGGTTTCCATCTAATTCACTATTTATATTATTGGGCATTTATAAATAATTTTAATTATTATATGAATTGATTTTGGGATTGTAGGCATATCTTGTTTATTTAAATACCAAGTTTAGTTTAAATATATTTTTAACATAATTAAAGTGTCCAAGAGTACTCTTGAAGATATCCTCGCTCATTTTTCATATAATATTTTCATCACTTATGATTTCCTTCCATCAACAGTACTTGCATCATTTGCAAGAAACATTTTAAGTACCGATTTTAAAGTGTCATTTTAAGTATAAATGTTGAAGAAGCATTTTAATTATATATTTTAAATAGTTATGTATTTCATGCTTTCATATTCGCAAGTGTAGTTGTAGTTTTTTCTTTTCTATGTAACACTAAATCTATTAATATGTAACATAAAAGTACAAAACTGTCACTGCCTCAGCTGAGACAGCCTAAGCACAGGGCTTGACTGCTGCGAGAAACAAGAGTTTGGACTGCCCATAGAGGGGAAACCATTCCCTGCAAATTAAGAGTTGCCACCCTCATAGTGTAAACCGGCCTTTCATCCAAATAGTTTAACACAAATACAGAAAGTATAACTGACCACTCTACAAGCAGAGGGTGAATAAATATGAAAACCATAATTAACCTAAAAATATTGTGCATGAGAAACAAAAACCTCTGAGGGATTTTCAGACTACTGTTCATTAGTTGGATAAGGCAGTTATTCTACAATTCTACATCTATACTCGTCGCTGCTTCCACCTTCATCAGTTGAGGGAATATCTTTGCCTTTGTCCTCACCTTCCGTAGTCTGGACCTACATTGAAACATCACAGGAAATGTTTAATTGAGGCAAGGAGACCTTGGCGTTTTCAGCAGAGGTAGGGTTAGGAGAATTGGGGCTATGAAATGGGACAGAGGGACGAGGGATTGTGGTTGAAGGAGGTGCAAGGTAGGTAGACTCTTCACAGACAATGACCATGACATACACCGTGAGGACCAGCCTTTCAAACACACAATAAAATTTGAACTACGCACGCTGGGAGGTTTGGCAAAGGGAAGAGGAGGAAGGCGGAGGGGGAATCGGAGGAGCAGCGGAGGGGTCGACATGAGGTGCAGAGGAGAAGATAAAGGGAGGAGGAGGACATGCGGATGGATGAGCAGTGTTAGGGGAGTGAGGCTTGCCCCTGTGACTTCTAGTTTTCGGAATGTGGTCACAGGGGAAATCTTCAGAGGTTGAATCCGAAATGGGAGAAGATTGAGGGCGATAAACTCATCCACGACTGGAGCCACAGCGACATCGCATACGATGGCGCAGTCTAGGAATAGCGAGAGGGAGAGATTTATGGAACATACAGAGGAGAAGTGACAATGGAGGACCTGAAGAAGTGCACAGAGAATTCGAACAACAGAGCTTACTAGGCGAATGGTGGAACTCAGGAACAGTATCCAAGAAGCAAAGAAGCTCACATCGTCTACCTGTCTACGTTCGAGCGCTAGGCTCAGCGCAGGAAGGCGGGCAAGAACTTTGGTTAAGCGCAATGGTGGTGCAGACAAAGAAATCTCCATACGGGAGACCAACATCCATGCCAGGAGCTGAAGAAGACCAGGTGAAATGCTGAGCGCATCAACGGTTCGAGAGAATGAAATTAATTCATCATGGGGTGGCATATTGAATTCCCCTGTTAATGCATTTGTGGGAGGCCAGATGGCCAACCCAAAACGATGGCCTCGGGAGGCGGCAAGGGACGAGTGTCCCATCACATGCGGGAGGAATCCACATCCGGAAAAGTGTAGTTGTAGTTGATTAAGAAGTTTTGCACCCTTTTCCTACATAGATTGTTAATTTGCAGTGTGTTCTCTTGGAATGTCTTGTTTCTTTTCCCACATGATTTCCTTTTTGCATTAGTTATAGGGTTTTGATTGGAAAAATCCCCGAGGCCATATTCTGGCATATATTTTGCTATGTCTCTGAGTCTTATGTCCCTCGGGATTGAAAATTTAAATGTGGGTGTAAATCTAGCATTTATGCCTCCCAACAATGTTTTAACAAGTCTAACAATAGTGAAAACCCGGTCCTTTTTCATATTTAGAGAGTTTGAAAAGAGGAAAAAAGAAAAATCCATGAGTATTTTTTCGTAAATTTGTCTCTTAGGTCTGAAAAAGTGTAAAATGATATTCGATAAAACCTCCTAGCCATGTTCGACTAAGGTTTTTTTCATAAATAATCTATCTCAGTCCGGAAAAGGGTTAAACGTATACTGAGTATATATCGTTTCATTTACTTTTACGAGCTCGAAAAGACAAGTTCTCTTCAATATTTTCACATTATTAGTGTCTGAAAAGAGATAATAGAATACTCTCGGGGGTTCCTTTTCCGCAGTTATCGAAGCTCGAAAAAGAGATAAAAGTGTGCTTCAAATACTTTTTCATTTTTATCAAAGCTTCAAAAATCAGGATAAAAGTATGCTTTGTGGTCAATTCATTCTTGAATAACTATCCACAACTAATTTGATATATTAGTTGTAAAAACTGTTCAGAAAACCATCAAATGGATTAAGAATACCTATTTCGTAGATAAAATGAATAAAAACCATAGTCAGCATTAAATATGATTCAAAATAATCAAATTGACTAATTAAAAGAGTTTTTACCATTCCAAAGTTACCATTTGAAAATTTGGATGTATGAACCAGTCTAATCCCCTAAAATTCAGCAGTTGATTGCAACAGATTCTATGGATGATTTCTCTTTCCGTTTGATCCAAGTTGGAGCTATGAACCCTCTCTTTCTTTTAGTGTCATTTATTGTGCATTTCATAGTAAGTTTTTATGGATTTGAGCCCCTTAGGGTAAATCTACTATCCTCAAATGGAAACACACCCTTGAATGTCGAAAGGTGCATTGTAGTGCACTAAAATTGAAGGCCAGATGCACTGCAATGCTCTGTTCCTTGACCTGGTGTGTGTCAGGCGCAATTCTCATTCTTGTTTCTTGCTGTGTGCCTAAATTTTCCCAAGTTTTTTGAATTAAATGGATCCTAATTAATCTTATGATTTTGTTTCAAGTATTCATCAAATCAAAATGATGATTACATGGAGAGAAAGATAACATGAAGAACATAATATGATTTCCCTAAACAATCTTGGTACAGTAAGAGCCCTCAAAGAATGCGGGTTGCTAAAATACTTCAGACTCTTAGGTATGAGGTAGAAAATGGAACTATTGGAGTTCCTTGTTCATTCATGGGATCTAGTATTACCGAATTTTCATATTGGGGACAAAGTGCTCCCAATATTAGTGGAGGACATTTATTTTCTCACTGGAGTATCGAGGTGAGGTTCTCCCATTTCTCCTTCAGGATCTCCTCTTGGAGGAGAGACAGTGAGAGATTACACACTACAACACTACCATCCAGGGAATGAACCAAGTAAATATGGGAAAATAAACATCCGCAATTTATGTGATTTGCCTTTGATACCATCCTATTTACTATCGCAAAGCTTTCTGGTTCTGCTATAGTATATGTGGCAAACAAATCATACATGAACTATGCACTGGAGTGTTTAGAACCAATAGTTTTTAACTGGGTTGAAGATGTTCTCTTTCAGATGAAAAAACATTTGAACAAAGCAAAGCGAGGAAGGAAGAAAAATTTAAACTATGGCTCGATCCTTATATCCTTCGCCTTAGAGTGAATTCCATTGATGCAACCCCATCATGTTACAATGGGCATGTATAGCCTTAGAGATCCAAGGATGCAAAGATAGGTTGAATCAATGTCTAAACATGTTGGTCAATCGACCATCATATTCTCTACTACATTATTTTCTTAGTGCAGATGATAGATGATCACCATAGATCAATATGCATACGCAGACATAAATTTATGAGGAGATCCACACTTGATTCTACCAGATGGCGATCAATGGGGCGCAATTGGTAAGAATGTTTTGACCATGTTTTTTATTTTTCTAAGGTTTCTACATGTTTTAGTATTTTGATCTTTCCCAAGACTAAACTAAATTTTGGATGTATGAAGATGTGGGTCGAGTTCAACCAGTGGGTCAGCCATAGCAGGGAGCAGATGAGCCATCAAAGAGGGATATCGAGAGAGAATTCCTTCGGGATTTAGATATAACCGAGACTCTTGCTGAGCTACAAAAACATGTGGAGGGATTAACTCTTGGGATTCCAGATTGCTGGATGGAAGATTTACCTATGAGATTGTAGTTCCATACTATTGGTGTTCTTAACCGTTGGATGCGTAAATATGGTTGCGTTTCTTACCGAGGTTCGGTATGCCCACAAAGTCGAGTACATGATCAAATGCCAATTTCGTTTATGAGATCCTATCATTTGTTTAAGCATTCGCTTAAGAATATTATTAATAGCTTCAATTTTTCCATTGGAATGTGGATAATAAGGAGTAGAACTATCATGCGACAGTCATAATTTGGAAATCAGCTCATTCATCATGTAATTGCGAAAATGCTTACCATGATCTCTAACTATAGCCTTTGGAACACCAAACCATGAGATGACATGATTAAAAAATAATAATATAGTTGTTCCGTCTATGTTATTGAATGTAGGCATCGCTTCGGTCTACTTGTTAAAGTAGTCTACTGTGACAATAATATAACCATGCCCCCTGGACGAACGAGGGTTGCAGTTCATGAAGTCAATGCCCCATTTTTTAAATGGTCCCACAACGATAACAGGATGCATCGACGCTAGCGGTTAGAAAATTTTACAATCAAATATCTAGCACGCATGACAACTTATGACCACGAGGATGCAGTCGCAAAATATGGTAGGCCAAAAGTAATTAGCACAGAGTATCTTCTGCACAATAGTGTATCCAGAAAAATGTCCACGACAAGCCCCAGCATGGAAATAATTTAGAACCTTCTCAGCCTCCTCATGAGTGAGTCACATCCTTAAAATTGTATCAACACCACAACGATAAAGTGTATTGCCGATTATAAAATCTTTGGCTTGGTATCGAATATGTCGCTGTTGAGAGCGAGAGGTATCGGGCCAAAAAGAATGGGTTTGGAGATAAATGATAAAATCCCCATACCAAGGATCAGATGATCCAATCAGAAATAGAGACTCATCATAAATTGATGGTTCTGATGTAGTAGCAGTACTATTAGAGGGAAGGTCACAACGAAGCTCAACAAAAACTAAATATTTATTTGAATTGGATTTGATGAATTCCAAATCAAATTCCTGTAAAATGATAATCCATTTTGAATATTTTCCCTACAGAAATTTACGTGACAAAATGTATGTCATGGGGTTGCAATCTGAAATGACAATGGTCTTCAAGAACAGGATATAATGGCGAAACCTTTGGATAGCTTGAATGGCTGCCAAGGTGATATTTTTGATGTATGAATACTTCAGTTCTGTATCATTGAGATTACGACTCAAATAATATATCGGATTTTATATCCCATATTCTTCTTGGACCAATACCATAGCAATGATCGTATCTTCCCTGAAGATATATAAGAAATAATCACTCTGATAATTCGGGGGATACATTAATGAGGCCCAGACAAGTGTCTCCTTGAAAACATCAAATGAAGCTTGTGAAAACTTATCCCAATGGAAGAGAATCCCATTTTTCAAGAGTCGAGTAAATCCTCTAGACATTTCGACTTAGTTGGGTATGAATCTCCTTAGGAAGTTAGCCTTTCTTGAAGTTTCTGTGACTCAAGTAACTTTGATGGCGTAGGAAAATCAAGAATGGCCTGGACCTTTAGTGGGTTGATTCGAATTCCTTATTTTTAGATGATGAATCATATAAAACGACTATAACCAACAAAAAACACACATTTTTATGCATTGAGGTGTATTTTCTAGTGTCAGCAATGTAGAAAGATAGATCTCAAATGCATCGGGTGATCAGTCTAGTTTCATGAATGCGTAATTAAATCGTCTAGATAAGGTTGAACACTATTCTTGATGTCATTTAAAGCATAATCCATTGCTCTCTGAGATGTTTCCCCAACATTATTTAAACCAAGTGGGATTTTACAATAAGCTAATGGGCCCCAGGGACAAATGAATGTTGCCTTATATTGGTCCTCTGGGTGGATATTAGTTTGATTGTATCCAGAGAATCCATACATGAATAAAAATATTTCACATCCAGCACAATCGTCAATAATCTGGTCGATAAAGGGAGTAGGATAATTGTATTTTAGACAAGCAAGATTGACATCCTGATAATCGATGTACACTCTGATTGTCCCTTGTTTCTTCATCACACGACCAATGTTGGAAACCAAATCAGTAAGTAGAATAGGGTAAATGAAACCAGCATGAAATTTTTTTTCAAATTTTGCTTTAACGGTAGCAACCTTCTTCGAATGAAAAGCACGAAGGCATTAACGTACTGGTCTGACATTAGGGTACATGTTAATGGTTTGTTCAACTATACTAGTTTATATGCCTCACATTTCCTCATAAGACCAAGCAAATATATCTTGGAATTCATGAAAGAGAGAGTGATAAGTTTCGAGTTCTAATGGAGAACAAGAGACGTCGACATGAATGTTTTCTACAATGTCGGGTTTGGTCGAAATATCAATAGAAATGGTTTCTTGAATATTTGATATTTTTTTCTCGGATTCAATAGCATTAATTGGAAAAGAATTTGAAAAGAATGTTTTGATCGATGGGTGATATAGCTCAATAATATTATCTTCTTCATAATCCTGAATATGGGAAAGATGATGATGATATTCCCATGGTTCTCCTTCTGGCATCATGGATTCCACAATGCTCTCATCAATAAAGGAAGTGGATGAAAAAGGATTAGATGGAGTACCAAAATATAATGAATGATCGACCTAAATGATCAGTGACAATGATTTCAGATTTGCTACCCAAGCCATGTAGATTGATTGCTATGCCATCTCAATTAGGTTGGGCGGCATAAATTCATCCAACATAACAACTTCAGAATCATTAGTAATCTTACTTAAACCATATGGAGTGGAAGATATCATGGAGCAGGTCTCTATTCTTGCAATTTTTTCCGACGTCACAGGCGGCGGTAATGCAAAGGTGCCCATTAGGGAAGAATCCTTTAAGAGTCCTACACCAATATTTTGAAGTGCTAGCTGGGGTGCGTGAACTAACGGAATGCTCCCAGTTACCTAGGAACTGGAGGAAAATAAGGAGAGTTGATTGATGATTGTGATAACACCTTTATGAGGAAAGGAAATCATTCTAAAATAAGTAGAAACAATCACATTCGTAGCATAAAACACATGGCGTTTCGAGTAAAATGTTGTAGTCAAGGGGTCCGTTAATGACCTCAAATTTAACAGTTGAAATTTCCCCCCCTAGTTTTACATGTAGGTTATTGATGATACCATAAATCTTATATGTACGACCGTGAAAAGCTTTCAACGTTGTAGGCGATTGAGATAGGTGTGGCGAGTGAAGTGACTTCCAACATTTTAGAGACATAATGAAAGTAGATGCCTCCTCATCAATAATAGTGCAATGAACGAGGTGATTGAGAACTTTTACTTGGATCGAGAATGCCAATTCTACTGGTAATTGTGGCAGATAGCCTCTATGATTAAACACTACAATATTGGAATCTGCGAATTGATTTCACCGACTATCGACAACAAATCTTGCTTCTGGGAGGGACAATTTTGGAGTACGTCAAGTGTTGACATAGCTGAAGGGGATTGAGACAAATCTTCAACTATATTATAATTTTGAGCAGCTCGGGCTCGAGGATTGAATGTTGATTTATGGATGACTCGCTTCGGTGGCTTTATTGTTAACACAGGAATAGCAATTGGCGGAATAGATTCTGTGGACAGATTCATGGTCGAGGTATTAGGTTGATCAGTAGCCTGACTACCGTAATACTTATTTCACATTGGCACCAAAACATCATTTTTTGGCTTTGTGACAGATAGCATAAGCACTTGGGAACTATAAGCTTGATCCGTAGCAACCATATTTGTGTCTAGCTTCGAAAATGGATCTATCAACACACCAGATGCAGTTGAGGTCTTAAGAAATTTTGATACCTCAACGCTCTGAGGACAATCTCGAAAAAAGTGCTCCTCATTACATATTATGCAAGGGTAAATAGATTTCCCATTGTTTCCAATTTGTTGATTAGATGATCGTTCCTCCGGGGTTGAATTTTTCTTTTTCTTCGCTTTGCCATTTTTCTTACTTCCAGGTTGCTTGTCACATTTTCCTTTTTCAGATGACATGGCATGAATATCATAAGAGGGTTTAGGATCAGATGAAATAGAGTGATGTGCGTTTGCAGTACCGATCATATCGTCACTGACATGAGATTCCTTAGATGGAGGAGGAATAATAAATTGATATCGCGACGCATTGGGAATTTTCTCATAGAGCATGCCATACTGAGTATAAACTAAATATAAGTTTTGGGCAAGAGAAATGACCTAATATTCAATGACAACGCCACCCTTAGCTGCATCCTCGATGATAGATGGAAACAAGGACTTAATGAACTACTCATTAAGGAGCTGACCAGGAACAAATGTTTTGACCATTCTACGATGACAACGCCACTCATGAATATGATCGAAAATGTGAGTGGAATTAGTCTATTTGAAATTGGTCAGAAATTTTGTTCCAGTTTGATATTGTATGGGTAAATGGAATTGGGTCATAAAGGTAGTAGCTAAGGCAGTGAAATTATCAAATGAAGCTCGTGGTAACTCAATGTAGCACTTCATGGTCTAACCAATAAGCGTACATTGGAAAATACGCAATCAAACGAAGTCATCATTTAATGAGTTGGATGAACACCATAAATGATAATTCATAACATGTGTTGATGAGTCTTCTCCAGGGTTTCCATTGAACTTAGGAATATCCGAGGATAATTTATGTGGTATCACCGACCACGAAGGAGCATAGCTGATAGGGTCGTTGGTAAGCCAGTTTAAATCAGAATTCTAAAGTTGCAACAAAGGTTAACCGTCGATTTAATTGAGGTTAAGCATAGCCAAGATATGATGGAATTTCTTGGGCAATAGGCCTTTGAGCAACAACATAAGGAATTTGTTGTTGGTAACCCAGATAGTGGTTGTTTTGATAAGCAAATGCATGAGGATTTTGTTGACCAAAACCTGGGTAACCTACTTGTTGTTGGAATGCTTGTTGTGGAATTTGTAGTTGTGGCTGCCAAGGTGACTACCCACCAAGATTATAGCCCAAACTAGAATAGCTTGGACCCTTTTGTGAATAAGTAAGACCCAATTTTTCCTGTGACATCCCATGATACGACAATCCATCTTGTGAATAAAGGATTTTGGATACAGCTGGTTTTTGTAAACCAGCTGAAGGAGTTTGATTTTGAGGGCCCAATACTTGAGGGTATTGGGTTGAAGGACCTGACTGAGATGGTTGAGGTACAGAACTTTGAGATTGTAATAGGGGTAATGATGTATTAACAAGTGGAGTAGATGTGGGTGCAACAGGTTGAACTGGTTGATATGAATTCACAATCGTTTGTGGTTGAACGAGAATAATAGGTTTCCACTGACAAACAATTATTCCAACATTAGGATGACCATAAAGGGACGAAGTACTATCAAAATGGGTGACCATAGGTTTCCCCCAGTATGAGGAGTATAATAAGATGGAATATATTGTTCTCCAAATGTTAGGAGTTCAGTTAATATTGTACTTGATGGAATATAACCAAATGGGCCAGCTTGATATTGCACTGAAGATGTATATAAAGGATCAAGCCGTCTAGTAACCATTAGAGAGGTAGCAGATAGAATACCATATGATGACATGGGTGAAGTCCATAGATTTGAGGATGCACTAGAGAACGTTCCTGATAAATATTGGTAACCAGGTGGGACGGAAGGACCACCATATAGATGTGACTCTAGTGATGTGGCGAACATCGATGGGGTAGCAACATTAGATATTGTCACAACTGTCACGCATGGTACAATAGGAGATGTTGACTTAGCCATGTTCATATGACCCAATGTACACCCTATAGGATCTACAGGAACTCGAACTGACACAGGATCAAATAGAGCAGTGTAAGGTGATTGAGGAAAAGACTTGTAAAGATAAATATCCTCCCAAAAGTGAGTTAGAATTTAAGGTGTTTCTTCTTGTGGTATTTCTTCAATTGAAATCAAACCAGGTGGAAGCATTTCACCGTCAGGACCGAGATATATTTTAGGTGGTTGACTACGCGATATGGGAGACTCAATGGCTATGAGTGACTATGGAGCGATCGATACAGGAACAAATTTTGGTTGTTTGACTTCTGGATCAACTTCTAGTAGAACAACATCGAGTTCGGGAGGTATGGTCTCACTGAGTGGATCGATCGTGACTACAGGTAGCTGTGAGGACTCCATCTCGACAGCAATGGATGAGCTAGGATGTGTATAAATGAATCGATACGACTCTGGTATATATGATGATGATGACACACTAGAGGTACTAATAGTATTTATTTTGGTAGAACGATGTTGCCTTTGCCGACCAGAAATGGCTTCTGGTGGTAAAGGTGGTTTAAGTGCTATCCTATGCGAACGACGGGAAAAAGGATGTTCTTCTTCAACGATGACTGATTGATTTTATGAAAAAAAAATAAACAAAATAAAAGGGTAATTCTAGGCAAAAGGTTTACCAAGTAGTTGTGAATTGCAGAATACCTCTTGGTGAACCCAAAAGTACGGGCAAGCAATCTCCCTGAATGACGTGTTCGGTGTATCACAAGTTAAAATGTGGCCAACTTAGTTACCTATGGATGGATAGCAACCTAAATTTTTCCTCCCCAATATACCCAAAGGTATGTGAAGGCCTAAGTCCATATTAGCACTTTCTAATATGAAACCGCATAGTTAGAGCACCCCCTTATACTTTTCATACTAGAACACTGCCCTGTATACCCAAAGGTATGTGGACGAACTCTAATATACTTATGTACATGGAGTGAGGTATCACACTCAGAATTTATCATAGAAAATTTAGCGACAGATGCTATGTTTAACGATGTCGGAACACGTCTCTAGCCTAGACCTTCTCAATGTTATCATTAATGTTCCAATGCTTCCTTAGGTTGATTGATGTAAATTTTATGTTGATCTTGTTTAAAATTTTGTGTTTGAGGTTTATCATGTGATGTAATGGAAATTCCTAAAAATTAAAACTAAATGATAAGAAAACTTTTCAGTTTAGCTTTTTCAATGAAAATCCTAGCTACTAAGGGATAGAGCAATCAGTTTGTGAGCATAAAACAAAGAGCACAAACTAAACACAATTTTCCTAACTTGTTCCTATGAAACAAAAAATTCACTGGATGCACATGCATGTTTTATTTTCATCTCCCTTTAATGTGAATTAAATAAAGGAAAATAAATGCACAAATAAATCAAACAAATGTTTTCTTTTGAGAAACAAGGAATGAAACAACAATTTCTCTTAGGAAAATGAAGAATGGAACTACAATTTTCCTACAAGAAATGAGGAATGAAACAAAAATTTCATTTTCAAAAATAATATTGATCTAATGCAAAAATTAACTACTTTGAATTTTATTTTCCAATGATAAAAAAAATAGCTAATAAAACATTGAACAAATTACTTTTCAAAGGAGGAAGAATAGGAAATTTTATTGGTCTCTAATAGGTATGAGACATTTGAGAATACAACAAACAAGTGGTTGAAACTGAAAGCAATGAAAAATTTTGATGGAATTTGGTTGGCTGAGGGGGAACACAGTCTCTAAGTGGAGATAGTGCATTGTAGAGCACCCCTAAATGGGAGAAAGTGCACTGCAGTGCAGTATGTCTTAACCAACAAGATTGGGCGCAGCTAGATTTGAAAAACAAGAAGCATAACATACTTCTAATGCAATTTGTTCATTCAAATGAATATTAACAAAAAGTAGATGCTACCGATGAGGATAAACAGAGGCAAAAACACCAGGAATGATAGGATACTCCCCAACTAAGTCACCAATTTGTTATACATAATTTTAATCTACAGATAAATTAAATTACCCGAGTGTGGTGTTCTTCGCTCAGAACAACGGAGGAAAGATAACTATTATTTTCTCTAAAACAAGTAGATATATAGAAAAGTAAAGGATCCTACTTGTGATTCTTTCGCTCTCCTTCTCCTTATGTCATTGTTGTCGTCGCTCTCAATCCAAATCAAGACGCTAGATTGATTCCTGCAAACACAAACAAAGAACAACAATATGAAATATACAAATATATACTTATCTTAATCAAATCAAACAGATTAGATTTGAAATATATACATCATCAAGAATACATTGCACAAGAAATAGACATATGTATGGGAAAATGAACATAAACCTTTATTAGAGAGTATGAGGAGAAGATTAAAACCAATGGATCGATTTGTCGTCAACCTACTCCAAATTCATTCTAGCCTCATCATATCTAGAATCATCTCAGCTGGATATCAGTAATTTATCTCTCTTATCAAATGAGAATCCAACAACATAACTTTGCAAAAACTTCTTCCTCCCTAGCACTAGGATGAGTGCTAAATTTATAGGGAAACTGATGGTAATTTCTCAATGAATGAATTTATAATAATAGGCAAGACATGTTTCCAAGTTCAGAGGTGTCAGATGGACACTTGGATTCGAAGTATGACACCTATGGAATTTTATAGAAGGCACTGGCCATGTGGATATTCTCATAACAATGATAATTCCACTCCCAGGTGACCAAGGAACTCTTGAATGTCAGGAAGTGAACTATAGTGCACCCTTGCATGGAGGAATTCGAACTGCAACGCAGTTAGTCCCTTGCATATGAATGTTGGTGAGTCAGTGGGTCATATAATATATACTTCAAACCTTAGAAATCTCATAATAGAAGCCATGAATGAAATGTCTTCACTTAGGGCATACATAAACTAAAATATAAGGGGATGATAGACCCTATTTCATTGGTCCTGGGGATGATGTCGAGTTTGACCAGGTCCTGGGGGATGATGCCCAAATTGACCTACAACAATGACAAGTAGTTTTTTTTTTAAAGTTTTGTGCTTTACAAGGATATATTTTAGTCATTTATTGCCTTTACTATAATAGAAAAGTATGAGAAGAAGTGCAAAAACATTGTGAGAATAGGGAGACAAAAAATGTCTGAGGGCAAGCAGTGTCCAAGGAGTAGAGAATTTGTCACTCATTTTTCTAACAAGCATGGAACATGAACCTTTGAAGGGGATAATTCCAATAGGTATCATAAGGATTTTTTCCAAGATTTGTTGTGTCGATACCTCAACAATTTCTGAAAATGTGGCTATCAATTCCAAAGGGATAGATTATTGAAAAAAAGTGTTTTCATTGATGTTAAGGTGTGGGCATTGATGTCAAAGTTTTTGAAGGAATTTTATATGAAGTTCACCAGCTCAATTTTTCTTGCAAATTATATTGTTGGATGATCCTCTTATAATTATTTCTAGTGGTATATGTCACCTTTTAAATCTCCTAATGTATCAAGAGTTATTCAAGTTTGAATTTTGGTAAGGTTCAATGGGAGTGGCTCCCCTATCAGATAAAAGGCACATGAAAAAAAATGTTTTCATTAGTTAGTGTGTTATTTCATAGTGTGATGTGAAGGTTTTGGTCAAAGGTATTAGCGATTTCATGGCCCCCACGGCTGACATAATGCGCAATTGATAGATTACATGATTAAAAGACACAGTGAAACAAGAGAATCCCTGTGAGCTAACATAAATTGTGGTGTGAAGGTATTTCATTGGAGAGTTTATAATTCTTAGTGATGGGTCCACGATTGATAGAGTATGTGATGAGAGACTCCACAAGTCATGAAAAATGATGGAATTTGACAATTATTGTGTTTTAGGTCAATAAAGGAAAGTGAATCCAAACAACTAGACCATTTGGAATTTCCTCTATATCGATGGTGATGTGGCAAGTGATTGGTGCTGAAGTGTAAATGGAGGACAATGGCGATGTGGAAGTTAGTTGGTAGCACAAGTTAGTGTAATGACATCTGACATGATGTGGAAATTGTCATGAGGTGTGAAAATTTGACACATTTGGGTGTTGAGGCCATCATTTTCTATGTGACATTTGGAACCACTCAGAAGGTAACACGTGGAAGTGTGATGATGTGTGATGACAACTGGAAAGACATGTTAGTGTGCCACACCAAGAAAAACTTGATGTGGTTTAGGAGAAGGGCTTGATTAACAAAATTTTGGGATGGAAAGTTATCCATAAACTGGAAAACAAATTCATGTCATGCCAAGCAGTATAGGGAAAGATAGGTTGTAGTGATGTGGCCAAAGGTTGAAATTCCACCACATAGGGACTATCAAGTGGAAATGGTGACTTGGATTTTACTATATTTTCATGCCAAGGGGGTGTTTACTAATTCTTTCCTATGTTAATATTTTTACAAAAAGGCACGATTAATATGAACTAGGCCCAAATTTGGGTGGACATAAAGGGAATTTGAGACATCCTGTTGTGTAACCAGCTCCAAAGAGAGAAGAAAAGAGATATTCACGCCTTAGAAATGAGCCACTTCGAGGGGGCAACCTCCAATACATTACATGAATGAACAATTCTTGGATGATTCAATTTACAAAACCTCCTTTCTATATATAGGAGTCCATGGGGCCATAATGTAATCCCAGTGGGCCACAATGTAATCCTCGCCGACCTAACAATAATAATTTAGGGGCACAATAATAACAGAATGGGGTTACAAGGGTACAATAATAACAATAAAGGGGTTACACTAACAACAATAAGGTACTATACTAGTAATATAGGGACCTAACATGCCCCTCTCCTTCAAAAAAGCGTTGTCCTCAACGCTTGAGTAGCTCTGGGTGTTTCTGTATAAATTTTTCATCCTCCCATGTAGAATCTTCAGTGTATAAATTCTTCCACTTCATGAGATACTCTGAAATTGATCGATTCCGTAGTTGTCGAGTTCTTGTTTCCATGACCGCTTCTGGTTCCAATATGATTTTTCCTTCCTCATCAAGTTCTGGCAATATTGTTTGAACTGGAAGATTTTCTCCTATAACCTTCTTTAAGCATGAAACATGGAAAACTGGATGTACTCGCGAAGAAGCAGGAAGCTCCAATTTGTATGCCATAGTACCAATCTTTTGCAACACCTTGTAATGACCATAGTACTTTGGCGATAATTTATTATCCTTCTTTGCTTGCTTGAGGGACATTTGTTTGTATGGTTGTAGCCGTAAAAATACCCAATCTCCTACATCAAAACTTCTCTCGCTACGATGTTGATCTGCCTGTTGTTTCATTCGATTTGTGCCAAATTCAGGTTATCCTTTAAGAGTTGGAGAACTTCTTGCTGATGCTCGATGTGATCTTCCACTGCTTGAACCTTCGAATTTTCCCTTAAAGATGATGTGATGGATGGTGGATGATATCCATAAAGTGCCATAAATGGGTCATTTTTGCTGCAGTATGGAAGGAAGTGTTATACCACCATTCAGCAAGAGGTAACCACTTGACCCATTGTGTTTGTTTATCAGATACAAAATAACGAAGATATCCTTCCAAACATTTATTTACTATCTCAGTTTGACCATCAGATTGAGGATGATAAGATGAGCTATGAGCTAATTGATTACTCAAACAATAAAATAACTCGGTCCAAAAATTTCCAGTAAAAATGGGATCTCTGTCGCTCACAATAACCCTTGGGCTTCCATGTAGCTTTTTAATTCTATCCATAAATGTAGTAGCAACCGTACTTGCTTTAAATGGATGAGATAATGCACAAAAGTGTGCATACTTGGTAAGTCTATCAACTACCACCATGATGACACTCTTTCCTTCGGACTTAGGTAAACCTGTGATAAAACCCATTGAAATCTCCTCCCAACGTTGACTTGGAATGGATAAAGGTTGTAGAAGTCCCGGGGTCTTAATTGTTTCCACTTTATTCTGCTGGCAAACCAAACATTCCGCTACAAACTTTTGAATATCAGATTTAAGGCCATCCCAAAAAAATTCTTTCTTCACCCTATGGTAAGTTTTAAAAAATCCTGAGTGTCCTCCTAAAGGAGAAGTGTGCAATTCCAGAAGAATCTTTTGTTTTAGTTGGGAATTCTTACAAAGATATAAGCGATCTTTGTACCATAAGGAATCATTTTTGCAACTAAATGTATCAGATGTACTAGGATCTTGCTGCAACTTTTGAATGAGTATCCATACATCTTTGTCCTTCTTCCATTCATCTCTTGCTTCAGTTATCCAATCTGGTTGGATAATAGAAATGGCACAAAGCAATGCTTCCACCTCTTCATTCTTTCTTGAGAGTGCATCCGCAACAACATTAAGCTTTCCTTTTTTGTAGATTATTTCAAAGTCATAACCCAACATCTTTGTGACCCATTTTTGCTGCTCTTCTCAAGATAGTCTTTGTTCCAAAAAGTGTTTAAGACTATCATGATCAGTTTTTACCTTGAAGTGTCTTCCCATTAGGTAAGTTCGCCATTTCTTTAGTGCATGCAGTATTGCTAACATTTCCTTCTAATAAATAGGTTTTTGTAAATACTTTCCTTTGATTGGACGACTTTCAAAAGCAATGGGTCTTCCTTCCTGCATTAAAACTGCACCAATTCCATTTCCTGAGCCATCACATTCCACAATAAAGGTTTTTGTGAAGTCTGGCGTAGCTAAGACCGGTGCTAGGCACATTGCCTCTTTAAGATGTTCAAAGGCCATAGTTGCTTCAGGAGTCCATGAAAATGCATCTTTCTTCAATAATGTTGTTAGAGGTGCTGCTATTCTCCCATAATTCTTAACAAACTTGCGATACTACCCTGCTAACCCGAGAAATCCTCGCAACTTCTTTATGGTTGTGGGGACTTTCCATTCCTTAATGGCTTTAATTTTGTTAGGGTCTACTTTAACACCCTCGTGAGATACAATATGACCCAGATATTCCACCTCTTGTACTCCAAAGAAACATTTGGATGTTTTTGAATATAATTGTTTCTCCTGCAATAGTTTGAGCACCCTGTCAACATGTTCAACATGATCCTTCCAAGACCTGTTGTAGATTAGTATATCATCAAAAATACTAGCACAAATTTTCTAAGGAAGGGTTTGAAAATGGAATTCATCAACCCTTGAAATGTAGAAGGTGCATTGGTAAGGCCAAAAGGCATGACCAAAAATTCATAATGACCCTCATGAGTTCGAAATGTTGTTTTTGGAATATCTTCAGTCTTCATTCTAATTTGATGATATCTTTAACGAAGATCCAACTTGGTAAAATAAATTGCTCCATGTAATTCATCCAATAATTCATCAATCACAGGAATGGGAAATTTATCTTTAATGGTGAGCTTATTGAGCTCCCCATAATCCGGACACATTCGCCATGATCCATCCTTCTTGTGTACCAATACTACAGGAGCAGAGAAAGAACTTTGACTAGGTTGAATTATACCCGCCTCTAACATTTCTGCAATCATACGTTCAATTTCGCTCTTTTGGAAGTAAGGATATATATAAGGCCGATGTTTGGAGGAACACTTCCCGGAATCAAATGAATAGCATGATCATGATCACGAATAGGTGGGAGTCCTTTGGGAGTTTCAAACACCTTGGAATGATTGTCCAAGACTTGTTGGAGATCTGCAGAAATAGATGATTTTGATGTTGGAACTTCTAGTGAGCATAATTGTGCAATTACGCCTCGTTGTTCTTTCTTTAGAAGTTTTGTCATGCCATTAGAGCTTATTATCCTTCCTGGCTTCCCTTCAATACCCCGTAATTCGACTTCCTTTCCTTCTGAAAAGAATTTCAAGAAAAGTTCTTGAAAATTAAAAGCTACCGTCCCCAAAGATTGTAACCATTGTACTTCTAGTACAACATCAGCACCTCCCATAGGAATGGAAAGCATTGGACTAGTCAACACATATTCCCCCATGGTTAGCTTGATGTTATTGCATTTTCCAGAGCAATTTATAGTTCCTCCATTTGCAACCATCACTTGACATTCTGGTGCTGGGTAGAGGAAACAATTTAATTCCTTGGCTACCTTACAATGAATAAAATTATGGGTGCTACCTGAATCAATCAACACTATTACCTTTCTCTTCTTGATTTGTCCTTTTATCTTGAGAGTTTGAGGAGTGGTAATTCCTGCCAGTGCATTACACGATATGGTTGGATTCATTTCTTCCTCTTCTAGGGCTGGTTCCCGGTGTATATCCTCTTCTTGTTCATTTTCTTCTTCCTCTTCACAATCTATGTAAAATAATTTCTTCTCAGCACACTTATGACCTTTAGTGTATTTTCTATCACAACCGTAGCAAAGCCCTTTTGCTCTTTTTTCTTCCAATTGTTGTGGTGTCAACCTTGTAGGTTGTGGAAATCTAGGCGTAGCAACACTTCCTTCTTTATAGAATTGAGTGGTAGGCTTCCTTGTCGCCATAATTTTATATTCAACTTTTCTTGCCAACCTGAATGCCTTCTCCAATGAATCAGGTTCCAAAACACGAACTTCATGTTGGATGTTATCCTTTAGAGTACCTAAGAAGAGATCAATCCTGTGTTCCTCTGGAATATTAGTTACCCTTATATTCAATTTTTGGAAGTCCTCAATGTGCCGCCCCACTAAACCCTTTTGTTTGAGATTTATCAATTGGCTAAAGAAGGTGTTGCTCTTCGTATCCTCATAATGTGCTATCATTTCCTCCGTAAAAATTGACCAAGTAACAATTTTTTTATGGGAGCAAAGCCATCGATACCATACAAATGTATTTTGTTCTAAATGTAAAGTTGCAATGCGTACCTTTTGTGTGTTTTGCACATTATGGAGATCAAAATATTGCTCCATCCGTAGTATCCATGTTACAGGATCCTTTCCATCAAACTTCCTCATATCCATTTTTGGAATATGGTGGTTCTTCCCACCAACATTCGAGTTTATGAAATCACGATTAACATTTATTTTGTTCTCATCATGAGGTTCTTCTCCTATATTTCCGCCATTAGGAATCATTTCCGGTTTTAAGCTTGTCATCAAGCCTTCCATGTATGCTTTTAGATCATTCTTCATGTTTTCTATGTTGTCTTTCATGTCATCCATCTTAGCTTCCATGCCCACTTCCATGCCATCCATCTTAGCTTCCATGCCATTCATCTTAGCTTGCACGCCATCCATTTTAGCTTCCACGCCTTTCTTCAAACCTTCCATATTTACTTCCACGCCATCCATCTTAGCTTCCATGCCTTTCTTCAAACCATCCATCTTCACTTCCACACCTTTCTTCAAAACTTCCATTTCATTTTTTGCTGCTCTTTGCGAGAGTGAAATTTGTTGCACTTGTTCTTGTAATTTTGATAGATCATGTTGCAATTCTTCATCTTCATGAGTCATGGTAGAGCCTTCTGAAGGCTTGATGGGTGTTGAATTTTTTTTAGGGGCCATTTTAGAATCCAATATTGATATCTATTCTACAAGATGCCCTTGGAATCAATTCAACTTGATTCTTCAAACAAGACTTATGCAATTCGGAAAAAAAATACACACCTTTTACTAGCTTTTAGGAGATCGATATTGAAATTGAATTATCTCTGTAATTGAAAATCTTCTATATCTGAAATTCAGCCCTGTAGTAGCCCTCTGAAGCTTCTTTCAAATGCCACAGGTCTGACCTGATTTTGATTCTCCAAGACAAAGTTGTGTCCAATCTCCCACAATGACCTAATTCTGGACTGGTTCAGTAGAGCGAACTTGTACGACTTGCCACGTGTCATTGTTTTGTCCTTTGTTTCTGAAATTGATAGCAAAGAAACTAAAATCCGTGTACTTATGAATAATTTTGACGGCACTCCAATCCAATCTTCAGAGAGAGAGTTATTGAACGTTTCCCACGATCACCTCTTTGAGATGAAATTCAGGAGCCTGAAAAAGCACTACCTTCCAAAGATCATATCTCCAAAAATATTGCGAACCAAGATCTGAAATTTTTTGATGAATTTCCTCAGGATTTCAGCTTCGCACCATATGAATTTCAGATTCTGAACCTTCGTAGAAAAAAATTTATAGCGCAAATGCTGATGACCTCGTTTATGAGCCTCGAAAACATACCTAACTTCCACAGATGATATCTCCTCAAATATTGCGAACCAAGATCTGAAATTTTTAGACAACCTTCCTCAAGATTTCAGCTTCGCACCCAGAAAATTCAACTTTAAAGCCGAGAAAGAAGTTATAGCGAAAATGCCACGATGACCTGTTTGGAGCAAATGGAAATCCCTAGAAATCCAAAGCTTCCGATACCAAATGTTGTGTAACCAGCTCCAAAGAGAGAAGAAAAGAGATATTCACGCCTTAGAAATGAGCCACTTCGAGGGGGCAACCTCCAATACATTACATGAATGAACAATTCTTGGATGATTCAATTTACAAAACCTCCTTTCTATATATAGGAGTCCATGGGGCCATAATGTAATCCTGGGGCACACAATGTAATCCTTAAATTTCGACCTAACAATAATAATTTAGGGGCACAATAATAACAGAATGGGGGTTACAAGGGTACAATAATAACAATAAAGGGGTTACACTAACAACAATAAGGTACTATACTAGTAATATAGGGACCTAACCCATCCAAATTATCCAGGATCTAGGTGTCATAGAAATTTGCACAAGTGTGCAACATGAAATCATCCAGATACCATATCTCATTGAGATCAAAGTGTAGCGTTGACATGGTTTCCATAAAAATAGTTGAAACTAATGTGGAGGAAACAATAGTGTGGTAACATGGAGTAGTAGAGGATGACTAGGAAGTCAACCCTAAACTAACTGGAGGGTTATCCGAGTATCCATGCATCCTGGCCTTCAGCATATTTTTTGTATGATAAATGTTTTGAACTCTTGGATATCCAAATCATGCATGATAAGAATAGGAATTCATTGACTAGTCATACCGAATGAATTCAAAGCCTCTAGAGCTAAAGTAAAAGTGAACTTTGACCAACAAAATCTAGATGTATCATAATTTGTCATAAATGAATGAACCTAAATTCATATGTTCAATACCACTATCCCATACCATGGTCATGGGTGTTTAGGGATAAACTTAAGGATGCAACACAATCAAATTTGGCATTACGAGCACCAAATTCAATTGAGAAGAAGTTAACCATCTAGTGTAATTATTGTGCAGACTCTATACAATAAGTAATTTGATTTTCATTAGAACTAATATATAGTAGCATATAAGAGTTGAAACATTGTGATTTAAATTTATTTCTGATTCAGTTGCAATTCAAAAGTTAAAAAAGAGCACAAATTTTTTTCTGAGAAATCAACAAAATATAAATACAAGAGAAACTATTGAAATAGGTGAAAATTGATTGTGTTCCTTATGAGGAATTATTTCTCAAGCTATGAGAGAATTACTAAAGTTCATCTAGGATATTTGAGATTATTAGTGAATTTCTAATTCGATTACTATGTGAATTAATGAAGCCTCCATTTTTTTATATGTTTGTAACTAAGAGGAGAAAAAGTAACTTCATGTAGAAATATAGGTTATGGGGATTTAGTGTGTGTGAATAACCGTTGTGTTGGGTGTGTGTCAAAATGAACTAAAGACAAAGAAGTGATATTTTCCTATGTGAGAATTAGAGAATAGGACCAGACACATAAGTATTAAAATGAATGAAAGATATATATGTTGGCTACAATATGATGGTTCATGTACAAATTAGAGGTTGGTGCCTCTAGCAAGTTTGTGCTTTCTGGTCTAAGGGGTTTGAGGCTGCCTATGAGTGAGTGCTCACAAAAATTCACGTAGTTAGAGTTCATGATTTTGATATACATTATAATAAAAACACGCTTTTTTGTATTTTCTCCTGGAAGTGTTTCCACGTTAAAATCACTCTATACAAATGTCATGTGAATGTTGTCTTACCATTTTCTAATTACAATTAATTGAATGATTTCTTAGATAAGTGTAAAAATTTTCAGAATGTTGATTCACCCCACCCTCTTAATATTTCTCGATTCCAAAGAGAGAAAAAAAAAACATTGAAAAAATACAACAAAAAAGTTTGTTCAACAACCTTTTTCATGTATTTTCAATTTTTTTCAATGTGGGTTTACTAAAAAGTATGCAGAGTGGGTACTTGTTGGATGGGAAATTTATTTCTGCATCCAATGGGTGTGTAAACTTGACATTTGAGTACAACCATGAGGATACATGCCAACAATGTGATAAAAAAATTATTTTTCTTTTTCTTTAAAAAATTATAGCTCTTTTCTTATTATTTTAACTATTATTTTACTATTTCCCTTGGGAGGCCAATTTTAGACCTCAAAATTCCTCTAATTTAATTTTATGTGTGGCACAAAGAACATTGAAGAAGGGAGGACTGAGGGACTATAGATATCAGAGAAGGACTCTGTTGTGTTGTATAGACCTAAATTGTCATTTGTGAATGTTTATGGGCCTGGATAAGGGATGGAAATGTTGAACAATGATATTCTTCAAATATGTGGAGGAAAGTGGAATTCACCTTTTGCATTAAATATAGACTCAAAAATATGTGCTAAATCACTGAGTTAGATTCTCCTCAAGGCTTCAAGATTTGACCTGAGGGTGGATAGCTATAAGCATCTTTGCATCACAATTGAGCCTATGGTGTGGTGGAACATGGATCACCCTATTATAGTTTCTAGTATTTATTTATTTATTAAGGATATTTTTTGCATAGATGGATTAATTACATGCATGCTTATTTATTGTTGTTATATCATTTAATTTATTGATCTTGGTGGTGGTTATGAAACTAAATTTTGAATCTCCCATGGTGTGTAGAATAGATGATGACATGGTGTTCTGTTAAGGCACTCCATGGTGAAAAGGTCCTTGGTTAAAAAATATATGGAAAAAATTCATTCATGCTAATGGTTGGTGTGGCTCAATATTTGTGCAATCGCTGGGTAATTTTGACAGGTTATATTTCCTTGGGTCGCAACTACTCATGCCATAGGTTAGGTTTGTTAATCATATCAACACTCACATTACCTAAAAAAAAAAGTAAATTTTGAACCAAATAAGTGTAGTGGATTTGAATTCGCATGTTGTATCTTTTTATATTTTTTGAATTTTGCAATAGCATTTGATGACAAATATAGACTTCCTAAACTATTCTTTAAATACGTCATGTTACAATTTCTCCTATAAATTTTCTTCTAGGAGATTCCAAACGATGAAAATCATAAAATAGTGAGGGGAAATCTTGTTAATCCTTTGATATAATTTTTCAAGTCTTGGGTCATGAAATTTTAGGATTTTTTTTTTTGAGTAAGTTGGGCTTCTAAAATGCATATTTAAATAGGCCTTATTATTATTTCTACTATAAATTTCTTCTAGCGAGTTTTAGAAACTGAAACTTGGATCATTGTGAGTGTTATGCCAAATTTATGATTGCAGAAAAAGGTGATTTCCCTAGACCTAGTGGCTTGGTCTAGAACAACAAAACATAAAAAAAAATAGAGTGTTCCTTAGAAAAAAAAAAAGAATGGGAAAGAATCCTACTTGGAATCTATCGCAAGATTTTCTTTCCTCCTTGCTTGTAATCTCCAATCGTAGCTCCAAGTGCTATAATTAGAACTTTCACACGTAACTAAACAAGAAAATGACCCGCAACATCTATGTAGCATAATTCAATTACTTTATTGAATGAATAAAAAAGGCATTTAAATACATGAATGTAAACATGGCACAACACATATAGGAAAACAATATACTCTTTGTATTAATAGAAATAGGAGAGATTTTATAACCATAAATAGAAGTTGATCTTGTAGAAGTCTCCCCAAGTTGACTCTTCCTTCCTTGTCACAAAGCACACTTCAATGTAAACCCTAATGCATGAAAAATTTGACTCCTTTAGATCCAAGACAACAAGATAATGGCATTATCAATCTCCAAAATCCAACCTTGATGATATGGATGGAAGTAAATTTATACGAGAAGGATTCATCCAGGTGGATATTGGTGGCCACCCACCTATTCCACTTGGGCCCCCACCATTGTCTCTTTCATTTTTTTAGTTTCGGCATAACTTACTATTTTTAGCAGTTTTTCGGGTCCTAAACTTCCGAAGCCGTTTTGAGGCACTAAACGATGTTTTTTGGGCATCGCGCCTCTAGCGAATATCATTTCGTTCCAAATGATATTCGTGGTGAAAGTTTTATTCCTCAGATAGAGCTTTCTAATGATGTATCATGTGCGTCAAACGGAGATAGTATGCCAAAGTTACGTCCCTGGGAAGTTGAAACACCAATTTACCCAAACAAGGCCCATAGTTTTGGCGCTTCATCTCCTAGGGTTAGGTTTTTGGATGTTTAGGTTCTCCATTGTTTCTCAAATAATAAATAGGCCCTCAAGCCTCATTGTAACGTCAAATGAGGATTGTATCTCAGCTTACATCTCTTCTCGCAGATAAGCTACCAGCGCCCTAGCTAGTTTCTTTCCATTCTATCTGTAAGAAAATTTCAGTTATTTGATATTAATTAAATGAAGTGTTATTTCTGCTCCATATTTTTATTAGTGGTTATATGTGTATTATGTTGCGTTCCTGTATAAATCCGGATCAGTGGTATCAGAGCGGTATGCTTTTTTCTCAATCCTTCTTTGCATGTCCCCAAAGGGGTCGGGGTATAAGGAGTTAGGGCTCAATCTAGTTGAACCTTTGCAAGATCATCCTCGCAAACCTCGACAGCCACCTATGGGGGACGAAAAGAAAGATGAGAGAGCATGAGATCCTATCAAAATATTGCTCGAGGAGGCCCACGAAAAAAAAAGGAACGCTATTATGGATAACTTTTCCCATATCCTTCAACGAATACCCACTTGCGGTGCATCTGCATCCAACAACCAATCTGGAGGTGCGAGTCCCTTTAAGGTACAAGTAAAATTTGACATTCCCATATTTGAGGGTCAAATAGATGCAGATGCCACAGATAGATGGTTGAATATATTAGAAGGATATTTCTCGATTCATGACTTTTCTGACCGGGAGAAGATTATTTTTGCACTCCTAAAAGCTACCCCCCATGTCAAGGACTGGTGGGAAACCTAACAAGGAGAACAAGGACCGAAGTCAAAGGCCTCTTTTTTTCGAGTGTACCAACTTAGAATTCTTCTCGAGATGTCTTCAAGGAACAAGACTATCCGCAGTAGCCATAGGAGACAAGTACATATAATGCACCACACTACGACAACAAAGGGATCAAGATGTGCATGAGCTAACGAACTGCTCCATACCCTACGCACAAAGTTGGGTATCAAATATTCGCAGAAACATTTGTGCTAAAGTATCGCAATGACCGCATAGATACATTCAGAGGAAATGATTTCGACATCTCTCGCTTGGTACCTAAGATACCGGTATGCCGCCAAGATTGAGCAGAAATTCAAACAGAAGAAGCGAGACTTTGGATCTGCGAATCAAAAGCAAGGGAAAGGTGCTTCCAAACAGCAGAACAAAGGACAGAGCCAAGGCATGGTGGCTAAAGACAGCCCATCAAAGCCGAAGAAGGACACGGGAAAGTCGTGTGAGTTCCATAAGAGCTCTACTCACAACACAAGTGAGTGTCGGGCCAAGCAGTCGCTAGTGGCCGAGATGAGGGCTTCTAAGTCAGATGCATGCTCTGACTCTGAATCAGAACCTAAAAAGTGGAATGAAAAAGGGAAACAGATTATTGATGCAAAGCCCAATTCCACTATTGCCACTACAAAGATCCAGAAGGAGGAACCGGAAGATCCAGAGGAGGAGGAATGTCTCTTCCACTCCTAGATGTGGGTAAAGGGCTCCCCTGTACAATTCATTGTCAACAATGGAAGCCAAAAGAACCTCATTTCAGCAGACGCCATGAAGCGGTTGGGCTTGCCGACCACATCTCACCCACATACATACACCATCGGGTGGCTTCACCAAGGACGAGATCTCCGCGTCAGCCAGCAGTGTCGCCTTCCCTATAGCATCAAGCCCTTCACGGATGAGGTATTATGTGTTGTTGCTCCTATTGATGTTTCTGATGTATTATTAGGATAACCATACTTGTGGAAGCATCATGCTGTGTATGAGTCTTGACCTCGTGCTGTTATTGTTAAATTGGGAAATAAGTTGTACAGGATACCAGAGGTACCAACTCCTGCGGCTATCTCTTTGGTTACTGCAAAAAAATGCAGTAAGCTCATTTCCCAAACCAGGAAATTCGTTTTCTTGATGATCCGCCCCCAAGGTAAGAAGAATACTGTGGCCACGACCTCCAGACAGGGCTCCTCTGCACGACAACAGCAAATGGATAAGGTTGTGGAGGAGTACGTGGAGATCTTCACCTCACCCATAGGGGTTCCTCTTCACTGTCGGGTCAAGCACCCGATTGATCTGACCCCAGGTGCGCCGCTACCCAATGGACCGATCTATTAGCGCTCTGTTCTAGAGAATGATGAAATCAAGAGGCAGATTCAGGAGCTGTTGCAGAAAGGTCACATCAGACCAAGTTCATCGCCCTGTGGGAGCCCGATCGTGTTGGTACAGAAGAAGGATGGGATGTGGAGACTCCGTATTGACTATCGGGCGCTGAACAAGATCACTCTCTAGAATAGGTACCCAATCCCACTGATTGATGACCTTCTGGACCAACTCAAAGGTGCAAAATATTTCAGCAAGATTGACCTGAAGTCTGGGTATCACCAAGTACCAATTGAACCCTCTGATGTGTGGAAGACTGCCTTCAAAGCCAAGGAAGGCCTTTTTGAATGGCTATTCATGCCTTTCGGGTTGACGAATGCTCCCGCAACCTTCATGAGGATGATGGATGGCATCTTGCGGCCATTCACCAACTCATTTGTAGTGGTGTACTTGGATGACATTCTGATCTTCAGCAAGACTTGGGAAGAGCACCTTCACTACATCCGACAAGTCCTCCAAACACTGTGGCAACACAAGTTGTGTGCCAATTTGGAGAAGTGCACGTTTTGCATGACCCAGGTTCAATATCTGGGATACATTATTGATGAAAGGGGGGTGCATGTGGATCCAGCCAAGATCCAAGTCATTTGGGATTGGCAAGCCCAAACCACTATAACAGAGCTTCGCAGCTTTCTGGGTCTTGCTAATTTCTACCGTAGATTCATGTTGGGATTCTCTCATATCACTTGGCCCTTGAGTCAAGTCACCAAGGGAGAAGCGAGAGCAAAATTCTTTTGGTAGAAATCTCAACAGAAGGCATTCATAGAATGGAAAAATCACCTCTGTTCTACCCCAGTGCTCACATTACCAAACTTGCAACAACCATTTGAGATCAAGACAGATGCCTCTGACTATGCTATTGGGGTAGTTCTTACTCAACATGGACATCCATTGGCATATCACAGTGAGACATTATCTGAGACAATTCACAAGTATCCCACTTATGAAAAAGAAATGTATTCCATTGTGCAAGCCTGTCAACAATGGAAGCATTACATTTTGGGGAAGGAAACAATCATCCACACAGACCACCAGCCCCTACAGTTCATACAAACACAAGGAAATTTGCAGAATGATCGCCATCAGAAGTGGTCCACATATCTGCAACAGTTTCATTTGAACATCAAGTACAAAAAGGGTAGCACCAATAATGTTGCAGACTGCCTCAGCTGACCACCGATCATGGCGCTCACCGTCGTGCTCAACTCTTGTGGGCACGAGATTTCTGATTGGCCGCTTCTCTATGAGAGTGACCCAGAATTAGGCCAGACTTACAAGGCACTCTTGGGGGGTACACAAGTTCCAAATTTTCACCTTCAAGATGCACTTTTATGTCACTTGGGGCACCTTTGTGTTCCTTCAAGCGAGCGTGCCAAGATGATATGGGAAGCACACTACAGTCGAGTCGCTGGGCATTTCGGGGTCGAGAAAATAGTAGCAATAATACAGAAGTATTTCTATTGGCCGAACCTTCGAAAGGATGTCAAGAAGCACATCAGATCCTGCACTGCTTGTGCCATTTCCAAACCGGCCATCAAGAAGCAAGACCTATATACTCCACTACCTACCCCTAGTCGACCTTGGGAATCCATCTCCATGGATTACATGTCGGGCCTGCCTTCTACTAAGAATGGAAATGACTTTGTTTTCGTGGTCGTTGACAGATTCTCGAAGATGGCCATTATGGCAGCCTGTAAGAAGAATATCACAGCAGAAGCCACTGCTAAACTCTTCTTTAAACGAGTGTGGGTGCACTTTGGGATCCCACAGTCTATCATATCAGATCGAGATAGCAGGTTCCTCAACACATTTTGGCCCAACCTCTGGTCAATGTTGGACACAAAGCTCACCAAGTCCACAACTTTCCATCCCCAAACAGATGGCCAGACAGAGGTCGTCAAAAGAATGATTGTACACATTTTGCGCATGTACAATTCAAAGCATCCACGCACATGGGACGAGAGCCTCCCTTATGTACAACATAGTTATAATAGGGCTATCCACAGTTCAATTGGCCATAGCCCCTTTCAGGTGGGCTTGGGATTCCAGCCACTATGTCCCATTGATGTAGCCATGCCATTTGCAGCTGCTCAGGCCGATTCAGCTCATGTCCAGTCTGAAGTTGACAAAGCAAGTAGCGTCATCGAGCGCATTCAACACATCCACCAACAGGTTCATGATATATTGGACAGAGCCAATGTGAAGTACAAGCAGCGCCATGATCAACACCGGGTGCCATACAACTTCCAGGTGGGCGACAAAGTCTGGCTACATTTGCAGAAGGAGCACCTCACTGGACCTCACCGCAAGCTTCGCCCACTCCGATACGGGCCGTATACTGTCACCAAGGTTGTAGGTAACAATTCTTTCGAGCTTAGTATTCCTCCATTCCCTGGTCTGCACCCAGTCTTCAATGTGGATCACCTTCGTCCTTACTTCCCACCTCTACTGGACACCTCGGACATTGCAGAACAACTCACACCAACAGAGTTAAACCCAGACTGCATGAAACAGGCCACCATAGATTGTATCATGGACATGAAAATCAAGAACACTCGCCAACAAGAGATCCAACTATATCGGGTTGTCAACGCTGTCCAACTCCTGCACCAAGGAAAGTGGTTCACCAGGGACCAAGTTCAGTAGAAATTTCATCATCTCATGGAGGAACTTAATGAAATGGGGACCATTGCTTCCTAAGGGGGGAGGAATGATCCAGGTGGATATTGGTGGCCACCCACCTATTCCACTTGGTCCCCCACCATTGTCTCTTTCAGTTTTTCAGTTTCGGCATAACTTACTATTTTTAGCAGTTTTTCGGATCCTAAACTTCTGGAGCCGTTTTGAGGCCCTAAAGGACGTTTTTTGGGCATCGCGCCTCCACCGAATATCATTCTATTCCAAAATTATATTCATGGCAAAAGTTTTATTCCTTGGATAGAGCTTTATAATGATGTATCATGTGCGTCAAACGAAGATAGTATGCTAAAGTTACGTCCCTAAGAAGTTGAAACACCAATTTACCCAAACGGGGCCCATAGTTTTGGCGCTTCATCTCCTAGGGTTAGGTTTTTGGATGTTTAGGGTTCTCCATTTTTTCTAAATAATAAATAGGCCCTCGGGCCTCATTTTAACTTAGTTCAGAGGCCTATAGCCACCACATCTCTTCTCAGAGGTAGCTACCAGTGCCCTAGCTAGTTTTATTTCCATTCTATCTGTAAGCAAATTTCAGTTCTTTGATATTAATGAAATGAAGTGTTATTTCCTCTACATCTCTGTATTTATGGTTATATGTTTATTCTGTTGCGTTCCTGCATAAATCCGGATCAAGGATGGTAGTTTAGGATTTACCATTAGGGGCTTTAGATCCACATATGATGGAAGGATGATCTCAATGGATAAAAGGTGAAGTATCTAAGGTAGGATCAGATAGGATTCAAGTTTCTTATCCATGGTGAATGGTTAAAACAACCCCTAGAACCTTTTGGAAGAGGAAGCTTCGAAAATATTTTTAATTTTCATGAATTTATAGAATCAATGTGCCTACAAAAGAGAGAAACAAGTGTTTGTAAGTGCTGATAAAAAAATGGAGAAACTGATTATGAATAGAGATGGCTAAAGGCACATGGTGCATTGGGGATTAAAACATTGTTTTTGAGCAACTAATCCCATAAAATAATAAATTTTGGAAATGGCATGCTTATGGATTTGTGAGGGGATGATTACAACATGTTCGCGGATGTTGATTGATCCGGTTTGTGGGCCTATTGATTATATGTGAAAAAATAACCTGTAATAGATTGCCCCCTAAAGTGAAAAGTCAGAGACGATGGCTAATAACTAAAGTTATTTACCTTTTGAGAAGTCCAGATCAAGAATAGCTTTTCAATATCATCATATCCTACAATACATTTTCATAATGATATATTTTCTAATGGGGGCATACCCATTCTCAGCACAAAAGATAACATTACATGTAAAATGATCAAGAATTCTCATCCATTGATGAAAGAGTGTGGACCTATGGTTGGATGACTATTTGTATGAACATAGCCATCGTACTTTGTAAGATCATATTAATACTAAAATTGCAGTCCAAATGGATGAACCTAGATCTAGGGTCTTATATCTCATTCACTTTATTGTGCAATGTGTGAGAATAACCATGTGAATAAATGAGTTGAAGTCGAATATGGTAGAAGCCATGTGATTACCGGCCAATAATGTAATTCATTAACATACACAAGAGAAACCACTAATGATGTTAATGGATATTAAGGTACTATAGTGCAATCTATATGGCGTGAATAGATGAGTTGATGATCCAGATATTTTACTTCATGGATACATACATAATTGAATATAAAAGAGTGTATAACAAAGTAACTTAAACACATGAAAAAAAAACATAAACCATAAAAAATATGAAATCAAAGACATAAGATGATTTGATTACAGAGTTCACCCAGTGTGGGCTATGTCTCCAGGTCATGATCAGTGTGGGGAGGCATATTTTAATTAAATTGCAGTAGAAATAAATTACAAGAAATTTACAAATTCACACCTTATACCTCCACTTCTGGTGACGGCCTGAAAATGGAGAACTTGACTAGAGAAATGGGCTGGATGATTAGATTCTTGGCTTAAAACATTGTAAAAATGACTATAAATTTGTATCTTTCTAACAATGGCACTTCTGGACCCCAAATGAATCTTCGCAACATCAAAATATTCTCTCTTCAAGGTTCCACGCTCCCGAACCACTCATAGTTCTGCCACATGGACCCTTCTCCGCTCTTTATTTGTCGAACGAGCAATGTTTTTGGTTTAAATAATAATTTGTGGGAAAAGTCACCAATGTGCGAGCCACTGGCTTGTTGGTGGTGGATGCACATGTGTTAGGGGTGGACCTAGTTCAAAAATCATCGTGCCCCATATATAGTGCGGAATTTTTGTTTTATTGTTGGTGGTGTTAGCCCCCCTATAAATTTTTGACAAGCAAAGTAGGGGGCTAAAATGTTTCTGAGACTTCAATGAATGCATCTCCCCTGAGACACATCATCCTTGAAGTCTCCTCGGCCTTTGCCTCTGATAATCCCCTCTGTTGATTTCCATTATAAAATACCCTCTGATTGCAAAAACTTGTGCTCCTAAAAGCCTTCATTTACCCCTTACACCCCTGCAAAATATCCCTTTTCATCCCTTCTTCCCTTTGTAAAAGTCCCCCTTCCTCCCCTAAATCATCCCCAAAACCCCCTTTAAATCAAACCTCTACCCTTATTTTAGCCAAATTCCCCCTTTAAATTACCTCTACCCTTGTATCCATTTCCCCCCACAGAACCCAACGCTATGACCAAGCGCTGGCCCGAAAGGCGCAGATCTCCATTGTTCATCGGGCGCAGTTTCGACCGTTGATCTTGGTAGATCGAATGGCTATCATTAAATCTTCGGTGCTCGTGTTCCTCCATTCAAATCTCTAATCATGCCATCGCCGTCCGTTTAAATGTTGATCTGACAGTTCGAAGCCTACCCACCCCGGTGCTCCCCATGTACCGTTCCAAAACCCGGAGATTTCTATCGCACTGCTTTCGGGTGGTTGGCGGTATTTTCTCATCAAACAGTGATTCCATACATCGCGCGACACACATCCTCCTATACAATTTCAAAATTATCGCCCCCGCGCGTTAACGTCTTCCATCGCGCATTATCGTTCGGACATGGATGCGCAGTGATATTGCCGTGGACCGTCCGATCTGGGGTGGGCCATCCAACGGCTATCGCTCGCCGAAGATGCGCGATCGTTAGCTCAGATGTGCACGCGATAACTCAGGGTACGACGCGCCATCCAGTTAGTCTCTGCCGTCGATCTGATCTACAGATCGACGATCCACATTCAATTTCCCCCACTGTTGACTATTCCGCCATCACCCGGTCCCTCCATGTCACTATTCCACGTGTCTCCTCCGTACGTTCGTTCACCCCGTGGTGTATATCCATTCCAAGGTCAAATTTCATTATTTTTACGTTAAAACCTCCGCCCCGACATTTCTCATGCTTTCTCCACAGTGTCATGTTTTCCTCCATTGTTTCCCATGCAGTCATCATCCTCGTCTGCGCCGTGCTGCCACTGTCATGCTCGTCCATACCACCACCTCCATACGTGTTTTTGATAACTATTTTCAAGTTTTGCAAGTTTATCAGGCGGTAAAACCTGCCATGGTTCATATACGCCATTGTAATGGCGCAGTGCACAGAGGAGGCTAAATTTAGAGCCTAATTCCACAGAAGACTTTCCGGAAAAGGTGTCCGCATCATAGATTTCATCCAAGGAAAGAGTTAAAACTATGCAAACCCTATCCGACACCATTTAAAGCTCAAAATGCACAGACAGAGATTGTATAGGAGTAGCAGAGAGCTCGAGATAAGAAATAGAAGACTTTAGGGTTCCTTCAAGGATTTTGGAAGACAGAGGACCAAAATCAAAGACCCCGTGGATCGTTCAGATGGTTCAATGCACAGAAATATACTACTATCATGGTTTCCGTATCGGCAGAATGTTCTTCCATGAAAGGACACGGTACACGTTACTGTTTCATTTTACTTTGTGTCCAAATGAATTTTTCCACCCTATGAGCAGTCCTACACCATCAGAAGCATTTGTTACACGGTATGGCAGACCCTAACATCATTATTTTGCCTGTTGTGAAATCCACTAGAACACTACAATGAGTACCAAAGATAAATGCTCAGAGTAAAACGAGATGGGGCCTCGGCCCTCCTACTGCTTCAGATTGTTAATGCTGCATTTAAGTTTACAACTACCACTGTCTTTCTTTCCTCCTATAAGAATTCTTGAGATCAAATTGTAAAGGGTTGTTGTTGAGTTGCTGCTGTTGCAGTTAGAGGGGATTCTTTCTGACTGTTAGAACAGTTTTGGGAGGGATTAGCAGAGTAGTTGTTATGTAGTAGGCTGGGAGGAGAAGTCTGGACTATATTAGCCATTGAGCTCTGATGTGTATGACTGGTTTTGCATCATTAATCAAGCACATTTTACGGGATCCTGGTCTATTACTATTGGTGATGTTTTTCTTACTCTGTTTACTACATTTTCATGCTGTTTCATTTTCTATTGGCTCGCATCAGAATATTGGCATAGGATTCACCCTTGTTAGGTGCCCTATGTTTCTACTCTCCTTGCCTTCAATGTTTTCTGCTATATCTGTATCTGAGGATTGGCTTCAGTCAATTTAACCAGTGTAGTGGATGTTATTGCCTGCTCTCTAATGTATGAATTGAATGTATTAATTCTTAGATGTTCTTGTTGGGTTCATGCTGGAAGATTTTGGAACACTGAGGATTAGAGTTAGTCCTTTCCACTAGGATCCTTGTGCGACCAGCTGACCTTTCCAAGATCTCTTCGTTAAACTTATCTTTGTTTTTCCCTTGGAGCATGCTAAAGCTGACCTGGAGTTAAATGACCTCTGGTCTAATCTATAAGTTTCCCTTTGTCCCTCTTTAAGAGATGCCTTTGAGTATGTCCAAGCAGGTCTGGACTTAAATGACCTCTGACCTGATCTATAGACAGAAAATTGGTTGCTTTCCTTCTTTCACTTTCTTTCCTTAATTTTCCATCCCACCATCTAATCTAAAGATCCTTTGGTATTAGATTACTTGCCCTTTGGAAGCCTTGGCTAGTTGTTGCATGTAATTTCCTTTCATGACTCCATAGCCCAATGGATGGCACTTTCTTGACCTATCCTCTTTGCTGAAAACATCCTGCTGCTTTGTTCCTTTCCTTCCATTGGTTTCTCAGTCTATGATCTCATGACCAACCTAGCAACAAACCAACCGAATCATTTCAAACCCCCCTTTGTGCTTCATACCTAACCTAATACCTGATCTTTAGCTCCAAAGATATACCATTCTTTGTGTTTTTTTTTTTTGGAGAGATCCCTCTCTGGGTCCAGGAGGGCTAGATATGAGGGCTCCAAAGCAGTTCTGATGTTGTCTCATCTTTTGGTCTTGCCAATCTGGCCAAAACATGGGAACTCCAACATAATGGCGACTCCGCTGGGGAATTGAGTGCATTTCACCTTGCCACATTCTTAGGCACTCAATAACCCAAGATCTTTGGTTAGATTGGCATTCAATTGTGGATGGTGGACATCATCCTGTTCTAAACATTCACAAACATCCACCTGGCGACTCCACACTCCATAACTCCCAAAAGACCAAATGACTCCACTGGTAGAAGACTCTGAACTGGTTGAGAAGAGGCAGTAGCCTTCTTTGCAAAAGCATGAATCCAAACATGGACAGGGATACAAAGTATGATGCTTTCTGTGACCAATTAAATGAATTAACGGAAATGTTTGGTAAAGTGCTGGAGATGTATATGGCTAATATGAATGCAAATGAGAATTATTTAGAATAGCCCATGCCTCTCCCAGAACAAGAACAAACTCAAGACCGAGAACATGAGCAAGACATGTATGATGCTCAAGAATCTGTAGAAGATGAAGAGGAAAGTGATCAGGAACTTCCTGCTTGCGCACCTATGCCTTGTATCACGTTGAATAGAGAATATCAGGACCTAACAGCGAAAGCTAATAAGGAACGCTACCTTGAGGAAGCAAGAGACCACACAGAAGAGGCAGAATATGATGTGGAAGGAGGGGCTCAAGAAAACATCTAGCCTCCAAATCAGCTGACACAAGGGAAAGATGACTGCTGCTCTTTTGTCCACAATGAAAGGGAAACCCCTCTTTTGACAGAACGAGAGATTGATCAGATGTTAAATCAGCAGTCCACCTCATAAATATTTTATAGAAAATTCACTCTTGCTCATTCATCTTATGAGTTTGATGATTCAGATCCAGAAGACTTCTCTGTGGATCAGGACAGAGAAAGACCTGCTGAAAATCCAGAAGGTTTGGTGGGTGACATTACTTACAGTTATGATTTTCCTATTTATGATCTGTTTGATGATGAGTGTTTTCAAAGGGAAACTGAGCTTGCAGGACCATCATCCTTAGATTCATGGGAGGAAGATCAGAACCAGCAATTTCAGAGAAGTAATGAAACCAGTCAGCCTATCTATGACACTGATGGGGAGAGCTACGACAACATAATAGCAGATGAAGATTCTTTGAATCTTCATTCTGCTTTACCATAGATCATCAGTGAAAAAGGAGACCAGCAGCCTTTCTGTTCAAAAGATGAGGAAGAAATCAAAGAAGAAGTTCTTGAGCAAGATGAAAATAGCGAGCCATCTCTTGAAAAATAGGAAGCAATGGAACAAACCACTGCTCAAGAATACATGGATCTCTTCACAGAGCTCAACACCTCAGGGCAGAATACATCAGAGCTCCAAGAGGACAACACTGCCATATATGATGAGTCCTCCAGTTTAGAAAATGAAGAAGATGAGGGAGATTCTCTTTCTCAAAAGAGTCTTATTCTTGATCCAGTGGAAGAAGAGGAAATCCTAGTTGAAGTCTACCTGCCAGATATTCATAACCAGGTATCATTTCATGATCCTTATGTACTTTTCCTACAAACATTTGAAGAAGGATCAAAGGTATTTTTTAGCAGCATGTTGCAGACAGGAAGGAAATTTTTTGTAGCTGTTGTTGTGGAACAAAAAGAGTGGGATTTGCCCTGCCTATCCAGCTTGCTCAAGGAGATGAGCAGAAAGGACCAGTCATGGGATCATTTTATGGAATGGTTGCATTGGAAGACAATGTTTGTAAGCTAGACTTGTAAATATTCTAGTTAGAGTAGGGTAGGTAGGAAAAGCTCAAATAAGCTCAGTCTGTGAGCATGTAGTTAGTTGTTTTAATTTCTACAAAGTCCAGCAAGCCAGAAAGTGTAGTCCTGGCTTGACTGTTTTTCAATTTCTATCTTAGAATATAGAGAAGAAATCTGCTAGATAGTTTAATCCTAGAAGATATTATATTAAGTAGAGAAACCTATGAGACCAACAGTCTAATCTGGTCTCATGGAGAAATAAGGGTAGAAATAGAATAGGTTTACTTTCTGTTTGTAAAAATAAAGATGTAAAGGGTCTGCTAGCCCAAATGCACCCTGGAAGAAGAAAAAATGCTAGGATTGTAGAAAGGGTAGGTAGATTGTTAGGAAATGTTTATGTTGATTTATCATTTTTGTGGCAGTTGAAAATCAAAGAAGAAAGTTGGCTCAAGCAGCAGGCATCTGGCCTACACCAAAGATTTATCCTCTGAATTCTTGACTCCTTCAAGAAGAAGCCATCCCCATGTGGAGCCACTGTTAGCCCCCCTATAAATTTTTGACAAGCAAAGTAGGGGGCTAAAAATTTTCTGAGACTTAAATTAATGCATCTCCCCTAAGACACATCATCCTTGAACTCTCCTGGGCCTTTGCCTCTGATAATCCCCTTTGTTGATTTCCATTATAAAAGACCCTCTGATTGCAAAAACTTGTGCTCCTAAAAGCCTTCATTTACCCCTTATACCCCTGCAAAATATCCCTTTTCATCCCTTCTTCCCTTTGTCAAATTCCCCCTTCCTCCCCTAAATCATCCCCAAAACCCCCTTTAAATCAAACCTCTAGCCTTCGTTTAGCCAAATTCCCCTTTGTTCCCCTTATCGTTTCCCTTCCTAAGCCTTAAAATGAATTAAATATGGCCTAAAAAGCCATTTTCTCCATATTATGGGTCCTAGCCCCTTTCAGCCAAGCCTTTGTATCCATTTCCCCCCACAGAACCCAACGCTATGACCAAGCACTGGCCCGAAAGGCGCAGATCTCCATTGTTCATCGGGCGTAGTTTCGACCGTTGAGCTTGGTAGATCGAACAGCTATCATTAAATCTTCGGCACCCGTGTTTCTCCTTTCAAATCTCTGATCGCGCCATCACCGTCCGTTTAAATTTTGATCTAACAGTTCGGAGCCTACCCACCCCGGTGGTCTCCATGTACTGTTCCAAAACCTGGTGGTTTCTATCGCACTACTTTGGGGCGGTTGGCGGTATTTTCTCATCGGCCAGCGATTCCATACATCGCGCGACACGCGTCTTGCTATACGATTTCAAAACCATCGCCCCCACGTGTTAACGTCATCCATCGTGCATTATTGTTCGAACGCGGATGCCCAGCGATATTGCCGTGGACCGTTCGATCTGGGGCGAGCCATCCAACGACTATCACTTGCCAAAGATGCGCGATCGTTAGCTCAAATGCGCACGTGATAACTCAGGGTATGGTGTGCCATCCAGTCAGTCTCCACTGTTAATCTGATCTGTAGATCGACGGTCCACATTCAATTTCCCCCGTTTTTGACTATTCTGCCATCGCCCGGTCCTGCCACGTCACTGTTCCACGTGTCTCCTCCGTACATTCGTCCGCCCCATGGTGTATATCCATTCCAAGGTCAAATTTCATTATTTTTACGTTAAAACCTCCACCCCGACATTTCTCATTCTTTCTCCACAGTGTCATGTTTTCCTCCATTGTTGCCCATGCAGTCATCATCCTCGTCTACGACGTGTTGCCACTGTCATGCTCGTCCATACCACCACCTCCATACGTGTTTTTGATAACTGTTTTCGCATTTTGCAGGTTTATCAGGTGGTAAAACCCTCCATGGTTTATATATGCCATTGTAATGGTGCAGTGCACAGAGGAGGCTGAATTTAGAGCCTAATTCCATAGAAAACTGTCCGGAAAATGTGTTCACATCATATATTTCATCCAAGGACATAGTTAAAACTCTGCAAACCCTATCCGGCGCCATTTAAAGCTCAAATTGCATAGACAGAGATTTTATAGGAGCAGCAGAGAGCTCGATATAAGAAATATAAGACTTTTGGGCTCCTTCATGGATTTTGGAAGACAGAGGACCAAAATCAAAGAACCCGTGGATCGTTCAGACGGTTCAATGCACAGAAATATAATACTATCAGGGTTTCCATATCGGCAAAACGTTCTTCCATGAAAGGACATGGTACACATTACTGTTTCAGTTTACTTTGTGTCCAAATGAAGTTTTCTTCCCTATTAGCAGTCCTACACCATCAGAAGAATTTGTTACACGGTATGGCAGACCCTAACATCATTATTCTGCCTGTTGTACAATCCACTAGAACACTGCAACAAGTACCAAAGATAAATGCTCAGAGTAAAACCAGATGGGGCCTCGACCCTCCTACTGCTTCAGATTGTTAATGTTGCATTTAAGTTTACAACTACCATTGTCTTTCTTTCCTCCTATAAGAATTCCCGAGATCAAATTGTAAAGGGTTGTTGTTGAGTTGCTACTATTGCAATTAGAGGGGATTATGTTTTACTGTTAAAACAGTTTTGGGAGGGATTAGCAGAGTATTTTTTATGTAGTGGCTGGGAGGAGAAGTCTGGACTATATTAGCCATTGAGCTCTAATGTATATGACTGGTTTTGCATCATTAATCAAGCACATTTCACGGGATCCTGGTCTATTAATATTGGTGATGTTTTTCTTACTCTGTTTACTACATTTTCATGCTGTTTCATTTTCTACTGGCTCACATCAGAATATTGGCATAGGATTCACCCTTTTTAGGTGCCCTATGTTTCTGCTCTCCTTGCCTTCAATGTTTTTTGCTATATGTGTATCTGAGGATTGGTTTTAGTCAATTTAACCAGTGTAGTGGATGTTATTGCCTGCTCTTTGATGTATGAATTGAATGTATAAATTCTTAGATATTCTTGTTGGGTTCATGCTGGAAGATTTGGGAACACTAAGGATTAGAGTTAGCCCTATCCACTAGGATACTTGTGCAACCAACTGACCTTTCTAATATCTCTTCATTAAACTTATCTCTGTTTTTCCCTTGGAGCATGCTAAATCTGACCTGGCGTTAAATGACCTCTGGTCCGATCTATAAGCTGCCCCTTTTTCCCTCTTTGAGAGCTGCTTTTGAGTATGTCCAAGCAAGTCTGGAGTTAAATGACCTCTGACCTGATCTATAGACAAAAAATTGGTTGCTTTCCTTCTTTCACTTTCTTTCCTTAATGTTCCATCCCACCATATAATCTAAAGATCCTTCGGTATTAGATGACTTGCCCTTTGGAAGCCTTGGCTATTTGTTGCATGTAATTTCCTTTCATGACTCCATAGCCCAATGGATGGCACTTTCTTGACCTATCCTCTTTGCTGAAAACATCCTGTTGCTTTGGTCCTTTCCTTCCATTGCTTTCTCATTCTATGATCTCATGACCAACCCAACAAACAACCAACCAAATCATTTCAAACCCCCCTTTGTGCTTCATACCTAGCCTAATACCTCATCTTGAGCTCCAAAGATATACCATTCTTTGTTTTTTTTTTTTTTTTTGGGAGGGATCCCTCTCCGGGTCTAGGAGGGCTAGATCCTAGGGCTCCAAAGCGGTTCTGATGTTGTCTCATCTTTTGGTCTTGCCAATCTGGCCAAAACATGGGAACTCCAACAGGTGGCGTTAAGTTTTTGTAGTTGTTTGTGATGTGACCATTGTGTTAGGCATTCTACGTAGGTTCAAGCCCCATCAGTCTCGCTTTTGTTATTGGCCAAGAACTATACAACCATGGTTATATATATATATTTGATGGTGGGTTGGCAAGGTTTGACCAACCGCCATCCAGATATTTAATATATGTTTTTTGGCATTATATATATATATATATATATATATATATATATATATATATAGATTAGCTAAAACATTTCCACAGATTTTTGGTAGTCACTGTCAAAACTAAATAGGAAATAGATTCTCCCGTTATAGTGGTCAAATTCAATGCACCAAAAATCTACCAAAATATTTCCTCGTAATTGACTTCCACTTGGCCAAATTTGACCATAGCTTTAACAAGCTATAACTTGAGCATACAAACTCAGATTTGAGTGACGTTCATGCCGTTGGAGCCAAGATGAAACGCACTATGATCTGAAACTAGTTTCACTTCAATATGATGAATTTTATTTTTTATTTTTTCCAAGGCCACTTCTATTTTTGAAGCCACCCTGATCATTCATCCACACTAGTGAGATTTTGGACCACCAAAAGCTTTATCAGTCAATTGGAAATTGAGGTAATTCCTCCCTCACTTTCTAATTTTCAATCCATCAGCCCTTACTTGGCTAAATTCCCTTCAAACCAATAAGAAGGTACTATACGTCTCCCTATTGTCAAGCGTTGGTATTCCTATCAAGAATGATATTATCAGGTATTTTTTCCAAGTATTCGAGTGCAAATTCATCCACTGTAGGGACCTTTCCAAACTCTTCGACGTCCATGATAAAAGGAGTCTCATAAAGCTTAAAATTTTCAACGTTCACCACTAAGTACAACTGCATGTATGCTAGAAAATCGAGATGAAAATAATTGTCTCCAATATTCTCTAATATGGTGAATGGGCCATACCAAATTGGTCTTAGATTCTTTCATTCCCATTTCATATTGTATTTATTGATGTGGAGCCACACCCTATCTCCAACCTGGAATTGGTGATCAACCCTGTGCTTTTCATGTCGATATTTGTATCGATCTTGAATTTTTTCGAACTACTCCCCTACTTCTTGGTAAATCATCTAAATTCGCTAAATGAAATTTTGTGCTTTGTCCCTATCATGTTTCCCACTGGAATATTCATATCTTCCAAAGAATTTGTGTAATGGATCCATTGGAAAATGTCCAAAGAATGTCTCCAATGGTGATCTTTGAGTGGATGAATGCACTACCCGATTGTATGCATGTTGTACATAAGGAAGTTTCTCGTCCCACAAATTACGATGTTTGCCACAATAGCCTCAGAGTAAGTATATCATTGTGTGATTGAAAACCTTTTCTTTTCTGTTGGTATATGGAAGAATTGTCGTGCTCCTCTTCATCTTGGTGTCCATCATTTTCCACAAACTCGTCCAAAAATCTGCAAGAAAACGAGCGTCTCGATCAAACATAATGGATGTGGGTAGCCCAAATTAGACCCATACAATTTGGAAGCAGAGATTATAAATATTCTCTACAGTGACATACTTCTTACAAGGCATTAAGACACACATTTTTCTAGATCTATCCACAATGAAATACAAATAGTCATGACCTTTCCTAGACTAATGTAAACCACCAACAAAATACATAGACACACTTTCCCATGGATGATTGGGAACAATTACTGGTGTTTAGAGCCCAAATTTTCTATTAGAGGGCTTGAAAACTGAACACAACATAGATTCCTTTACATATTGAGTCACAATATTTTCATGGGAGGTAAATAAAAAAACCTCTGCAAATGACACAGTCTTTTCCACACCAAAATGACCTGACACAAGAGAGGTGTGTGCCTCTTTGATTACATGTATCCTTTCATTGGTGGGAATAAAAAATTTCCTAATATGGTACAAAAAATTTCCCTACAAGTGGTAATTGTCTACCTACAAACCACGAATCATATTTGCATAAAACGCGTTAAAATCATCGTCATCAACATACTGTTTAGATAACTTTCAAAAGATAAATAATCATTTTTCAAACCTGTAGATGCAGAAATAGGAGGAAAATAAATCATATCATCCACTTTCTTGTTGGTGCCCTTCCTATATTAGATTACCAAGTGAAATCGTTGGAGGAATCCCATCCATCTGAAATGACATGCTTGTTGAAGCTTGGTTTGCGACTGGAGGTACTGAAAGGGATGGTGATCTATGTGAATGATGGTCTACTTTTTGATCAAGTAGTGCACCCAATTATTCATGCTTTAAAGCAAGGAATACGAATCTGTCATATGTGGTATAGTTGACAACATCTTGGGAGAATGTCTTTGAATTCTAACATGCAGGTTTCCTTTGTTGCATCAACATCTCTCCCATGGTGTATCCATTGGAATATATATCGGTCTCAAAAGGTTGTTGGATGTCAGGTAAGGCCAAATTTGGTGCGGTAGTGGTCTTGTTTTTCAATTTAATAAAGGATTTATGTTGCTTTCCTCCCCACAGAAAGGTTTGATTCACACTCATTAATGCATGTAAGGGGGGTGGAATGATGAATAAGTTGGAAATGAACCTTCTCCAGTATTGTAATGCACCCAAAAAGAGAATTACCTATGTAACATTGGTGGGTTTTGGCCACTTTTAAATCACATCAATTCTGGAAGTACTTATCTTTAATTGCCCACCTCCAACAATGTGACCCAAGTAAACCAAAGAGGTCTTACCAAATTCACACTTATAAATTTAAACATACAATTTTCCCTTTTGTAAAACATCAAAAACCCTTTTAACATGACTCACATGATCTTTCCATGTACTAATTTAAACAATAATGTCATCAAGACACAAAAGTAAAAATTCATCAAGAAAATTTTTGAAAATATCGTTCATCACCATCATGAATGTGGGTGGAGAATTGCATAGTATGAATGGAATCACTAGCCATTCAAAATACCTGGGTTTTGTCTTGAATGTAGTGAACCATACATATTTTTCTGCAATCTTGACCTGATGATAGCCACTATGAAAGTTAAGTTTTGTGAAATAGAAAAAAAAATTCAAATGATATAATAAAACATTAATGTGTGGGAGAGGGTATTGGTTCTTCATTTTTATTTTGTTTAGTGATCTATGCTCCACGTAAATCCTTCATGTTCCATCCGTATTTTCCATCAACATGATAGGTGGACCACATGGAGAAGAACTCGGTATTGTGACCCCTTGATTAAGAAATTCCTGCACTTGTTTCTTTATCTCCTCCATCTCAAGGGTTAACAACCTGTAAATAGAAATGTTGGATAAAGGAGGATCCAGCTGCAAGTAAATCTCTTGTTGGATCTCATTCTTTGGAGGTACCCAATTGGTTCCTAAAAAAACCCATTATTTTTAGAAACAATCTCATACAATTCCTTATTATGACAGGGATCACAACCTTGGAAAGCCTTAGATGTATTAGCATCCTTTGTTCTCACAAGCATGAGCATGCACCCTTTGCTAGAATTTACCAACCTCTTCATTTGACTTGCTCTTGCTAGACTAGAATTGATTTTGGCACGATGAGATCTAGCAATGTATTCCACCTCATATTTCGTGAGATGATACTTTTTTTCATGGAAAAATTAATTTGTTTCCTTTCATAAAAATATGGACTCCCCAATACCATGCCACATATGTCCAAAGGTAAAACATCAATATCAACCTCATCTACTAGTTTGGATGCAATCACAAATTTAGCTCTACATTGCTTGCTTACATGTAATTTAGCTTTATCACTCTCCTAACCAAGGGAGTAGGGTTTCAGATAAGGCTTGGTATCCAATCATAATTTTTTAAATAAGGATTATGAAATCAATTTTATTTGTGATCCCATATCAAAAAGGTTTTCCACTTTAGTATGTTTCATTATGACTCTAATGTGGAATAATTCAGTCCTCTTTCATTGATTAACAAGAGAATCATTTGAAGAACTTTTACTTGCATGCAATTTAGAATTTTCATTAGCATGAAGAGAAAGGTTACCTTCTATTTCCACCACTGTAATTTGTGTCTCATCATCGAAATCAGATCCAAGGTCCTATTTTACGGTTTTCACCATCATTTTCTTTTTATTCCCATAAAATCTCTTTGGTTTCAACTCCTGATGCAACTTCCAACAGTGTTCATCATCATGGCCTTCCTTCTTGAAATTTGTGAAAGATGGATTTGATCTTTCCTCTTTCTTGGTTGTAGTTTCCTTCTTGTCCTTTCCATTTCCTTTTCCTTTGAACTTTCCATTATGATGTTTGAAAAATGATTTCTTTGGTTTCTATTCTTTGTCATTATTTCCCCTGCTTTCAAGGTAAAAGACCTTCAAACTGGACGCATCAATAGTAGTAGGCTCAAATAACAAAAATAATTCTTGATTTAATTATGTAAAGTACCAATATACTTTTTTACAGTTTCTTGTGAGTCTAGTAGAATGTTCAAATTCAAATATTTATTCTTAAACTCTTCTGTGAAGCTTTGTACATTTTGACCCTTTCCTTGTCTCAAATATTTCCATTCCATTAAATATTTTTGTCTATAAAACGAAGGATAAAACTGATCTTTTAACATAGATACCAAATTAGACCAAGAAGAAAGGAGATTACCCAAGTTTTTGTTTCCTTTCTGCAACTTTCTCTCCCACCAAATAAGAGCGGTGCCACTCAGAAAAAGAGATGCTAATTGGATATTGGCATCAATTTCCTTGATCTGTTGAGTCCAGAAATAAACCTCGATATGTCTAATACAATCGTTTATTTTCTTTGCATTACATTCTCCATTAGATGTGGGAAAATAAAACTTTATATCTAGCTTAAAAAATGGCTTCTTAGATGTATTTTTATGGTGCATGTTATAATGATGAGAAGAGGAAGAAGAAGAATTGTCACTGGTGGATGGAGAGGGAGAAGGTTCTTCTCCTCTATCTTCATGATGTAGTGATGCATAATCATCGGGATATTTCTTCTCATGCTTGATTATTTTATCATATCTGCATACAACTTGTTAACTTTCTCTGTTGTGATGAAGAAGATCTTGCGGTATTTTTTCTCTTCTTCTGCTCGTGCATCCTCATCTTCCATGTTCTGTATTCATGGTGCAAAACCCACTTTGGGATAAAGGATTTTATTTTTCCTTATCCTCTTTGGATATTTTATTGTTATCATTCACTCGTGCAACTCGAATAAAGAATATATGCTCTGATACCAAACTTGATCTAGACGTTTTACTTCATGGATGCATACATAATTTCATGTAAAAGAGTGTATAACCATATAACTGAAAGACATGAAAATAAGCAAAAACCATAAACACGCATGAAATAAAATACAAAAGATGATTTTATTACATATTTTACCTAGTTTGGGATACGTCTCTGAGCCCTGCTCAATGTGGGGAGGCCTATTTTAATTAAATGGAAGCATAAATAAATTACAAGAGATTAAAAAATTAATTTCGTATACCTCCACTTCCAATTATGGCTTGAAAATGGAGACATCAGATGGAGAAACGGGCTACAAATTTGGACTCCTGGTGAAAATTCATGTAAAAATGACTATAAATTTGTCCCATTCTGACATTGGCACTTCTAGACCCAAAAGGAATCTTCTCAACATCAAAAGATTCCCCTCTTCACAGTTCCTCCCTCCTGAACCACTCCTAGTACTACCACATGGACAGGGGGAAGCAGAGGAGCAGATCAGGGAAGAACCTTGAGCAGTTTAGTGGGTGGAACCTTGAATTTGAAATATTTTTTTATGCTGAGAGATTCCTTTGGGGTTGAGAAGTGCCACTATTAGAATGAGAAATTTTTATAGTTGTTTTTACATGTTTTTTTGCTAGGAACCAAATTGTGCATCCCATTTCTCTAGTCGAGCTCTCCATTTTTAGGCCATCACCATAAGTGTAGGTATAAGGTGTCAATTTATAAATTTCTTGTAATTCATTTTTGTTCAATTTAATGAAATATTCCTCCCCATATTGAATAGTGCCCGGAGACGTAGCCCACACTATTTGAACTTCGTAATAAAATAATCTTGTGTCTCTAATATAATGTTTGCTTATGTTTTCATCCTCTTTTCATGTGTTTAATTTACTTGGTTATACACTCTTTTATATGTGATTCTATATTCATCCATGAAGTAAAATATCTGGATCAAGTTTGGTATTAGAGAAATTCTTCTTCATGCGAGTTGTATGAGTGAATTGTAACTAGAAACAAGATCCAAAGAGGTTAAGGAAAACTCAAATCCTTTTATCCCGGAGCGAGTTATGCACCACAAATATGGAACATGGCATATGAGGATGTATGAGTGGAATAAGAATGAAATTATCGCAAGATATTCTTCACCATGGAAGCAAAAGTTGACAAGTTTTTTGCAGAATATGAGAAGAAAATCAGGCATGAGAAGAAAGATCATGATGATCATGCATTGCTACACCATGAAGATGGAGGAGAAGAAGAACCTCCTCCCTCTCCATCCACCAGTGAAATTCCTTCTTCTTCCTCTTCTCATTATTCTAACAGACACCATAAAAATACATCTAAGAATCATTTTTTAAGCTAGATGTAAAATTTGATTTTTTGGATTCAGTAGATCGAGGAGGATGGGGCCAAGATCTAGTTAGCATATCTTTGGATGAGTGGCACCTCTCTTGTTTGGTGGGATAGCAAGTTACAGAAGGGCTGCAAAGACTTGGGTAATCTCCTTTCTTCTTGGTCGATTTTTTTTTCTACATTAAAATATTTGTTTTATCCTTTAGGTTATTGACAAAAGGCTTTAATGGAATGGAAATATTTGAGACAAGGAAAGGATTGAAATGTACAAAGCTTCACAGAAGATTTTAGGAAACAAGCTTTGAATTTTAACTTTCTACTTGATTCACATGAAACATTAAAAATTATATTGGAGATTTAAATGGTTACATCAAGAATTATTTGTTGTTATTTGAGCCTACTACTATTAATGTAGCCAGTATGAATACCATTAACCTAGAAAGTGGGGGCAAGAATGACAAATAAGACTACCCAAATAAATAATCTTTCAAAACTCATAATGGTAAGTTCTAAGTAAAATGCAAGGCAAAGGAAAAGAAGGCAGCTACAACCAAGACGGAGGAAGTAGCAAAGCCATATTGCATACATTTCAAGAAGGAAGGCCATGATGATGAACATCATTGGAAGTTTCATTTGGAGTTGAAGCCAAATATACTTGGTGGGAAGAACAAGAAAAATACGATGGAAACAATACAATAGGACCTTAGATATGATTCCAATGACAAGACATAGATCACAACAGTGGGAATACAAGGTAAAATTTCTCCTCATGCCAATGAAAATTATGAATTACATAAAATTGCAAGTTCTTAAAATGAGTCTATTTTTAATGAATGAAGGACTTAATTGTTCCACATTAGATTCATAATGAAACATACTAAAGTGAAAGCCTTTTTTTATCCAGGCTCAAAAGTAAATTTAATTTCAGAATCCTTAGTTAAGAAATTAGGCTTGGAAACCAAGCCTCATTTGAAACCTTACCCTCTTGGTTGGGTGTTTAATAAAGCCAAATTGGATGTAACCAAAGAGTGTAGAGCTAGATTTTTTATTGCATCCAAACTAGTAGATGGGGTTGATCTTTATGTTGTACCTTTGCATATTTGTGGCATGGTATTGGGGAGTCCATATTTGTATGATAGGAAAGCAATTTTTTTTCGCCATGGGATGTATTGTTAGAGCTCATTGTGCCAAAATCAATGCTAGTCTTGTAAATGTAGGCCAGATGAAGAGGTTGTTGAATTCCAACAATGGATTCATACTCATGATTGTGAGAGAAAAATATGTTGATACATATGAAGCTTTCCAACTTTGTGATCCAAATCATAAGAAGAAATTTTATGATATCTTTTCTAACTATGATGGGATTTTTTAGGAACCAAGTGGGTTTCCTCAAAAGTGTGAAATTCAACATGATATTCACTTCCAGTAGGATGCTCCTTTACCCAACATTGGTATGTACAGTTTGTCAGGCATTGAGATGGAGGAGATAAATAAATAGGTGCAAGAATTTATAAACCACGGGGTCATAAGACCAAGTTATTTTGCATGTGATTCACGTATTGTGTTGGCTCCAAAGAAGGATGGAACATGGAGGATGTGCATGGACTAAAAAGCACTCAAAAAAACAACGGTTAATAATCGGTACCCTCTCCCCCGCATTAATTAATTTTTAGATCAATTAAAAAATGTTGTCTATTTCACAAAATTGCACTTCTGCAGTGGCTATAATCAAGTCAGGATTGCAGAAAAAGATTTATGGAAGACTGCATTCAAGACAAAAAAAGGGTTTTTTGAATCGATGGTGATGATGTTTGGACTATGAAATTCTTCAACCGAATTCATGAGGGTGATGAATGATATTTTCAGAGATTTTCTTGATTATTTTTTACTTTTGTATTTTGATGACATTCTTGTTTACAGTAGGAGATGAGAAGATCATTTCAGTCATGTTAAAAAGGTGCTTGATGTTTTTCAAAAAGAAAAATTGTATGTCAAAATGTTTAAGTGTGAATTTGGTAAGACCTCTTTGGTTTAGTTGGGTCACATTATCGAAGGTGGACAGTTAAAGATAGATCCTTCTAAAATTGATGTGATTGTAAAGTGGCCTAAACCAACCAATGTTATAGAGGTTCGTAGATTTTTGGGTGTAGTAAAATACTGGTGAAGGTTCATTGCCAACTTCTCCATCATTACATCCCCCTTAAATGCATTAACAATTTTGAAGAAAAACTTTTAGTGGGAAGGAAAGAAGCATAAATCTTTTGATACGCTGAAAGAGAGGATCAATACCACACCAGTTTTAGCCCTACCTAACCTCTAGCAACCTTTTGAGATTGGGACATATTCTAGTGGGTATACCATGGGATAAGTGTTGGTGCAACAAAGGAAAATTGTATGATACAATTCAGAGACATTCTCCCAAGTTGTTGTGAACTATCCCACATATGACAAGGAGTTGCATGCCTTGGTTCAAAGTGTGAAGAAGTGGAAGAAATATTTGATTGGAAATGATACCATCATTCACACAGATCACTAGCCCTTGTACTACCTCTAGTCACAAACCAACATTTAACAAGCACGTCATTTCATATGGATGGGATTCCTCTAGTAGTTTCACTTGGTAATCAAATATAAGAAGGGATCCAGCAACAAAATGGCAAATATGCTTTCTCACCTCTTATTTTTGCATCTATAGTTTTACAAAATGGTTCTTTATCTTTTGAAAGTTATGCTAAATAGTATGTTGATGATGATGATTTTAAGGATATTTATGAAAAATTGATGCATGAATCACTAGTATATAATTATCACTTGTAGGGAAAATTGTTGTACCATATTGAAAAAATTTGTATTCCTACCAATGAAAGGATACATGTAATTAGAAAGGCACATGCCTCTCTTGTGTCAGGTCATTTTGGTGTAGAAAAAACTTTGTGTCATTTACATAGGCTTTGTTTTTGGCCTCACATGAAAAATATTGTGACTCAATATGTAAAGGGATGTGTGTTGTGTTTAGTTTTCAATCCCTCTAATAGAAAATTGGGGCTCTACACACCACTCCATGTTCTGAGTGGTCCATGGGAAAGTGTGAGAATGGAGTTTGTAGGCAGTTTGCCTTTGTCTAGGAGAGGTCATGACTATTTTTATTTCATTGTGGATCAATTTAGCAAAATGTGTTTCTTAATGCCTTGTAAGAAGCAGTTCCCTACAGATCAGACTGCTCATCTCTTCTTCCAATTTTTATGGGTCCATTTTTTGCTACCCACATCCATTATGTTCGATAGAGACTCTCTCTTTCTTGGAGAGTTTTGGATGATTTTTTGGAGAATGATGGACACCAAGCTAAATATAAGAACGAATTTCTTCTGTAGACTGATGGAAAAATGAAGATTTTCAGCCACACAAAGATACACTTACTCCGAGGCTATTTTTGCAAGCACCCCAAGTTGTGGGATGATTAGCTTCCTTATGTGCAATTTTCTTACAATCGGGCAGTGAATTCATCCACTCATAGCTCACAGTTTGAGAAATGCTTTCGATATTTTCCAAAGGATCCCTTGGAGATGATATTTGGGAGAGATGAAGATTACAATGGGCCATATGACAGGGAAAAAGCACAAAATTTCATTCAGTGGATTCAAATGATTCACGAGGTAGTACAGGAGCAGTTGGAGAAAATTCAAGCTCGATACAAAAATTGACATGACAAGCATCGATTCGACCACCAATTCTAGGTTTGAGACAAAGTGTGGTTCCAAATCAAAAAATACATAATGAAATTGGAATGAAAGAATTTGATACCAATCTGATATGGCCAATTCAACATATTAGAGAAGATTGGAGACAATGCTTCAATGTAGCAACATGTGTCGGTCATGATAAAACTGCTCAAAACACGTAGACGTCAATAGGAAAGCTAATAATATCACTCATCATAGCAGTTCCCAAAGAAATGCTAAAAAAAACAAGTTAAAGTTTATGATTGGCCAAACAAATGGTGAAATGGGATGAGAAAACCAAGGCTCATATGGCAAAAATAGGTTGATAAAAAATGGAAATCACAGGAGATAGGATGATAATTGTTTCATTTTTACAAAAGATTGAAACATGAGAAACTATGGTTTAGAATACTTAGAAGTAGTTTCATTTTTACACAAGGTTTAAATGAGAAAAAACTATGCTCAAGATTTTTTGAATATGGTTTCATTTTTACACAACCTTGAAACATGGGGAAACTATTCTTGGAATTGGTTTCCATGACCCCAACATAATGACTTAATTCTAAGAACATTCCCCCAAGATTTTTTTCATTCACCTAAGTAGAATATTGGTTACTAATAAATGAATAGAATGAAGGTTCAATTATGATATCAAGTGAAAGAATAGACTTGGAGTGGGGTCTATTTCATTTTTAATGAGCTTGACACAAAAAAAGAACTATGCTCAACGAAACCTTGTTTCATTTTTTAACGAGATTGACATAATAAAAAGAACTTTTATCATGGGACATTTATCATGACTTCCAGGAGGCCATGGCTTCCAAGGGGTTCTCATTATATGGAAGAGCAATGTTCTTAAAGGTATCAATATCAAAGGATCCAATGGAAATATCAAGCTCTAATGCTCCTATTACATGATGCACTACATCACCTACTAGATCATTAGTAGATTTGAGCATGGGACAGGTTCCCACATAATTAATCTGTGGTGGTGAAGATACCTCTTGGATATATGGAATCGCATTTATTTGGAGTCAAATTAGGACCAACAAATGAAATTTTCTCAAAAGGTCACGATTCTTCCTTCATGCGGGAAACACATCACACAAAAGAGCGAAGAGATAAGAGTCCCCATGTCATAAACATAGTCACACCGAAGCAATAAATGAAAATCCAAAGGGACTTGGACTACCATCACATTGATATAGAAATTATTTCCTCCCAAAGTAGTATGAAACTGAGGAAGGATCCCTAATAGTTGGTTGTTTCCTTTATTAAAGGCCAACAGATTTTGGGTAACAGGCACAAGTTGTGGAGAACTGAAATATTTCCAAGCAGTTGAGTACATAATACTAACATATGCACCTTCTTCTATGATTATTCTAGGTATGGTCAGATTATAATCATGCACTATTATTTGGAAGGGAACGTAAGGAAGAATATGATATACTGTGTTATCACAAATAAAATTTCATTTTGATTAGGAGAGTCATTTAGCATAGGTTTCATTGTCTTGTCAAATTAGTTCATGAAATTGATGAAATTTTATGAATGGGTCATTATCCCATGTTTATAGAGTCCCATTTGTCATGCTATCATGGTAAAATATGTCAAAATCCACCAAAGGTCTCCATGTGTAATATTCCAAAATTTGCATGCAGCAAATTGGAATATTAAATTTTGTTGATTTCAGTTAGGAGATGAATAAATAGGTAAGGAGGCCCATGCATAATAAAAATATGAATAAAATACCTGATAATGTGAAAAGGGATCAACATAAAAGCTACATTTCACACCCTCATGTGTGAATAGGGACCTTTGCATGTGGACAAGGTCAATTTTGACCAAGTCAACAACGCTAGGATAGGAGGTGAAGATCATCTTGTGAGACAGTGAAAAGATAGTGGGAGGAAGATTCCTTGGTGGAGGAAACCCTAATGAGTGAGGTGCAAGGCAAGAAGGCTCAAACATGTTTAAAAGGAGGGCAAGGCAGCCATAGCAAGACATCTTATGAATTATATTTTGATGTGTCTGCTTAGACTATTATGCTTTCTTCAACTGTTTAGTTGAGATTGTTGTGTTGCTTAGCACAAGGAATTCCTATTTAGGAATTCCTTCTCCTTTCTTGAGAGGCCTCTTAAATGATCTTGTACTAATTTTCCAACTTCCAAGTTTGTGGCCAAGAATCTTCCTTCATCTACAGTGTTATTTCTGCAGTAGTATAACGTTGTGTTGCAGGGTGTTGCAGTGGGAGTTCACAACACCACTTCCTGCACTCATTTTGCAAAGGAGGGAGACTCCATTCCTTTGGGATATCAGTAAGGAAGGCTCAAGAGCAGATTTTCATATATTGGCATTTGGCCAAATCACTTCCATCATATACAATTCAGTCCCTTGTAGGAATTGTGTCCTTTCTTGCAGAGTTGCAGTGTGAGGGTCAATCCTTTCAATCTTGAGCTTGCTTCTTAGGGAAAGAACCAACCCTTATCCTGAAAGGCTTGTAAGAAGGATCCCCCTTCATTTCTTGTATTATTAAACTGTATATATACAGAGCTTCATTTAGACTGTGTTTCAGATCCAAATCTGCAGATCTAATGTTTTGTGCTAGTGCTTTCGTGAAACCCTTGTCGGGTTATCTTTCTGATATATAAAAGGAGATAGACCTCCAATTTTCTCCATGCTATGATTGAATAAACTCCATATCTGTTGTTTATACAATATTACATCAGAAAGCCTCATAAAATTACGTTGTGCATGCTTCAGAAAACGTTGTATATGTCAAGTCATGGAATTTCAGTTTTTTAAGCCATATCTGGATCGGGAGATCTGTTTAACTTGGCTAGAGTGATTTGTTTTTTCTCTCTTTTTGTATGTGAGATGTAAAATGTATGAAATAAGGGATCCAAGTCCCATTTCTCACATTTATAGTGTAACTATCTGAATAATGTTTTTGGGGCACATATTGTTGTATTTCCCCACTTTGGGATAAAATAGTGGGACATATATCTTGCTGCTGTACATGTAATTTATGGATATGTGTTATATACAAATTTTATGAGTTATTTCTCATTTCTACTCCAGTTTTGTGTTCATGTATTGTTTCATCCCCATTTTGGGATATTACAGTGGTATTAGAGCATAATCTTGGCTCAGCCTGTGAGTTCCAGCCATTATGCTATCAGAAGAATAAGGAGACAAAGAGAAGAAGCAAGATCAAAATAATGGGGAGAATGAGCTTTGTCTCATCACTTTTCAAATCTAGAAAGAACCTATCCAAGGAGG